>CM024754.1:134722288-134784639 GCA_014218235.1 Colocasia esculenta
CATATATAACAACACTAAATTGCATAGAATATACCTGACCAAAACATCAACAACATGAATCACAGTTGAGGAAATTGATCAATTTCCAAAAAAACACAACACTGATAACCTAACGGCCAAATATGTGGCATTTACACACAGAGTCAACACCACATATCTTGTCATTAATATTATGGTAGCAGCACATAGCGCCATTAACATATAGTAGAACGTCCCAAAATATGTCGTTTACAAGAAATTAACGGTGATCGATTGGTCGTTTATATAAAATAAACACGATCGATATTGTCGTTATATAAACTAAATGGCCATCGTATGGACTTAAGTTCATTCCTCTAGAAAACAAAGAACTTACACATAAAATACGAACGTACACCCATTCCCGCATTTTGTTGGATGGTTTAAAATCTATAAAAATAATAATCTCAAGAATATACTATCCTAAACCGATCCCCCATGTCACTTGCCTCAACCCTTTGCTGGAGTGACGAATAGGGTTTTGAAGACACCCGCCTTGGAAACAGGCGGCGTCCTCTCCCGACTTCAATCATCCAAAACTAGCTTCCAGCACAGCTCCCCTACTTGGAGAAGCTTCTGACCTCGATGCTTGATGATCCTCCTTGGTCCAACATGCTTCAGATCGCCCGAAAGAAGCTCTGGAACCCTTCTCTCGGCCCTCCTTTCCTCTCTTCCAAAACAGTGCGAAAATCTCCCCAAAAGGCCAAAATCGGGTCTTATAAAGATCCCTACGCATTGCCCAAACCTAATCCTAGCATTAGAAAAGCTCAAGATCTTACGTTAAATGTTTTGGAAACGGCCGATTTCCTCTCCCCCGAAACGGTAACAACAAAAATAGGCAAGTTAGGTTAACGTCAACCAATGATGCCATCGACCTTGAGGTAACGTCCATCGATCAGGTCGTCAACTTTCTTGCCCGAAGAACCAAATATTCTAGAAAATAATACGGCACAATACTCTGTCGTTAACATACAAATAACGACAAAGATCATGCCGTTAATAGTAGTCATGTCAGAATTCTTGATGCCAATCTCATCACATAAACAACAACTAAATGCAGAAACACATACACATTATTATACATTTCAATAAAATTCTAGGGCACTACGTTGACTGTTGGTACGACTTGAACTACTGAGGCTACGATGCTGCTAAAACTGCTGAGGCTACAATGGTACTGCCCCTACTGCTGCTGATGAGGTGCCCTACTGCTGAGAGGGAACTGGTACTCGGTAGCTGTGCACGTACTGCATTGGCTGCTGGATTTGCCCCATCGGGCAATCCCTCCTGAAGTGGCCTGGCAAACCACAAGTGTAGCAGACTGCCTCTTGTCTGCCCTGCTCACCTCCCTGCTAAACTGACTGCTCCGCAAACCTCGACTGATGCTTCTGCTGCCGGCTCCATCCACCCCCGTGAGTAGACAACTGCCCGAACTTCGAGCGAATCCCGGAACTGCTTGAACTGCCCAAGCCCGAAGAAGAAGAAGTCGCGCTAACCACGACTACCTACGGGACGCTGGTAGGGTGAGGACCTAGAAGAGGCTCCTCCCTACTACTGCTGCTGCTGGGGCTGCCAGGTCTCTATCTTCAAGGCGGTGGCCTTAGCCCACGGCCTCTCCCAAGGTGGCACACATGTAGCATCACGCCCCACCTCAATCTAGCCTCAGTCCTGCAATGACCTCTCTGCACAAGCTTTCCACTGGTGCCAAGAGGAACATGCCTCAACCACTGGACCGAACCTCTAGTGGTACTGAGTAACTGTGAGATCGCCGTGCACCACCACATGGAACTGGTCTCGTTTCTCACATCGAGCATAGTCTGGAAGTACTCGCCGTGAAAGATCTCCAAAAACTGCTGCCAAGTGATATAATCCAATGCTACTACCCCTGGAAGTGAGTCTGCCGCTGAATTTCCCACCACTCATGGGCTGCTCCCTTGAGCTAATACCCTGCCAGTCTGACCTGGTCTCTCTTCGGGCGCCTCCATAGTCTCGAACATGCACTCCAACTCGTGCGTCCAACTCTCTACCTTGTCTGGATCATACTCACCGAAGAACATCGGTGGTCGGAGATGCAAGAACCTCTCCAAGAGGGCGGTCCTATCCTCAGTGAAAGCCGTCCTCCTCCGACCGGCCCGGGTACTCCCAGTACCCGACACCTGCTGAACTGCTGGCTGCTCCACCTCGAGATCTGCCAGCTACTCTGGTACCACTGGGGGAGGTACTGGTGGCTGACCTTCCACTGCTGCCTACCCAGGCTGCCATGCTCCCTAGTATAGGGTCCTGAAGAACTACTCAGCCAAAGGAAACCAATTCGCGTACTGCTGTGGCAGAGGCTGGTACTCCTGCTGCTGTTGCCGCTGCTCCCTGAGGTTGTGCCACTGACTCCTCTGCTGACACCTCCTCCTGGACATGCCCCTGTGTAGGCATATCCGACTCATCCTGCTGCTCTATCAGCTCTCTGGCCTGCCTTCGCCTGCGCAGAGCCATATCCTGCAAGGCATACAACCAACAAGGTTAACAATACCAACTCTAGCGGCTAGCAGTGTACTTGTACTACTGTTGGGAATTTCTGTTGCAGTATAAATCTTCTACTAGTCTTGTCAGACTCTTGCTCTGATACCAACTATAACGACCCGAGAACCCGACCCTCGACCCACGCCGAGGACCCGATTTTTGTAGTCGCCGCCCACGGATCCGGAGACTCGGAAGGGCTATAATATAAATCTAACAAGATATGTAACAGAAGTAAACACCAACTAGTAAACTAGAAGCACACAAGCAGAAACAGAAAGAAGAGCAAGACCGCTGCGTGCTGCTGTAAGTACAGTCCCAACACACACAACTAGTACAAGTAAAGGCAGGCGATAACATGTCCCTTAGGGGCATACCCCGAGCCCGAGGGTGACATACACTGAGAGGGGGAAACCACTACTAGCTATGGGGACCATGACTACCACCCCGTCTCCTCCACCCGATGCGCTCCCTGCCGCTGCTGAGAAGTCTCACCTGGGAAAAAGGAGAGATAAGCTTCACAACAAAAGCTCAGTAGGGACTACCAATCTCCTACTGGCTCTAACAGGTAGTCAAAACTATGTACTTAATTAAATAACAACAGTTTATCTTCTACCTACAAACGGAAGTGCAGAAGCAAGCTACTACTAGAAACAGTACGGAAGTATAGAACAGTAAAAAACTATGTACGATTGCTCGTCGTGACCACCACACAGCTAGCAACACAGACAGGGGGAAACCCTGCCTGGACAAGAAACACTAGCTATGGAAAGCTCTACCACTAGTCAACCGGTCAGGTGCGTCCACTGACGTCTTATCCTCGACCTAGGTCCAAACCTCCACATCTCATCAGAGTGAGGCAGGACACAAAGTACACAATAGTAAGCGTCGTAGTCTAGCCAGACTATGGTCCCACGCCTGGCCTCTCTCGGCGGTTCCGGGGCTACAAAGAGCGAGGCAGTGAGAAGAAGGACTGATTGGCTTGTGCCGGGAAGGACTCCAAACGACTCGGCATCCCAGACCAACCATGAGAGCTCTGCAAACGCTCAATGCCGCTGTCCTAACCACCATTTTCCCTCGGCTCCAGAGTCCTGCGACTCGAGCACCCCACCACCCAGAGTACTCCCTCAACAGGCACGGGGGACGGGGGTCGGGGTCGGCAACGTACAACCTCTCTAATGGGACAAGCCTCAAGTGCCGAGCACCGGGTGAACGACTAGTGTAGGACCGTACTAGGAACTAGCACAGGTGCCACAGGTACAGTAAGAAGCGGAAACGGAAAGACTCCACAAAACACGGAACTTCGCAAGACCATAACCTGTCTCTACTGTAGTCGCGACCCATCGGGTCGTCGCGACAAGCTGTCGCGACACTGTCGCGGCGGCCCAAGCCATCGCGAAATTGTCGCAATGCACAAGAGCGTCACGATGATGTTGCAGCGGCCCTACCAGTCGTGTCATCATTGTGACCTCTCGACAGGTCGCGTCTTCAGCCGAGGGGGGTTCCAGAGCAGCCCTCCCGGAAACCACCCCAAAAACATGATACAACACACCACAGGGGGAGGGGAGCATGGGGAACATGTAGGAAGGCCATTAAATCATTCAAACCACCCTCAAAACCCCTCAAACATGGATTTACAAGAATCTACGCTCGATGGAAACCTCACTCAACCATGAGCATGGATTCCTCACACTCCCACATCCTAAACCACGAGGAAAACACCATCTCAAGGGGGAGGGGAGCATGCTAGGGCGTGAGGATCAAAGGTCCCTACCTCCACAAGTAAAGCCGACCTGTTGGGGCCTTCACATAGGATTGACCACCTCCTCCTCGCTCCAAGCACCACGAACGCGTTTCCTGCACGAACGGGACGACTCCACCTCAGCACGAGCACCACGAGCATGAAGAACCATCGAGAAATCGCAAGGGAGCTTGAGAGGGGAAGAAGAGGGAAGAGGAAGGAAAGAAAGGGTGAGAGGGGGAGAATGGGGCGCAGCCTCGGTTTTAAACCGATGGCCCCCTAGACGTGACAGCTCATCGGCGTCGCGACCATGCCTCGACGCCCACCCCCGATGTGACCCCAAAAGCGGTCAAACCTCGAAGACCAAGAAACCAGAATGCGACGGCCTGATAGGTCGCGTCAACACTGTATGCACCTGCCACCCAACACAACCATCTGACAGACAGGACAGCAGTCACGTCTGTCAGAAAAGTAGTCGTGACGCCTCCAGACGCCGTGACAAGAACGTGACGCCCACCCCCCTCGCGACAATGTCGCGACGGCCAGGTGTGTTGCCACACAACCATGTCGCGACGGGCTCCCCTAGCGCTTGAGGACAGAGCCAAGGGCTCAGGAGGGCCGGGACTTGCAGATGGTGGCCAGGATGTGTTGTTTTGTGACCTATTTGATCATCCTAGATGGCATCACAGTTGTCGGGCAATCAACGGGGCTGCGAGGTCTTCTACTGACGGTGTTACTGCTGGAGGAAGCGTTGGTGCAGCCGACAGGCTGCTAGATCTTCTACCGATGGTGTTACCGCTAGAGCAAGTATTGGTGCAGCCGACGGGGCTGCGGGATCTTCTACAGACAGTGTTACTAAGCAAGTATTGGTGCAGTCGACGGGGCCGCAAGGTCTTCTACCGACGGTAAGGGTGGTGTGAAGGACTACCTGCCAAGGAGAGAATGCATTGCCACCTGATACCATCTGGGGAGGAAGGTTGCAAGGGCGAAGGAGGCGACGGATGAATTTTTTATTTTAATAGATCTTTATCAGTAGCTGAATAAAGGCCCTGACATATTCTTTAATATATCAGCAACCAACAGCCGCTGACATATGTTCCATATGTCAATGGCTACAATCCATTGAGATATCCATGTATGTCATCGACTTTTAACTGTTGACATATGTCTTATATATCACAGTTAATGATGGTCGTTGACAAACATCAGTCGATGATTTATTTGTCAACGATTTTATCAACGGTTATGGAGCCACTAATATATATTTATGTCAACGACTTTACCTATTTTGTCAACAATTTTTAGCCACTGATATATGTCCTGTTTCTTGTAGTGATTCCAGCCAGTGGGTGAGCACAAGCATTATCTTGCGAAACAATTTATTGAGTGGAGAAGTTAAATGAGGAGGACTGGGGCCTAATTAACCTCATAGGTCCATGCATGCCAATGAAACAACTAACCTCCTCCTTTGTTATCTTGACCAGATTGGGTGATCAGTTAAAGAGACAAACCCAAGGCCTTTGTTCCTCAAAAACAAAAACCCTGAGCCCTTCGATTGACATGAGAGCTGGAATGAATGGCTTCGTCCGGAGCATATTCCCATGATCTCAAATAAATTATCTTGCAAGCCGTCTTAGTCAGTCAAAGTTATGAGATATATAAAGGGGAAATTAAGAAGAGGTGACCACCCCCCCTCCCACCCCACTTGCGAGTGTTTTATAAGTAAGGAATGAGGTGATCAGCAATATTCAGCATGGTGGCGGCAGATAACGACTAGTCTTCCAGTCAGCAGGGGCACCCTTCCAAGAGTTATTTAAGTGTTTGTAACAAGGTGATGCGTGAATTCCAACCCAAGGACATAGCTGGTCCTCATAAAAATTTTCCAAGTCTCCGTCACCCACCGACTCCACCTGCAACCAGCTTTGGTCTTGCGTGAGAAATGGAGTTGTCTGTTCTTGGGGGGTTTCACATTTCCAGGATTAAGCTTACTAATAATATATATAAGAAGGCCTGGACCTGGATAATATGTTGCTCTCCAATTGGTGTGCAGTCCCAATCGCCTAGCATCAGTCCAATCGGAAGTCTACATGGCTGTAACATATATAGTTATTAGTGTATAGATCGAAAAGTCGATGGATATAGACGAAGATTAGGTGAATGTCGACGAAAGAGGAGACATAGCTTTGCTAAACTAAGCAAACATGATCCAAGGAATTAAGTTGATCCGTAAAAGACACAGAACATCGATAATACCTGTCTATGTTGATAGCAGTGATCTCTTACTAGCTACTAGTATATATACAATATATAATTTGTGCATAGCATCAATTACTTAAGCTTTCTAATTACAAAGTGGCCACGACATCAAAAACCTTTTCCTGTGCTTTTGGGGTTGGATTAAAGGATCACCATCGACCTTGCTTGGAGAATGGGTCCACCATTAATCATGACGTAACATGGTTTAATTAATTCCTAGGGAGGTATATGCCTTGTTAGAGATCCTCTTGGCACAAGGCCGCAAAGAGACAAAAGATCGATGAGCAATTTAAGCAAACCATATATGGGGAGATATTTTGTTTAACCATATATGGGGATGACGTGTGTCTGAATGTAGAAACAGGGTCGCCAATCCATCTATTGCAATGGGTGTTTTTTTGTTGGGAAGAGTTACGGCTAGGCCTTTGTGTATGTGCACCCTTTATTGAAATCGAGATATATTATTATTGCAACATGAACTGCAAGTGAGATATTTTTGGTGTGGAAAGCAGTGATTCCTCCCCCCCCCCCCCCCCCCCCCCCCTCCTTTTTCTTTTTTTTCCTGAATGTATACGTCGACCTCAAGGCTGATTTCAAAAGAAGTCATTTGATCAGCAACTAAAAAAATCGAAAAGGAAACATATATTAAAGCATTCACTAGAAAAAATTTAATTTGAAACTTCTTTTTTGCCAAAAATTTTCAGGTACATTATCAGCGGTGTTTCCAAATTATAGGAGTCACCGCGTCCGCACGAAATTTTGTGATCATAATTGTAAAAAAACATAACTTTGATTACGGGCCCTTATAATGTACGTATTGTCCTTGTCATTCTTCGTAATTATCAAGGCTTTCTGACCGAGTATAAAGTTTGAAATTTCCGTAGACATTAGAACTCTAAAAGAAATGCTCTTGCTGCAGCAGGACGAAGGCGTAAACATTGCAAAGTATTGCCTTCTTCATTAAAAATGATACTTGTCGTTGTCCTAGAATGACCCAATGTTGTCGGTGGGTTAGCTTTCAAACCTAACGTCCCTTGTTGAATTAACGTACCGTCTTGACTTACGCCGTTAGAAAGTGCACAGAATGATACATGAGCTCAATAGATCCGTCAGGAGAGAGATGTGAGGACAGGCTGGTATTGCACTCAGTATCTTACCAGTATATGATGCATTCCATCTAGTAATTAACGATGCACCGCTGATATTGCTCTAAGTAAAAATAATAAAAAAAACCCGAAATTTTATCCCACATCCAGCACATATTGCTCATACATGAAAGGAAAGGCATCAGTCGTTGTTGCACATTTGCAGAGTGTATGTTACAATCAAATGACACTTGTTGATCTCACGTACATCCAATTATATATATTTGAGAGCGGGCATTAGTTATCCACTCCCTGAACGCACAACACTCATTTCTCTAAAGGAAAATTTAATTCGTCTGCAAATACATAGGCTTTGTTGTCACCAAAATGTAGAGGGATCATAACAAAACCCAGGCACTCGCAGCCCACGGGCTTGTTTGGTCCGGGACGGACTGCTTAGAGGGGCTCACAGCCCAAGCACACGACGGTCCACATTGGCTTAGGAGCTTCTCTTCTACTACGGACAAGTCCTCCAGGTTTGCATGGTGCAGAGCATGACCAGTGCCAAGCTCCACTCAAAGGAATACAAAAAAAATGAGGCTTGGATATGAACAAGCTACTTTTGTCCGAGGGAGCTTATGAACCCTTGAGTACTGAGTATGGACGCTTGTCCTGTATATAAGATGGTCGCTCCGCGAGATTATGGTAGCTAGCTTCTGTATACGAGTATGTGAGATTGATATATAGAGAGAATTCAAAGAAGACTGTCTTTATAGTCTCAAAAGAACCGAGACATGTTGAAAGCTGGAAATGGCATTGGTTCTTCCAGGGTTCCCTCTTGCCTAGTGAAACTGTAACGTTCCAACGTGAAATATCGGGGCGGACTATAGTTAAATATATAATATAGAATGTAAAATAGACATCAAATTATTACATAAATTAAAATAATACCAAATGAACTAACTTTATTGATAATTCCTCTAATCTTTATTACATTCACCAATTCACAGCCAAAACTATAGGCTCAGAGTACTTTATTTGAATAAAACTAACTAACTAGCCAACTAAGATGTCTGGATGACATCACAATGGGTCACTCTTGCGTCTACTCGTCCCCATCCTCATGCGTGTGATGTTTCTCATCAGACTCATCTGAAACACATATAATAAATAACGCAGGATGAGCGATAACGCCCAGTAGGACTTCATATCTTGAACACAAGGTATAGTTTAAGTGATTAATGTCATGAACAGTAGGATAATTAGAGAGAATGATCAAGTATAGTCGAGCTAGTAAAACAATAGAACAACGGTACTTTTCAAATAATATTGCACAACTAGCACGATAAAAGATTGGCCATATCACGAGATAGCATGCAAGTCAAGATAGCACTTTGATTGACTTTCATCAATCGAGAGAGTATATCACTTTGTTTGATTGTCTTCAATTAACCTAGATAGTCTAGCACTTGTATGCATGTTGAACATCCTAATCATTGAACTCTCGCGGGCAAATGTCACTTTCCGGCGCGCCTCATACGACCAAATCGGGCCATTTATAATGTTGTCTGACATTGGTTATGTTTGTTATCTTGGATAATCACTAGATGATCAATATAGAGTACCAAAAATAGATGAGAGTAACTGAAGAATAGACAAGAGTGTTGAGAGAATGTGAATAGATGAGAAAATATGGAATAGATGAGAACTAAGGTCAAAGCACTTAAAACAATGTTAAATCAGGCGATAGTAATGGTTGCACAATATGCATAGTTGTGTGCCGACAGTCAGGAAGAATTTACTAACCGTCCACTAGCCGTACTATGAACATAGTCTAGAGCTCCGGCATGATCTCAAGGAAAGAGAGAAGTCTAAGGATGTTGGATATGTTGATCAACTATGTTAAGAATTGTTGAACAAAAATGTTTAGGAAAATGGTCATACAATTATCTTTTACAAATGCTTGATCATTGTATTTTTGCTATGACAAAATCTTTTAATATCTCCTAAAGAAATTTATTGAATTATAGAACACTTTATTTTGTATGAAAATTAATGCGTAAAAATAAAGGCATACATGTATTATACTTTGTAACATTAGTCAAATTTGTGTGTCAACATAGGACCTAAGTGTCAAGACTATCACACACTTCATAAGAAATTTTTTTCTAAGTCCACATCATATACTGTATCCTATACTGACTCCGACACCTGGAAAGTCGAAGTGGGCTATCAATTTTGTGAACTGTTGGCTTCACTCCGACTCTTGAAAAGTCAAAGTAATATGGTTCACTCTGACTCCTCAAAAGTCAAAGTGATCTGGGTTCACTCCGACTCCTTCAAAGTTGAAGTGATTTGGGTTCACTACGACTACTCAAAAGTCGAAGTTATATAGCCTCATTCCGACTCCTAAAAAAGTTGAAGTATGATATCGATTGATGAACAAACTTGTTTGACTCTGACTCTCAGGAAGTCAAAGTCTATTACCAATCAATGTCTCACTCCGACTCTTCTACAGTCGAAGTCTAGTATCATTTGTCCATCTATTGCTCACTCCAACTCTTTAGAAGTCGAAGTATAACATCAACTTCTGTGTAACCATACTTGGATATTTTTTACTATTCATTACAGAACCTAATACTTTATTCATCTTGATTATTTCAATAGATTTTCTTTATCCCTATGGGATCTTTTAAAGAATATAGTCTCATATATGACTTACAATATGATGTCTTCCTTGCTATCAAATTGAAATACTTTATAGGCGAGAAAATGTGTATTTAAAATGCTCATATCTAAAATCTCATTTGAAATTCTAAAGATTTGTATAATGTGTTCTCTTATTCATTGTTAGAAATATAGTTCTATCTCTGTTTGACAGATACTAAGCAGTAAATGTGATGATAGGTATATGCAACATAGGTTATCTGTCAGAACTCACCTACCACATCTCCTTTCTATCAGAACTTCCTGACTTTCAGGAAAAGTCCTACATTCCCCATACAATTGTCTGTCTGTCTTTAAATACTCTGAACATCTATCTATCTAATGTTCTCTATACTTTATGTATTTCTATCTCACCTACCTCCCAAACGACAGAGGTATTTGCATTTTTCATAACCTTGTAGATATTTACCTACCCACTGAAGTATGCTTGCTCTCAGTCATGGGTATGG
Source organism: Colocasia esculenta (assembly GCA_014218235.1). Classification (NCBI taxonomy): domain Eukaryota; kingdom Viridiplantae; phylum Streptophyta; class Magnoliopsida; order Alismatales; family Araceae; genus Colocasia; species Colocasia esculenta. The sequence continues at coordinate 134,733,076 of CM024754.1, forward strand.
AGCTTGCAGTCATTTATTGATGTTGTCACATAGAGCCATGAAGATATCTGCATAGCTTGAAGCCGTTGAGACTCTAAGAGTTGAAGGACTGATGGTCATCTCTAAAACCTCAAGGTCTCAACATCCAAGGATCAAACAGATATCTTTCAACAGCTATTTTCAAATGGGAAGCTCAAATCACTGATGCATATATATGAGCTGAAGTTTGAACTAAACACAAGATATGCAGAAAAGCAATATACACAAGAACCACAACAAGCTTATACAACCACACCTTCTATAGAAAATAGAAAGAGAGAAGCTCACAAGATCTGAAGAGAGCCAGTTGCTTCAAGCTTCCACTTTCAAGCTCTCCGCATTCAGAAGTCTTTTCTCTTTGGGTGGCATTTATATTCTAGATCATCTCAGTCCACCACCGTTGAGTCAGAAAGAGTTAGAACAGTCATTCTTATCTTGTATCTCTTTCTGATTTTTCTAAGTTTGCACACTCCTTGAGCAGATACACTATACTATTTTCAGTGTTGTAATCAGTAGGGGGTTTTTCCCTGTAGTGCCCCTCTTCTGAAGGGAAGATTTACGGTTCTAGGTGTTTGTATTATCCCTTGGTGAAGGGAAGACTTGCTTGGGAGCAAGTGGGTTGTAATACCTCTCAGGTTGAGAGAAGGCTAAGTGTTCTTGGCAGTTAGTGAAATCCCAAGTGGCTCTTGGGGACTAGATGTAGGACTTTCATGTGGGAAGGGGGGCCGAACCAGAATAAAATTTATATGTGCCTTGTGTGATTATTTCTGCCAAGTATTTCAATTGTTTCACACACTACACTAAGTACTAGTATCACTATTTTATGTTATCTATTTTCAGATAATTTTTTAAGGTGCAAAGACATCCTATTCACCCCCCTCTAGGACATCTAAAGCTCCATCTCAATCCAACAAGTGGTATCAGAGCGAGGTCTTCTCAGAAGAATCAAAAGATTTGAGAAAAGATGGCAGCTGAAGCTCACCACTATGAAGGATAGTTTGTTAAAAGACTACCATTCTTTGATGGTGAAAATTACCAGTACTGGAAGATGCGAATGGAATGCTTCATTCGAGGCACATACTTTGATCTATGGCAAGTAATTGAGCAAGGTGATTTTGATATACTTGCTGATGGTACTTCTGCCCTATCTATAACTGATAAAAGAAATGTGTCTCTAAACTACAAAGCTAAGAATTATTTATATTGTGCATTATCTAAAAGGGAATTTAATAGACTATCTGCATGTAAAACTGCAAAAGAAAAGTGGGATAAACTGCAAGCAACATATGAAGGAACTGATAAAGTAAAACAAACTAGAATAGATATTCTTGTTTCTCAATATGCACAGTTCAAATTTCTACCTAATGAAAATATTACCCAATGTATAATAGATTCTCAAATATAATAGTTGGTTTAAGTCCACTAGGAAAAACACTTTCTATTAAAGAAACTGTCAGAAAAATACTCAGATCATTAACTCATTCATAGACTCCCAAAGTAACTGCTATTGAAGAAGCTCATGATCTTACTGGACTCTCTATAGATAAACTAATTGGTTCTCTAATGGCTCAAGAAATTAATATGGAAAGATTTTCTAAAAGTTCCTCGAGAATGAAAATGTCAAATGCATTAAAGATTGTAGATTTTTCTTCCTCTGAAGATTCAAAAGAAAAATTTGAAGACAGTGATGATGAAGTCATACTGTCAAGGAAACTTCAAAGAATTCTTGCCAAGAAGAAGAAGTTCGGCTCAAAAAGGTATTTCAAAAGGGATAAGATGAAGGATCCAATAGGTTATGAATGCAATCAGGCAGGACACTTTAAATAAGAATGTCCTAAGCTCAAAAAGAAAGATCCAGCTGAAAGAATGAGAAAAAGAAAGGTAAAGAGAAAAAGTTCAGAAAATACAAAAAGAAAGTAATGGCAGCAACATGGGACAATGAAGAAGGTACAAGTTCAGACTCTTCAAACTCAGAATCAGAAGAAGAACAAGTAAATCTAGCCCTCATGGTAGGACTAGATCAGGTAAATTCTGAAACCTCCTTTACTTCATGTTCAGAATCTGATTTCGACAGTCTAGAAGATGCATTTAATGAATTGTATAATAAATATAAAATAGTAGTTAAACAGATGAAAATGGTCAAGTTAAATTTACTGAACTAAGAAAAATCCAACCCCTTTCTAAAAAATGAAGTAGAAATATTAGGATAAAATTTAACTGAAACTAAAAGATAAAATAAACTATTATGTGAAGGCTTAAAGGCTAAAAATAGTAAAATTATGGAACTTGAATCAAATGTAAATGAACTGAAAGATGAAGAGAAATTAAGAAAAGAAAATAACTATTTAAGAGCTACCATAGATAGAATCATAAACTGTAAAATATCCTTACTTATAAAACTAAAAGGTGCTAGAACAAGTATAAAGAAATATGGAGTAGGCTATACACCTACAGAAAATATAGAAGAAATTGTGTATCTTGAAAAATACCCAACCCCTATATTTGTAAAAGAAACGCTAATAAAAAATCCAAAAAGGGTTAATCAATATGCTTATAGACAGAAACAGAAAAATAATACACTACAAATTTAAAGAATGCATATAATTAATGTTGTAGTCATTGTAATCAATTAGGATAGACAATTAGCATATGCACTACTAGACACTTGCGTTGGATTCCAAAAACTAACCATCAAGGACCCAGAATTTGGGTACCAAAAATCTCAACTTAATTCTGTTTGCAGGGGTGCCTGAGAGCATCCAAATGGTATTTAGATAGTAAGTTCTCAAGGCATATGACAGGTGACAAAAATTATTTACAAGTTTCAGAAATGAAATTGGTCAAGTCACTTATGGTGATAATGGAAAAGGAAAAGTGTTAGGCTGTGGAACAGTAGGAATAAATGAAAATGATTTAATAGAGGATGTTATGTATGTTGAAGGATTAAAGCACAATCTCATTAGTATCAGTGAACTCTGTGACAAAGGTCACTTGGTAAAGTTTCAGAACGACAAATGTATTATTCAAAAAGATGGGAAAATAGTCTTTGAAGCTCAAAGAGTTAAAAATTTATATACCTTACAACTGGTAGAACTAAAAGAAGTCAATTTGTGCCTTGAAACTACTAAGAGTGAAGAGACAAATTTATGGCATTGAAAACTAGGACATGCAAACAGCTCAGTGATGAAGAAATTAATCAAGCATGATCTAGTTGAAGGTCTTCCAAAGTTGAAATTGAAGAAATCTAGAATCTGTACAGCTTGTGCAAAAGAAAAGCAAACAAAGACATCATTCTAGTTCAAGACATTGGTGACAACCTCCAAACCATTAGAACATATTCATATGGATTTGTTTGGACCTATAAGAACAGTAAGTTGGAGGAAATGTATATGGCTATGTAATTGTGGATGAATATTCAAGATACACTTGGGTATCATTTTTGGAAGCCAAATCAGAAACCTTTTCAACTTTTCTAAAATTCAGTAAATTAGTACAGAAGAACCAGAAATATCAGATAATCAGTATTAGATCTGATCATGGTGGAGAATTCAAGAATGAAGAATTTTCCAGATCCTGTGAAGAAAATGGCATAGAACACAATTTCTCTGCACCAAGAACACCTCAACAAAATGGAGTAGCAGAAAGGAAAAATAGAACACTGCTAGATATGACCAGAACAATGCTTACAAAATACAATTTACTAAGGTACTTATAGACAGAAGCAGTCAACACAGGCTGCTATATCATCAACAGGTCTATGATCAAACCAATTCTGAAGAAGACACCTTATGAGCTATACAAGGAGAAAAAGCCAAACGTCAGTCACCTTCGACCCTTTGGTTGTAGGTGTTTCATTTTAAATAATGATAAAGTTAACTTAGGAAAACTAATACTAAGAGTGATGAACATTTTCTATTAGGATATATTTCAAAACCTAGAGGATACAAGTGTTTAACAGAAGAACTTTAACTATAAAACAGTTAGTCCATGTTTATTTGATGACGCTAACCCTTCTATCAAGAAAATAGAAGAAGAAGAAGAAGATGTTGTTGTTGAAGAATTGTGCAGGGATCTGGAACAGACTTCTCTTAAAAAAAAAGGAGGACAAGAAAGATCCACCAGTAGAAGAACTTCAACAAGAAGAAGAACCACATGAAGGACTACCTAGAGAACTGAGGTATCACAGAGATCATCCAAGAGAAAATATCATAGGTCATCCTCAAGACAGGGTAAGAACAAGAGGTATGAATGGCCCCTGTGACTACACTGCATTTATTTCTAAGATTGAGCCTAGGACAATCAATGATGCATTGGCCGATGAATCTTGGATCCTAGCTTTTTTTTTTATTTTTATAAAAAGGACTAGTCGGGTGCATTCTCCTCCAGAGGAGGATAATGTGCTCACCCCCCTAGGCGATCAACCCATTGCCTAGAATTTTATTGATATAAAAATGGAAGCAGTACACGGTACACCGACCCCTTAACAATAGGACAGTCGAATGTTCAGGAGGCCGGTTTTATCAATCAGAAGCGGCCCTTTACAAGCATAAGGCAAACATTTAAAGCCCCAAAAACCTCATTACACATAGAATAATGGCATGGTTGGCAAGCCGGTCTGCAACTTGATTTGTTTCCCGGTCTGCAGCTAGGATCTTGGATCCTAGCTATGCAAGAGGAACTTAATCAGTTTTAACACAGTTAGGTCTAAACTCTTGTGCCTAGACCTTCTGACCATCCAGTTATTGGGACTGGATGGGTCTTCAGAAACAAAATGGATGAATCAGGAGTGATCACCAAGAACAAGGCCAGACTGGTAGCACAAGGATATTCCCAAGAGGAGGGCATTGATTTCAAAGAAACATATGCTCTAGTTGCAAGATTAGAGGCAATCAGAATTTTATTATCTTATGAATGTTCTCTTAATATCAATTTGCTTCAGATGGATGTAAAAAGAACTTTTCTGAACAGTTTCATAAAAGAAGAAGTTTATGTTGAGCAACAATTTGGTTTTGAAGATACTAAGTATCTAAATCATATTTTTCGTTTAAAGATAGCACTATATGGTTTGAAACAAGCTCCAAGAGCTTGGTATGAAAGACTAAGTGCTTATCTTATATCACATGATTTTTCAAGAGGTAAAGTAGATAGCACTCTATTTATTAAGAAATTTTCTAAAGGGATCCTGATTGGGACAAATATATGTTGATGATATTATCTTTGGTTCTACTAATGAATCACTCTGTAATTTTTTGAAAATCTTATGCAAAGTAAATTTGAAATGAGTATGATGGGTGAGCTTAAATACTTTCTTGGCTTGTAGATCAAGCTGACCAAGGAAGGCACTCATATTTATCAAACCAAGTATATTTTAGATTTACTTTCTAAATATGATTTTGACCAGTCTAACCCTTTATGAATACCCATGAGCTCAGAAATTAAGTTAGATAGTGATCCAATTGACAAGAAAGTAGATCAAAAGATTTATAGAGGCATGATTGGGTCATTACTTTATCGTACTACTAGTAGACCAGATATAATGTTCAGTGTATGTTTGTGAGTTAGATTTCAGGCTGATCCTAAAGAATCTTATGTTAATGCTATTAAAAGAATTTTTATATATCTTATGAATACAAGTAAATTGGGTTTATGGTATCCCAGATGTTCTAAATTTAAACTACTTGGATATAGTGATGTTGACTATGCTGGATGCAATATAGACAGAAAAAGCATCAATGGTACTTGTCAATTTCTTGTATGATATCTAATTTCCTTGTTTTCCAAAAAATAAAGTTCAGTAGCTTTGTCCACAACAGATGCAGAATACATTGTAGCTGGGAGTTGCTGCACTCAACTGCTATGGATCAAACATCAACTAGAAAATTATGGTCATACACTACATGAAATTCCAATGCTATGTGATAATACAAGTGCAATCAATTTGACAAAAAATCCAATCCAACATTCAAGAACCAAGCCCATTGAGGTTAGACGTCATTTCATCAGGGACCATATAAGTAATGGTGATATTTTACATGAATTTTTTTTTACAATAAATCAATTAGCTGATATTTACTAAACCACTCCCTGAAGATAGATTTACTTCAATAAGAAGATAAATAGGAATGTGTAATCCTGATTGAATACTTAAAATTCCTAAGTACATAATCTGATCTATCCATCATCAAATGTTTCTAAGTCCAAGACTTTCAGCTTCTCCAAAGTTGGAGTTTCGAGAGTCGACTTCTAAGAAGTCGGAGTCAATGTTAATTAAAAAAAAAGGGGGGTTACAATTTTTTTGGGGAAATTAAAATAACGATTTATTCTTTTAAACTCAGCCGTTCATTTCCTCATCCATGGTTCGTTCACAACCACTTTCTTTATAAGGACCTTTCCCTCTCTCTTTTCAAATTATCCATTTGAAATGTCTCTGACTCCTTTGTCTTCTTCCTAGTTCCCACGACCGTTCTTCACCCCGACGAAATTGTTTTCAAGCATCTGTCGATTCCTTCAATCACTCTGAAGAAAGGTTGGATCTTTGACATCTCTGAACTCATTTCACATCTCCTCCATCATTTCCCTCAAATTTTCTCTCTTGTCTTGGTCTAGATGGCCTCCTCTAGGGCTTTGGACGGAACCTTTTTCACCCAAGAGCAGTTCCAAAGGCTTATGTCTACAAAAGGTTCCATTTTCCCGAGGAAAGTAGTTAATTTCTCTTAGCTGACAGGGCGCCTCATTGTTGTAGACCCTAGAAGCAATGGGTTGGACCAAGCAATGTCAGATCAATGAGTCAACCTATGAAGATGCAGTGAAAGCATTTTATATATCTCATCAAGTGTCTGCAGATGGGTTTGAGGTAGGATATGTTAAAGGTACACAAATTTCAATTTCCGAAGACCTACTGGTTGAAATTTTGGATTGTCCCTCTGTCAGACACAAGATAGGTGAGTCTGTACCTATAGAGAAGCAAAGATTGGGAATAATTGGAAGTCAAGGCAGTATCTCCAAGAAAGGGCTCCTGATCAATGAGCTCTCTGCAGAGAAAAGGGTCCTTCATGACCATCATCACCACTATCATCACTCCGAGGGCTGGGACTCATTCTTCCATCACAGCTAGGGATGGTAGTCTCATATTTTGGCCTATTCAGGAGCATTGTGTGTAATATCTAGTACGTTTGGATCATGGTTTATCGGGTTTTGGAGGCAAATGTGTGGCCTATTGGTAGACCATATGGGTCTACATATGTTTTCACAGGTTGGTGTGGTAGGTTGGAAGGATGGAGGTTTGGAACACCCAGCCTAAACAAGCCTCTGTCGGGTTCATTAAGAACGTGACGTAACCAAATTTCGCAATTCTCACATAAACACGACCGCCTATGCCGCCGCGATTTGGCACCGCCGCTACGTGAGCACCGCTGCATGCGCGCCACGTGACACATGCAGGGACGTCGGGGATTAAACGCATCACCGATGTCAGACGCGTTTCTAAATGCGGTAGGAAGACACGACGCAATTTAAATCCTGTGTGTTTTGGGCTTCTTCCCTAGGCCGAACAGTCCACTGGTACTGTTCAGCTGGAAGAAGCTGGCTACGGGTCTTTGAAGGGAGATTTGGGTGATTCTTGGCCATTTGGAGTTCGTTCGGCGTGATTCGGACGCGAGGAGATGCTTCGGAGTGCGGGGAACACCGGGATATCGTCGGATTTATGTTTCACTTGCAAGTAGGGGAACTTTCCTTCATTTTAGTCCATATGACATGTGTGGATTAGGGTCGTGGGGTTTTGGCTTGAGAATCATGTGGATATGGTAGAAAGCATGCCTAGGGTTTTATTTACATGCTTACATCCTGCTTAAACAACATGTGTAGCTATTTAGGGTTTAGGGTTTAGGGTTTTTAGGAAATTCAGAGTTTTATGGAAATTAGGCGTTTTTAGGAAGGACTCTTTAAGCAATCTAATACACCCCCCAATTCGTCCCTACCATCCCATAGTTCGTTGCAGGAGCTTTGGAGAATGAGAGGAGGCTGAGGACGAAGGAGCAAGGAGGGGGAGGCTTGGAGCAAGGGAATTTCTTCTCTTCTTCATAAAAAACCATAGGTTTTCATAACAGTGAGAAAAGGTAGGCAATCTCTCAAGCACAAATCACACAACTTCGGCCATAGGTAGCCCATACATCTATCTTTAAAAGCCCCTTGATTTCCCCAATTCTTGTTTTTCCATAAGAGAGTATTAAATGCTCAATTCCCTATTATTACCATGTACCCAAACCTTCATGTTTGTCTTTAATCCAAGAATCTACTGGATTACATGCCTATAAATAATTATCATAGTTACTGCATGACGTTAGGGTTTTAATGAATATATTTCCCCCAATTTCCATCGTGCATCCTATGCGAATTAAATCATTTTCCATAACTGTGCATGTTTTAGGTCACCGAAATGTAACCTAACTAAAGCATGCCCAATACTTGCCTATTTTCAATTAAACATGCCTGTTGATACATCTACGAGTCTAGTTTCGTTTAAAATTAGTTTCATGATTTTTGGACTTGTGTGCGATTTATTATCAATTTTATAAGTGACATGTATCCTGCCATGGAAGGAAGGACCGACCTAAAAGGGTTGTTTTCCCCCTTTCTGGGGCGGGCCGCCCTTCTGAAATCGCGACGTCCTGACCCATCGCGATCTCAGAAGGGTCGCGACTGGCCGGTCCATCACGTCATAAACACGACGGCCCGCGCCGTCGTGGTTCCCTTCTAGTTCGCGCTAGCTTGGCCGGTTCAACAGAACGTGTCCGGACCGCCTGTCGCGACATGAAACGTGACGGGAACCCCTGTCGCGATTTCACAATGTCGCCAGAAACCCTTATTTACTCTTATACCCCTACTATTTACACCATTTGACCCTTGTTTAAACTTAATTAAGCACTGTTATGCATAGTATGGATCTGAACATTAATATTTTGTAATAATTACATGAATTTAATTAAATAAAAGCCATGTGCACAGTTTTTCATGCTCTCATGATTTAATTACACTTGCACACACTAAACATAAATGTTTACCATTTGACCCTATTAAAGTACTCAATAATCTATCCGGTAATTAAGTGCAATTATTCCACTTAAATACCCTATTATTTTTAATAATACTTGTATTCATTTTATTTGCATGATTTGCATATTGTTATCGCGTCCCTCTGCCTTCGAGCACTCGAGACAAGATGAACAACATTTTGTTACATGCCTTTCTTGGCATGGACCGCCTCTCCATTGGAAATACTCCTGACCAAACTAGGGACTCCTTGCCAAGGCCTCCGTAAGTCTCCTTGGCTTAGGCGGACGTCCTTTGCCGACGAGCTGGTTGTACCCTTAAAACTCTTTACACCTTTAGGGATCAGTATAATCCAAATGACCTTAGTGTGTTTCCTTCTAGCGACGACCCTCTTTATACTGGTATGATTATACCAATCCACGTCGATAAAATGAACGTTATCACAGTGGGACATTTACCCAACAATAACATACGATGGAGATGCTCATAAATATAAATACAGAGTAGCAGAAACAAAAGAACTACTCGTCTTCATTTCATCATCCACATTTAACATACATGATTCGAATGACAATTTAAGGATAACTAAAGCCCACGTAAATAAAGTGCTAAAAATCAGATTGCATAGCTTGTCCACAATTACATAATAGTTTCATTACAATGCCTCAATTACAAACAATGAAAGCAAAATGTCACGATGGCAACTCCACCAGCTACTCGCCACGCTCGGAGTCACTCTCCAAGGTCTCCTCTAGCGATGTAGGGTCACCAACTAAACCTGTACGCCGAAGCAAGGAATGAGTCTAAAGGACTCAGCAAATAACACCACACACCTCATACATGCATATATCACAGTAGGTTTTTCATTCCAATTTGCAAAGCAAAACATATAGCATGCTTGGACATTGATAAAGACAACCTATCATGATAATTCTACAAACTTTAAACACATGGTATATGATTTAAGCCATTCCAAAACAAATATCCTATCACATGCCTTCTACTCATGTAATCACATGAAAGCTACATTTCAAATGAGGCTATAACATGGAAGCAACCAAACATGGATTCTTGCATGCATAAAAAGAAACATTTCTATCATGGTTTCTACACATTCGTACACTTGCACATTATCATTTTATACACTTTAAGGTTGCTGTTTTGACAAGGATTTAGCAATTCACATCCTATCACATGAGAGCTACATTCTCGATTAAACTACAACGTGATAGCACTTAAACATGGAAACGTTTACACACAAGCAAGAATTGTTCCTAGCATGGATTCTACGCATTTTTGCACACATAGAACATTCTTATAAACACAACTAGGTTGTTGTTGTAACATAATGTCACATTAATGTATCATGGATCACAATTTCACAATCTAACTTATTGGTTTCACATGTTGCACATTCACTCATTCACATAGTTCTCTTTTACACATTACACATTTACACATATTCACACTACACAATTTACACATAGTCACATTCACATTTCACAATTCACATTCACATTTTACAATTTAGTGCCGTGACACATAGTCCAAACCACCATTAGAAGGACACATCACATAACACATACACATAGACGTCACCTAGGCAATACACTGACGACTCTTAGACTGTGCAGACCGGGAGAACAAGTCTCCACCCTAACCAGTGGTACTTGTCCACCTCCAGGATTTCATCCTAATGCCTTTAGGATCATAACACATTGAACCTTCCCATGGGGACTTTTCCATGGTACGGTTTCATGGCCCTCTATGGAAGCAGTGTCACACATGGCACAGTCTTACACATTACACATTCCGATTTTAACACACATATTACACATGTCTTTACATTCTCTCACTTATACACATGGCTCTGTTTTCCTAATCATGATACTACTGTTGACAGAAATCAACATTCAGTAGCTCACATTAATTAGGTTGGAAAACACATCATCAAATCATATTCATGATAGCATGCATTTATCACATGTTTCCACAAGAAAATTTCATAATACACTTTACAGTTATCCAATTATCATGAAATTTTAACCACACACTAATTGCAGGTTCATGACCTTACATACAAATTTCCAGATTTTTCTGAGTTATATTACATTTATAAAATTAAAACATTCAGTTGCATGCCATTCATAATTCAATTTGTCATGGAACATAACATGAATATCCAGTTTGACAGTTCACAGCCCCGAACCTAACATACACATCATCACAGGAATTTTCTCCAGATTTATTGCACAACAGACAATTTACTGTAAACTTTACAAATCCTACGCATGTCTTCTATTTCCAAAACAGAAATTACAGTAAATCCCACAATCATGGAAAAATTCTCAAAATTTCAGGGCATGGACTGATACGCATATACACGGTTTAGAAAAATTTAGGGCATTCCATTCCTCAGGGATCATGTAGTCAATAGGTAAACATGCATAATCCATTTCCAAACATGTATTTCAATAAGTCTAACTATTCATGCCATTCACCAAAAAGCACAGAAAATTACACACACATCACATTGTCCATTTTACATAACATATACAATTACATTATATCCTCATGCGAAACACTTCGGAAATTAATCATATAGCAGGGAGAACAGCTCACTGTTCTGTCCTGAAAAACATAACGGCATAGTCTGGCCGTTAACGAAGCTTAACGGCATTGTTGCATACCGCCAACTGAAGATCTTAACGGCAAGAGAACTTGCCGTCAAGTTCAGGTCTGAACAAAAACACAGACTCGAGCTCCAAGAACAAGAGAATTTGGGGGATCCAGTACACGAGGAAAAATCTATAAAAATGGTAAAACCCTACTAGACTCACACATGGACGAAATGTATGGGTTACTTGCCTCTAAATAAATCTTCAAAGGGATCAAAGATGTTGATGAAGCTCTCCTTGGGCAGTCCCAAGAAGCCTCCAAAACACCACTTCTGCGGGTTCTTGGTCGATCTCCACAGTAGGTTGGAGTCGGGGAAGCCTTCCTCTACGCTCTAGCTAGCTGCCGGTTGCTGTAGGTCACGGATGAGCTCCAATTTGCCGGATCAAAGCATGCAAACTTCAGGTTTTTCTCACAACTAGAGCTAGGGTTTCTCTCCTCTCTTCAAAGAGTCAAGAGAGCTCTTCTAGTGCAGAAGGGGTTTGGTTTATAGGAGAAGGGGTTTGGTTTATAGGAGAAGGGGTTTGGGATATCCCAGAGGGGTGATGTGAAGGCCTGATAGCCGTTGGGGACATCTCCCCAATGGCTGGGTTTGCTTGCCCCCAGAATTTCGGGGTCTGCAATGCATGCGGGTCAGAGATATTAACGTCCACATCCATGGCCGTTGACTTAAGTATTAGCGTCCATCGAGGTGGACGCTGACTCATCATGGACGTCCATCCATGTTCATGCCAATTTGGCCCTTCGGCCAGAATATAAAACATGCAGAAACCATGCTTAACTTATACATATATATACATGACATATATACACTATCATGTACACACTACCACCATGCAATTCATACACTATTTACAACTAATTATACACATGCACACATAAGTATAACTAGTTAATACGTACATAGATATGTGCATCTATGCATACACAAGCATAAATTATTTACACGTAATAAAGTAATACAACAAAATTCGAGGGCCTTACACCCTCTCCCCCTTAAAGAAACTTCGTCCTCGAAGTTTAAACAAAACAACTCAAACAAACGGGGATACTTCTTCTTCATCGCATCCTCAACCTCGCAAGTAGCCTCCTCTCGCGAGAAGTTCTACCATAGAACTTTCACCGACGCAATACCCTTGTTCCAGAGATGCTGAACCTTCCAGTCAAGAATAGCTACTGGTTGCTCCACATACGACAAATCTGGCTGAATCTCCACTCGCTCATGACTAATCACATGAGATGGATCTCGGACATACTTCCTGAGCATAGAAACGTAGAAAACAAGATGAACACTAGCTAAAGCTGGGGGTAAAGCTAGCTCATATGCCACGCTGCCCAATCGTCTGAGAATCTCATACGGGCCGATGAATCTAGGGCTCAGCTTACTATTCCTGTCATATCTGACGACACCACGAGTATGTGATATCTTCAAGAAGACATGTTCACTCACCTCGAACTCCAAATCCTTCCTTCTGTTGTCGGCATAGCTCTTCTGCCTATCCTCCACCGCAACAAGCCTCTTCCTGATAAGCTGGACCTTATCCGAAGTCTCCTGAACTAACTTCGGACTGATCAGCTGCCTATCACCGGTCTCCTCCCAACATAAAGGAGATCTGCAAGGCCTTCCATACAACGCCTCAAATGGAGCCATACCAATACTCGCATGAAAGATGTTGTTGTATGCGAACTCCACTAGAGGTAGATGACGCTCCCAATCATCCTTCCAATCCAGTACACACGCTCTCAACATATCCTTGAGCGTCTGGATAGTCCTCTCAGACTGTCCATCTGTCTGGGGATGAAACGCCGAACTGAGCTTCAGCTCCGAACCTAACGCATCCTGAAGTCCTTTCCACAACCTCGAAGTAAATCTCGGATCTCGATCCGAAATGATCAACTTCGGCACACCATGCAATCTAACCACACTACTAACATACAATCTAGCTAAACTCTCAACTGACTGCTTCTTCTTCATAGGCAAGAAATGCGCAGTCTTCGAGAATCCATCTACAACTACCCAAAAGGACCTCTTCAAATCCTGGTATATTTAGTGTTACCCGGATGAATAGTGAATCGCGATCTATGAGCCTCTGCTAACACATGCTCACGGACATCTATCAAATCAGGGACACAAACACGGTGATGGAATCTAATCACACCGTCCTCATCACGAGCAATGCCTGCCTTGCCCACTAACTCTAAAAGTCTAGGGTCGGCTTTCTGTTGTTCGATCACCTCATCCAAAACCGAGGACCTAAGGGATAACTGAGCTACGAAAGCCTGACATAGCGATGGCTCTAACTCAGACAACGTGCAAGCCGCATCCTCCAACATCTTCTAGTCCTGTTGGAGAGATGGTCTCTTTCTACTCAGAGCATCCGCTACGACATTCGCCTTCCCAGGGTGATACTGAAGGTCGAAGTCATAGTCCTTCCAGAACTCAATCCATCTTCTCTGCCTCAGGTTTAATTCCTTTTGGGAGAAAAAATACTTCAAGCTCTTGTGGTCGGTAAACACCTCAAATCTGACACCAAAAGATAGTGCCTCCAGATCTTTAGTGCATGAACCACTGCTGTGAGCTCCAAATCATGAGTCGATAGTTCTTCTCATTCTCCTTCAACTGACGAGAAGCATAAGCCACTACCCTTTCTTGCTGCATTAGCACACAGCCTAAGTCATCCGAGACGCATCCGTGTAGATAGCAAAACCTCTACACCGCTCGGCAAGACTAACACCGGAGCTGACGTGAGCTTAGTCTTCAACAATTGAAAACTACTCTCACACTTCTCGGACCAGACAAACCTCACTCCCTTGTGGTGAGCTGAGTCAATGGGGCGGCGATGGATGAAAATCCCTCAATGAATCGCCGATAGTAACCAGCCAACCCAGAAAACTACGAAACTCCGAAGGGGTCTTGGGAATCTCCCAATCCATAACTGCTTGGACCTTTGCTGGATCACTGCAACATCGGCACCGGAGATAACATGCCCGAGGAAATGAACCTCGCGCAACCAGAAATCGCTCTCTTTGATCTTAGCATACAGCTTGTGCTCACGGAGAACCTCTAATACTACCCTCAAATGCTGACGGTGTGTGGCCTCGTCCGGAGAGTAGACCAGCACATCATCAATAAACACTACAACAAAGCTATCTAGAAGCCTCCTAACACCCGGTTCATGGATCCATGAACGCTGCCAGGGCGTGGTCAATCCAAAAGGAAGAACCAAAAACTCATAATGTCTATAACGGATCTGAATGCCGTCTTAGACACATCCTCACTCCGAATCCTCAATGATGATAACCAGATCGCAAATCAATCTTAGAAAAGAATGATGCATCTTGCAACTGGTCAAACAAATCATCGATACGAGGTAAGGGATACCTGTTGTTCACAGTCACTTGGTTCAGCTTTCTGTAGTCAATGCATAACCTAAGTGACCCGTCTTTCTTCTTGACGAATAATACAGGTGCGCCCCAAGGGCAAACACTAGGGCGAATAAATCCCTTATCTAGCAACTCTTGCAACTGCCTCCTTAACTCGGCTAACTCCGCAGGTGCCATCGATATGGAGCCTTTGAGATAGGAGAGGTGCCCGGAAGCAACTCTATGCTGAACTCTATCTCTCTATCCAGTGGCAAACCAACAAATCATCGGGAAAAACGTCTGGAAAATCCTGCACTACCTCGATCTCTACAAGAGTAGGTGACTCATCAGCCTCTGTACTAATACCACACTGGAAAGAAAAGCGTCACAAACCTTGTTACCATGCGCATCGCCATCATGGCAGAGATGACCAACTTTCCCGCCAAGTTCCTTGGCAAGGGATGAGAGAACACATCCTCACCAGGAATGCGGAAAACAATCCTCTTTCCATGACAATCTACTAATGCATAGTGCTCCTCTAGCCAATCCAGACTAAGAATAGCATCATAGTCCTTCATCTTTAGCAAGAAGAAACACCCTTCTAGGATTCTATCCTCAATGCACACAGGTAACGACGGAATGCACTTCCTAGTCGATACCGTATCCGCAGGGGTGTGCACAGACAAAGGGACCTCTAAATCCTCAGACTCCATGCCTGACTCTAGGGCTAACTGCCTAGCAAACCGCTCGAAAATGAACGAGTGAGTGGCACCCGTGTCAAACAAAACTCGAGTGTGCACACCTAGGAGAAGAATCGTACCTTCGGTGACATGCTCCGCCTGCTCGGCGTCCTCGCGTGCTAGAGCAAACATTCGAGCTGGGGCTCGAGGCCTTCCTGGTCTTCCTGTAGCTGGCGCTGCTGCTGCTACCATTGCTGGGGCTGACGCTCCACGCTGAGCTCCCTGCTGAAGTCTCGGACAATCCTTGATCTTGTGGTCGCTGCTTCTGCACTTCAAGTACTTTCCCGCAATCATCCAACACTCGAACCACCATGTGTCTTCCCACAATGGGGACACTCTTTTCACACCAGGGGACGTACAGAAGGTACCTGAGTACTGTCGACTGCTATTGATCGCTGCTGTGTTTGGTACCCGCTTTCTTCTTGTCCTACCGCTGGAACGTAGTTGCAGGTCTCTTCTGCGAAGCCTTCTTCTCTTCAAGGTATTGCTCCATCTCACCCTCCTGCCTACAGGCAGCGCTAAGGGCCTCGTCCAAAGTGCGATGGTCGAACGCCACTAGCCTCTTCCTCAGTGATGGTTTGAGTCCCATCACAAACTTCTTCGCCTTTTTGCACTCATTAGCCACAACATGAGGTGCATACTTAGATAGTTCTGCAAACCTTGCCTCATACTCTAGCACGGTCATGGGGCCTTGAGTCAAAGAGAGGAACTACTGCTCCATCCGATCTTGAATATGCTCGGGGACGAACTTGGCCCGAAAGAGCCTCACGAACTCGTCCCAAGCAACATCAACCGCGCCGTCCTCAAATCGTGTACGTAGTAATGAAGCCCACCATACATCAGCTCTTTCCTGCAGTACACGTTCATAAGCACCATCTAAACAAATCTAACTAATAGAACATACAAACATACAAAACTAACACATACCTGAAGCATATAGGCGGCTAAAGTAACCTTATCCTCATCCGCACACCTAATAGCTTGGAAGATCTTTTCAATCTCCATCATCCAACTCTCATCTAGTAACGGATCGCTCTCCCCCTTAAAAGAGGGTGGTAGCATCCTCTTGAATCTTTCCATGATGGAAGGTCCACCATGGTCTTGAGCTAGAACTTGAGCCTGCTACATCCAACAACAAATAATATGCATTCAACATAACATCACACAATTAAATATAACAGACTACTCTTGAATTAATTATGCTAACCTGAGCCTCCAATTGAGCCTGGAGTGCAGCCTGGGTGTGGGCCTGCATCGGCATGGCTTGCACCAGACCTTACATGAACACTCCATAATACACAGGCGGCGGTGGGGGAAGTACAGGACCCTGCGGTGCCGGGCTCCGCCCGCTCCTCACGTCTCGGCTCGTCCTCACGGGCCGGCGCTCCACCACGCCTACCTCTCGAAGCCATGGCTGCAATAAATTTCAGCCAGCATTAGAGCTACGTTAATTTATTTCCTAACCATTTTCTTATCTATTTTTCATTCATTATTAATCAATTCTACACATGTGGATATTCCTATGTAGACTTAGCATGTAATGGGGATGATGACTTATATATATTCATGTGCAATCTCAACCGGTCGCTCTGATACCAATCTCTACGACGACCCTCTTTATACCGGTACGATTATACCAATCCACGTCGGTATAATGAACGTCATCATAGTGGGACATTCACCCAACAATAACATACGATTGAGATGCTCATAAATATAAATACAGAGTAGCGGAAACAAAAGAACTACTTGTCTTCATTTCATCATCCACATTTAACATACATGATTCGAATGACAATTTAAGGATAACTTAAGTCCACGTAAATAAAGTGCTAAAAATCAGATTACATAGCTTGTCCACAATTACATAATAGTTTCATTACAATGCCTCAATTACATACAATGAAAGCAAAATGTCACGATGACGACTCCACCAGGCTACTCGCCACGCTCGGAGTCACTCTCCATGTCTCCTCTAGCGATGTAGGGTCACCAACTAAACCTGTACGCCGAAGCAAGGAATGAGTCTAAAAGACTCAGCAAATAACACCACACACCTCATACATGCATATATCACAGTAGGTTTTTCATTCCAATTGCAAAGCAAAACATATAGCATGCTTGGACATTGATAAAGACAACCTATCATGATAATTCTACAAATTTAAAACACATGGTACATGATTTAAGCCATTCCAAAAAATATCCTATCACATGCTTTCTACTCATGTAATCACATGAATGCTACATTTCAAATGAGGCTATAACATGGAAGCAACCAAACATGGATTCTTGCATGCATAAAAAGAAACATTTCTATCATGGTTTCTACACATTCTTACACATGCACATTATCATTTTATACACTTTAAGGTTGCTGTTTTGACATGGATTTAGCAATTCACATCCTATCACATGAGAGCTACATTCTCGATTAACTACAACGTGATAGCACTTAAACATGGAAACGTTTACACATAAGCAAGAATGTTCCTAACATGGATTCTACACATTTTTGCAACACATAAAACATTCTTATAAACACACTAGGTTGCTGTTGTAACATAATTTCACATTAATGTATCATGGATCACAATTTACAATCTAACTTATTGGTTTCACATGTTGCACATTCACTCATTCACATAGTTCTCTTTTTACACATTGGACATTTACACATATTCACACTACACAATACACATAGTCACATTCACATTCACATTCCATTCATTTCACAATTTAGTGTCGTGACAAATAGTCCAAACCACCATTAGAAGGACACATCACATAACACATACACATAGACGTCACCTAGGCAATACAGTGACAACTCTTGGACTGCGCAGACCGGGAGAACAAGTCTCCACCCTAACCAGTGGTACTTGTCCACCTCCAGGATTTCATCCTAATGCCCTTAGGATCTTAACACATTGAACCTTCCCATGGGGACTTTTCCATGGTATGGTTCCACGGCCCTCTATGGAAGCAGTGTCACATATGGCACAGTCTTACACATTACACATTCCGATTTTAACACACATATACACATGTCTTTACATTCTCTCACTTATACACATCTCTATTTTCCTAATCATGATACTACTGTTGACAGAAATCAAACATTTAGTAGCTCACATTAATCAGGTTGGCAAACACATCATCAAATCATATTCATGATAGCATGCATTTATCACATGTTTTCACATGGAAATTTCATAATACACTTTACAATTATCCAATTATCATGAAATTTTAACCACACACTAATTGTAAGTTCATGACCTCACATACAAATTTCCAGAATTTTCTAAGTCATATTACATTTACAGAAATTAAAACATTCAGTTGCATGCCATTCATAATTCAATTTGTCATGGAACATAACATGAATATCCAGTTTGATAGTTCACACCCCTGAACCTAACATACACATCATCACAAGAAATTTTCCCTAGATTTATTGCACAACACACAATTTATGTAAACTTTACAAATCCTATGCATGTCTTCTATTTCCAAAATAGAAATTACAGTAAATCCCACAATCATGAAAAAATTCTCAAAATTTCAGGGCATGGACTGATACGCATATACACGGTTTAGAAAAATTTTGGGCATTCCATTCCTCAGGGATCATGTAGACCATAGGTAAACATGCATAATCCATTTCCAAACATGTATTTCAATAAGTCTAACAATTCATGCCATTCACCAAAAAGCACAGAAAATTCCACACACATCACGTTGTCTATTTTACATAACATATATGATTACATTATATCTTCATGAGAAAACACTTCTGAAATTAATCATATAGAAGGGAGAACAACTCACTATTCTGTCCTGAAAAACTTAACGGCATAGTCTGGCCGTTATTGGAGCTTAACCATTGTCGCATGCCGCCAACTGAAGATCTTAACGGAAGCAAGAGAACTTGCCGTCAAGTTCAGGTCTGAACAAAAACATAGACCCGAGCTCCAGAACAAGAGAATTTGGGGGATCCAGGACACGAGAAAAATCTGTAAAAATGGTAAACCCTACTATACTCATACATGGACGAAATGTATGGGTTACTTGCCTTTAAATAAATCTTCAAAGGGATCAAAGAGGTTGATGAAGCTCTCCTTGGCAGTCCCAAGAAGCCTCCAAAACACCAGTCTGCGGGTTCTTGGTCGATGGCCACAACAAGTTGGAGTCGGGAGCCTTCCTCTAGGCTCCAGCTAGCTGCCAGTTGCTGTAGGTCGTCGGATGAGTTCCATTTGCCGGATCAAAGCATGCAAACTTTAGGTTTTTCTCACAGCTAGAGCTTTGGTTTCTCTCCTCTCCTCAAAGAGTCAAGATAGCTCTTCTGGTGCAGAAGGAGTTTGGTTTATAGGAGAAGGGGTTTGGGATATCCCAGAGGGGTGATGGGATGGCTGATAGCCGTTGGGGACATCTCCCCAATGGCTGGGCTTGCTTGCCCCCGGAATTTCGGGGTCTGCAACATGCAGGTCAGAGATATTAACGTCCACATCCATGGCCGTTGACTTAAGTATTAGCGTCCATCGAGGGGACGCTGACTCATTGGACTTCATCAATGTTGACGCCAATTTGGCCCTTCGGCCAGAACATAAAACATGCAGAAACCATACTTAACTTATACATAATATACATGCCATATATCTACTATCATGTACACACTACCACCATGCAATTCATACACTATTTACAACTAATTATACACATGCACACATAAGTATAACTAGTTAATACGTAAGTAGATATGTACATCTATGCATACACAAGCATGAATTATTTACACGTAATAAAGTAATACAACAAAATTCGAGGGCCTTACACTTCTTATCTTGGGAGCACATCGGATCATCTAGCATGTGTTCATAGCACGGCTAATGGGCGGTTGTTGACTTCTCCGGACTGCCAGCACATGACCTAGTGCTGTGCAACTGTTCCACGTTTGTTTATTAACGCTAGCTTACGATTATGCCCCTATCTCATCTACTATCTCTATACTCTCATCTATTCACTTTCTCTCTACACTCTCTTCTATTCGTCTACTATTCTCATCTATTCTTGGTACTCTATCTGGCCACCCATATGATTGTCTAAGATAAGAAACATGACTATGCCAGTGCAATAGGGCACGATCTGGTCCTAGGAGGAATGCCCGAAAAGTGCCATTTGCCTAAGGGAGTTAAATGATTAGGATGTTGGCATACATCTAGTGCCATTATACTATCAAGATTTAATCTATGACAATCAATCATGCAATCAATACAAGTGCTATCTATACAAGTGCAATTATTACTAGTGCAGTATTGTGCAACTCTACGTGCTATATCGTTACATGGCCAATCCATTACCGTACTCGCTGTGCTATTTTCCATGTGCAAGTGCTATAATTCTCTTGTTATCGTTACTTTGCTCTACATAACTATACTATCTAGTTACCCTACGTTTTAAGATATTAATCATTTAAAGCATGCTTGTTCATACGAGATATTAAGTCCTACTGGGCGATTATTGCTCATCCTGCGTTATTATTTCATGTGTTTCATGTGAGTCTGATGGAGAATACCACACTCAAGAGGAAGGGTTTGAGGAGGATGCTCAGGAGTGACCCATTCTCGACAACTTGTGTTTAGCAGTTAGTTAGTTAGTAGTCAAATTAGCCAATATGTAATAATTTGGATTTGAATAAAGTACTATGGGCCCTAGTTTGGCTATGATTGGTGATTGTAATACTTAGCTGATGAATTATTAATGAAGTTGGATTTCATTTGGCATTATTCCAATTGTGCAATGGTTTGTTGTCTATTTATCGCTCTGTACTATTTAATTAACTATAATTCCGCTTCGATATTCCGCATCGGGGCATTATAGTTTTATGGTATCAGAGCTTAGGTTATTCTTAAGTATAGGATGATCTAGGTTAGACCTGCCTCGACTTAGAGTCTAATTCCATACCTATGTTAGAGATGGGTAGAACAAGGGTAATAATATAAAATAAATTCACACACGTACAAACTTAGTGCAACCTCATTATCTTACTTAAAAATTTTCTATTTTGAAGGAACATAAACCATAGCATGGCAGCGGAGCATGCACACTCCGTGACATGCAGCAGACTATCCAGCAACTCACTTAAGCACTACTTTAGGCTGCTGGAGCCAATGGAAACTGAGGGGCCAGAGATCAGCATAGGAATTTCCGCAACCTGAACCCGCCTCGTTTCAGTGGGACCACTGATCCCGATGAGGTAGAAAACTGGCTAAAGGAAACGAAGAACATTTTTTCGTGTCATACAATGCGTGGATGGAGATAAGTTATTAATAGCAACATTCCAGCTAGAGAGGGACGCCCGTGCGTGTGGGAGTCCGTAGAGGCCACCAGGGCCGATGCACAATTCACATGGAATGAGTTTAAGGAGCACTTCAACTCCAAGAATTTTTCTGATAGAGTCCAAGAGTGGAAGGCCTCTGAATTTGCTGCACTGAAATAGAGGAATCTCTCGGTTGTCGAGTATGAAGCACAATTCTCATGGTTTGCACGAATGCCAATCACCTGGTAGGCACTGTGAGAATGAAGGCGAAGCTGTTTCTCAACGGGCGCAGGCCCACATACATCACCCAACTGGCACCCCTGGACATTCAGACCCATGATGAAATGGTGAAAAGGCATAGTTGCTGAAGGATGAGACCGACATCACTGATCGCATCAAGGGTAGGATGGTCCAAAAGGAACAGACATTAGGAACCACAAGCAAGCCCACCAACTGTAAAAGAGGCCGTTAAGCATTACCGTCGGGCCAAGCCAAGAGCGAAGGCCCAAGGTCTTTGCCCCCACTGCACCCAACAAGCCCAGATGCAAGCACTGTGACAAGATGGGTCACACTGCCGAGGAATGCTGGAGGAAGGTAGGCGCATGCCTATGCTGTGGTAGTCGACAGCACTGTATCCCCGACTGCCCTCTGCTTAAAGAGAATGAAAAGCGCCCGACTGGCCAAAAGAAGCCAGGCAGACTTCAAGTTGTCCAAGAGATGGAGACCACTGAGGAAGGTGGAGTTGTGGAAGGTACCTTACTAGTCTTTTCCCAGTCAGCATTTGTTTTGTTTGATACTGGTGCAATACATTCATTCATATCACAGCATTTGCTGACACATTAATGATAAACCTATATCTATAGGAACTGAATTACCTGTTACAACCCCCCTGGGTGAGAAAGCCCAACTGAACAATATTTTCCATTAGCTGATGTGAAGATTGGTGAACTAAATCTTAGAGCTGATCTAATCTGTATGCCTATGGAGGGCTACGATGTCATATTGGGACCCGATTGGATGTCCACTTGTGGGCTATTGTATACTGTAGAAGAGGGAAGATCTCCTTTAGTGAATTCCCTAGGCTGATCTTTATGGGATGTAGACACAGAGGCACTTGTCTCTCGTCTCTACTATTAAAGTGCAGAACATGAAAGAAAGGTTTGTGTGGCATTTCTTGCCGCCATAGTGGTTGAAAAGAAAGCATCCAAGATATCTGACATACATGTAGTGCAAGAATACCCTGACGTGTTTCCGGATGAGCTGCCAGGCATTCCACCTAAACAAGATGTAAATTTCTCAATTGTCTACTCCTACTCCTGGAGCGTTTTCTATGTCACGTCAGCCATATAGAATGTCTCCTGCGGAATTGAAGGAGCAGTTGATGAAACTGCTAGAAAAGGGCTTTATCAGACCAAGTACTTGTCCTTGGGGAGCACCTATGTTGTTTGTTAAGAAGAAGGACGGATCTATGAGATATGCACGACTATACGTTGTTGAATCATCTGACTATCAAAAACAATACCCTCTGCCTCGTGTTGATGAACTGTTGATCAAATATCAGAAGCCAAATACTTTTCTAAGATTGACCTTAGATCAGGATATCATCAGATGAGAATTAAGGATGCAGATATTTACAAGACGACTTTCAGGAGAGGTACGATCATTATGAATTTGTAGTCATGCCTTTGGACTAACCAATGCTCCTGCAGCTTTTATGCAATTGATGACAACATATATCGACCCTACCTCGACAAGTTTGTCGTGGTTTTGATTGATGATATTCTCATATACTCACAGACAAAGGAAGAGCATGAGGAGCATCTGAGATCGCTCTGCAGATCTTGTGCAACAATAAACTCTACGCCAAATTGAGCAAGTGTGAATCCTTGCTCGAGGAGGTGTCATTTCTAGGGCATGTTATATCCAACGATGGTATCGCTGTTGATCCTTCCAAGGTAGAAGTTGTACTCAACTGGGAGAGACTGACCAATGTCACTGAGATCATAAGCTTTCTTGGACTAGCTGCTATTACAACGGTTCATCAAAGACTTCTCCAAGATAGTTGTACCCTTGACTCGCCTTACGCGAAAAGAGAACCCCTATGTCCAGAGCAAGGAATGCGAGAAAAGCTTTCAGACACTAAACCAATGTTTGACCTCTGCACCTGTCCTCGTGTTACCAGTCGAGGGCGAAGGATTTTCAGTCTACACTGACGCTTCGGGAATCGGTCTAGGCTGTGTGTTAATACAGAATGAGAAGGTGATAGCCTATTCATCCAGACAACTGAAGTCACATGATTTCAATTACCTGTCCATGGACCTAGAATTAGTTGATGTGGTGTTTGCACTTAAGATATGGAGGCATTATCTTTATGGAGAACAATTCATTGTCTATTCAGATCATAAGAGCTTAAAGTATCTATTTTCCTAAAAGGAGCTCAATATGCGACAAAGGCGATGACTGGAATATTTGAAGGACTTGATTTCAACATCCAATATCACCCAGGCAAAGGTACTGCAGTAGCTGATGCACTTAGTAGGAAGCTAGTAGCATCTTTATCTTGTTTAGTCATGGACGAGATGCATTACTTGAGCAAATCGCCAGTTTGGATCTAAATATGAGCAGAGAAGTGATCAAGTGTTAGTGGCCAACCTTAGAGCTCAACCTGACATCTTTGTCGAGATTAGGGAACAACAAGCTAATGATCCCTTTCCAATCGAGTCAAGGAAACATAGTTGACAGACCTGATTTCTCCAACATGGGATGGGAGACTGTTATTTCAAGCCAGGACCTGTGTTCCTCACAATGAAGAGTTGAAAAGGAAGCTATGGATGAAGCCCACAAGACTAAATATACAATTCACCCAGGCACAACCAAGATGTATCGAGACATGAAAAGGCCATTTTGGTGGCCTAACATGAAGCGTGAAGTGGCTGAGCATGCCGCGCACTGCCTCACATGTCAACAAGTGAAAGCAAACATTGATGTCCTGTGGGTCTACTTAGACCCCTGGACTACCAAAATGGAAGTGGGAGAGCATCAGAATGGAAGTGGGAGAGCATTGGAATGGATTTCATCATGGGTTTACCCAGAACTCATGGTAGACTGGATGCCATTTGGGTCATTGTGGACCATTAACTAGTCCACACATTTCTTAGCAATTAAAAGTACTTAGAGTGGGATGTGCTAGCTGCATTGTATGTAAAGGAGATAGTGAGATTACATAGAGTTCATGTGTCCATAGTATCAGATCGCGACCCCAGATTCACTTCTAGATTCTAGAAGGGACTTCAGACTGCCTTAGGTACAAAACTCAATTTTAGCACATCATCATCCACCATAGACATTGGCAGACGGAAAGAACAAATCAGATCGTGGAGGATATGCTACGAGCATGCACTATAGATTTTGAAGGATACTAGAATAAGCAATTGTCACTTATAGAATTCGCCTACAATAACAGCTAACAGACCAGCATCAAGATGGCACCATTTGAGCCTTGTATGGTAGAAGCTGTAGATCGCCAGTCTGCTGGAATGAAGTAGGTGAACAACAATGGCCCGGACCAGATATGGTACAGAACACTAGCAGCGATATTAAGATCATCAGGGATAGGATTAAATAGCTCAGTCTAGCCAGAAGAGCTATGCTGACAAAGGAGAAGGGATCTAGAGTTTCAAACCGAGATCATGTACTGCTCAAGGTATCCCCGGCCCGAGGATTTCAAAGGTTTGGGATGAAAGGGAAGTTGAGACCAAGATTCATAGGTCCATTGAGGTACTGGAAAGAGTTGGCGAAGTGGCTTATCGTCTAGCATTACCACCACAGTTTTCCACCAAACAAATGTTTTTCCATGTGTCGATGCTAAGGAATATGTGTACGCCCATCACATGTAATCAACTATGACGATATAATTCTAAACAAAGACATGACCTATGAGGAGAAGCCGGTAAGAATCTTAGACAAGAAAATACAACAGCTCCGGAACCGACCCATATCAGTGGTAAAGGTGCTATGGAGAAACCATGAAGTCGAATAAGCCACGTGGGAACCTGAAGCAATAATGCGACAGAATTACCCATATCTATTCAGTAAGTCATTCTTCCTCTTACGATCATATGAATTTGAGGATCAAATTCTTTTTAAGAGGGGGAGGATGTAGCAACTCTAAAATTTTAAATATCAATAAATGTTATTAATTAGGTATTTAATTGAATAAATATGATAAATAGATTTATGTTAGAATAAAGAGGGAAATATTTGAATAAAAGTGAATTAAATTAAAACCCATTAAGCTAAATTAGTAATGGGTTACATTAATGGTCCACACAAGAGGTAATGGGCCAAAAAGCCAAGAGCCCATCTTTAGATGGGAGGTATTTAAGCTAAATTCACACTTTAAGAATAATAATTAGTAAGGGTTAAGATAATTATAATAACCCATATATATCCTAAAAAGGAGCCTAGACTTACCAAAACTCCTTACCCACGAATTTAGCGTCTCCCCAATTCTATTAGGTAGATAAAGGCAAGAAATAGGGTGAAAGATGAAAATTTAGAGTTTTATGGAAAGGAGGAGTTTTTAGGAAGAAGGACTCTTAAGTAACCCAATACACCCTCCAATTTGTCCCTACCATCCCATAGTTCATTGCTGAAGCTTTGGAGAACGAAAGAGGATGCTGAGGACGAAGGAGCAAGGAGAGGGAGGCTTGGAGCAAGGGGATTTCTTCTCTTCTTCATCAACAACCCTAGGTTTTCATAACAGCGAGAAAAGGTAGACAATCTCTCAAGCACAAATCACATAACTTCGGCCATAGGTAGACCATACATCTATCTTTAAAAGCCCTTGATTTCCCAAATTTTCGTTGTTCCATAAGAGAGTATTAAATGCTCAATTCCAGGTTATCACCATATACCCGAACCTTCATGTTTGTCCTTAATCCATGAACCTAGTTAATCACATGCCTCGAAATAATTATCATAGTTACTGCATGATGTTAGGGTTCTAATGAATCTATTTCCCTAATTTCCATTGTGCATCCTATGCGGATTAAATCATTTTCCATGACTGTGAATGTTTTAGGTCACTAAAATGTAACCTAATTAAAGCATGCCCAATACTTGCTTATTTTCCAATTAAACATGCCATTGATACACCTACAAGTCTAGTTTCGTTTAAATTAGTTTCATGATTTTTGGACTTGTGTGCGATTTTTTATCGATTTTATAAGTGACCAATATCCTGCCATGGAAGGAAGAACCGACCTAAAAAGGGTTGTTTTCCCCCTTTCTGGGTCGGGCTGCCCTTCTGAAATCACGACGCTCGACCCGTCGTGATCTCAGAATGATCACGATCGGCCGGTCCAACACGTCATAAACGCAATGGCCTGCGCTGTCGCGGTTCCCTCCGGGTTCGCGCTAGCTCGGCCGGTTCAGCAGAACGGGCCGAACCGCCTGTTGCGACATGAAACGTGACGGGGACCCCCTCGCGATTTCACAATGTTGCCAGAAACCCTTATTTGCTCTTATACCCCTACTATTTGCACCATTTGACCCTTGTTTAAACTTAATTAAGCACTGTTATGCATAGTATGGATATGAACATTAATATTTTGTAATAATTCCATGAATTCAATTAAATAATAGCCATATGCACAATTTTTCATGCTCTCATGATTTAATTACATTTGCACACACTTAACATAAAGTTTGCCATTTGACCCTATTAAATTACTCAATAATCTATCCAGTAATTAAGTGTAATTATTCCACTTAAATTCCCTATTATTTTTAATAATACTTGTATTCGTTTTATTCGCGTGATTTGTACATCGTTATCACGTCCCTCTACCTTCGAGCACTCGAGGCAAGACGGACAATGTTTCGTTACACACCTTTCTTAGCATGGACCACCACTCCGTTGGAAATACTTCTGATACCAGACCAGGGACTCCTTGTCAAGGCCTCCATAAGTCTCCTTGGCTGGCACACGTCCTTTGCCGACGTGCTGGTTGTACCCTTAAAACCCATTACACCTTTAGGGATTAGTACCATCCAACGACCTTAGTGTGTTTCGTTTTTTATCTTGGGATCACATAGGATCATCTAGCATGTGTTCATAGCACGGCTAATGGGCAGTTGTGACTTCTACCGGACTTCCGGCACATGACCTAGTGCTGTGCAACTATTACCATTGTTTGTTTAATGTTATTTTACGATTATGCCCTATCTCATCTACTATCTCTATACTCTCATATGTTCACTTTCTCTCTACACTATCGTCTATTCGTCTACTATTCTCATCTATTCTTGGTACTCTATCTGGCCATCCATATGATTGTCTAAGATAAGAAACATGACTATGCCAGTGCAATAGGGCCCGATCTAGTCCTGGGAGGAACGCCCGAAAAGTGCCATTTGCCCAGGGAGTTAAAATTATCAGGATGTTGGCATACATTCAGTGCCATTTACTATCAAGATTTAATCTATGACAATCAATCAGTGCAATCAATACTAGTACTATCTATATAAGTGCAATTATTAATAGTGCACTATTGTGCAACTCTACGTGCAATATCGTTACATGGCCATCCATTACCGTACTCGTTGTGCTATTTTCCTTATGCAAGTGCTATGTTCTCTTGTTATTGTTACTTTGCTCTACAGACTATACTCTCTAGTTACCCTGCCTTTTAAGACATTAATCATTTAAAGCTTGCTTATTCATACGAGATATTAAGTCCTACTGGGCGATTATCGCTCATCCTGCATTATTATTTCATGTTTTTCAAGTGAGTCTAATGCAGAATACCACACTCATGAGGAAGGGCTTGAGGAGGATGCTTAGGAGTGACCCGTCTCGACAACCCGTGTTTAGTAGTTAGTAGTTAGTAGTCAAATTAGTCAATATGTAATAGTTTGGATTTGAATAAAGTACTCTGGACCCTAGTTTTAGCTCTGATTGGTGATTGTAATAGTTAGTTGATTAATTAGTAATGAAGTTGGATTTCATTTGGCATTATTCCAATTATGCAATGGTTGTTGTCTATTTATCGCTCTGTACTATTTAATTAACTATAATTCCGCTCCGATATTCTGCGTCAAGGGCGGTACATATACCGTGAATGTTAACGAAAGATTTTGCCTGGAAATGTTGCTTAGAAAGTCGGGTTTAAATGCCTTCCCGGGTTACCTCTCTAGTCGGGTCCCCGCACCGGGTGCTCATAGTTTGTCCCGTACAATGCATGCCGTCGAGCTTTGAGTCGTCTTCCTAGACACCCTCACTCCTGAGATTGAGTTGTACGTCTGGCTGAGGGAAAGACGACATTGGGTACCGACACTTATTTGTGGGTGTGCGGTCGCTTGTAGCACGCTCGTAGTTGGGGGATGGACACCGATGGACGTATTGGTCCCCAGCTAGTCTTGTTTCCAGTGCCTCACTAATTAGGATTCTCAGCCGGAGTATCTAAGCCTCAGTTTTGTAATGGGTTGGGTTAAAATTAACTTAACTCAGAGCTAAAATTAACCCACTTTAACTCATTTTTACTTTGTTTGCATCTGAGTTATTTATTTGACTATAGTGAGTTAACTACTTTTCTCAAATGTACTTTCGTAAAAAAAAAGTGAGTTAACCTATGTTGGGAAAAGGAAAAGTAGCAATTAATATTGTGTACCGTGAGAGCAGAAAGAGAGTTAACTCATGGGTTAACTCCAATCCACCTCCAGAGGTGGGTTGGAAAATGTGAGTTAACTCACATTTGGACTCACTTTAATCTAACCACTTGAGTTAAGTTTATAACCTTTCCAACTACTTTTTGAATTAGTTTTGAGTTAACTCTATGTTAACTTTAGTCTAACCCATTACCAAACTGAGGCTAAAGGTGTCAGGCTTGGGCTACAACAGTGTAGTCTGCAGGTGTGGTGTTAGTTGTCTCCACAGTCCTTGTCTTGTTAAGGTGGAGCGGAAGCTGAACCTTTCGTCCGTGGGGGCAAGACTGCAAGACTGAGGGGGACTGGTTGTTTCTCTGAGTCTGTGGCTGGTGTCGGCGTGCCCTTTTTTAGCTTGTACACGTGTGTGGTTTACTGTTTACTTACTTGCAGCTGTAGCATCATGCGTAGATGTTGTATTTTTAAATGATTTACAACTTTACATATTATATCTGTTGATCATTGTGTTTATTGACTTGGGGGAGTTGCCCTACTGAGCCAGTGACTTGTGAGGGTCACCCTTCTCTTCCAGGTGAAGGAGAGTAGGAGTGTTCCCGTCCCTCTTCTAGTTCTAGTCGGCATCATAGTCAAGGCTGGCCCTCACCACCAGCAGAGTAATATTTTCACTTGTGGAGCCTTGGGGGTTTGTCCCAGGCTGTTATGTTGTTTAATGACATATGTATGGAACTGAATATGTACATTCTTATGAATATATGTGAGAAATGGTATCTTTGTGTGTTCAACATGTTTCTTTATATTTCCACGGACACGTGTGAATGATATCCCTTGTGAGGCTTCGGCCCGATCGCAGGAGGCGGAGTCGTGTCGGACACATTATTGGGTTAAGGGCCTGAACGGCGTGGACCATCACTGTGGTTATTGTAGACGTGTTTTTTTTTTAAAACACCTCCCAAAAAGGAATGATTAAAAAAAGGAAGATATTTTTATCTATAAAAGAAAATAAGGTGAGGTGTGGAAAAAGTAAAGAGGAAAAACTTGCACGTGTGTCCGAGGATGGAGGTGTGATCGCCAGACACGCGTAGGTGTTGAAGGAGACGGGTGAAAAGGGAAGATGTGTACTTACCTTCACCCGAAGATCACGGGAGAGTGGTGTGCAGGTCCTTCTTACTTTTTCCACCGGCCGGCCGACAAAGAAGATTTAGCTCCGAATGGGTTACCTTGCAAGAGAAAACAGCAAGAAAACTAATGACAAAAGGATTAGACTATGAGGTGTATTAGAAAACTCAAAGGAGATGAAATAAAAAGCATTAAAATGGGCGTTAACACACCTCATGGGGTGGTGTTAAACCCCTAAAAAGTGTGGGTGTGGAGAAAATGTTGTGTTGTGTGTGAGAAAAACGATGTGAGATGATGCTAAATGATGGACTAAAAATAAAAGAGATGAAAAGTAGGGGGAAGAAATAGCGATGTAGCCCGATGCTCGGAGTGGTGGAAGTGGGAGAGGAGAACTCCTCCTGCCTCGCTCCAATGCGTGTGAGGGGATGTCGGCTCCGAACTCAAAGGGAGGAAGGCGTGGAATGGCTTGGAATGGTGATGCTCCTCCTTAGCTTCGGAATGGGGGTCTCCGGTGCGGCAGGACTTCGTCGTAGTGTGTGGGTGATGCTCAAAACAATGGCCTTAGGGGTCTATTTATAGGGAAAAAATTTCTTAAATCGCATCCGAAACAGTGGATGCCTATCTGATGAATTGCGTCCGATAAAAGCGTCGCGATTTCTTGCTACGATTGAGCCCTTGCAAACAACGATTATGGCTATTTTATGATCGCGTCGACAAAGTTCGCCGTGTTTCTAAACTTTCCGATTTGCCACAATTCTTTTCCAAATATTAAAAATGGAAATATTGAATCGCGTCGGCAATGACCGCCGCGTATTTGAACAAAATCAATCTTCTGAGGCAACCGATCTTTGTTTAGAGGAAGGTTAGAAACACATCGACCTATGCGGACGCAATTCTAATTTGCAACAAGATATTTCCAAAAATTATTTTGGAAATTACCATAATTCAAAAATGAAAACTCTTAATCGCGGCGGCTATATTGGACGCGAATCTAAACAGGGTAAGCGGCAGAAAAGGAAGTGTGATACGCGTTGGTCTTACCCAACGCTGATAAAACTCCTTAAATGGCGTCCATTGTGTCGGGCATGGATCAATGAAGTTCAACAAACTCCCCTTAGTCCCCTGAGAAAAATCCCTAAAATTTCTAGAAAAATCCAACAAAAATAGGAAAATCACTCGAGAGGTTAATTGAAGAGAGCCACTTTGAGGCATCATGGTGTAACATGAAATTTGCTCGATATATTGCCAAAATGGTATGTCTGCAGCTGCCTCACCTTGGTGTCTACTTTGCAAGGAAATAGAGTAAAATGAGGATAATGGAATGGGATCAATGAAGTGGAATCAAGTGGAATGACTGAAAAGTAGATGCCAAGGTGCGATGAGACACGTGTCAACAACATATGACTGGAGCTGTTTGTCAATTAAAAGTGAAGCTGCTTGTAGAAAACCTCAAGAGAGAACTCAAAGTTTGGACGAAAGAAGAAAGGGTGTGCGCGTGGGCACGAAGGGGAGAAAGATCAACTTCCAGCGCTGGGAAAGTACCTAAAGACACAATCCATTAGGTTTCACCTTTGGGGGTGTCTGCCACTGCATTTGGTGGATCATAGGGAAATAAGGATGAATTGATACAGGAATCCAAAACAGGGAGTTTCTCAGGAGATGATCTTCAAACATCAACAAAGCGAAGTGAGTAGTTGACTCGGAGTGGAATATTTCATGTTAATGAGAAGTGAGGAACAAGTGGTTCTATTCAATAAAGCATGAGAGTGATTATCTGGAATTATGCTCAAAATCCTACATGATGCATGCTGGGCTAAAAGAAAAAGATTAAAACAAAATAAAATATTAAATAATCAAGGATAATATTGTTACGGTGCCGAAGTCAAGAGACCGGATGGAATCCGTCGTCTTTCTGCAACGCAACGGCCTATCCTCAAGTCGTAAGAATCCTATAGAATCGTCATCATTTTTGGCGCAGGAGGGGAACTCAAATTCCAGATTCATCAGAGCCTCAATGTCCTTGACATGCTCTAATAGGGTATACCATATAGTAGAATGCAATATATACAATATCAGACTAGGGTCGTCGAAGATGATCATGAGTTGCACGGCGAGAAAAATGTCCAGAACCTGCGCTAACAGACTTATCAGCATTGACAAGCAATAGATAATATAGCGAAGGATGAAAATAATGTTGCTTGAAAATCACGACAGGGATCCTGGATGCCTTTCAACTGACCTGAATCGTGTCAACTTAGTCGGCCGCGTTTACCTGTCGTAATGGAAGTCGGATATGGCACTTTGAATCACAACGGCTGCATCAGACACAATTTATACCTTCTACCGAAGCTTGATTTTCTTGCTTGTTTTCAACCCTTCCTCTCTTTTGGGTGTTGCCTCCGGGCTAATGCAAACCAAGGGGTTATAAAACACCTCTCTTCATGCTCTCTTCGTACATTTGAACTCCCCAAAGTGCAAAATTCATCAATTAAAGCAAGGAGAGGAAGGAGAGAAGGAGAAGAAGAAGTTTGGAGCAATGGAGCATGGTGATGTCCCCTCATCCAAGAAGCCAAGGATTGACAGATTTCAAAGATTGAGCCAAGTGGAGGGACACATTTGCAAGTTGATTCAAGCAAATTGGTGAGTAGATTTGATTTCTAGCAATGATTTGATGTATTCATGATGTTCTTATTGTGTTCTAAATATGTTCTTCCTCTCTCTCTCTCTCTCTCTCTCTCCTCTCTCTCTCTCTCTCTCTTATTCTCTTTCTTCCTTTTTCTCTCCTCTTGCAACTGCCATGGCCGACCTCCTCATCCCCATAACCCATGCTCCACATGCCATGTGCTTCCCCTTCATGACCATACTCCATGCACATGATCATGTCATCCATGCACGTATCTACCTATGTCACATGACTATCCACTTTTCCTGGGTACCCGACGTTACATGCGTCTCCCATGGCTTTAAAAGCTTACCTCCACCATTAGCCTTGATATGACCACCATCCTTAGAAGATGGGGCATTAACAACCTAGCCATCCACGCCGAAAGGTATCATGAAATTCACCTAGATTGGGTGG
Organism: Colocasia esculenta; assembly: GCA_014218235.1. NCBI lineage: Eukaryota > Viridiplantae > Streptophyta > Magnoliopsida > Alismatales > Araceae > Colocasia > Colocasia esculenta. The sequence continues at coordinate 134,767,106 of CM024754.1, forward strand.
CTCTAGGGGCGCTGGTAGAACTTTGGCATCCTCAAACCCACACCGTCCTCTTCAAGACCCTCGAAGCAACTATTCTATTAGAAGAGGTTGAGTTATTTTTAGGCTTGAAGCAGATGAAAAAAGGTGAGGAGGATGAAATGGCGATCATGTCGAGAAGCTATATGAGCAAGGCAGTGCTTGAAAGCTTCATGGATGCAAGGGCTGTCCAAGACCTCCGAACCGAGAAAGGAATTGTCCTGCAAAAATTGGTGACCTTGACAATTAAAGAGATACCCGAGGTGGAGAACGATGAGAGGCTGGAAAAGGTGATGAGAGGGTTCGCCATTTGCGTGGCAGGCGCACGCCTCTTCCCCTTAATTGACAACATCCTGGAGGAGGACCAATTGAGCGCAGTATGCGGCATCTGGGAGGGTGAGAGATTGGGACTGGCAGTGCTAGCCTTCCTCTATAGCGGACTCACGATAGCGAGCTTGGGTAGGCCTCCTTATGGTTCTATGCTCTTATTTACTTGTTGGACTGACCTGCACTTCAAGTTTGATTTGAGCAATGAAGTCCCTAGCTCGTCCTAGATTTTCTCCAAAAGTCCGCTTTGTCACTTGGACAATCTAGTTGGCTTAGAAGGGCACGTGGCTAATCGAGTGCCACAACTCAAGACGCAGGTAGATTGGCGTGATCACCTCCGAAGCAAGCCCAGGAACACATTTAATTGTACTCCAGTGCCACTTCTGACCAGGGACCTACGGACACGGCTGGCACCTGGTGTGGATCTACGATTGATCGGGGCATCCGAGTTCGTGCTCTACAATCCACACCGCTGCCTTTCTCTACTCGGGCTTCCACGGTGCAACTTTGAGGGGCTGTCTCACCTTTCACCAATCAAGAGGAGGGAAATCGGGACAAACGATGATGGTGAAGAAGCGGACACAATTAAAGCACTGTGGAAGGTTTGCTCCTACAGGAGGCCGATCCCACATGTGGAGGAGGTGGTGGATGGCTTATGTAAGGGAGCTTGGGAAACTCTGGCCCAAGGTGGCCATTTGTAAGCGCCGTAATTAATCCCTCAATAAGAAATGTATCTTGTCCTTTATACGGCCAAATTGCACCCTTATGCGTGATTGTATCATCCAAACAGATTTGATTTTCTCCTCAAAAAAAGCCTTTGGGTGAACACTTTTAATCGCGATGGATACAGACGTCGCGTATCTCTTCTTTATCCGCGTCCAACATAGCCAACGTCTTTCACCTTAATCGCGTCCTCTGGCCCCGAAGCATTTCAATTGTACATTAAAATTTGAAATTCGTGTGCCTTAAATTCAGCGCTGGGGCAATGATGACATTCTGAATCGCGTTGACAGCATCCAACGCAATTAATCAAGATAGTTCAAATTCGCGTCGTCTGAAGCGGACGCGATTTCTAACCCCACCGGAGGCTACAAAACGCCCGAGGGCGCGACCATTCCACCCTTTTGCCTCACTCACTTCCTCCCCTCTCCCATCTCCGATCCCTCTCATCTCTCCTTACTCTCTCGACTCTCTCTCTCTTTCTCTCATTCATCTCTCTCACTACTCCCTCTCGACCCTCTCTCTCTCTGAAGGCGAAACCATCAGCGGTGAAGCGCCGGCGACAAAACGGTGACGAAGGCACATCGGCGGAGGAAAGGGGCTCACCGGTGCTGGATGTGGAGACGTCAGGCAGGGCGGCTCACCCCATGGTGCAAGAGCTTTTCAAGGCCGGCGGCGGAAGGGGCGGCATAATCGGCGTAGGAAGAGGAGGAAGGCACAGCGAGGAGATGGTGCCGGGACCGACTCGGGCATGAAGCGCCCCCACGACCGGAGTCGGTAAGTACCCTGAACTCTTAGCCCTTTGGTTTACGCCGATGAGAGGAGAGGAGGGCCATCGGCGTCGGAGAGGATGAGTAGGTGAAACGCGATGACTACAATCGTCGCATTTCACAAGGTTGAATCACGATGGCATAAGCCATCGCATTTCAAACTAAAATGCGGCCAATGCAGTGTTCACGATTCATGTTGAAGTGCGACCACTGTGTTGGTCGCGATTCAAGGAGCTGCCCGTGAAGGGGGATGTTGAGCCTGATTTGTACAGTTTTGATTGCTTTATGTGTGCTTGGGTTATGCACTAACTTGTGTGTATATTTTTGATATGCAGGGAGTGATGAGGCCGAAGACTTAGTGGCCATTGGTCTTAGTGGCGTACCAGGGGCTCCTGGATTTTTAGAGAGAGAGGATCTGAGAGATGGGATTTGGGCCGATCTTGGAGATCGAGCCCTTCTACATAGACAGCCCCCTAGTACAGACGATCAGGGAGAGATGGGACCGAGCCAGTAGGGCATTTCTTTTCCCGTGGGGGCATATGGTGCCCAGCTTGGAGGATGTGACCCGGATCACGGGGTTGTAGGTGGATGGTGAGGCAGTGAAGGGTGTCACTTACCCAGACTATACAGAGCAAATTCATGACTTGTTGGGCTGTGAGCCCATGGGAGAGGACGAGTTCAGCATCCGGAGGATGGTCGACCGAGTCATGCTGTTGGAGAGCCTGGGCCATCGAGGGGCCAGGCAGAGAGGAGACGCAGCAAAAGTTTGTGCAGCGTGGAGCGGGGCTAGCCACGACAGTCTACTGCCAGGACCCCGAGGACCGGGAGAGAGTAGACCGAGATTTGAGGCAGTTCTTGGTATTCTTCATAGGGAAGATGCTACTGACTACCAAGGGGGACGACATCCATTGCCAGTTCCTGGAGATACTAGAGGACCTAGAGAGGGTAGGGCAGTATGCATGGGCTGCGGCCTGCCTGGCGCACACATTTGCTAACTTCTCCAGCGGCACTGGACGGGAGACCACAGTGGGTGGATTTGCACCCTTTCTTCAGGTACTTTTCTGTTCCCTCAATCTTTTAATTTCCTTCATTTAAAATTCTTAGTCAAGCTAATCAGTGTGTGCATGTATGCTGGTGTGGACCTATTACTACCTCCCCTTGGGAGAGCGACTGAGGTGCGTCCTGACGCACTGCCCCTCGCACTGAGGTGGCTACCAATCGTCACTGTGGCATCCTTTAGCCTACAGCTCGACACCTTGTGTTGAGAAATCTGGGATTTCACGGCTCTCCTGGTATGTGCCTATTTCAATCCTTCTCATGAATTTAAAGTTATATGCAACTGTCTGACTTATGCACGCGTGCAGGTTGTGTGGCAGCCCTATGTGGGCATGGGTGACGATGGCCAGTCGTGGGTAGAGGGCGGCCGTCCTCAGTTTAGGCAGGACCTCTAGGTCCATTGCCTGAATGAGATTGAGCCGCTCCGCCTCCAACTTGCTGCCCGTACCCTCGGACTGCGCCAGGTGTGGCATGATGAGATGGAGCCGAAGGGGATTTGGTGGAGGACACGGGGGAAGGCGAAGCGGGTACACTGGCATCTACGATTCCCTGACCAGTTCACCGACTGGCAGCGTGGCGGTTAGCCGGTGGAGTTGGACGCCCCCGACAGCCTCGCGTACAGCTAGCATTTTCAGAAGGAGTACAAGGGCCGAAACTTCATGAGGCCAGTGAGGGTATGCACTTCTAAACTTTAACTTATTCTCTATGACTAGCATGATGGTCTAACAAATGTGTGCATATGCAGGACGCTCGTGATGGCCTCATCGACACATTGCGGGCCCAATTGGCGGGCACTGAGGCCCAGTTGGCGGAGGCACAGGATGCGTTGGATGCTCTGGTAAGTTCAATAGATCGTACCATTGCTTTATCCACTTTACAATGTGCTAACCTGATTATCCATATGTGTAGCGTGCCACGCAGAGGACTATGGAGCACACCAATACAGCAGGTGCCTCTATAAGTAGGGGCATTCCAAACTCGGAGGTATCCTCACTCCGGGAGTAGTTAGCAGCAATAGTGGCTAGGGCGGAGGCAGTAGAGTGTGACCTCGCTGCACAAGTAAGTAAAGATCAATTAGATACACATGTAAACTAAATTGTGGTATACGTACTTATGCCTGATCTGTTTGCAGTCGGATGAGCATCAGAGCGCCCTCACACGAGAGACACGCACTCGCGCTGAGATGACCGAGTTGTCACAGTAGCTGTCCGAGCTGCGGACTCAGGTCTTCCAACAGGGTACAGACCTGCCCCGCGAGGTGATGGAGTTACAGATTACTCTCTCTGTGGAGTGCAGGGAGCACGAGCGTGAGCACGCTCGGTGGATGGAGGAGCGCAGAGACGAGCGTAGCCGGTGGGCTGAGGAGCGTAGCCACTGGGACCAGGCGCGAGAGCGGCTGACTAAGCAGGTCGTGGATGCCCGTGCAAGCCTAGGCATCTTCGAGCACCTACTGAAGGAGGCGGAGGACCGGTACCGGCGTGGGCGTGAGCACGCCATGAGGGAGGGGCGAGCCAGTGCCTACTACGAGAGCTACTTAGTGACTTGCTCTCAGTATCAGAGGAATGTCCAGAAGGCACGTGCTGTCTATGGGTCGACCAGATCTCACGCCTCCATGAGGCCTTCTGCCCCACGCTCGACTGCAGACCCCGGCGAGGCGGAGAGCAGCCGACACCCCCGTCCGGCAAAGACTGGTGGCGAGAGCTAGGCCACCTCATGACATTGTACTTTTTCCTTTCTTTTGATGATGTGTACCCAGTAGGGTACCTTATGTTGTACCTGGGGTTGGTCCCCCTTTTGGCCATATATCTGTACGTGTGCATCTTTGCCTTTCCCCTTTGTTGTGCCTGAAAACCACTTGAGCATAGAAGTTAAATGTCTGTTCTGACTCAGCCCCCTGCATCTTAATGGTACTTGGCTTCATGATCTTGTCAAGGGGCTAAGCCTTTATTAAATAAGGCGGAGAATAAAGGGACGACACAATTAAAAATGCAACATCCAAGCAAGCCGATGCTAATAGGAATTAAAAATTGAACATGCATTTGATGCATTCAAGCGAATGGAATGTAATTTTAGGATTTTGAAATATTAGTGTTTTTTGGGATTTTGAAAATATGTGATTTTTTTTGGGTTTTAACATATATGATTTTTTGTTGGTTTTGGGATATTCTATTTTGTTTGGGTTTTGAAAATATTCAAATTTTTTGAGTTTTAAAAATATTCAATTTTTTTTTAAGATTTTGAAAGTATACAATTTTTTGGGTTTGTAATATTCATTTTTTTTTTTAGTTTTTGAAAGTATTCAATTTTTTAGTTTTGAAAATAAGAGCTGCAACCCGGCACAGTCCCTTCTAAAAAGGACGTGCGAAATGAAGGGGATCCGCTCTATTTTGAAAAATGCAGTACTTGGACCCTTCAGTTACTCGACCATCATTGAGAGTTCATTAATAATTCTTGGGTGTGCTCGACAAAGGTTAGACGTGCTTAAGTGGTGCCTTCACCTAAGGTAGCCTTGGTGACGTCCTCTCTGGTTGATCGTTGCCTTGCCTTGACCCTAAGGCATACCCGTGGAAGAGAAAGGAAGAAGCAGTTTAGGAAGTCTACCAATAGTCTGGGCGACCGGGGAGACACTCATTCCTCTACCCTTGCACTCAGTTGGGTTCGGTCTTTTTTGGCTTATGGGGTATTGGCACACTTACGACCAGGTCTGTTTGGATCTCTGCGAGAACTTTACCGCTCTTGACGTGCTTTCATATTTGATTTGCCTAGTTTTTAGCTCTTTTGCTTTGGATTTGACATTGTTTTTCTTTCCTTTCCCCTTATTATGCCCTGACCTACACCCGCTTGAGCTTTGGACAGATTCAAAGGTCGATCCCTTAGGTTTCCCTGTCTATGGGCGGACCGAGTGGAAAGAAATGGATAAGGTCTCAAACTCTTAGCTTGGCATTGATCTTCCTTAGACTTCATGCCTCTAGCTTCCCAAGGTGGGCATGTAAGTGTGTGGGTGTCGACACCTCAAGCTAACACACCAAGAATAGGAAATAAATTAACAATGATAGCTTTTCATTTAGGGGTCCCTGTACCACGTAAATCCGAACACCTAGCTAGGGGTAGTACTTTTTCAAATGAATCCCATTCCAAGGATGAGAGAGCTCCTCACCCTCCGCGTTTACTAGCCTATACGCATTGCCGGGATATGCCTCTTTAGCTACGTACGGCCCTTCCCAGTTTAGTTGGTGTTTAGAATGGGGACCACCTAGTTTTACAAAGATTCTTTTTACCACCATTTCACTGACTTTGAATTTCCTCTCAATAACCTTCTTTTGATGAAAATGAGTGAGTCTTTTTTGATATGATCTCGTGTGTTCTACGGCGACCAGACGCTTCTCATCTAAGAGTTCCAGTTGTGCTAAGAATGATTCACGCCACTCATCGATTGACAAATCCTTGTCAAGTTGGACTCTTAACGAGGGGATGAGAATCTCGTATGGTACTATGGCCTCCATTCCATAAGTGAGGGAAAATGGTGTCTGCCTTGTGGGAGTACGGATTGAAGTGCGGTAGGCCTATAGAGCTTCTACAAGCTTTTCTGGCCAATCCGAGAACTTGTTAGACTCACAGGTTTTCTTAACAATTTTAATCAAAGTTTTATTTGTGGCCTCTGCTTGGCCATTGCCTTATGGATAATATGCTGATGAATGATGCAATGCAATCTTGTACCTATTGCAGAGGTCACGCAGTTCTTGAGAGATAAACTGAGGCTCATTGTCGGTGACGATGGTGCTTGGAATGCCAAACCTTGTGATGATGTTTCCCATAATGAACTTGCAGATAGTTGTTGCCTTGATTTCCGTGTATGCCTTGGCTTCCGCCCACTTGGTGAAATACTCCGTTGCAGTGAGGATGTATGACTTGGTTTTGCTCTAGGATTTGGGATCACCAAGGGGACCAATGATGTCGAAGGCCCACATAGCGAGGATATTGGGTGGAGTGTAGAGGATGGAGAGTGGATTTTATCGATGTGCAATTGGCACTTGACACACCGACGGACAAAGATGAAACAATCCTCCTCTAGAGTGGGCTAATAAAAGCCCTGCTTAAGAATCTTCTTGGCAAGCATTTGACCATTCACATGGCCACCACAAACACCTGAATGAGCCTCCTCAGCAACCTTCCAAACTTCATCATCATCCAGACATCTGAGTAATGCTCCAGTGAGTCCCCTTCTATAGAGTGTGTTTCCAAACACAGTGTACTTCTAGGATAGTTTCTTATAGCATTCTTTTCATCAATCGTGGCTTCCTCAAGGTACGTCTGATTTCTGCAGTACTTAGCTATCTCATAATACCATGGCTTCTCCTCGTCCTCCAATTCCTCTTCTATCTCCAATAACATAACTTCAGTCTTACCCTTCCTTTCCAATTTCTTCAACATCTCTTCCTTGATTCAGAGAAAGATGGAGTCCTGCACAGTAGGGATATTGTGCCGTGCAACTTGAATGCTGTCGAAATTCCTAGGATAGCACATGTTGAGAGTTGAAGCGATGGTGGAAAGAGCGTCTGCTAGAAGATTCTGATGACGAGGGACATGGACAAAGATCAGCTTGGAGAATAGCATGGCATAGGCTGAGGCGAGTTCTTGGTATGACTTGAGCTTAGGATCACGGGTGTGATATTTGTTGAGCACTTGGCGTAAGACCAGTTGACTGTCACCTACAATCTGTAGATGGGTGACACCATAGAAGTGGGCGAGCTCCAAACCAGCCAACAATGCTTCGTATTCGGCGATGTTGTTGGTAGCCGAGAACTCTAATTTGTAGGCTTGTGGAATGGTGACACCCTCAGGTGATAGAAGAGCAATCCTGATACCCTTTCCATGAAAATTCAAAACTCCATCAAAATATAACATCCACATGGGATCAGATTGGCTAAGGGACATCGATTCTTCATCTTGAAACTCCAAACGCACAAGATCGAATTGTGGAATAGGGTGATGAGCGAGATGTTCTGCTATGGCATAGCCTTTGATGGACTTCTGCTGAATGTAGGTGATTTCAAACTGGGAGAGGAAGCTTTGCCAACGTGCTGGCCTATCAGTTAGAACAAATTTTTCGAGAAGGAACTTGATAGGATTCACGCGGGTGATGAGATGGACCTCGTGAGCAAGAAAGTAGTGCTTCAATTTTTGAACTACCCATACGAGCACGGCACATGTCTTCTCTATTATTGTATACTTTTATTCGCAGGAGTTGAGAAGTTTCGACAGATAGTATGCTGCCCTCTCCTTGCCTTCTTCATCCACTTGCACAAGGACAGCTCCTACCGAGTCTTCTAGGACAGATACATAGAGAATTAGAGGTTTGCCTGGAGTCGGCAGCCTCAGGACAGGGGGATTAGCCAAATATTCCTTAAGTCCATCAAAAGCAGCCTGACACTTCTCATCCCAATGGAATTCGACTCCGGCTTGGTGAGGTCGTAGAAGGGTCTACACCTCTGCGAATGTTGGGAGACGAATCGGCGAATAAACTGCAGCCTTCGAATTAATCCTTGAACTTCCTTCAAATTCTTAGGAGGTGGAATCTCTCTTATCGCCTTTGCCTTATTGGGATCTATCTCAATACCCCTCTTGCTTACAATGAAACCTAGCAACTTGCCCGATGATACACTAAACACACACTTCTTGGGGTTCATCTTCAATTGATACTCCCTGGACCTCTGCAGAACCATGGTTAGAAGCCCAGGATGCTCAGCCATTGTGTTCGACTTCACCACCAGGTCATCACGAGATAGCAAGTAAACTAGTCACAATAGCATGTATGGGTCGGTATTCTTTCAACCCCGAGTTCAAGTATCAACAAGTGATTGTTTGATTGACATATATTAAATCTTGCATGTCATGCGTTAGGTGTATGCCATCACCCAGATCATTAGACCCCCATGAGTTATAGCCTTTCAGATGCTCCTCCTAAGGACCAGATCGGGCCCTTATAATATTGCCTAGCATAGTCATGTTTGTTATCTTAGACAATCAATTGAGGGCCAAGTAGAGTATCAAGAACAGATGAGAGTAGTAGATGAATAGATGAGAGAGTAGAGAGAACGTGAACAGATAAGAGGATATAGATATAGTAGACGAGATGGGGACATTATCGTAAAACAACGATAAACATATGATAGCAATGGTTGCACGACACCAGGTCGGGTACCAACAGTCTGGTAGGAGCCACAACCGCCCCCCCTTAGCCGTGCTGTGTAGATGGGTTAGGTGGTCCGGTGTGAACCCAAGATGAGAAGGAACACTAAGGCCATGTATCGTGCTGATCCCTAATGTGTATCGGGTTTTAGGGTACAACCAGCTCGCTGACTGAGGACGTGCGCCAAAGTCAAGGAGACTTACGAAGGTCTTGACAAGGAGTCCCTGGCCCAGTCGGGAGTATTCCTGATATAGAGGTGGTCCAAGTCAAGAGAAAGTGTATAAAAACAGGTCAGTCGTGCCTCGAGTGCTCGAAGGCCGAGGGAAACGGTAATGGTATTCAAAATGCACGTATAAAACAAAGACAATTATTTTTAATTAAATAGAGAAATCTAGTCATTTATTTTGCTAATTTACCAGATATATTATTGAATAATTTATAGGGTAATGGCAATTAATAACGTTATGAGTGTGCAAGTGTACAGAAATCATGAGAATATGGTAAATCGTGCAAATAGCTTTTAATAACAAAGAATTATTTAATTAACGTCATTCAGGTAAAGAATAGTCTTATTAGTATATGATTTAGCTTAAACAAGGGTTAAATGGTAAATAGAATAGGGTATAAATGCAATTATTGGGTGCTGGCCGAAATTTAGAAATCGCGGCGGAGGGGCCCGTCGCGATTCAGATCGCGACGGTGCGGCCCGGCGCGGCCTGTGAACCAGCCGGTCTGGCCCGGTTCGGGGCGGGAATCGTGGCAGCATAGGTCTCCACGTTCTTAACGCAATGTGATAGCGGGGCGCAACCGGCTGATATCGCGGCGGGTCGCGCCGTCACGATATCAGGAGAGTCCGGCCCTTTATCCCTTTTTCCAGGGTGGATCCTATTTAACACATAGTACTTGAAAATTCAATATAAAATCATATGGTGATCAAAAAATCACAAAACTAGTTTTAAATGAAAATAGACACGTAGATCTATCAACATGGTTAATTTGAAAATAGACAAGGTTTAGGCATGCTTTGATTGGGTTACTTTTCGGTGACCTAAACATGAGCAGTCAAGGTTCAACAAATTAATTAACAATGGATACATGATGAAAAATTTCAAAACTATAGGCATTTTAAAGCTAACAAGATGTAGTATTTATGAGAATTGTATCATGGTATGAAGCCAAGTATACACGAGGTTCACAAGCAAACATGAAGGGTTGGGTGCATGGATCTGACAGAGATTCAAAGAATTAATTCTCCCTCATGGGAGATCAAAATAGAGTAAAACCAGGGGCGTTTGAAAGCTAATATGATGTAGTATTAATGAAAAGTTTCTCATGGCATGAGAACATGTACATGAGGGGGTGTAGAGCAAACATGAGAATTCAGGTTCATGATAATAGCAGGGTTCAAGCAATTAATTCGCCCAAATGGATGAGAAAAATATAACGAAACCAGAGGGCTTTGAATGGATGAGCAAAATCTACTTAGGGTAATTTTTACACGAATTTAGCTTGAGAGATTGCCTACATTTTTCGTGGAGAAATAAAACCTTAGTTTGAAGATGAAAAAAAATGATGAAGAAACAGAACTCCAGCCCTTCTCCTCCAAGCTTCTCGCCCAAAATCAGCTCCTCTCTGTCCTCCAGGGCTCCAATGCGGTCTAGGGCTTGGTGGGGATGAAAAATGGGGTGCTTTGATGGCTATGAGAGTCCAATATACTTCAAACTCTCCCCTCCTCTCCTAAATTTCGAAAATTCATAATTATCCCATATTTTTCTACCATTTATCCACCTAATGGGTAGGGAAGAGAGAGTTAAATTCGTCGTCAAAGGGTTAAGATGAGGTAATGACTCTTAATTTGGATATTTTGAGTTATTTAGTATTTATCTTAATCTTTTACCATTATTCATATTTTAAATGCAAAATTCACTTAATTAAATCTCATCTCATCATGGGCTATCCCTTTGGGCCCAATCTATTGGGTTTGGGTTATTGGAGTAACCGATTAATAATTTAGCTTAATGGGTATTGCTTTAATTCCCTTTTATTCCATGTATTCTCCCTTTATTCTAATTAAATCAGTTTAATTTATTATTTAAATAATTTTTTATTTATTTAGTATTTAAAAATCAAGGTTGCTACATCCTCCCTCTCGTAAAAACAATTTGGTCCCCAAATTCATGATCGTAAGAGGAAGAATGACTTACCGAATAGTTCTGGGTAATTCCGGCGCATAATTGTGGCTTTGGGCTCCCACTTGGCCTCTTCAACTTCATGATTTATCCACAATATCTAACCACGGGTATAGATCGATTCTGAAGCTATTGCATCTTCTTATCCAAGATCTTCACTGGTCTTTCTTCATAGGTCATATCTTTGTTCAGAATGATATCATCATAGCTGATTACGTGTGACAGATCGTACACGTATTTCCTCAACATGGACACATGGAAGACGTTGTGTACTGTTGAAAACTGGGGAGGTAGTGCTAGCCGATAAGTTACCTCGCCAATTCGTTTCAATACTTCAAGTGGACCTATGAATCTTGGTCTCAACTTGCCTTGCTCCAGACATAAAGATTCTCCTTCCGCATAAGACGCGTAAGAGGAACGGCTATCTTGGAGAAGTCTTTTATGGACCATCTGTAATAACCATCCAGTCCAAGAAAACTTCTTATCTCTGTGACATTGGTCGGCCGTTCCCAGTTCAACACAGCCTCTACCTTGGAAGGATCAACAGCAATACCATCCTTGGAAATAACGTGGCCTAGGAATGACACCTCCTCGGGCCAGAATTCACACTTGCTCAATTTGGCATAGAATTTGTTGTCCCGCAGAATCTGCAGAGCAATCCTCAGATGCTCCTCATGCTCTTCCTTGGTCTTAGAATATATGAGAATATCATCAATAAAAACCACGATGAACTTGTCGAGGTAAGGCCGATAAATGATGTTCATTAGTTGCATGAAAGATGCAGGAGCATTGGTTAGTCCAAAAGCCATGACTACAAATTCATAATGCCCGTACCTGCTCCTGAAAGCCGTCTTGTAAATGTCTGCATCTTTAATCCTCATCTGATGATATCTCGATCTAAGGTCAATCTTAGAAAAATACTTTGCTCCTGATATCTGATCAAATAATTCATCGACATGCTGCAGGGGGTACTTGTTCTTGATAGTGAGATTGTTCAACTGCCTGTAATAGATGCATAACCTCATGGATCCATCCTTCTTCTTGAAGAACAGCACTGGTGCTCCCCAAGGAGAAGTACTTGGTCTAATAAAACCCTTTTCTAGAAGTTCCATCAATTTCTCTTTCAATTCTTTTAATTCAGCGAGGGACATCATGTAGGGTTGCCGTGAAACCAGTGCGGCTCCAGGTACGAGGTCAATTCAGAAATTCACATCTCTCTCAGGTGGAATGCCTAGTAGCTCATTAGGAAACACATCGGGATATTCTTGTACTATATGAATGTCCAATATCTTAGTTGCTTTCTTCTCAACTACCATTGCGGCATGAAATGCCACACAACCTTTTCTTATCATGTTTTCTGCCTTAATAGCAGAGACAAGGGATAAGTGTCTCTTGTGTCTACGTCCCGTGAAGGTCAGCTTAGGGAATTCACTAAAAGTAATCTTCCCTCTTCCACAATCAACACAAGCCCCATAAGTAGATAGCCAATCGGCTCGCAGAATAACATCGTAGCCCTCTATGGGCATACAGATTAGGTCAGCTCTAAGGTTAAGTTCACCAATCTTAACATCATCTAAAGGAAAATATTTATTCAATTGACCCTTTTCCCCAAGTGGTGTCATGACAGGTAGTTCAAATTCCATAGATGCAGGTTTTTCCTTTAAGGTGTCAGCGAATGCTTGTGATATAAAAGAATGTGTTGCGCTAGTGTCAAACAAAACAAAAGTCGACTAAGAGAAAACTGGTAAAGTACCTTCTACAACTCCACATTCCTCGGTGGTCTCAACCTCTTGCAAGGCCTGCAGTCTGCCTGGTTTCTTCTGTCCCATCAGACACTTCTCCTTCTCTTTCTCCTTCAGCACAGGGCACTCGGAAATGCAATGATTGCGATTTCTGCAGCGTAGGCAAGCGCCTGCTTTCCTCCAGCATTTGGCAGCAGTGTGACCAAGCTTGTCACAATGCTCGCAGTTGGTCTTGTTGGTGTTTGGGCGTGTAGGTATCTTGGGCTTTCTTTCTTGGTTCGACCCTCCAGTGATGTTGAACGGCCGCTTTTTGCCATTTGTGGGCTTGCTTGAGGAACCCGTTGTTGTTTCCTTCTTGACCAATCTACCCTTGATGCGATCAGTGAGATCGGTCGCACCTTCTAGCAATTGAGCCTTCTTAACCATTTCAGCATATGTCTGAATGTTCATGGGTGCAAGTTGAGTAATATAAGAAGGCTTAAGCCCATTGAGGAAACGCCTTGCCTTCATTTTTTCGGTGCTGACCAGGTGATTGGCATATCTGGCCAATCGAGAAAACTGTGTTTCATATTCTGCGACTGTAAGGTTCCTCTGCTTTAATGTGGCGAACTCAGCGGCTTTCCTCTCTTGGACTATTTCTGAAAAATATTTGGAGTTGAAATGTTCCTTGAACTCCTCCCATGTGAATTGTGTGTCGGCTCTTGTTGCTTCAACAGACTCCCACCACGCGCGGGCGTCCCTCTCGAGCTGGAATGTTGCAAGTAAAAGCTTGTCACCATCTGCGCATTGCATGACGCGGAAAATGCGCTCTATCTCCTTGAGCCAATTCTTAGCCTTGTCAGGATCAGTGGTCCTGCTGAAATGAGGCGGGTTTAAGTTGCGGAAATTCCTGTGTAGTTCACTAGCTCCTCGGTTATTGTTGTTATTAGCTCCAGAAGCCTGGAGCAATGCTGAGTAAGCTGTTGGATTGTGTGTTGCATGTCACGGAGTTGAGCATGCTCCGCTGCCATTGCTAGTGTTTAAGTTCCTTCAAAAGAGAATTTTAAATGTAAGTTATTGAGTTTGCACTAGGTTTGTGCGTGTGTGCGTTTATTTTATCTCATTACCCTTGGTTCTACCCATTTCACATAGGTATGGAATTTGGCTCTAAATCAAGGCAGGTCAAACCTAGATCATCCTATACTTAAGAATAACATGGCTCTTATACCACAAAACTGTAACACCCCAACGCGGAATATCGGAGCGGAATTACAGTTATTAAATAGTATAGAGCGAGAAATAAATAACAAACCATTGCACATCTGGATAACACCAAATAAACTCCATTTCATTAATAATCCACTAGTCATCATTACATTCATTAATAACTCATCAAACTTCAAGAACTAACTATTACATCAACGTATCAGAGCCAAAACTAGGGCCCAGAGTACTTTATTCAAAATCAAACTATTACATAATGACTAACTGACTCACTAACTCATAACTATACTAACTGACTACTACTAGGCAGCACTGGTTGTTGAAATGGTCACTCCTGGTCATCATCCTCATTCCCGTCCGCATGAGTGTGGTCTCCATCTGACTCACCTGAACACATTTAACAAAAACGCAGGATGAGCAAATAATGCCCAGTAGGACTTAATATCTCATGAAAACAAGCATGCTTAAAGTAATTAATGTCTTTAGGAGGCAAGATGCGAGAACAAGTTGTCATGTATAGTCAAGAGAATGATGTAACAAGATAACGTGAAACAATAACTCATGTACGAGAGTATAACATCACAAGGATTGGCCCTATCACGAGATAGCAAGTAAACTAGTCACAATAGCATATATGGGTCGGTATTCTTCGACCCCGAGTTCAAGTATCAACAAGTGATTATTTGATTTATTGATTGTCATAGATTAAATCTTGTGTGTCATGCGTTAGGTGTATGCCATCACCTAGATCATTAGACCCCCGCGAGTTATAGCCTTTCAGGTGCTCCTCCTAAGGACCAGATCGGGCCCTTATAATGTTGCCTAGCATAGTCATGTTTGTTATCTTAGACAATCAATTGAGGGCCAAGTAGAGTATCAAGAACATATGAGAGTAGTAGATGAATAGAGGAGAGAGTAGAGAGAACGTGAACAGATAAGATGATATAGATAGAAGACGAGATGGGGACATTATCGTAAAACAACCATAAACACATGATAGTAACGGTTGCACGGCACCAGGTGGGGTACCAGCAGTCTGGTAGGAGCCACAACCGCCCCCCTTTAGCCGTGCTGTGTACACGGGTTAGGTGGTCTGGTGTGAACCTAAGACGAGAAGGAACACTAAGGCCATGGATCGTACTGATCCCTAATGTGTATCAGGTTTTAGGGTACAACCAGCTCGCTGACTAAGGACGTGCGACAAAGTCAAGGAGACTTACGAAGGTCTTGACAAGGAGTCACTGGCCCAGTCGAGAGTATTCCCGATGGAGAGGTGGTCCAAGTCAAGAGAAAGTGTATAAAAATAGGTCCGTCGTGCCTCGAGTGCTCGAAGGCCGAGGGAAACGGTAACAATATTCAAAACGTGCGTACAAAACAAAGATAATTGTATTTAAATAAATAGAGAAATTTAGTCATTTATGTTGCTAATTTATCAGATATATTATTGAATAATTTATTAGGGTCAAATGGCAATTAATAACGTTATGAGTGTGCAAGTGTACAGAAATCATGAGAATATGGTAAATCGTGCAAATAGCTTTTAATTACCAAGAATTATTTAATTAATGTCATTCAGGTAAAGAATAGTCTTATTAGTTTAGGATTTAGCTTAAACAAGGGTTAAATGGTAAATATAACAGGGTATAAATGCAATTATCGGGTGCTGGCCGAAATTTTGAAATCACGACGGAGGGGCCCGTCGCGATTCAGATCACGACGGTGCGGCCCGGTGCGGCCTGTGAACCAGCCGGTCTGGCCCGATTCGGGGTGGGAATCGTGGCAACTTAGGTCGCCACGTTCTTAACGCGACGTGATAGCGGGGCGCGACCCGGCTGATATTGCGGCGGGTCGCGCCATCACGATATCAGGAGAATCCGGCCCTTTATCCCTTTTTCCAGGGCAGATCCTATTTAACACATAGTACTTGTAAATTAAATATAAAATCATACGGTGATCCAAAAATCACAAAACTAGTTTTAAATCAAAATAGACACGTAGATCTATCAACATGTATGGTTAATTTAAAAATAGACAAGGTTTAGGAATGCTTTGATTGGGTTACTTTTCGGTGACCTAAACATGCGCAGTCAAGGTTCAATGAATTAATTAACAACGGATACATGATGAAAATTTTCAAAACTAGAGGCGTTAGAAATCTAACAAGATGTCATATTTATGAGAAATTTATCATCATATGAAGTCAAGTATTCACGAGGTTCACAAGCAAACATGACGGGTCGGGTGCATGGATCTAACAAATATTCAAAGAATTAATTCTCCCTCATGGGAGATCGAAATAGAGTAAAACCATGGGCGTTTGAAAGCTAATACAATGTAGTATTAATAAGAATTTTCTCATGGCATGAGAACAAGTACATGAGAGGGTATAGAGCAAACATGAGAATTCAGGTTCATGATAGTCACAAGGTTCAAGCAATTAATTCGCCGAAATGGATGAGCAAAATACAATGAAACTAGAGGGCTTTTGAAGAGGTTCATGAAATCTACTTAGGGTAATTTTTACATGAATTTAGCTTGAGAGATTGCCTACCTTTTTCGTGGAGAAAGAAAACCTTAGTTTGAAGACGAAAAAAAATGTTGAAGAAACAAAACTCTAGCCCTTCTCCTCCAAGCTTCTCGCCCAAAATCACCTCATCTCCGTCCTCCAGGGTTCCAATGCGGTCTAGGGCTTGGTGGGGATGAAAAATGGGGTGCTTTGATGGCTATGAGAGTCCAATATACTTCAAACTCTCTCCTCCTCTCCTAAATTTCAAAAATTCATAATTATCCCATATTTTTCTACCATTTATCCACCTAATGGGTAGGGAAGAGAGTTTAAATTCGTGGCCAAAGGGTTAGGATGAGGTAATGACTCTTAATTTGGATATTTATGAGTTATTTAGTATTTATCTTAACCTTTTACCATTTATTCATATTTTAAATGCGAAATTCACTTAATTAAATCTCATCTCATCACGGGCTATCCCTATTTGGGCCTAATCTATTGGGTTTGGATTATTAGAGTAACCCATTAATAATTTAGCTTAATGGGTATTGCTTTAATTCCCTTTTATTCTATGTATTCTCCCTTTATTCTAATTAAATCAATTTAATTTATTTATTTAAATAATTTTTTTATTTATTTAGTATTTAAAAATCAAGGTTGCTACAGAGGGAGATCGAGCGCGTTGCCCGGAGAGGAGAAGGGAGTAGGTTTGTTGCTTGGTGAGAGAGGGAGATCGGGCGTGTTGCCCGGAGAGGAGAAGGGAGTAGGCACGTTGCTTGGTGAGAGAGGGAGATCGTGCGCATTGCCCGGAGAGGA
>CM024754.1:134784739-135134029 GCA_014218235.1 Colocasia esculenta
TCAGGTATCTTCTCAACGTTCCCCTAGTAGTAAGAAGGAGTGTCCTCTTTGCGGAAGGGCACATGGCAGTACGGAGTGTTGGCTGGTAGCAGGAAAGTGCTTGAAGTGCGGGAGCAGTGACCATAAGATCAAGGATTGTCCGAGGCTTAGCAGGGAGCCCAGCGTGGACCAGCCCAGTAGCAGCAGCAGCAGCGCCAGCGACAGGACGACCAGGGAGACCTCGAGCCCCAGCTCGAGTGTTTGCTTTAGCTCGTGAGGACGCCGAGCAGGCAGATCATGTCACCGAAGGTACGGTTTGTTCTTAGGTGTGCATGCTCGGGTTTTGTTCGATACGGGTGCTACTCACTCGTTCATTTCTGAGCGTTTTGCTAGGCAGTTAGCTTAGAGTCAGGATTAGAGTCTGAGGATTTAGAAGTCCCTTTGTGTGCATACACCTGCGAGTACGGTATCGACTAGGAAGTGTATTCCTCTTACCGGGTGCATTGAGGATAGAGTCTTAGAAGGTGTTCTCTGTGCTTAAGATGAAGGACTATGATGCTATTCTTGGTCTGGATTGGCTAGTGGAGCACTATGCATTGGTAGATTGTTGGGAAGAAGATTGTTTTCCGCATTCCTGGTGAGGATGAATTTTCTCATCCTTTGCCGAGGAACTTAGCAGGAAGTTTGTCATCTCTGCCATGAGGGCAATGAGAATGATGAACAAGGGTTGTGACGCTTTTCTTGCCAGCGTGGTTTTTAATACCCAAGGCTGATGAGTCACTTACTCTTGCAGAGATAGATGTAGTGCAGGATTTTCCAGATGTCTTCCTGATGATTATCTGGACTGCCACCGGCTAGAGAGATAGAGTTCACTTTAGAGTTGCTTCCACGCATCTCTCCTATCTCGAAGGCACCTTTCGGATGGCCTGCGGAATTAGCTGAGTTAAGGAGGCAGTTGCAGGATTTGTTAGATAAGGGATTTATTCGCCCTAGCGTTTCCCTTGGGGCGCACCTGTCTTATTCGTGAAGAAGAAGGATGGGTCACTTTGGTTATGCATAGATTATAGAAAGCTAAACCAAGTGACGGTGAAGAACATATATCCCTTACCTCAGATTGATGATTTGTTTGACCAGCTCCAGAATGCATCGGTCTTTTCTAAGATTGATTTACGTTCTGGCTATCATCAGTTGAGGATTAGGAGTGAGGATGTGTCCAAGACGGCATTTAGAACGTTATGGACATTATGAGTTTTTGGTCCTTCCGTTTGGTCTAACCAATGCCCCTGCAACGTTCATGGATCTCATGAACAGGGTGTTTAGACCATATCTATATAGTTTTGTTGTAGTCTTCATTGATGACGTGCTAGTCTACTCTCCGGATGAGGCCACACATCGTCAGCATTTGAGGATAGTATTAGAGGTTCTTCGTGAGCACAAGCTGTATGCAAAATTCAGCAAGTGCGATTTTTGGATGCGCGAGGTTCATTTCCTTAGGCATGTTATCTCCGGTGCTGGTGTAGCAGTGGATCCAGCGAAAGTCCAAGCTGTTATGGATGGGAGAGGCCAAGACTCCTTCGGAGATTCGGCAATCCTCAAGCACAAATCATTAACTTCGGCCATAGGTAGCCCATACATCATCTATCAAAGCCCTATGATTTCCCTATTTTTCGTTGCTTCATAAGGGAGATTAAATGCCCTAATCTCTGTCATCACCATGTTCCGAACCCACATGATGGTTTAATCCACGCAATGGACTTGATCCTATACCTGAATAATTCTCATAAATATGCATGATGTTAGCTTTCAACTGCCACTATTTTCCCTAAATTCCATTATGTAATCATTGCTAATTAAATCATTTTCCTGACTTGCGCATGTTTAAGTTACCAAAAAGTACCTTGTTAAAGCATATACAAACCTTCTTTGTTTCCAAATTATTCATGTCTGTTGATAGATCTATGAGTCTACTTTCATATAAATTAGTTTCATAATTTTTGGATCATCGTGCGATTATATATCGATTTTAGAAGATCTGTGTATCATACATGGGAGGGAAGGACCAAAACCCCAAAAGGGCAAAACCCCTTTTCAGGGTCAAGCCGCCTCTCTAAAATCGCAACGGCCCGACCCATCAGGATATCAGAGAGGACACGACCGGCCAGTCCATCACGTTATTTCCTCCTGAACCGTGCCACGCCGTCCGATTCGACAGTCCCGCCCGGGCCGCCCCGTCGCGACTTGAATCGCGACAGGTACCCCCGTCGCGATTTGGATTTGCGCCAGAAATGATATTTGCCCTTATGCCCCTCCTATTTATGCCATTTACCTTTGTTTAAGATAAATCATGAACTGTTAATATTAGTATTAACCTGAATATTATTATTTGTTAATATTTTAATAAATCTCATTAATTAAAAGCCATGTGCACGATTTATCATACTCTCATGATTCTTACACTTGCACACACTAATCATTTTTATTTGCAGTGAGACCCTATTAAGATACTCAATAATATATTGGTAATTATTAAGTGTAATTATTTCACTTAAATTCCCTATTATTTAAATGACACTTGTCTTCATTTTATTGCCGCTTTGTACACCGTATCGCATCAATCTGCCTTCGAGCACTCAAGGCAAGACAGACAATGTTTCGTTACACACTTTCACTTGGCATGGACCACCTCTCCATTGGGAATACTCCTGACTGGACCAGAGACTCCTTGTCAAGGCCTCTGTAAGTCTCATTGTCTTTGGCACACGTCCTTAGCCGACGAGCTGGTTGTACCCTTAAATCCCGTTACACTCTTAGGGATCAGCACGATCCAACAACCTTAGTGTGTTTTTCTTCTTACCTGTGATCATGCTGGACAATGTAGTCTGTGTTTAACCACGGCTAGTGGGCGGTGGTGACTTCTACCAGACTATCGGTACATGATGGTGTGCTGTGCAACTGTGACTATCGTTGTTTAGCGTGGTTTTACGATTTCGTCCCTGTCTCATCTACTATCCTTGTACTCTCATCTGTTCACTTTCACTCTACAATCTCGTCTATTTCACCTACTATTCTCATCTATTCTTGGTACTCTATTTGGCCATCCTTATGATTTGTCTAGGATAAGAACATAACTTATGCCAGTGCAATAGGGTCCGATCTGGTCCTGGGAGGAGTGCCCGAAAAGTGCTATTTGCCCATGGGAGTTAAAAAGATCAGGATGTTGGCATACATTTTGTTCGATTATACTATCATGATTTAATATATGACAATCAAAGTGAAATCTATTCAAGTGCTATTTATACAAGTACTATCGTTACTAGTGCACTGTTTTGCAACTTTACGTGCTATATCATTACCTGGCCAAGCCTTTATCGTACTTGTTGTGCTATTTTCCATGTATAGTGCTATCATCTCTTGCTAGCGTTACTTTGCTCTACATGACTATTTCTTTAGTTATCCTTCCATTTAAGACATAATCATTTAAAGCATTCTTGTTCATATGAGATATTAAGTCCTACTGAGCGTTATGTAACACCCAAAAATTTCTTTTAGTAGAAACTGTAATAATTAGATTGTTAAAAAAAATTATTTTCATGGGTTGTAGTTAACTTTAATTTAGGATTAATTAGCGATAATAAATGTTATTTCAGTAACATACTCAGAGATGCACGCTCCGACAGGGCGACACCAGAATTCTGTAGTGAAAATAGAATCCGAGAACACCATAATTTCTAGAAAAATATGCTGATATTAGAAATGTAAATACTCAGAATTGTTGACGTGTGGATTTCGAGATTAAGCTGACGTAACTATTTTCCATGCGATTTTTGTCATGTCCCACGCGGAATATCGGAACGCGAGGCAGTTGCAAGAAAAGATATAGAGCAAATACTAGACATCAAACCATTACACAATGAATAATACTAAACCAACCATTCTCATTAATAATTTCAATGTCTAGTTACAACCACTAACATCAGAGCAATCTATAGGGCCCAATTACATTGAAATAAAGCAAAGACTAAACTTCAAACCTAACTACTACAATGCTAAACATAGTAATAGGACGCTAGGGTACTCATGACATCACTCCAGGTCATTCCCGTCCTCTTGAGTGTATGGTTCATCCTCGGTCTCACCTGAGAACACAATGACAAATAACGTAGAGTGAGCGATAACGCCCAGTAGGACTTAAATCTCGATAGTCAAGAAGGCTTTAAATGATTAATGAATTAAAAGGTAGAGTAACTAATGTTAGAGCGTGAGAGTCGAGTAAAAGATAGCAGGATAGCACGTGAATGAAATAGCTCAACTTTCCAAATATATAGCATGAACGTCAATTATAGCACGAATAATAAGATGGCCATAGCACAATAGCACAAAGTATAGCAATAGCACACCGAGTATAGCATAGCACTTTTATTGTCAACAGACAACGAGAGAATATAGCACTTTTGATTGTCATTACATTAATCTAGATAGTATGGCACTTGGATGTAATGCAGACATCCTGATCATTTAACTCCCATGGGCAAATGGCACTTTCGGGCGCTCTCCCAGGACCAGATTGGGCCCCATTACGCTGCCATTGGTTATATTGTTTATCTTCAGACAATCAGTCGATGGCCAATAGAGAGTACTAAGAAATAGATGGGATCACTAGATGAATAGACGAGATAGCAGAGTGAACGAGAGTAGACGAGCGAGTAGAGTATAGATGAGAGCTAAACAGGCGATAGTAATAGTTGCACAACATGCGCACTTATTATTGGCAATCAGGTGGAAGTCACTACCTTTCCACTGGCCATGTTATGCACAGGTCTAGAGGTTCAGTGTGATTCACGATAAGAGTGAACTTCTAATTGCCGTTTGGATCGTATTGTTCTCTAAAGGGTTTCATAGGCGTTAGGGTACAACCGGCTCATCGACCATGTGGGAATCCATGGATAGAGGAGACTTACGGAGGCCTTGAACAAAGACTCACTAGTCCTACAGAAGGAATATCCGATGGAGAGTTCGTCCAAGTCAAGAAAGTGTGTATAGAAACAAGTGCTCGACGTTCTAGAGGAGTTCGAGAATAGTGGAGTGTTGAGATCGGTGTTCCAAAACATCGCGGAAAATGTACACATGTAGTAATTAAGCAAGAGGCAATTTATGTACATAAATTACCAGATATATTATGTAACATGTTCATGCCAATTAAGCCATATTTGGATGGTATCAAAGTGTGTGCATGTGACATAAAATCATAGATGGAAATTAGTCATGTGTTTGTATTTTAAATCACATAGAAATGTTCAATTTATATTAAGTGAAATTACTGCGGGAATAACTAGGATTAAAGGGTATAAGCACAATAGGCAATTAGAGCATTGCAAATCAAGGGTTCTTCTGCAAAATCCTGTGAACACGACGCACCCCAGTAAGGGTCACGATGGGTACAGGGTAGATCGCGACAGGTGTTTTGATGGATCGCGACGGGTCGGTCATGACAGTTAGTCAGAAAGCGACAGGGGCATGTGTGGGTCGCGACGAGTCAGTCAGGCCAAGCACAGCTATCGCGACGGTGATGCCTGTCGCGTTCAGAATGTGACTAGCAGACTATTCCAACTAGACCATAGAACGCGGCCTATCGGGCCTTCGCGTTCTGGTGGTCTATGGCTGAGTCCGACAGGAATCAAACATGTCTTGGATTACGGTCCAAGAGTTTCCCTTCTTGACACAGAGGGATTAAAAAATACAGAACTAATTGGACAAGTGACGAAAAATCATGAAACAAGTTGCAAAGGAATCCAAACATGCAATAGTATTCCCAATAATTAGGAATTGGTAAACAGTCATGGTTTCGACATGGTTTAATCAGATCAAACATGGAGGATAGAATACTAGAAATAGTTGAGATGCAAGATTTAATTCGCAAGACATGGTGGATGGAATTTAGGGTTTTCAGAGGCTAAAGAAGCCTAACATTCATCAGTCCTTACAGTAAAAATCTCAAGGCATGAGGATGAGTATACATGAAGATATGAATTTAAGAAGAGGGTTCGGGGTCATGAAGTTCACCAAACTTTGAAAATTGAGAAGTAATGATTTGCTCGATGGAAAAATATGAAAGAAAAGGGCTTTTTCTTCCTGATAGATGAGACATCCTACAGAAAAATTTTCATGGTTTATGCTTTGAGAATGCCTACCTTTGATCATTTTCCTCTTCTAGGGTTAAGACTTGAAGAACTCGGGTTGGGGGCTTGAGAACTCTTTTCTCCCACGAGATCTCCTCCTCTAGGCCTCTCCTCCTTGTCCAGCAACCTCTTGGCACGAGCTACGGCCGGCCATGAGAGTTTAAGAGAAGTATTTAAGTTTCTCCTCATTCCCTTTCCTAGTTTAAGTTTAATTCCTATAAATTCTGAGTTTTCCTATTTCCTACCTTCCTTCTAAGCATTCCACTTCCTGTTTAGGTTTGAAAGAGAGCCAAATTCGTGGCCAATCAATTAGGGTAGGTTTAGGTTTAGGTTTGCTTATTTAATGTATTAAATTCCCCTTTTCTAATTAGGTAATAATTAGATTTCGAATTTACGGTATTTTCCCATTATTCTCTTTTTATAAATCCCATTTTTGGCCGACTAATTTCTAATGGGTCCATTTCATAAAGCCCATTACTTATTTTCATTTGATGGGTTTTATTTAATCTTCTTTTATTTGATTTTCCAATTATCAAAACTTTAATATTATTTAGATTTTTAATTTTCAGAAAAATCCAGGTTGCTACATCCTCCCCCTCTTAAAAGAATTTGGTCCCCAAATTCATATGATCATAAGGGAGGAATGTCTTACCGAAAAAATCGGGGTAGTTCCGTCTGATGACTCCTTCCAGTTCCCATGTGGCTTCTTCCACTCTGCGGTTATTCCATAAGACTTTAACTACGTGGATGGGACGGTTCCTGAGCTGTTGTACTTTCCATTAAAGTATCTTAACTGGCTTCTCTTCATATGTCACATCTTTGTTCAGCACCAACTTCTCATGGCGAATGATGTGGGTAAGGTCATAGACATATTTCCTGAGCATGGAGACATGGAACACATTGTGTGCACATGACTGATCCGGTGGCAGTGCCAGTCGGTATGCAACCTCACCAATCCTTTCGAGTACATCAAAAGGACCGATGAATCTAGGTCTGAGCTTTCCTTTCACTCCAAATCTTTGGATGCCACGTGTAGGTGACACCTTTAAGAACAGATGATCACCGACTTGAAATTCTATGTCTCGCCTTCTTTTGTCGGCATAGCTCTTTTATCTGGACTGAGCAGTCTTAAGCCGGTCTCTAATCACTTGTATGTCCTTCGTGGTACGTTGCACCATGTCTGGGCCTAGCCATTACTGTTCTCCAACCTCATTCCAACATGCAGGAGATCTACAATTCCTTCCGTAGAGTGCTTCGAATGGTGCCATCTTGATACTCGCCTGGTAACCGTTGTTATAGATGAACTCAATAAGAGATAGATGTTCGTTCCAATATTCTTGGAAGTCTATAGTGCCATCTCTCAGCATGTCTTCCACTATTTGGTTGGTTCTTTCAATTTTCCCATCAGTTTGTGGATGGAACGCGATAATAAAGTTGAGTTTCGTACCCAGTGCACCTTGCAGTCCTTTCCAAAAATGAGATGTAAATCTCGGATCTCGATTCAAAACAATAGATGATGGAATTCCATGTAGTCTTACAATCTCCTTGAAATATAAGGCAGCTAGTACCTCCACTGACCAATTACTCTTTATGGCTAGGAAGTGGGCAGATTTGGTTAGTCGGTCTACAATAACCCATATGACGTCGAGTCCACCATGAGTCTTAGGTAAACCCATGATGAAATCCATGCCAATACTTTCCTATTTCCATTCTTGAATATCTAGTGGTCTGAGTACACTAGCAGGGCGCAGATGTTTTGCTTTTACTTGTTGGCAAGTAAGGCAATGAGCGACATGTTCCGCTTCCTCACTCTTCATGTTTGGCCACCAAAATGTTCTTTTCATGTCTTGATACATTATAGTACCTCCAGGATGAATAGTGTACTTTGTCTTGTGAGCTTCATCCATTAGCTTCCTCTTTAGTTCTTCATTGTCGAGGACGTATGTCCTCCCTTGAAATACTAGCCTTCCATCCTCAGTCATGGCAAAGTCCGGCCTTTCGACTAGAGTTTCTTTGACGTGAACTAAGAATGGATCATCATTTTATTGAGCTTTGATCTCCTCTAGCAGATCAGATTGAATCTTGATATTGGCAACCAAGACTCGATCATCCCTATGTTCAATATTTAAGTCTAACCTTGCAAATTGTTCTAGTAGTTGCATCTCTCCAAGGACTAGACTTGAAACAAATGCCATCGGCTTTCTACTAAGAGCATCAGCTACGATGTTCCCCTTGCCTGGATGGTATTGGATGTTGAAATCGAAATCTTTGAGGTATTCCAGCCATCTTCTCTGTCTCATGTTGAGTTCTTTCTGGGAGAATAAATACTTCAGACTTTTATGGTCTGAGTAGACAGTGAACTTTTCTCCGTAGAGGTAATGTCTCCAGATTTTCAAGGCGAAGACCACAGCAGACAACTCAAGATCATGCAGAGAGTAGTTGACTTCATGAGTCTTCAATTGTCTAGAAGAGTAGGCGATGACTTTCTCCTTTTGCATCAGTACACACCCTAGCCCAATTCCTGAGGCATCAGTGTAGACAGAGAAACCTTCTCCCTCTATTGGTAAAGTGAGAACATGTGCTGTGGTCAGGCAATCTTTAAGAGTTTGGAAACTCTTCTCACACTCTTTACTCCAGAAGTAGGGATTCTCCTTTCATGTCAGACGCGTGAGAGGAATGGCGATCTTTGAGAAGTCCTTGATGAACCGCCGGTATTAGCCAGCCAGTCCTAAGAAGCTTCTTATCTCGGTGACGCTGGTTGGTTTCTCCCAATTGAGTACAGCTTCGACTTTGGAGGGATCAACGGAGATGTCTTCCTTAGAGATGACATGGCCCAAGAAGGACACTTCTTCGAGCTAGAATTCACACTTGCTAAGAACTTGTAGTGCTATCTTCATGTGTTCTTCATGCTCTTCCTTGGTCTTGTAGTATATGAGGATGTCGTAGATAAAAACGACCAAGAACTTGTCGAGGTATGGCCGATATATGCTATTCATGAGTTGCATAAAGGCTACAGGAGCATTGGTTAGCCCAAAAGGCATAACAACGAATTCATAGTGCCCGTACCTGCTCCTGAAAGCCTTCTTGAAGATATCGTCCTCCTTGATCCTCATTTAGTAATAGCCAGATTGAAGATCGATCTTGGAGAAATATTGAGCTCCAAATATTTGGTCGAACAGTTCATCGACTATGGGCAAAGGATACTTGTTCTTGATGGTGAGTTGATTGAGTTGTCGATAGTCGATGTAGAGCCTCATCGATCCATCCTTCTTCTTGACGAACAGCACAGGTGCTCCCCATGGGGAAGTACTTGGTCTGATGAACCCCTTTTCTAATAGCTCCATCAGTTGCGTCTTCAACTCCTTTAGCTCGGCAGGTGACATCCGTACGGTTGATGCGATACCGGGGCAGCTCCAGGGATCAACTCTATGGTGAAGTTGACATCACGTTCTAGGGGAATCCCGGGTAGATCTTCAGGAAACACATCGGGGTAATCCTGAACTATGTGAATGTCTTCTATCTTAGAACCCTTCTTTTCCACAACTACGACTGCTAGGAAAGCAATACAACATTTCCTTATCATGTTATGGGCTTTTATAGCGGAGACTAGAGACATCCGTCTCTTATGTCTAATCCAAGAGAATGCCAATTTAGGAAAGTCACTAAAGGTAACCTTCCCTTTCTTACAGTCGACACTTGCCCCATATGCAGACAACCAGTCGGCTCCCAAAATTACATCATAGCCTTCCATGGGCATACACACCAGGTCGGCTTTTAGGTTATGGTCTCCGATCATTACATCAGCAGAGGGAAAGTATTTGTTCAATTTCTTCTTTTCCCCTAGTGGTGTTGTGATAGAGAACTCACAATCCATGGATACAGGTGTTGGGTTCTCACATTCTAATTAATCAATACAACATGTTTTTGATGATGAACATTGATGAACATTGATGTGCAATGATGTACAATGCAAACAAGTGATAAACAATGTGAATTGAGTTTTAAATGCATGAGATCTTCAAACAATAACTTGTCATAACAACTTGGTACAATGCTTGATTTTATGCTCATAATATCTCACTAATTATGCTTACTTTTGTAGGAGATATACCATGTAAGACATGTGCCAAAAATAAGCTTGAAAGATCAAGTAAAAGTTAAAAGACAAGGTACCTGTCGATAGCAAGCAAGGACCTGTCGGCAGATACAAACAGTCAGAAAGTAGCTAGTTCTGCCAAGGCATTGCCTGTCGATAGCAGCATTGCCTGTCGATAGCAGGAGTGACCCTGTCGACAGATGCAACCAGTCCGAAGATCAAAAGCTCTAGAAAGCCTGCGCCTGTCGACAGCAACAGAGCACTTGTCGATAGATGCACACAGTTAGAGCCTTTAGCCTTTTGGTTCTTCACAAGCTATCTTCGCCTGTCGACAGCAGATGCAAGACCTGTCGACAGACAAGCGGAAAACACATTACGGGAAGTTTTGCAAGTTGCCAAACTTAGTGTTTCTATGGAGTACGACTCTCCATATGTTAACACTCATATATAAGCAACCTTTTGCAACAAATCTCGTACCCAAGCAGCCTCCAAGCAAAAACCCTAAAGAGTTCTTACAAGAAGCTTGTTCTGCTGCTCTGCTTCAACCTACCGCTTCAAAACCAAGAACCAAGACAGAAGACTCTTGCAGTGGAAGGTGAAGTCCGGACGTCTTGGATTCAAGCATCTACATCAACATCTGATCTCAAAGTCGAGGCTTGGACTCCAGGAGGACGTTCAGAGGAAGAGTTTGCTTATTGGATTTGTTCTTCAACTCTCAAACCCTTCCCGTTTTTTCTATTCCATACTTGTGTGTGTGTGTGGTGTTTCAAGTGGTTGTTGTGCTTGATACACGTGTGTGTGTGTTAATCTAATCGTGGGTTCACATAAGATAAACACATGTGTGAGTTGTAGTTCGTGAACTAGCTCATAAGCGGGTGATCTGCGTGTGTGTTGGCCCGTGATGTAGGATACACGAGTTGTGTACTCCGAACCACGTAGATCTACGTGTCTCGTGGTTTGCACGAATTTGCATTAGATGTTTGGTAGGCACGACACATTAATACACGTTTGAGTACTTGCTTGCTATTCATCTATCAATCACTCACACACATCCACACATAGTCTGATCATTGCTAACACCTTATTGTCTGTGCTATTGCAAAAAGAGGGCGTTAAGCTTTTAAATTGTCTAATCTATTCAACCCCCATCCTTCTAGATTACCATTTAGGGAATCCGCATCACTTCAATTGGTATCAGAGCCGAGTTTCTCTGATTTACTGCTTTATTTGGTTGATCCTACGATCAGGAGATTCATGGTCAAATGGAATCTAACAAGGGTATATGGCCGAGGGACACTCAATGACCAGGCCACCCTTCTTTGATGGCACTGACTATCCATATTGGAAAATCGGATGCAGGTTTTTCTTTCCATCACCACAAATTTCGAACTATGGAAAATAGTCAAAGGGAGCATACGACTGCCTCAGAACGAGGATACCTGGACCAAGGACCAGATCGCCAAGGGGACACTCAACTGGAGCGCCATCAATATGATGCAGTGTGCGGTCCATCCGAAGGAGTACTCAGAGTCTCCACATGCACCTCAGCTAAGGAGATGTGGGATAAGCTTGAGCTCATCTATGAAGTACGTCCGAGGTAAGAGAATCAAAGGTAAGCATGCTGGTTTCAGAATATGAATGTTCAAAATGAATCATGATGAAACCATTTCAGACATGTTTTCTAGATTTATGATAATCATAATGGATTGAAACGTCTCAAAAATGATATTCGGAAGTGACTTGGTGAGAAGATTCTTCGGTCTCTTCCATCCTCTTGGAACACCAAAGCCACTGTCATTGAAGATTCCAAAGACCTCTCAAAAATGAAAGTGGATGAATTATTGGCTCCTTATGACTTATGAGTTGAATGTTAAAAGAAAGAAACTGAAGAAAATCCTAGGAAGCCACTTGCCTTGAAGGCTTCCAGGAGACTTCTTCAGTTTCCAAAAGGAATTAATTCAGAAATGAAGTCAGTGAATCGTCTAGTGAAGTGACAATGAGAAATGGCTTGCTCACTAGACAATTCAAGAATTTCTGAAGTTCAAGAGGAGAGGTACATGTAACTCTAAACTTTCCAAAAGAAAGACTTTTCTAACAAGTTATATTCTAACAAAAGGTCTGAAGTTTGAAGGATCGAAGTGAAGGTGAGGAAAAGATCTAGAAGGGGGGGATGAATAGATCTTTGCCACTTTTTGCGGAAGCTTATACAATTAAAAACACTTTTGAATCAGAGGCAATTTTATCAGTGAAAAACCACATCTGATGAGATTTGAGTGAGTTGGTAAAATAGATGTGAAACAAGTTGATTAAGTGAATATTAACCGATCCTATGCAAGCATCTAACGGATGAAATGATCAAACCACAATTAGACAAATGCACAAGTTTTTTTAGGTGGTTCGAAAATCACCCAAGTGATTCCTACATCCACCCCTCACACCCCGTGAGGATTCACTAAAACAACTGGGTAACACACCCCCTAGAGCCTGACAACTCCAACACTTGAGAGCTTACAACTCACACAACTTCTAGAGTAAGACTACTCTAGAACAACTGAGCAAGACTGCTCAACACAACCTTGAGTTAGACAACTCAAACTGAGCACAACGGCCCACAACAACCTGAGCACAATGCTCACACAACTTGAGCACAATGCTCACATAAGACTTGCTAGACACCAACTCAAGACATAGACCTTCTAGCAACAGATCTAGTTGAAAATGAGAGCACTAATGAGAGCTATGCAAAAGCACTTGCATAATCTCAAAAGATATCTCAGAAGAACAGAAGTACAATGAATTATATTATAACTTCGTTCTTCAAGTGTACTCCCTTGTAGAAGCTTGGATTGGGAGAGGCTTGCAATCTTGAAGTCCAAAACCGATGCTCTGCACTTTGGAATTGTTGGATCTTCCTTGAATTCTTCTCCAACGAAGGCTTCTACTGGATCTGCTTCCTTGGGATGCTTCAGAGGTTTCTATAGGGATCACACTCCAATTCTCACACTTGAATTGGTGAGAATTGGTCTTCTGGAAGCACACGGAGAGCAGAGGAGGGAGACGACCTCTTGTAGCCGCCAAGAAACTTTTTGGAGGCTCTAAGAGTTAGTTGGGTCTCTCTTCTCTTGATGGGGGCCAATTGGGGGCCTTTTATACCCAAAAGATTCCAAAGATACCCTTTGGTACAAGGGCACACGATCCTAGGTTGATACCCCATCGCCCTAGGCTGACACGTGGCAAACATCCAATTTAAGTTGCAAACTTTCCGTAGTGTGTCGACCTGCCCTGGTGGTGGTGTCGACACACTGCCCAAATCTTGAAACAGGCTGTTCTGGGAACTGATCCAGTGTCCACCTGCTTTGGTATTGTGTCAACCTGCTATCCTGGTTCTGAAAACAGCTGTTCTGGGAGCAGGATCCAGTGTCGACCTGCTCTAGTGTTGCGTCGACCTGCTATCCCCAATTCTGAAACTGCTGTTCTGGGAGCAGCATCCAGTGTCGACCTACCCTCTGAGTGCGTCGACCTGAGTAGTCTGATTTCCGGAATCTGCAACTCGTGTCGACACACTCTTTGATATGTGTCGACACAGTCTCAACATTTGTTCATCTTTTTGCCTTTGAATTTGGGTTATTGTGTCGACACCATTGTGGAGTGTGTCGACACTTCTTTTACAAAAAGTGTTTGTACTTAAAATTAAACACATATATCATTAGTTAAATGATTTATCATGAACATAAATGATAAATGTGATTTGAAACATGCTTTTTGAACATTGACTTCAGGTATGATGTTTGACATGTTTCATTTAAATTGCTTTAAAATCACCTCTTGTCATCATCAAAATAGGAGGGAAATGATATGAATATACACTCAACCCAACAATCTCCCCCTTTTTGATGATGGCAACATTAAATCCATATGTCAATGAGGTTTTGATGAGATGTGATTTTAAGCAATTTTTGGTTATTCAATGTCCTTATTTTTGTTCATGTTCATGCTTGTTAAAGACCTTTAAATATGGCACATTCACAATTGATGGTTGTACTAACGAAGTACAAAGTAACTTGAAGTAAGTATTGCATAAAGAAGGTCAAGCAACTTGACAAGCATTCATTCATTCACATTCACATGAAATTTTCAATCACATTGAAGTCACAATGAGAAAAAAAAATCATTCAGCTAAACAAAAAGCATTTCATTTCATTCAAGAGACCCATTACAATCATTCCAAAAGATTACAAATAACATCAAAGAACATTTCTCTTTCTTTCTTTCTTCTCCCCCTTTGACATCATCAAAAGAAAATTACATTAAGTAGAAGATGGAGGAGGAGGAGGAAGGGGAAGTAAGATGGTCTCAATGTCAGACATTCTTTTCTCCATAAAAGTCAAGCTGGACTTGATTTGATCTTGAATGGTTGTGAGTTTGGTGTGCAAGAAGTGTTCCATTCTATCTGAATTCTCTATCAAGGTAGCTTGAATTCTTGCTAGATCAGCTGCAATGGGCTGTGAAGATGATGATGATCCAGCTGACCAACCAGGTCTATGCATGATCTTGAATTCCTTTGTCAAATCAGATATCTGTGTATCAATATGTGCATTGAAGTTCCTCATGCTCTCCAAGTCATCCACAACAAATGAGCAAAGTCTAGTGCTGGTGATCTCATGTAATGTCTGGTTGTGTTAAAGACATCAGCTGGGAATTTGCCAAATTCCCTGAAGTACTATCTCTAACTTTTGCTGGTGCTCCTTAAGCTGTAATGAGGCATCTGCCATGGTACCAATCAGTCTGTTGAATCTTTGAGCTGCATAGTCTGAGGCAGCTTTTTGTTCTATGAATTTGGCAGATACAGTGTTCTCCAACCGTTGAATCCTCAACTCAAAAGTTTCTGACATGGTTTGGATGGAGGAGTTCAAGGTTTCAAACTTATCATTCGGAAGGAGATCAATTCTGGTGGAACAGGAGGCCCACCAGAAGATGTGGATGCTTGAAAATTGGGTTGAGGAGAGAAATGGGGAAACTGAGGTGAGAGTGGGGCATGAAAAGGAATGTCACCTCCAGTTGAAATTGAGGCTGTTCCTCATTCAAAGGAGGCTGATCCTCTTGACTTTGGGGCTGGTCCCCTTCAGCTGGAGGCTGTTCCTCTTGAGCTTGGGGCTGGTCCCCTTGATCTTGAGGCTGTTCCTCCTGAGCTTGGGGCTGTTCCCCTTGATCATGAGGCTGTTCCTCCTGAGCTTGGGGGGCCTCAACCACAACTGGCCCTCTCCTAACTTGATTTCCCTCCAGTCTAAATCCCATAAATTTTTGAATATTCTTGAAGGTGTAGATGTTGGGCTTAGGAATAGATTGGGATTTCTCATTCTCCAAGGGCACACCAAAATGCTGGAAGACTGAGGTCAGATGTGCAGCATATGGTAGAGATCTTTTGAGGTCCTTCCTTGTTGTTTCAGATATGATTTGATACATAATGACATGAAGATTGATTTTGATATCTTTGACCATGCAATACAGAATAACCTCTGAATATCTGTCAACCTGTCCCTTCCACCACCTTGAGGAGTGATAATGGTGGTCAATATGTGGTGTATGATTCTCAACACAGGGGGAAAGGAATTTGTGTTGAATCTGTAACATGGGTTTGTTTGGGATCAGATGCATCAGAAGGTAGGCCTGTCAAGATAGAATAGGCTTCATGAAGATCAAATTCAAATTGATGATAATCTGCCCCTTCATCTGGTACTTTGAAAATAGAGGCAGCTTATCAGTCGGCATGTCAATTACTATGCCCTTAACCTTTGATTTATATCCAACTTCAGTGCATTTCAGGTTCTTGTAAAATTCCCTAACAAGTCTTGGATAACTAATTTGAAACTCTGAAATGAATATCAACCAAGACTGAAGAGAAAATAGGCCTGAATTTCTGGAAATGAGTCTGCTAGCTGAATGTCTGATAAGTCCACTATCCTGGGCTTTAAAATAAGCTTGGCTTCACTAGTGGTGTCCTGAGACTTGGAAGACTCTGAAGATGATGATGATGAATCTGAAGAGTCTCCAGAAGGGGAGCCCGAAATCTCTGTTCTAGAAACCCTACCTCTGCCTGAAGAAGATGGTCTACCTCTCTTGGGTGCAGGTGGAGGTGCAGAGGAGGACCCTGGTTGCTGTGCAGGGTCATTCCTCCTTTTGGTTCTCCTTTCGAACTGAGGAACATCATCCTCTTCCGGAACTGGCCTGGAGGAAGCCTGAGATTTTGCTCCACGGCGAGGACCCAAGTTTCTCACCATGGTGCAAGATTGGAATGGAATCGGGGTTTGATGAAGGAGAAGAGATGATTGAGAAAGGGTTTTGATTGAGGAAGGAATGTGAGGGATTTCTTGCTGGAAACGAGAGGAAAAGCATCGTCGGGTCGACCTGAAGCCTAAAAGGGGTTTGCAGTGGTGTAATACTCCGCAGGAACAACAAGGCTTATCTGGAACCCACGACTTAAAAGGTTCTGGCAAGAGGGCAGTGTCGACACAGGAAGAAGGTAGTGTCGACCTGACCTAGGAAGTGTGTCGACACGAGATAGAATGGTGTCGACCTGACCTTTGAAGAAAATTTGAATTTTTGTGAGATGAAAAATTTGAGAAATTTTGGGACATCTTTAGAATGATAAACAATGAGGGGAATTATCATTTCAAGGATTTTTTAAGAGGCTTAAAAATTCATTTGTTATATTTTGCAAAAATTCATCACAATTCAAGTTTTCAAACAATTTCCAACAGGATATTAGCATTCCAAGACTTGAATCAACAAAATGAGAAATTGAGGGATATAATATCTAACAATCAACTATAAACTACCATATTTCTCAACTTTAAAGAATTAAAGATGTCATCTAGACTAAATGCAATTGTGTTGAAAATAAAACACAATCTCAAAGAACAACTTGATGAGGAATGAAGATGATTCTTTCTAGACAAATCTCCAATAATGTTCACATTTTGTTCTTTTAACAAACTATCAAATGATATAAATCTCTTTCACTCAAGTACTAGTGCTTTTTACACACCATAGTCCCTGGATACTTAAGATTTAGTCATTGTCAAGTCTCAAAGGGGTAAATGATGGCCTTTTGACATGAAAATATACGTTTTGTAGACGCCAATATTTCCAGTTACTCAGTCATCATAAAAAAGCATAGCACATTTTGCTTTTATTTTGAATTTATTTTTATTTTG
The DNA here is from genome assembly GCA_014218235.1 of Colocasia esculenta. Classification (NCBI taxonomy): domain Eukaryota; kingdom Viridiplantae; phylum Streptophyta; class Magnoliopsida; order Alismatales; family Araceae; genus Colocasia; species Colocasia esculenta. Next base: position 134,802,205 of record CM024754.1, read on the forward strand.
TTCCCCCTTTGAACAGAGTTAGCAATAGTGCCTCATGACATACATGGCACTTCATTCATTGTGAAGGTGTGCAGTTTCTCAGCACAAGTGCCATTGCTCTGTTGGATTTTAAAATTTTTGGAGAGTTTGTGAGATAGAAATCAAATACATCCAATCATCAGTTGCAAACAAGGAAATGTTTTAAATTCAAGGCACAAGTTGATGTTTAGTCTAGGAAGAGATCTGAATTTCTGTGGGTTGAGAGATATAGTTGAAAGTTGATTAGTAAAAAAATAATAGATCACTCAAGGGTTCATTTTGAGACTCTAGACTTCGAAATGATGACATCATGCAAGGAATTGATGAGATTCAAGAAAAGTTTTGAATTTTGCAAAGTCATGACTTGTGAATTTTCTAGCTCCCCTTGAGATGATGATTTCAACCACTTTTCATCAAAATAAAGATATGTAAATTTTGTAAATCAGAAAAGTTTTCTTCTTGGACAACAAAGACTCCCCCTCAACAATTGCATATCCATTTCTTGGTACTTGGCGGAGTCATATACTCACGCATAATGAATTTCCAGACAAGCCTAACTTGTCCTCTCCAAACACTATTTGATATACCAAGAAATTTCAATACAATAAGAGTTGAAGAATTCATTATCAAAAAGAAATGGAAGTGAAAATAAGCAAGATTTTGAAATCAGAAAAAGTATCCTCTTTGAACAATAAAAGCTCCCCCTCAACAATTGCATATCAATTTCTTAGTACTTGGCGGAGACATATACTCTCGCATAGTGAAAGTGTCCAGACAAGCATAACTTGTCCTTCTCCAAATCACCATTTGATATACCAAGAAATTTCAACACAATAAGAGTTGGAGAATTTATTGTAAAAAGGGAAATAGAATTGAAAGTGAGAGAGATATGAACAATGTAACTCAAGAAGCAAAGAATTATGAAATGCAAAGAACTCCCCCCCTAGACAATGCATAACACTCAACCCAAACCTTGAGAGAGATCAAGAAGGTGGACATTTACAAAGACCAAGTTCTCTCCTTAAGGATGAAAATCTGTTTTTAGGAAGGGGTTTAGTGAATATGTCTGCAATTTGTTTTTCAGTTTCAATGAAGTGGAGTTCAAAGGATTTCTTGGCAACCTCATCTCTCAAGAAATGATGTCTAATTTCAATGTGTTTTGTTCTGGAGTGCTGAATGGGGTTTTTAGACAAATTTATGGCACTAGTGTTATCACATAGGATGGGTACACACCCTAAATCTTGGTTGTAATCAAGAAGTTGATGTTTCACCCAGAGAATCTGAGTTCCACATCTACCTGCTGCAACATATTCAGCTTCTGCAGTTGACAGAGCAACTGAATGTTGCTTCTTAGAAGCCCAAGAGATAAGGCACCCACCTAGAAATAGACACAAGCCACTTGTGCTTTTTCTATCTAATTTGCACCCAGCATAATCAGCATCACAATAGGCAAACAGATCTAACTTGCAACCAGCAGGATACCAAATGCCTAAGTCACATGTTCCAACAAGATATTTGAAGATTCGTTTAACAGCAAGCATGTGACTTTCTTTAGGATTAGATTGGAATCTAGCACATAAACACACACAAAACTGAATATCAGGTCTAGAAGTTGTAAGATAGAGCAGAGAGCCAATCATACCTCTGTAGGTCTTTGGATCTACTGACTTACCAGATGGATCTTCTTCTAGTTTAGCATTAATTGCAATTGGTGTGCTTGAGTGCTTAAGGTTCTGAAAGTCAAACCTCTTTAATAGCTCCTTGACATATTTGGTTTGACTGATGAAGATTCCTTCATGTGTTTGGTTAACCTGCAATCCCAAAAAGAATGTTAAATCTCCCATTAAGCTCATTTCAAATTCATTCTTCATTTGATTTGAAAATTCAGTGCAAAGGCCTTTATTGGTTGATCCAATATTATGTCATCAACATAAATTTGGACTACAATTATTTGATTTTAACTGTTTTTGTGAACAATGTTTGATCAACATTACCTTAGAATATCCTTTTTCAAGTAAAAAGGAACTCAACCGGTCATACCAAGCTCTTGGAGCTTGCTTAAGACCATAGAGAGCCTTATTAAGCTTGAAAACATGGTTAGGATATTTTTCATTTTCATATCCAGGAGGTTGTTCAACAAAACATTTTCCTTTATATATCCATTTAAGAATGCACTTTTGACATCCATTTGATAGACTTTGAATTTCATGGAGGATGCAAAAGCAAGGAAAATTCTGACAGCTTCTAGTCTAGCTACAGAACATATGATTCTTCAAAGTCAATTCCAAATTCTTGGTTATACCCCTTTGCAACTAGCCTAGCTTTGTTTCTTATTACTTGACCAGTTTCATTTAACTTATTTCTGAAAACCCATCTACTACCAATCACTGCTTGGTCACTAGGTCTAGGTACTAATTCCCATACTTGATTTCTTTCGAATTGATGAAGCTCATCATGCATGGCATTAATCCAATCAGAACTAGATAAGGCTTCATCAATTGACTTGGGTTCAATTTGGGAAATTAGAGCTAGTGGGTCTTCTTCAATATTTTGCAAGAAGGATGATCTGGTCCTTACTCTATCATTTAAATTGCCAACTACACTGTCTAATGGGTGATCTCTCAGATATCGAGGTTCAGAAATTACCTGTTGAGAAGTACCCACTTCTAGAGCAATGTTACCTGACCCACTTGAAGATGGTGAGTTGTTGTTCAGGTTCTCTTCATTATTGACAAGCTCCTCAACAGTTGGTGAAGAATCCACAATGAGGTCATCCTCTTCATTGTCTTGTCTTTCCCTGCAAGATTTAGAATCATTAATGGAAAAGGAATTTTCATCAAAAATAACATGTGGAGATTCTTCAACAGTTTTGGTTTTTAGAATGTACACTTTGAAAGCCCTTGACACTTCAGAATAGCCAAGGGAGATAGCTTCCTGACTCTTAGCATCAAAATTGTCAAGGTTTTCTTTGTTATTATTGTGTACAAAGCATTTGCACCCAAAAGTTTTGAAATAAGAAACAGTTGGCTTTTTGTTTTTCAACAATTCATAGGGGGTTTTTCTGATCTTTGGTTTGATCAAAGCTCTATTTAGGATATGATTGGCTGTGTTAACAGCTTCAGCCCAGAAGGATTTGGGCAGATTACTTCCTAAGAGCATGGATCTAGCCATTTCCACAAGAGTTCTATTCTTTCTTTCCACAACTCCATTTTGTTCTGGAGTTCTAGGTGAAGAAAACTTGTGAAATATTTGAAATTCAGCACATAGATCAGAAAAGGATGTGTTATCAAATTCACCCCCATGATCAGTTAAAATGTTTTTGATTTTATATGGATAAGTTGTTAAGATAGTGGTACAGAAATTCCTGAATTCAAGGCAAGTATCACTTTTGTGGGATAGAAAGATAACCCAAAAAATCTAGTAAAGTCATCAATGATTACAAACCCATATCTCTTGCCACTTAAGCTTAGAACTCTTGTTGGCCCAAAAGGTCCATGTGAAGAAGTTCTAGTGGCCTAGATGTAAGTACCTCATTGAAGGTTTTAAAAGATTCCTAGTTTGTTTTCCTTTAGCACATATCCCACAAACTTGATCTTCAACATTAGAAAAAGATTCAGGAAGACCCTTAACCAAGTTCAGTCTTAACAACTTATTCAATGTTCTGAATTTGCATGGCCAAGTCTTTTGTGCCAAGTCCATGCAATTTCATCTTTATTTGCAACAAAGCAAAGATTTTCAGAAAAGTTTTTATTAAGGTTGATCATGTAGACATTGTTTTCTCTTTTTCCAAAGATTTGATTTTATCAGTTGATGAATCAATTATCTTACAAAAATCAGATTCAAACACAACTTTGTGACCTTTGTCACATAGTTGGCTGATACTGAGCAAATTATAATCAAGACCATCAACTAATAAAACATTATCTACTGAGTTTGAAGAAGTTTGACCACCTTTCCAGATCCAATGATCTTTCCTTTATTTTTACCTCCAAATGTAACTGACCCTCCCTCCTTTTCAAGCAGGAATGAGAATTTGGCTCTGTCTCCCGTCATGTGTCGTGAACACCCACTGTCAAGAAACCATACATTGGTGTTGGGTGCACGACCTTCCTGCAAAAGATCAGTGGAGAGAAGATTTTGGTACCCAAACAGAGTTGGGACCATCAGAATGTTTGAACATTGTCAGTAAATCTTTTCTCACCCAAATTTGACCTGTTTTTGATTTTTGTTTTGTTACATTGGTGTTTTCAGCCTTTTCTATTTGTTCTTTCTTTTAGGAATGAAAGCACCAAGATTTTGTTTTTGGTAGGAGGGGAGTTTTTCATTTGAAAATTGGAGTTCAGATGAGGAGGTGGAATCCAGGGATTTTGTTGGTACATCAAGAGATTGGATAAAGGAATTGAGGATGATACCAACATGGGTTCATACCATTGGCTCCAAGGATTGGTCCAATCATCTTGAAATGTTGTCTTGGAGGTCCAAGGTTTTTCATGAATTATTTCTTTTGACTTTTTTATTTTTAAAATTTTATTTGAATTTTTGGTTGAGTTGTTTGCAGCTTTTGATGTTGAGCAGGTCGACCTCTCTGTACTGGTGTCGACATAGCAGCCACAGAAGCCTTGTTCTTGTGGACTGGTGTCGACCTGTCAGGGGACTGTGTCGACCTGATTGCCTTCTTTTGTTTTTTTTTGAGTTTTTGCTTTGTTTTGTGTTTTGTTTAAGTTTTGTTTGTTGTTTGTTGAATTTCTGTGTTCTCAAGATTAGGACCCTTGACAAATTTAATTAGTGGTGCTTTGCCCTTTTTCTCACCAGATTTGTCTTTCATGGGTTTCTTTTTGTTGAATCCTAATCCATGAGAGGTGGTTGTCATGGTGGTTCCTAGCAGTGCCTCTAAGTTATCTTTACCTTTTGTGAAGGTTTGGATAACTTCATCCCTTTCTTTTAGCTGGTTTTTAAGAGTTTCAATTTCTTCAATCTTCTGTTGTTTTTCTTGTTTTTCAATTCCAGCTTTTCAGTTAAGTTTTTGAATTCTTGGGAGGCCTTTTGAGAGGCAAGTTTTAGTTCATCAATAAGGTTTAGGAGATTTTCTTTTTCTTCATGCAATTCTGTTATTTAGTTTCCAGTTCACAAATTCTATGGTTTGAAGATTGGTTAGGGTAAAGGTTTTCAATTTTCTTTTTGATGTGTTTGTTTTCTTTCCTCATTTCAAAAAATTTTTCAACCAACCAGCATAAGCATCCTGCCAATCATCTATAGTGTAGTCTTCGAAGGATGTACTTACCTTTCCATCTGAGCTGTTGGCCATGAAGCAACCTCCTCACTTTCAGAGCTTGAGGATTTCTTCTCTTCTTCTTCCTCACTTGAGTCTTCATCAGACCAAGTGGCTACCATGGCCTTTGGCTTCTTAAATTTCTGGAACTTCTTGTGCTTTTCCTTCTTGTTCTCAGGACACTCTCCCTTCATGTGTCCTGGTTTGTTGCACCTGTAACAGACAATATTTTCGTCAGATTTGTGATTCTTGTTGAAATTAGAAGAGGAAGTGTTTTTCTTACCTGAGAAAAACTTCTTTTTCCCAGACATTTTTCCTTTTCTGTATTTCAAGAATTTTCTGAATTGCCTGGTCATGAGGGCAATTTCATCCTCATTTGACTCAGACTCCTCAGAACTTGTCTTTTCCTGACTTTTATCTTTATTGCTTGAAGAGGCCTTAAGTGCCATAGGCTTGGTCTTAATTATGTGTTCTTCATTTCTTTTTAAGTTGATTTCATATGTCATTAAGGATCCAATCAATTCATCCAAAGAGATTTTGGACAGATCTTTTGAATCTTCAATGACAGTGGCCTTTGTATGCCAAATTGAAGAAAGTGAACGTAAGATTTTTCTTACCAAGTCTGCATCTGTATATTCCTTACCCAAGGCCTTTAATCCATTCACAATCACCATGAACCTGGCAAACATTTCAGAAATATTTTCGTTAGACTTCATCATGAAAAGTTCATATTCTGAAACTAGAATATTTGCCTTAGTCTCCTTTACTTGTGATGTTCCCTCATAGAGTAATTCGAGTTTATCCCACATCTCTTTGGCAGATTTGCACATTGAGATTCTCGAATACTCCTTGGGATGGACAGCACATTGAATCATGTTCATGGCACTATAATTCAATGTAGCTTTCCTTATTTGTTCCCTAGTCCAAGTGTCTTCTTCTCCCTGGTTTTCATAGGGACCCACTTCCACTACTTTCCAGATCTCATAGTTCTGGGCCCTTAAAAATACTTGCATTCTGTTTTTCCAGTAAGAATAGTCCGTCCCTTAAAGAATGGTGGCCTATTTATGGAATGACCCTCAGCTATGAAACCTTTGGAATCCATGACTCTAAAGCAGAAAGAAAATGCTTAGCAAACAAACAGGCAAACACTCAAACACACAACACTCAGAAACAAAAACTGCTCAGATCAAATCAGATCAAAGTAAACCCGCTCTGATACCAATTGAAGGATCGAAGTGAAGGTGAGGAAAAGATCTAGAAGGGGGGGATGAATAGATCTTTGCCACTTTTTGCGGAAGCTTATACAATTTAAAAAACTTTTGAATCAGAGGCAATTTTATCAGTGAAAAACCACAGATCTGATGAGATTTGAGTGAGTTGGTAAAATAGATGTGAAACAAGTTGATTAAGTGAATATTAACCGATCCTATGCAAGAATCTAACGGATGAAATGATCAAACCACAATTAGACAAATGCACAAGGATTTTTAGGTGGTTCGAAAATCACCCAAGTGATTCCTACATCCACCCCTCACACCCCGTGAGGATTCACTAAAACAACTGGGTAACACCCACCCTGGAGCCTGACAACTCCAACACTTGAGAGCTTACAACTCACAAAACTTCTAGAGTAAGACTACTCTAGAACAACTGAGCAAGACTGCTCAACACAACCTTGAGTTAGACAACTCAAACTGAGCACAACGGCTCACAACAACCTGAGCACAATGCTCACACAACTTGAGCACAATGCTCACATAAGACTTGCTAGACACCACTCAAGACATAGACCTTCTAGCAACAGATCTAGTCGAAAATGAGAGCACTAATGAGAGCTATGCAGAAGCACTTGCATAATCTCAAAAGATATCTCAGAAGAACAGAAGTACAATGTATTAAATAACTTCGTTCTTCAAGTGTACTCCCTTGTAGAAGCTTGGATTGGGAAGAGGCTTGCAATCTTGAAGTCCAAAACCGATGCTCTGCACTTTGGAATTGTTGGATCTTCCTTGAATTCTTCTCCAACGAAGGCTTCTACTGGATCTGCTTCCTTGGGATGCTTAAGAGGTTTCTACAGGGATCACACTCCAATTCTCACACTTGAATTGGTGAGAATTGGTCTTCTGGAAGCACACGGAGAGCAGAGGAGGGAGACGACCTCTTGTAGCCGCCAGGAAACTTTTTGGAGGCTCTAAGAGTTAGTTGGGTCTCTCTTCTCTTGATGGACGGCCATTGGGGCCTTTTATACCAAAAGATTCCAAAGATACCCTTTAGGTACAAGGGCACACGATCCTAGGTTGATACCCGATCACCCTAGGCTGACACGTGGCAAACATCCAATTTAAGTTGCAAACTTTCCGTAGTGTGTCGACCTGCCCTGGTGGTGGTGTCGACACACTGCCCAAATCTTGAAACAGGCTGTTCTGGGAACTGATCCAGTGTCGACCTGCTTTGGTATTGTGTCAACCTGCTATCCTGGTTCTGAAAACAGCTGTTCTGGGAGCAGGATCCAGTGTCGACCTGCTCTGGTGTTGCGTCGACCTGCTATCCCTAATTCTGAAAACTGCTGTTCTGGGAGCAGCATCCAGTGTCGACTGCCCTGAGAGGGCGTCGACCGTGTAGTCTGATTTTCGGAATCTGTAACTCGTGTCGACACACTCTTTGATATGTGTCGACACAGTCTCAACATTTGTTCATCTTTTTGCCTTTGAATTTGGGTTATTGTGTCGACACATTGTAGAGTGTGTCGACACTTCTTTTGCAAAACAGTGTTTGTACTTGAAAATTAAACACATATATCACTAGTTAAATGATTTTATCATGAACATAAATGATAAATGTGATTTGAAACATGCTTTTTGAACATTGACTTCAGGTATGATGTTTTTGGACATGTTTCATTTAAATTGCTTTAAAATCACCTCTTGTCATCATCAAAATAGGAGGGAAATGATATGAATATACACTCAACCAACAGTTGTTTGCTATGAGTGCAAGACGAAAGGTTGGGCACACTGAAAAACAATGCTGGAATAACCCAAATCAAATGAAAATCAAACAAGTCTGGATTCCTAAGCATTTGTTATTTGGCATGAATGATACAATGGGACCCAAAGTAATTTGGGTACCAAAACCTCTCGTCTGATCCACATGTGCAGGAATGCCTAGCAGCCCACAATCAAAACAAATGGTACCTGGACAGTGGCTGCTCGAGGCATATGATGGGCGACAAAGCTAAATTCAGTTTGCTCATGGAAAAAGACGGAGGTCAAGTGATCTTTGGAGGTAATAACAAAGGCCAGATCATCGGCTCAAGTAAAGTTGGTAAGTTTGCCTCTAACTCTATAGACAATGTGCTACTAGTTGATGGCCTTCATCACAATTTGCTCAGCATAAGTCAATTGTGTGATAAAGATCATAAAATTGTCTTTGAATCCAATTCATGTCAATTCTTCATAAGGAAACAGGAAGCCTAAAATTTTCTGGAAAAATAATGAATAACATCTACATGGTGACTTAGATGATCTAGAAAATAACAATTTGTGTCTTGTAGCAAACAAACAGGACGAGCTTACATTGTGGCATCGTAGGCTCGGTCATGCTAGTTACAATGTATTGCATAAGATCATGAGCGTAAGTTGGTAAGTGGTCTTCCTGAAAACTCCTTTAACAAAAATGAAAATTTTTGTGATGCATGTGCACAGGGAAAACAAACCCGAAAATCCTTTAAATCAAAGGCACCGGTAAGTACTTCCAAAGCCTATGAACTCTTGCACATGGACCTATTTGGACCTACGAGAACACTCAGTCTCAATGGCAAGCGTTATGGTTTTGTCATTGTGGATGACTTTTCTAGGTTCACTTGGGTAAAATTCCTGGCTCACAAGAATGAAGCATTAAATGTTTTTGAAGAATTCTTCAACAAAATTGAGCATGGGAATGTCAATAAAATCTGCTCCATCCGCACTGATCACGGGGGAGAATTTGACAATCATTCTCTCCAAATTTTTTAGGAACCAAGGTATAGACCACTTGTTTTCCTCCCGAGAACTCCCGAGCAAAATGGAGTTGTGGAAAGGAAGAAAAGAACCTTGGTGGAGATGGCTCGTACGCTTCTGGTCGAGAATCAATTAGCACGAACCTTTTGGGCAGAAGCGGTAAACACATCTTGCTACATCCTTAACCGAGCCATGGTAAGACTCGTATTCAAGAAAACTCCTTACGAACTTCTGAAAGGTAAGAAACCCACCATTGTGTACTTTAAAGTTTTTGGTTCAAAGGGTTTATACATAACAATGATAAAAATGACTTGGACAAGTTTGAAGCCAAAAGCGATCGAGGTATTTTCTTGGATACTCTGAACATTCTAAAGCATATAGGGTGTTCAATCTGAAAACTAGAACTGTGGAAGAAACTCCACATGTCATTTTTATGAATCTCAAATCAAGTCTAACAGTGTAAATTCCTACAGCTTTGATGACATGGAAGGAACAACACTTGAGGAACTTCAAAGAAAAGAAAAAGGAAAAACTCAAGAAGTCTCAAAAGGAAAGAGTGGATTTCTTCACAGGTACGATGATGAAGATGACGGTTGTTTGATTAGAAATCATGATGAAGTTCCTGCTGAAGATCCCCAACAAGAAGAACAACCTCAAGATGAAAGTCCTTCAGCCACCCCTCCTCCAGAACATCCTCCTCAATTGCAAGATCAACCCGGGCCTTCAACAATCACTAATGTGAGGTACTCTAAAGCTCATCCACTTGAGAATGTCATAGGTAACATAAATGATTCAGTTCAAACTAGGTCTCAGGTAAATCAAATAGTTGAACAGGATCATTTAGCCTTTGTATCTCAAGTGGAACCCAAAACTGTTGAAGAAGCACTAAAAGAAAATTCTTGGATTGATGCCAAGCATGAGGAGCTTGGGCAGTTTTACAGAAATAATGTCTGGAGTTTAGTTCCAAGAACCCCTGAAATTTCTATCATAGGGACGAGATGGGTCTTTAGGAATAAACTAAATGAAGAGGGTAAGGTGGTTAGAAATAAGGCTAGACTAGTTGCAAAAGGATACAATCAGGAATTTGGTATAGACTTTGAAGAATCCTTTGCACCTGTAGCTAGACTAGAAGCAGTTAAGATCTTGTTAGCATATGCATATTCAAACAAGTTCAAATTATTTCAAATGGATGTCAAAACTGCTTTCTTGAATGGCTACATAAAAGAGGAAGTCTATGTCTCTCAACCACCTGGCTTTGAGGACCATGATAAACAAACCATGTATTTAAATTGCACAAAGCTCTCTATGGTTTGAAACAGGCACCCCGAGCTTGGTACGACAGGCTGAGTACCTATCTGGTAAGCAAAAACTACTCAAGAGGTAAGGTGGACCAAACTCTCTTTACAAAGAAAGTTCGCAATCACATAATTGTTGTTCAAGTTTATGTGGACGATATTATCTTTGGTTCCACTAATCCACACTGTGTGAAGAATTTTCACAACACATACACAGTGAATTTGAAGAGCTTAATGGGGGAGCTTCAATTTTTCTTGGTTTGCAAGTCAAGCAGCTTGAAGATGGATTCTTTATAAACCAAGAGAAATATGTAAAAGAACTGCTCAAAAGGTTTCAGTTCGAACAAGCCAAGCCCGCTTCAACACCAATGAGCACAAGCATTAAGCTAGAATATGATGAGAAAGTAAATCGGTAGATGCCAAACAATTTCGAGGTATGATTGGCTCACTCCTTTATCTTACTGCAAGTAACCGGACATACAATTCAGTGTTTGCCTTTGTGCTAGATACCAATCTAGTCCAAAGGAAAGCCATTTAATTGCAGTCAAGAGAATCTTCAGATATCTCTCAGGTACGCATGCCTTGGGTCTTTGGTATCTAGCTGGTAGTAGTTTTGAATTGATTTCTTATTCTGATGCAGACTACGCTGGTTGTAAAATTGACAGGAAAAGCACTAGTGGCTATTGCCAAATGCTTGGTGGTTGCATGGTTTCGTGGGCATCCAAGAAGCAACACTCGGTTGCACTCTCTACTGCAGAGGCAGAATATGTTGCTGCAGGGAGTTGTGCAACAAAAGTGTTGTGGATAAAAAGTCAGCTGTGTGACTATAACATCGATATTGGATGCACACCTATCCTATGTGACAACACTAGTGCAATCAATCTATCAAAGAATCTCATTCAACATTCCAGGACAAAAGACATAGAAATTCGTCATCATTTCTTGAGAGATGAGGTAGCCAATAAATCATTGGAAATTAGTTTCATACCCACAGAGAAACAGTTGGCTGATATCTTTACCAAACCTCTAGCTGAAGATAGATTCACCACATTGCGAAGAGAGTTGGGGTTGTGCAAATTGCAATGAAACTTAACACATATGTTAAGCATATGTCCCTTGTGTGCACTAACTGTGAGGTATATCAAATGGTGATGTGTGGAAGAACAAGTCATGCTTGTTTGGAAACTCTCATTATGCGTGAGAAATATTCTCCGCCAAGTATCCATAGTCATGTGACATAAAAGGGACATGTACTCTACATTTGGAATTAGTTTCTTTATAATTTTGCCTATTCAAAACTCTCTTTAAAATTTTGAAAACACTTGTTGGTTTGTCTTTCTACATGCTTGGTGTTCTTAATTGCTTGGTCTTTGTGTGCATATTTGTCTTCATGAACTTGAGTCCTTTTGTATCAAATGGCACACATTATGGGGGAGCAAGTTAGGGTTAGATGAATGCAAATGTGAAGGAAATTGTTCAACTTTGTCCATCTCAACTCCCTCACAACCATAATCATTTCAGACCTTCATTCTACCCTTAAAAGCTTTGAACATGTCCCTGTCGACAGGCTACAAGGGCCATGTCGACAGCTCAGCCCAGACAGACCTCTAAATCTTCTGTCTGTGTACATCTGTCGACAGGCCCTCTACTTGCTGTCGACAGATGCACACAGTCTTTGCCTCCACGAAATATCCAACTTCTGTCTGTGTACTCCTGTCGACAGGCCCTTTCTCCCTGTCGACAGACACCCTGAATTTTGGAACTTCATGTTTATTTCTTCACCCATTCAGTGAGCATCTTCATGATTAACATATAAGGTGTCTATAAGGTGTTAATGCATGTTTGACCACACTATATACGAATGATATTTAAGCTATATACCACTATGATTTTCACATACTATTCATGTTTGGATTTAGGTTCTATCATTTTGGAAACATTTCATAACTCTAAAGGATATCCACCTCACTCCTCTAAATCAATTTTTTTAGGCAAACATAGTCTCAATTTACTTGATAAGCCTTTTGGTCATGAAAGTGCATGTCTAATATTGATAGGTAATCATATCACCTACTTGATATTGGCTTTTACAACAATACTTGGAGAAAAGCTACCTATTTCTGAAAAATACTTCACAAGGAAAACAATATATATATATATATAGATAATGAAAATCAACTTTACATTGGGATGAATATAGAGCAATGTTGGGTTATGCTGAGTAACCGGGGTGATGGGCATCACAAATGTCTGCCCTCGCGTCAAAAGGCTAACTCATCATCTCTGTACAACGGTATGATAGAAACTTCCACTAAGTAACTGGGGGTATGGGCACTTGTAATGTTTATCCTTACGTCAAAAGGTTTGACGTCTTCTTAAGTACCATTTCCTCCCATTGTTTTTCTAAATTACACAAAAAGGAAATAGTGTGTAGCCTCCACTGAGTCATAATTTCCAAGCTCATTGGTCTTGTGATTGTCTTGACATATAGATATCATTTCATGCATCATTTGCCTATCCACAAAATGGGGATTGTGTTGTCTTACATTGTATTTATACAACAAAGGTGAGTGTGCATTGTTCTTTATTTAAGTGAGTGTTTTCTTAATGCTTTAACCTTAAATTCCTTGGGTATTATGTTAAAACATTGAGAAAATGATATGGTTTATTATATCCTTGTATATGGTAGGTTAACATACATGATTCACCTCTTATACACCTTCATCTAACACCTGGAAGACATTGCTTAGAGCTTCAGTTCAAAAATCACCAAAAATCACAAAATTGGCCATTTTCTGAAAGTGCCGTCGACAGCACCAAGGGCCCTGTCGACAGCAGACCCAAATGGGAAGCCCAAAGGGCCAGGTTTAAAGGGGTTTTTGTGGGACCAACCTTTCAAATCCTTTCTAAACTCTTTAAAAAGGATCCCACACCCCTTTCCCCCTTCTACGTCCTTCCAAAAACCCTTTTCCTCCTTCCACCCAAAAAACCCTCCCTTTCCAGGGCGCAGGCAGAGATCCCGCCTCTCTTGCGGATTCTCTCTGTCTCGTGTCTCTTCTTCCTCCAACCTCTCCCTCCTACACGAGGATCAACATCTCATGGCTCCAACGGCGAAGAAGATTGCATCTCGTCGCCGTGCAAGATCTCCCGAACAAGGCCAGGGCTCTAGGGCGACCTCTGAGCGTCGCACGAAGCACCGGGAGGATCGCTTGTCGGAGCTCGTGATCCCGCCAAATCTCCAACTCCTCAACGTCCATGGCATCTTCACCAAAGTCGCGCAGCCCCGCTACGTCGACTTCATCTCTTTGCAGGACATGTTTCCCGGCCTTCTGCCTCTTTTTGATGTCCAGGGTTGGTCACCCTTCTGTTACGATCACAAGCGGTACTCTCCCACCGCTGTGACGAACTTCTACCAATCTTCGCTTGTCCAAAGATGACAAGCTCATCACCAAAGTCAAAGACACTCCTTCTTTGTAACTCCAAACCTTTTATCCACTGCTCTTCAAATCCCCAATACAGGAGTTGTCATCAAAACCTTTCATCCAACTCCGAGGAGTTCCACACTCTCGTCGTTCGTTCGGCCCTACGACCCCACCAGTCGTATGCATTTGAATGCCAACTCTTTCCCTCCACTTCATCGCCTAATCCACCACATGTTCACCACACTAATTGTTCCAAAGGATGGAAGCCGTGAACTTGTGACCTCTCTTCACAAGTCTCTGCTTTAACAATTCCTCCAAACTGAACTCATCAACCTTCCACTCCTCATGATCTCTATCTTTCACTAGTGTGTTCGAAGTTCAAAGAGATCAATGCCCTATGCATGCCAACTCACATCTCTATTCCTCTTTATTGTCATCCACATCCCACAGGAGGAGATGACGGACCTTTCTTCCCGTAGCTCCTATGACCTCACCGCAGCTCAGAGGATGGGCTACAAGTTAGTTGATGGGGTAGTTTCAAGAGACCTCAAGGGCAAGGGAGCAGCTGTAGCTGAAGAAATTGGTGTTGGTGTTGAAGAGATAAATGAAGATCAAGATGAAGCTGAGGAAGATGCTGAAGATGAAGATGACTCCCACACTGAGTCGTTTGATGCTCCGGGAGATGTCACTGTTGGTGCTACTGAGCCGTCCATCCGTCAATTGCTAGCTCAGTTGCAACTTCAGATGACCACTGGTTTTGAAAGCCTCAATGCACGATTGGATACTGTGGAATCTAGCATTGCAACTCTAGATTCACGCCTGGACCATGTTGCTCCTGAGCGTCATGCTGATCAACCAGCTCCTTCACAGCCCGCTGATGAAGATGCTTAGAAAGCTTAGTTGTCTAGGATTGGGTCTAGTCCTGTAGTCTAAGTTTCATTTTATTCATGTCATGTTTAATGTACTTTTGCTTTTTCTATGGTCATCATGCCATGACTTTCCCTTTATTTCTTATTTCCTTTCATTAACACCCAATGTCATGTGTATGCACTCATGAAAATTAATGAAAATCTTTGCTCTGTGCATTCTACTTGTGTCTATGGTGTGCTTTTGGATGTTGTCAAAAGGGGGAGAAAAACTCAATTATGCCTTAATTGATTATTTTTGTCATCATCAAAAAGGGGGAGAATGTTGGGTTGTCACATTCTAATTAATCAATACAACATGTTTTTGATGATGAACATTGATGTGCAATGATGTAGAATGCAAACAAGTGATAAACAATGTGAATTGAGTTTTAAATGCATGAGATCTTCAAACAATAACTTGTCATAACAACTTGGTACAATGCTTGATTTTATGCTCATAATATCTCACTAATTATGCTTACTTTTGTAGGAGATATACCATGTAAGACATGTGCCAAAAACAAGCTTGAAAGATCAAGTAAAAGTCAAAAGACAAGGTACCTGTCGACAGCAAGCAAGGACCTGTCGACAGATACAAACAGTCAAAAAGCAGCCAGTTCTGCCAAGGCATTGCCTGTCGACAACAGGAGTGACCCTGTCGACAGATGCAACTAGTCCGAAGATCAAAAGCTCTGGAAGGCCTGCGCCTGTCGACAGCAACTGAGCACCTGTCGACAGATGCACATAGTCAGAGCCTTCAGCCTTCTGGTTCTTCACAAGCTGTCTTCGCCTATCGACAGCAGATGCAAGACCTGTCGACAGACAAGCGGAAAACATATTACGGGAAGTTTTGCAAGTTGCCAAACTTAGTGTTTCTATGGAGTACGACTCTCCATATGTTAACACTCATATATAAGCAACCTTTTGCAATAAATCTCGTATACAAGCAGCCTCCAAGCAAAAACCCTAAAGAGTTCTTACAAGAAGCCTTGTTCTACTGCTTTGCTTCAACCTACTGCCCACAACCAAGAACGGAAGACTCTTGCAGCGGAAGGTGAAGTCTGGACGTCTTGGATTCAAGCATCTACATCAACATCTGATCTCAAAGTCGAGGCTTGGACTCCAGGAGGACGTTCAGAGGAAGAGTTTGCTTATTGGATTTGTTCTTCAACTCTCAAACCCTTCCCAGTTCTTTCTATTCCATACTTGTGTGTGTGTGTGGTGTTTCAAGTGGTTGTTGTGCTTGATACACGTGTATGTGTGTTAATCTGATCGTGGGTTCACATCAGATAAACACGTGTGTGAGTTGTAGTTCGTGAACTAGCTCATAAGCAGGTGATTTTGCATGTGTGTGTGGTTCGTGGATGTACGATACACGAGTTGTGTACTCCGAACCACGTAAAATCTACATGTCTCGTGGTTTGCACGAATTGTGTTAGATGTTTGGTGGGCACGACACATTAATACACGTTTGAGTACTTGCTTATCCATCTATCAATCACTCACACACATCCACACATAGTCTGATCATTGCTAACACCTTAATTGTCTGTGCTATTGCAAAAAGAGGGCGTTAAGCTTTTAAATTGTCTGTAATCTATTCAACCCACCCTTCTAGATTACCATTTAGGGAATTCCGCATCTCTTCAACAGGTTTTGCAGTTAGGGTGTCAGCAATGTTTTGAGATATAGAGGAATGAGTTGCTACAGTATCAAATAAGACAAATACTGATAAGGAGAAAACTTGTAGAGTACCTTCTACCACGCCACCGTCCGTAGCGGGCTCCTCATCATGCAGGGCTTGCAGTCGACCCTGTTTCTTAGGCACATTAGGGCGCCTCTCATTCTCTTTTAGTAGCCGGCACTCGGGGATGTGGTGCTCGTGACTTCCACAGCTCAGACATGCGCCGACCTTCCTCCAGCATTCATCAGCCGTGTGACCCGGCTTGTCGCAGTGTTTGCAGTTGCTTTTTGCTGGAGTGTATAGGACTATCGCCTTGGGTTTCCTTTCTTGTCTTGGACCATCTGTTAGGTTGAGGGGACGCTTCCTGCATTGTTTGGCTTAGCAGATGATTGACTCGAGGTCAATTCCTTCTTCATGAACTTCCCTTTGATACGGTCGGTGAAGTCCGTAGCATCTTCCAGCAGCTGAGCTTTCTTTACCATCTCGGCATAGGTTTGGATGTTGAGAGGTGCTAGTTGGGTGATGTATTGTGGCTTAAGGCCGTTGAGGAAGCGCTTAGCCTTTATTCTTTCAGTGTTCACCAGATGTGCAGCATAGCGCGCCAGTCTTAAGAACTGGGCTTCATACTCGGCCACAGTCAGGCTCCTCTGTTTAAGAGCAGCGAATTCTGCAGCCTTCCTTTCTTAGACATGCTCGGAGAAGTACTTGGTGTTAAATGCTTCCTTGAATTTGGTCCAGGTGAATTGATCGTTCTGCCTAGTAGCTTCCACTGACTCCCACCAAGCGCGGGCATCCTTCTCCGTCTAGAAAGTAGCTAGTAGCAGCTTATCCCCCGCTGTACATTGCATAACATGAAAAATTATTTCTGTTTCCTTCAGCTAGTGCTCGGCTTCATCCAGATCCATGGATCCACTGAACCTAGGTGGGTTCAGACTCTTGAAGTTACGATGCAGCTCGCCTGCACCGCCATAGTTTGCGCCACCTTGGGTAGCTTGTATGATTGCACGAGTCAGTTCTTGAATGGTCTGTTGCATGCCTCTCATTTGAGCACGTTCAGCAGCCATCTCGATTGCTTAGTTCCTATAAAAATAGCTTACTGTTATGATATTGATGTGAGATTTAATTCGTGCGTGTGTGAGTCTATTTTAGCTAGTTACCCTCGGCTCTAACCACAACTCACAAAGGTAGGACAATTGATTCTAGTCGAGGCTGGTCAACCTAGATCATCCTATACTTAAGAATAACCTAAGCTCTGATACCACAAAACTGTCACACCACGACGCAAAATATCGGAACGCGAGGCAGTTGCAACAAAAGGTATAGAGTAAATACTAGACATCAAACCATCACACAATCAATAATACTAAAGCAAACCTTTCTCATTAATAATTTCCAATGTCTAGTTTCAACCACTAATATCAGAGTCAATCTATAGGGCCCAATTACATTGAAATAAAGCAAAGACTAAACTTCAAACCTAACTACTACAATGCTAAACATAGTAATAGGATGCTAGGGTAGTCATGACATCACTCCAGGTCATTTGCGTCCTCTTGAGTGTATGGTTCATCCTCGGTCTCACCTGAGAACACAATGACAAATAACGCAGGGTGAGCGATAATGCCCAGTAGGACTTAAATCTCAATAGTCAAGCAGGCTTTAAATGATTAATGAATTAAAAGGCAGAATAACTAATGATAGAGCGAGAGAGTCAAGTAAGAGATAGAAGGATAGCACGTGAACGAAGTAGCACAACTTTCCAAATATATAGCACGAACGTCAATTATAGCACGAATAGTAAGATGGCCATAGCACAATAGCACAAAGTATAGCAATAGCACAACGAGTATAGCATAGCACTTTTGTTGTCAACAGACAATGAGAAAATATAGCACTTTTAATTGTCATTAGATTAATCTAGATAGTATGGAACTTGGATGTAATGTCGACATCCTGATCATTTAACTCCCATGGGCAAATGGCACTTTCGGGCGCTCTCCCCAGGACCAGAACGGCCCCATTGCGTTGGCATTAGTTATATTGTTTATCTTTAGACAATCAATCGATGGCCAATAGAGAGTACTAAGAAATAGATGAGAGCACTAGATGAATAGACGAGATAGCAGAGTGAACGAGAGTAGACGAGCGAGTAGAGTATAGATGAGAGCTAGTGGACCTTGCACGTAACACGTCGAGTAAACAGGCGATAGTAACAGTTGCACAACACGCGCACTTGGTGTTGGCAGTCAGGTGGAAGTCACTACCATTCCACTGGCCATGTTATGTACAGGTCCACAGGTCCAGTGTGATTGAAGATAAGAGCGAACTTCTAATAGTCGTTTGGATCATATTGATCCCTAAAGGGTTTCATAGGTGTTAGGGTACAACCGGCTCGTCGACCATGTGGGAATCCATGGACAGAGGAGACTTACGGAGGCCTTGAACAAAGACTCAATAGTCCGACAGAAGGAATATCCGACGAAGAGTTCGTGCAAGTCAAGAGAGTGTGTATAGAAACAAGTGCTCGACGTTCTAGAGGAGTTCTAGAACAGTGTAGTATTGAGATCGGTGTTCCAAAACATTGTGGAAAACATACACATGTAGTAATTAAGCATGAGGCAATTCAAGTACATAAATTAGTAGATATATTATGTAACATGTTCACGCCAATTAAGCCATATTTGGATGGTATCAAAGTGTGTGCATGTGACATAAAATCATGGATGGAAATTAGTCGTGTGTATGTATTATAAATCACATAGAAATGTTCAATTTATATTAAGTGAAATTACTGCAGGTATAACTGGGATTAAAGGGTATAAGCACAATAGGCAATTAGAGCATTGCAAATCAGGGGTTCTTCTGTAAAATCCTATGAACGCGATGCACCCCAGTAAGGGTCACGATGGGTACAAGGTAGATCTGATAGGTGTTTTGATGGATCGCGACGGGTCGGTCATGACAGTTAGTCAGAACGTCACAGGGGCATGTGTGGGTCGCGACGAGTCGGTCAGGCCAGGCACAGAACACGGCCTGTCGTGTTTAGAACGCGACTGGTAGACTGTCGCAACCAGACCACAGAACACGGCCTATCAGGCCATCGCATTCTGGTGGTCTGTGCCCGAGTCCGACAGGAATCAGACATGTCTTGGATTGCGGTCCAAGAGTTTCTCTTCTTGACACAGAGGGATTCAAAAATACAGAACTAATTGTACAAGTGACAGAAAATCATGAAAAAAGTTGCAAACGAATCCAGACATGCAATAGTATTCCCAATAATTAGGAATTTGTAAATAGTCATAATTTCGACATGGTTTAATCAGATCAAACACGGAGGATAGAATACTGGAAACAGTTGAGATGCAAGATTTAATTCGCAAGACATGATGGATGGAATTTAGGGCTTTCAGGGGCTAAAGAAGCCTAACATTCGTCAGTCCTTACAGTGAAAATCTCAAGGCATGAGGACGAGTATACATGAAGATATGAATTTAAGAAGAGGGTTTGGGGTCATGAAGTTCACCGAACATTGAAAATTGAGAACTAAAGATTTGCTTGATGGAAAAATATGAAACAAAATGGCTTTTTCTTCCTAATAGACGAGACATCCTACATAAAACTTTTAATGGCTTATGCTTGTGAGAATGCCTACCTTTGATCGTTTTCCTCTTCTAGTTAAGACTTAAAGAACCCGTGTTGGGGGCTTGAGAACTCCTTTCTCCCATGAGATCTCCCCTCTTGGCCTCTCCTCCTGGTCCAGCAACCTCTTGGCACGAGCTAGGACTAGCCATGAGAGTTTAAGAGAAGTATTTAAGCTTCTCCTCATTCCCTTTCCTAGTTTAAGTCTAATTCCTATAAATTCTGAGTTTTCTATTCCTACCTTCCTTCTAAGCATCCACTTCTTGTTTGGTTGGGAAGAGAGCCAAATTCGTGGCCAATCAATTAGGTAGGTTTATGATTCCAAATCTAACTCTAATTGCTTTTTAATGTATTAAATTCCTTCTTTTTCTAATTAAGTAATAATTGGTTGCGAATTTAGGATATTTTCCCATTATTCCTTTTATAAATCCTTTTTGGCCCCACTACTTTCTAATGGTCCATTTCCATACAGCCATTTTTAACCCCCTTGTTTTTTATTTTCATTGGTGGGTTTATTTATCCTCTTTTATTTGATTTTCCAAGTATTAAAACTTTAATATTATGTAGATCTTTAATTTTTTAAAAAAAACCCAGTTGCTAAATTTTTTAACCCAGTGGAAAAAATCTCAAAATTTAAGTAAAATCACCATAATTTTTGTAAAACCTTTTCATTAGCCTATTGTGGAAATTTCAATATGATTGAACATCTTAGGGCACCCTCAACATGGGGTTTTGCTTTGGCCAGTTGAAGTATTGCCCAATTACGGTAGATATTTTTTGGGATTTTTCCTTGCTTAACGTAGTATGGCAACGTAAGCCCATAACCCTGTGTTAACGCCTACATGTTCTTACCTTACCCGTGGCTCTTGAAGTGAAGAGTTATGCGGAAATACACAATACGGTAATCTAGAAGGGGGGGGGTTGAATAGATTACGGCAATTTTAAACTATTGATGGCTTCTTTTCGATGCTACAGCGATCTTAATGAAATTTGATTCAAATTCAATTAAGTGTGAGACCGCTTGAGTTGATCTAAATGAGAACAGGGAATCAAACGTGCGTATGAACACCGTGCCTACCAATCATCTATCGCAAAACGCGAACAAACCACAGAACACGATGATTTAAGGTGGTTCGGAGTACACAACTCGTGTATCCTACATCCACCGTCCACACACACACGCAGAAACGACTGCTTATGAGCGAGTTAACACTACAACTCAACCACACACACGTTGTCTGATGAAGCACGATCAGAACAACCACAAATACGTGAATCAAGCACAAGGGATGCTCGAAACACAACCACACACCACACGATGGAATGGAAATTATGAAATGGAGAAGAATTAGGAATTAGGGAACAAATCCGGTGGAATTCTTCTCGTGGATCGTCCAAACGCTCTTCAAACTTCGATTGGATGTAGATTGATCGATGTAGAAGGTTGAATTGATGACGATCCGGCTTCAGCTCCGCATAGATGGTGATTCCACGTCGATCTGGGCGGAAAGTTGAAGCAGAGCAGCAATTTGGGGCTTTTCCTCTTGGTCCCTTGGAGGCTCTTGGATGGGAGGCTGCTCTCTGCGAATTTGGCTCCAAAAGGATGCTTATATAGTGTTAGGTAAAGGTGGGGGTCGTGGAGGAAGGAAACACCCAAGTGGGGCCGGATTTGGAAACCCAAAATCTGAAGTTTCCGTCGGCTGTCGACAGGTGCACTTGCATCTGTCGACAGGCAGACTCAGGCTGAGAACTGGGTTTCAGGAAAATGAGTTTCTGAGTGTATCTGTCGACAGGCAGTTTGCATCTGTCGACAGTGCACTCAGGAATAGAAAACCTGAGCTCTGTCCTGGGTTGTCTGTGTGTATCTGTCGACAGGTACATTTCATCTGTCGACAGATACACTCAGAGATGCAAACCTGAGTTCTGTCTTGGAATGACTGTGTGAATCTGTCGACAGGTACATTGCATCTGTCGACAGATACACCTCTTTGACAGATATTTGTGCTTTTTGCTCATTCTTCAATGCCTCTTCAATGCTCCATGTTTCATGCTTGTGCACCTACATGCAAATACATTGTTAGTGATATACATTGTATGATTTAGCAATGTTTAACTCAATCACTTTCATGGTGTTTTTCATGTTAGTTAGCACATCAATTTTGCATTAAATCAATGTTCAAGGATGTTAATGTGATCATCAAAAACATGATATATGAAAAACCCAACAATCTCCCCCTTTTTGATGATGACAAAAACATTCAATTGATGCATATATTGATGTTCTCCCCCTTTTTGACAACATGCAAAAAGTCAAGTCATGCACATTTAGAGACAAATAACATGAACTGAGTTTTCATTGATTGATCATTGAAATTTCACAGTACATTTGATAATCATTACATGACTCAATAAAGAAAGGGAAATAACATGAACAAGCAAAAGATGACAAGACAAGTGAGACTAATTCCCATCTAAGACTCTTAGTGACCTCTAATGACCCTGAGACCCTCTATTCATCGTCATGTCCAGCAGGAGGAGGGTGACGGGATCCATCTCTCTCGGAGTAGAGGTGGTCAAGACGGTCATCTAAAGTGTTGAGGCGAGCGTCCACTTGATCAAATCTTGACGTCATGTGAGCAAATCCTGAGATCATTTCTTGATGGATTTGTGCCAAGTAATCACGAATGGATTGTTGTGGAGGCACAGGTACATCATCAAACTCTTGAGCTTGGTCAGGCATTTGCTCATCCTGAGGGTCTTCATCACTGCCTTCATTTGCTTCATCATCTTCATTGTCTTCTTCACCAGTTGACACTTCAGCTCCTTGTGGTTCCTTTCCCTTGAGAGTCCTTGTGACGACGCCGTCTACAATCTTGTAGCCCATGCGGTTGGCGGCAGTGAGGTCAAGGCACTTCGGGATTTTAGTGAGATGAGCTCACTTGGAGGGATAGGAATGCCAAGGAAAATAAGAAGAGAGTGATGGGGCAAGCATATGGCATTGATCTTTTGGTGTTAGAGAAACCCGACGGATGAGGCTTATCATGAGTTCAGGAAGATTGATTTCTTGACACTTGAGGAAAAATATGATAGGGATTTATGGACCTCGGTGACTAACTCTCGACTTCCATCCTTCGGGACGATCAAGGTAGTGAAGATGTGATGGATCATCCGGATCAAGGAGGAAAGGAGTTGGCGTTGAGACGAGCAATCTCCTTGGTAGTGTCATAAGGTTCCAACGTGAGAAGCTCATAGTACTCAGAAGCAGAGGGATTGTAGTTGAAGATTTCAACTCCTGAGTTTGGAATTTCAAGGGCTGTGGAGAGAAGATTTGCGGTGAGGCGAAAACGAGTGCCTTTCACCGAAGAGTAGATATCTCCCTGATCGGAAAGCCCTAAGTTATTGTAGAACTCGGATACGGCAGTTGGAGAGTATTGCAAGTGGGAGTATAAGAAGGATGTCCACCCTTGAGTGTCAAAATAGGTAGGAGTGAGGGGAACATCGGTGCTAAGGACTCGAAGTCCACATACCGGGATTGGACAATCTTCTTGAAGGTGCCGTTGGGTCGGATAAGACGGAGACCTTGAGGAACGATGAGTTCCGGCAACCGATCCTCACGATGCTTGCTGCGGCGTTCGGAAGGAGCCCTGGAGCTTTCTCCGGCGTCCGTCGGAGCGCGACGACGGCGAGCGAGAAGCTTCGATTTGGGTGCCATCGCAGGAGGAAGGATGAGAATGGTGTGAAGGGAGAGTGGAGGGATCCCAGACGAGGAGCAGGATCGTCGGAGACGGAGCCCTGAAGGGGGAAAGAGAGGGGGTTTGGAGAGGAGGAGGAGGGAACAAGAGAGGAAGGGTGAGAATGGTCGTGGGTGGCCTTAGAAGGGTTTAGAGGGTTTTAAAAAGAGGCCCCACGAAAAGGAGGTGAACCGGCGCGAGGGTTTGGTTAAAAACGGATCTGGGCCGTCGTCTGTCGACAGATGACAGTCTATCTGTCGACAGATAGCTCCTTTTTGGTGAAAACTTGATTTTTGTCAAATTTTTCAAAGGGACAAGTGTTCATTTGTTGTTTTAAGGCAAAATGGGTGTATGTGCAAGACAAAATTCATATCCATTAAGATGAAGACATGACACAAATCTAAAATGATTTTGAATTAAAACCGATAAGTTCTTTAATTAGATCATGAAGAACACATTTCACAAAACCAGTGAAAATTAAATAACTCTTTTGATTAAGGCCGTTGAAGAAAACATGCATCTTAATAGAGATGATAGTCAGATGACAATTGAATTAAATGGCCACAAGAACGTCTTACGAAGAAACACATTGGACTTGACATAAAAATTTTCGGAGGCTTCACTCTATTTCTGGTATGATTTTAGAATCTTAAACAACGAAGATGGAAAAGAGTGGCAATGAGGAGCACTTTCACTTTTTCATGTGAAGGTAGACATTTGTGATGCCAATACCCCCAGTTACTCAATGTGAGTGTCCGTCAAGCCATTGTATAGAGATAATGAAACAACCTTTTGACGCGAAGACCGACATTGGTGATGCCCATGTCCCCGGTTACTTAGTGATTTTCATCATTGCTCTACCTCCATCCCACAAATGAAAAACAAATTTGTTGATTGAACCGAAGAAATAGGTAGCTTTTCTCCCCTTTTTTTTATTATTATTTTTGCTTTTTGTCAAGTACATGAGATTTCTTTAGGCAAGTTGTAATGTAGAACATTAAATTCAAGAGCTTTCTGATTTTTCAAATCATTTTAGATTCATGTTTAACGACAAGGGAGTTATTCAAAGAGATGTTTAAAAATCATTTGGTTTGCTCATTGTGTTCAAAATGATCTAAAAAGACCTCGATCAAGTATTGCATCAAAGAACATTTAGACTTGGTTCACGACTTTGACATGAAGTGGATATGAAAAGGTTATATTGCACACAACCAACCAATGTTTACCTTTAAATCAAGTAAGGAACACTTTCTTGAAAAGTATGAAGAGGAGTTGAACAATAAGAAAGAATGGGTGTATCTGTCGACAGAAGAAGTCTGTCTGTCGACAGATGCACACAGACTGAGGAATTGAAGTTTCTGCCAGAACAAGACTGAGTGTATCTGTCGACAGATGGAATGTGTCTGTCGACAGATATGAACAGAGTGGATTTTTCTGGTTTCAGATTGATTGCACATTGAGTTCAAGGAAGTGAGAATTCAACAAGTAGATATGGAAGAGTTTCCTCAAGAAAATACTCAACAATCCTTAACTTACTCCCCCATAGTGTGTGCACGTGTTGACACAACATCTAAGCAAGGATTCACACAAGCACTTGATACAAGACAAACATGTTCATGAAAGGAAGGTCATACACAAGCACATGGTCACAGAAAAAACATTGTTTCATGGAGTTAACATGATAAAATGTAAGGAAACTAAAAATCCTATGTGAAGTACAGGCCTTTATATGGAATGGGACTATTGATACTTGGCGGAGAATATTTCTCACGCATGATGATAGTTTCCAAACAAGCCGAACTTGTTCTTCCACAGTTCACCATTTGATATACCACATAGTCATTCACACATAAAGAGCATGTACTCCATATGGATAGTTAGTTTCATTGCATTTTACACAAACCCAATTCTCTTCTTAAGGATGTGAATCTATCTTCAGACAAGGGTTTGGTGAAAATATCAGCCAATTGTTTTTCTGTGGGAATGAAAATAAGTTCCAAGGTTTTATTGGCAACTTCATCTCTCAAGAAATGATGACGGATTTCTATGTGTTTAGTCCGTGAGTGTTGGACAGGGTTTTTTGAAAGGTTGATAGCACTTGTGTTGTCACATAGGATAGGTGTGCATCCAATTTGAACATTATAGTCAGCTAACTGACTTTTGATCCACAACACTTGAGCTGCACAACTTCCTGCAGCGACATATTCTGCCTCTGCAGTGGAGAGTGCAACCGAGTGTTGTTTCTTGGATGCCCACGAAACCATGCAACCGCCAAGGAATTGGCAATATCCACTAGTGCTTTTTCTATCAATTTTACATCCAGCATAGTCAGCATCAGAATATGAAATCAAATCAAAGCTACTGCCTGCTGGGTACCAAAAACCCAAATTGCATGTGCCTGAGAGATATCGGAAAATTCTCTTGACTGCAATTAAATGGCTTTCCTTTGGACTAGATTGATATCTAGCACAAAGGCAAACACTGAATTGAATATCCGGTCTACTTGCAGTAAGATAAAGGAGTGAGCCAATCATACCTCGGAAGTGCTTTGCATCTACCGGTTTACCTTTCTCATCATTTTCCAATTTGATGCTTGTGCTCATTGGGGTGGAGGCCGGTTTAGCTTGCTCAAATTGAAATCGTTTGAGAAGCTCTTTGACATACTTTTCTTGATTTATGAAGAATCCGTCTTTATGTTGTTTCACCTGCAAACCAAGAAAGAATTGAAGCTCCCCCATTAGACTCATCTCAAATTCACTGTGCATGTGTTTAGAAAATTCTTCACACAGTGAAGGGTTAGTAGAACCAAATATTATATCGTCCACATAAACTTGAACAACAATTATGTGATTGCGAACTTCTTAGTGAAGAGTGTTTGGTCTACTTTACCTCTTGAGTAGTTCTTGCTTACCAGAAAATTGCTTAGTCTATCATACCAAGCTCGAGGTGCCTGTTTCAAACCATAAAGAGCTTTGTGCAATTTATACACATGGTTAGGCATTTCAGAATTTTCAAAACCTGGTGGTTGAGAGACATAGACTTCTTCTTTGATATAGCCATTTAAGAAAGCAGTTTTAACATCCATTTGATAGAGTTTGAACTTATGGGAGCATGCATATGCCAATAAAATTCTGACTGCTTCTAACCTGGCTACAGGAGCAAAGGACTCTTCAAAGTCTACACCAAATTCTTGACTATATCCTTTTGCTACGAGTCTTGCTTTATTTCTGATCACTTTTCCTTCTTCATTAAGTTTATTCCTAAACACCCATCTAGTTCCTATGATAGAGATTTCAGGGGTTTTAGGAACTAAACTCCATACATTGTTTCTTTGAAATTGACCAAGTTCCTCATGCATAGCATCAATCCATGAGTTGTCTTTTAAGGCTTCTTCAACATTTTTGGGTTCCACTTGAGAAACAAAAGCAAAAAGATCATGTTCAATTATTTTTCTTACTTGAGACCGTTTTTGAACAGAATCATTTAAACTACCTATCACATCATCAAGTGGGTGATCTTTGGAATACCTCACATTTGTGATTGTTGAAGGGCCGGAGTATCTTGTCCTTGAGGAATTTGATCTTGTGAGTGTCGTTCTTCAGGAGGTTCACTTTCTGGTGGATTCTCTTCAAGTGTTTCATCTTGTTTTCTGAATGCTATTCATCATCTTCATCGTAGTCCCTGTGAAGATATCCACCTTTGGTCTTGGAATCTTCTTCAGATTTGTCTTTTGCTTTGACTTGAAGATCCTTAAGTGATGTTCCTTCATCCTCTTTTTCAGTCCTGTTAATATTCAAACAGTTAGATTTGGCATAAGTCTCATCAAAGATGACATGTGGAGTTTCTTCCACAGTGCGTGTTTTATTGTTAAACACCCTATATGCCCTAGAGTGTTCTGAGTAGCCTAGAAAAACACCTTGATCACTTTTGGCTTCAAATTTATCTAAATCAGATTTATCATTGTTATGAATAAATACCTTTGAGCCAAAAACTCGGAAGTACCCAAGGTTGGGTTTCTTACCTTTCAACAACTGGTAGGGGGTTTTCTTTATCACAGGTCTTACCATGGCTCTGTTTAGAATGTAGCACGAAGTGTTCACTGCTTCTGCCCAAAATCTTTTGGAGAGTTGGCCTTCAACCAGAAGAGTGCGAGCCATTTCCACCAATGTTCTGTTTTTCCTCTCCACTACTCATTTTGTTCTGGAGTCCTTGGGGAAGAGAACAGATGTTCAATCCCTTGGTGCCTGCAAAAATCAGAAAATGCATTGTTATCAAATTCTCCCCCGTGATCGGTGCGGATTGAGCATATTTTATTCACATTGCCATGCTCAATCTTGTTAAAGAATTCTTGGAATTGAAAGTGTTTCACTTTTGTGTGCCAAGAATTTGACCCATGTGAACCTAGAAAAATCATCTACAATGACAAAACCAAAACGTTTGCCATTGAGACTTAGAGTTCTAGTTGGTCCAAAAAGGTCCATGTGCAACAGTTCAATGGTTTAGATGTGCTTACCGGTGCTTTAGATTTGAAAGACTTCCGGTCTGTTTTCCCTGTGCACATGCATCACAAAAACTTTCATTGTTGCTAAAAGAAATGTCAGGAAGTCCACTTACCAATTTGAGCTTCATGATCTTGTGCAACACGTTGTAGCTCGCATGGCCAAGCCTACGATGCCACAAGGTCAATTCATCCTGTCTATTTGCAACAAGACACAAGTTGTCATTTTCTGGATCATCTAAGTCAACTAAGTAAATGTTATTCACTCTTTTTCCAAAAAATTTCACACTTCCTGTTTCTTTATCAACAATTTGACATGAATTTGATTCAAAAATGACGTTGTGACCTCTATCACATAATTGACTTATGCTAAGCAAATTGTGATTAAGGCCATCAACCAACAGTACATTTTCAATTGAATTGGAGGTACACTTACCAACATTACCTGTGCCAATGATTTGGCCTTTGTTGTTACCTCCAAAAATGACTTGTCCTCCGTCTTTCTCCACTAGGAAACAGAATTTACCTTTGTCGCCCGTCATGTGCCTCGAACAGCCGCTATCCAAGTACCATTTGTTTTGATGTTGGGCTGCTAGGCATTCCTGCAAATGTGGATCAGACAAGAGGTTTTGGTACCCAAATTACTTTGGGTCCCAAAATTTCATTCATGCAACAAAGTAGATGTTTAGGAATCCAAACTTGTTTGACTTTTTGTTTCTTTGGATTATTCCAACATTGTTTTTCATCATGACCAATCTTTTTACACACATTGCATGAAGGATTTTCTTTTCAATTTTCTGTTGCTTGATAGACTGTTTATTCATTGAAACTGTTCTTGTCTGTCGACAGGCACCATTGTATCTGTCGACAGGTGGCTTTTTCTTTTGTTTGTTGGGAACATTTTGTTTGTGTAGTATTGGCTTGGTCTGAGACTTTCTTGAATTATGCTTTGTGGGAGCATGCTTGGTTGTGCTTGGGCTAGGATCAACAAATGAAGTTATCAATGACTCTCCTATTTTCTTTTGTTTGACAGGTTGATATCCTAATCCATGCTTGGTTACATGTATTTTGGCGCCCAAAACCGCATCTAGATTTTGCTTCCCTTTTACAAATTTCATTAAGTCCTCAGATTTTTCTTTCAATTCCTTTTCAGTTTGTTCCAACTTTTTCTTGGTTTCCAATTGTTCTTCTTGAAGGAATTCAATGGAATGGCTTAAACAGTCTTTTTCTTTTTGTGTTTCTTGCAATTTCATTTTCAAGCAATCCATTTCTTCATTATGAGTCTTTTCATCAACTTTCATCATTTCTAATTCTTTTGTCAGGAATGCAATTCGTTCATCATTGTTCTTATCATGCACAAGGGAGTTGCATTTCTTTTTTAATGCTCTATTCTCAGATCTATATTCACGAAAATTTTCAAATAAAGTAGTGTATGCTTCCTCCCATTCACTTGCAGTGAAATCATCAAATGAGAAATTTACCTCGCTGGAGTCATCACTCCTGGCCATCAAGCATTTCACTTCTTCATCATCGGATGTTTCTTGTGCATCTTCATCTTCATCTTCATCACTCCAGGTGGCCAACATTGCTTTGGCCTTTTTGGAGGTGAATTTTTCTTTCTTCAGCTTCTTCTTGAGTTCCGGGCATTCTCCTCTCATATGCCCCTGTTTCTTGCATTCATAACAAACAATGTCAGATTTTTTGTTGGACTCATATTTCTGTGAAAAATTTTTCTTAGGAAAGGTTTGGAGTTACCTGTGTCTCTCCTCTTGAACTTGAGAAATTTCTTGAATTGTCTAGTGAGCATTGCCATTTCATCATCATCACTCTCACTAGACGTTTCTTGCTCATCACTATCTTGTTGAATGGATTTCTTGGACTTGTTGATGTTTTATTGGATGCTTTTAGAGCAATTGACTTCCTAGGATTTTCTTCTAATTCTTTTTTTTGATGTTGATTTCATATGTCATTAGAGAGCCAATTAGTTCATCCAATTTCATTTTGGAAAGGTCTTTGGAATCCTCAATGACAGTGGCCTTAGTATTCCAAGATGAAGTAAGAGAACGAAGGATCTTTCTTACTAAGTCACTTTCAGAGTATTCCTTCTTAAGACCTTTTAGCCCGTTAACTATTAGCATGAATCTTGCAAACATGTCTGATATTTTCATCAGTTTTCATCTTGAACATTTCATATTCAGACACTAACATGCTAACTTTAGTTTCCCTTACCTCGGACGTACCTTCGTAAATGAGTTCAAGCTTGTCCCACATCTCTTTTGCTGTTGAGCATGTGGAGACTCTTGAGAACTCCTTTGGATGCACCGCACATTGCATCATGTTTAGTGCGCTCCAGTTGAGAGTTCCTTTAGCTATTTGGTCTTTCGTCCAGGTGTCTTCGTCCTCGGGCAACACGTATGGTCCCTTGCTGACTATCTTCCACAGCTCGTAATTTTGAGCTCTCAAAAATACCTGCATACGTTTTTCCAATAAGGATAGTCAGTGCCATCAAAATAGGGTGGCCTGGTTACTGAATGTCCCTCGGCCATAT
This sequence comes from Colocasia esculenta, assembly GCA_014218235.1. Classification (NCBI taxonomy): domain Eukaryota; kingdom Viridiplantae; phylum Streptophyta; class Magnoliopsida; order Alismatales; family Araceae; genus Colocasia; species Colocasia esculenta. The sequence continues at coordinate 134,833,215 of CM024754.1, forward strand.
ACCCTTTGCTAGAATCCATAAGATCGAAAATCTCCTGATCGCTAGATCAAATGACGAACAACAGTAAATCGGAGAAACCCGCTCTGATACCAATTGAAGAGTTATGCGGAAATACACATACGGTAATCTAGAAGGGGGGGGGGGTTGAATAGATTACGGCAATTTTAAACTATTGATGGCTTCTTTTCGATGCTACAGCGATCTTAATGAAATTTGATTCAAATTCAATTAAGTGTGAGACCGCTTGAGTTGATCTAAAAGAGAACAGGGAATCAAACGTGCGTATGAACACCGTGCCTACCAATCATCTATCGCAAAACGCGAACAAACCACAGAACACGATGATTTAAGGTGGTTCGGAGTACACAACTCGTGTATCCTACATCCACCGTCCACACACACACACGCAGAAACGACTGCTTATGAGCGAGTTAACACTACAACTCAACCACACACACGTTGTCTGATGACACGATCAGAACAACCACAAATACGTGAATCAAGCACAAGGGATGCTCGAAACACAACCACAACACACACGATGGAATGGAAATTATGAAATGGAGAAGAATTAGGAATTAGGGAACAAATCCGTTGGAATTCTTCTCGTGGATCGTCCAAACGCTCTTCAAACTTCGATTGGATGTAGATTGATCGATGTAGAAGGTTGAATTGATGACGATCCGGCTTCAGCTCCGCATAGATGGTGATTCCACGTCGATCTGGGCGGAAAGTTGAAGCAGAGCAGCAATTTGGGGCTTTTCCTCTTGGTCCCTTGGAGGCTCTTGGATGGGAGGCTGCTCTCTGCGAATTTGGCTCCAAAAGGATGCTTATATAGTGTTAGGTAAAGGTGGGGGTCGTGGAGGAAGGAAACACCCAAGTGGGGCCGGATTTGGAAACCCAAAATCTGAAGTTTCCGTCGGCTGTCGACAGGTGCACTTGCATCTGTCGACAGGCAGACTCAGGCTGAGAACTGGGTTTCAGGAAAATGAGTTTCTGAGTGTATCTGTCGACAGGCAGTTTGCATCTGTCGACAGATGCACTCAGGAATAGAAAACCTGAGCTCTGTCCTGGGTTGTCTGTGTGTATCTGTCGACAGGTACATTTCATCTGTCGACAGATACACTCAGAGATGCAAACCTGAGTTCTGTCTTGGAATGACTGTGTGAATCTGTCGACAGGTACATTGCATCTGTCGACAGATACACCTCTTTGACAGATTTTGTGCTTTTTGCTCATTTCTTCAATGCCTCTTCAATGCTCCATGTTTCATGCTTGTGCACCTACATGCAAATACATTGTTAGTGATATACATTGTATGATTTAGCAATGTTTAACTCAATCACTTTCATGGTGTTTTTCATGTTAGTTAGCACATCAATTTTGCATTAAATCAATGTTCAAGGATGTTAATGTGATCATCAAAAACATGATATATGAAAAACCCAACATGAGCTTGCATGCTAAACGGTCTGGGTGGGTTAAAGAGGTTTTTTACCTCCAACCTGTTCAGCCGAATGCTGTGCATACCAAGAGAGCTGAGGGTTATAAACTCCTCCTTCAACCCTTCGTGGGGATTTTTTCACTCTACTCTTGCTGCTCCTGCTTGCACTTGCTCCTGTTTCTCTCTGCTACTACCGTTGCTGCTAGAGCTTGTACAACGTACTTGTGCCGTGGCTGGTACTGGTGTTTCTTCTCCTTCGAGTTGCCATTTCTTCAACTGCATTGTCGGAGCTGCTAATCTTATACTGTCCTCATTGTTCTGCTTCACACCTGCTACTGACCCTACTGAGAGAAGAATACCCTTCATTCTTTCTCTGAACCAGTAAGGTTGCCTAGCCTCTTTCATTACCCCTATTCTCTACTTTTGTAGAAAAAGATTAAACCTCGTACATGGTTGCCCTTGAGCTTGTCAACCATTTTGTTTAGTGTGGTACATCTCCGTATACGTGGTTGTAACTCCCCAATTTTTGATTGATCTCTAACTACTCCTTTGGACTATGTAGTTACCAAAAGAATCTTCATTTCCCTTTCAGACAAGTAGTATCCCCTACACTCGTTCCTTCCATTCTTGTTTTTGTAATTATGCTCTCCACTTGTACACACATTTCCTATTTGTTCCATGTTCCTGTAGGTTCCTTCTTGTTTTCCATCCCAACCTCTTATGTCATGCTAACAACTTCTTCATTGTGAAAGCTTAAGTTTTCTGATTGACCAATGTTCGATAGAACTCTCATTCTTTTGCTTCCATATTCAATTGAATCCTTGAAGATAACCTTTGTCTTGATATTGTCCTTAATCAGTGATCAGCAAAGGTTGTATAAGTATGTGGTTATCCTTCATCTTTCATATTGTTCAAATATTAGTTGGTGTTCATATCACTAGTTGGTTTTAACCATTTTTGGGAGAAATTGCAGTAGTTGTCGACAGATAAGACCCCATGTGTCAACAGGCACCCTTGTTCCAGAACCTAGAACTTCTGAAAATATAGTACTTGTCGACAGGCACTGTCCTGTGGTGCTCCCAACACCAATTCTTGTTCCATCTTTCGTAGACTCACTATCCTATTAACCTCACAAGTTGTTTATCTCATTTTCTTGGACTCTAAACTACTTTATTACCAAGAAGACTTTATTAATCATCAATCAACCTATCCTTGAATTTCTAACCCTATTGTGCTCAAGAAATATAACTTATGATTTGAAGACAGTACTCTGTTCAAAGAGGGATTAAGATCACTTGTGGTAGCACCAGTCACTTGTGATCCGCTGTGGGCGATAGTTTGTAGGTAAATCCAAGTCAATGGACTGACGATGGTGGGTATTAACCCCATTCTTGCGCAATGAACAAGATCCAAGGTGCTGGAATCGCCTTGGCACTGAGGATGTATTTACGTTATTTAGTAACCTCTTGAGAGCAGTATCATGCCTGTCGAATTTGTTTCCAAATTAAGTTATGATCTGAATTTTTGTAAGACATATGTGACTTTTGTTCTAAGATTCATTTGAGCCCGTTATGAAACCAACTTGGGCTATATGTTTATGTTAAGTATGAAGTTCATGAGCAAGTATGTTTTGATCCATGTACGCACTTTCTGAATACTCACTTAGTTTTGCAATTGAAGCTCCTATCTTTATGCTTACTTTCACCTACTGAGTCCTCCGGCTCATGCCTTTGTTTCCTCTACCCCCTTTCAGATTGAAGGTGAGTGCAATCTCAGCTACAGATTATTCGCAACTCTGCTGGTGATGAAGAAGAAGAAGTAGAAGAGCATAGCTTTAGTGACTCTTTAGAGATTTTGTTGTACTATTAAAGGTCTAGAGAGAGGATGTTTGGCTTTATGTAAATAATGGGTGATAATACTTAGTTACTTTGTTGAGGTATAATACATCCAAAGATGCCTTTATGGAATGGTTTGCCAGTCTTGGGCACTACACAGATTTCTCAGCCCATAACGAAGTTTGTTAGTGTAACACCTCTTCCGATCAAGAGCTATGTGATATGTGATATGTATATATATGTGTGTGGTTGGAGGAGCGTGTTACATTATTTGCTCATCCTGTGCTACTATTTCATGTGTTTCAGGTGAGTCTGATGGAGATTACCACACTCCGAGGAGGGGAATGAGGATGATGCTTAAGAGTGACCCGTTTCATCAACCTGTGCTTATTAGTTAGTTAGCTTAGTCGTCAATCAGTCAATGTGTGTTAGTTTGAATTTGAATAAAGTACTATGGGCCCTAGTTTTGGCTCTGATTAGTGATTGTAATGGAGTTTGATGAATTATTAATGAAGTTGGAGTTTATTTGATATTATTCCGATTGTGCAATGGTTTGTCATTTACTTATTGCTCTGTACTATTTAATAACTGTAATTTCACTCCGATATTCCATGTCGGGGCGTTACAGTTTTGTGGTATCATAGCCTAGGCTATTCATAAGTATAGGATGATCTAGGTTGACCTGCCTTAACTTAAAGTCTAATTCCATACCTATGTGAGAGATGAGTAGAACCATGGGTAATGAGATAAAATAAGCTCACACACGCACAAACATAGTGCAACCTCATTATGTTACATTAAAAGTTTTATTTTGAAGGAACTTAAGACACTAGCAATGGCAGCGGAGCGTGCACAACTTCCTAACATGCAACACACCATTCAGCAGCTCACTCAGGTATTACTTCAGGCCGCTGAAGCCAATGGGAACCGTGGAGCAGGAGATCTGCACAGGAATTTTCGTAACATGAATCTACCTCATTTCAGCGGGACCACTGATCCCGATGAGGTAGAGAATTGGCTTGAGATAGAGCGTATTTTCCGCGTTATGCAATGCGCAGATGGAGACAAGCTATTACTTGCAACATTTCAGTTAGAAAGGAACGCCCGTGCGTGGGGGGACTACGTGGAGGCCACCAGGGCCGATGCACAGTTTACATGGAATGAATTCAAAGAGCACTTCAACTGCAAGTACTTTTCGGAAAGTGTCCAAGAGAGGAAGGCATCCGAATTTGCTACATTGAAACAGAGGAACCTTACTGTTGCTGAGTATGAGGCTGAGTTCTCTCGGTTGGCACGATACGTCAATCATCTTGTCGGCACAGAAAGAATGAAGGCGAAACGCTTTCTTAATGGGCTCAGGCCCGCATACATTACTCAACGTGCACCTCTGGACATTCAGACTTATCCGGAGATGTTCAAGAAAGTACAACTGCTAGAGGATGCGACCGATCTCACCGAGCACATCAAGGGTAGGATGGTCAAGAAAGAGCAAACCTTCGGAGCACCAAGCAAGCCCACCAAGCAAGATCATGATCGCCAGGTACACGAGGGTACCGAATGGAGGTGCACGACGAGGGGTGCGGATGGAAGAAGTGATCGCGAAGAATACCTGTTGGAGCGTGGGGAGATTGCGCGTGGGATGTGGGTACTTTCTTCCTCTAAGAGCACGGCCGGCCATGGTAGAGGGCGTTTTCCTTGTTGATTACCCTGAAAAATAAATAGACAAAGAAAGGAAAAGGGGATTAGCCAAATAATGTGTAGTATCGAATCCAAAAGAATGAAATGAAATGAAAAAGGAACAAGGGGAACGACTTACCGTGTGGTGGCTTTTAAACCCCTAAAAATAGGTATGTGTGTGTGTGTATTAAAAAGGGAGTATAGGAGCTACGTGGGGCCCGGAGGAAATAAATGAAAAGAGCCACGTGGGGCCCAGGGGAGATGAAGTGCGAATTAAAGGGAGAAAGGAGAGGGGGTGCTCCCCCAAACGATGGATGTCACGACGGCACTGCCGGTTGGATGGAGGAAGAAGGGGAAGACGCTTCCGCCTCGCTTCGCTCCGGTGCACGTGAGGAGGAAGACGGGGATGCCTGCTCTGAACTTCGAGGAACAAGAACGTAGCTTGGCGTAGAAGGTCTCCTAGAGCCGAGGTCGAGGCAGGAATCCAGCAGGGCTTCACCACTTTCCTGGAACCCCCCTTACAAATAACCCTCGGGGGTCTAGAGGTACGGTGCAGGACCTAATCGCGTCGGCCTGCTCGGACATGATTCATAGATTTCGCATGATTCCAAGGTATGGTTGCTCGAGTGCAATGACTTTTGAGGCCTAGGCCTAATCACGTTGACTTTGGCTGACGCATCTCTGATTTGAAATGCGTCAACATTCTCGGATACGACAAAGCATTTATGAATTTTATTTATAAAAATCCTGCCAAAACCAACATTACAATTGGGGCGCTTACAACGGACGTGTTCATGGCATTTGGGCATTTTTCATAAATAAAATAGGTAAATCCCTTGTCGCGTCGCATAAGGCTGCCGCGATAAGGTCCATTTGGCCTTATCGCGTCCCGCATGCTCGACGCGACTATGAATCACAGTGAACATGCCGGACACGTTTCTAATGTGACCACCAAACCCGTCGTGACTTCATGAACATGCCCTGAAGACCCGTCGCGACTTCAAATAAATGCCCACGACCTCCGGCCAGCCTTGGAAATGGAGGGAAAGCACTGGGAAAAAAATGGGTGAGATCCAGAAGTATTGGGAAGACACTCTTGCAAGGCAAAATGAGGGCCATTTGTGGCATTATGGCGCAATATGAAATTTGCCCATGGTGGAGTCGAATTCGCGTGTCTACAGCTGCCACGCCTTGGCATCTATTTTGCAGAGGAGCGAAGTAGAGCGACACGAAGTGGAGTGCAATGGAGCGAAATAGAGTGAAACAAAATGAAAGAAATGAAGCGTAGCGAAGTGGAGTGAAACGAGAGTGGACTGAAAAGTAGACGCCAAGATGAAAAATAGACACGCGGAGTGATTCGGTGACTGCCACCTGATGAGAGTCTTTCACCAACACCCAAGGAAGTCACCACCGGAGATGAAGACCTAAGGAAACAAATGTTTGGATTGGAAGAAAACGAAGTGTGCGCACGACGGGCACGATAGGTGGTGTGTACGTGGTACACGAAGGAAAGTGCCATGTGGGGCACGAAAGGAGAGAGCAACATCCAGCAAAGGGGAAGTAACTAAGGACACGATCCGTTAGGTTGCACCATTGGGGGCATCTGCCACTGCCGTAAGTGGATCTACGGGAGAGATTAACTTCCAGCGAAGGGGAAGTACCTAAGGACACGATCCGTTAGGTTGCACCATTGGGGGTGTCTGCCACTGCCGTAGGTGGATCTATGGGAGTAGAGACGAAATGTAGAGGGATAAATCCAAACAAGGTTCTTAAGGAAATCAGCCCGGAGGTGACAACAAAGGGAGTTGGGTACTTGACCCAGAATGGAATATTTCAAATTGCTTGGCTTTGGAGCGCAAATGGCTCTCGAGTTGCATTGGAAGAGTGGTTTTCCACTGTGATTTCAATATGCGTGTATGCTGAGCTAAAAGGAAAATTGGTTAAAAGGAGTAGGAAATAACCAAGGATAATATTGTTACGATGGCGTTAAGTCAGGACCGGATTTTTATGCATGGGTCTGTCGTCCTCAGGTGCCAAGCGTAACGGCCTATCTGTGCGGCTAAGGATCCTCTGGGATAATCATTGTTTTTGTTAAAGGGGAACTCAAATCCCAGATTCCTCAGAGCCACAGGGTCCTTGCTATGCTCTAGAGGTATATCATATAGCTAACTTGATGGTGGGGGCGGCAGTCGCAGCCTGATACAGCGCCAGATGAGGTAACTCGAATCCTGCGCTCAAAACTCATTAACCAAGAGATAACAAATATCATGGAATTACACATTCTTAGCCGGGAGCATGTATAAAGTAGTCAACAACAGATGCAGCTCAAATAATTTTGTTTGTTAATCCATGAGGATAAGTGGTCTTTGGCCAGAGAGTTTGGAGTTCTAGATGGGAGGAACCCATAGAGGGGAAGAATTGCATCGATCTAACGCAGACAAGAGGCAATGTGCTTGCCTTGTGCAATGCCATCATGAATGTTTTTTCGGATTTTGGAGATATTTGAAATTTTTGTGGGATTTTAAAAGTCTTTGAATTTTTATGGAGATTTTGAAAAAATATTTGGATTTTTTGTGATTTTTAAAATATCTAGATTTTTATGGGTTTTTAAAAGTATTTGGATTTTTTGTGATTTTGAAAATATTTTGATTTTTGTAGAATTTTTGGAAATATTTGAATTTTTGTAATTTTTTGGGAACATTGTCATGCCATAGCGGCATTAGAGTTATGAGAAACTGACTGGCGAGGGGTCCTCATTACCTCCCGTTTCATTAAGGAATGCCTAGAGTAGGGCGTGCATTTAAGGTGGTGCCCAACGACTAATTGCATGTGGTTAACAGTGCCACTATCGAAGCCACGCCTAAAAAGGCGACTGGTTCAGGCAGGGAGAAGGGAAGAAACCTTAGAGACAAGCTTGGTATAGGTATTGAGAAGTTGGATGTCGACTTCTTTCCTTGGCATAGCCGTCAGAAGATTTAGTCTCACTTGATTGGGGGCTTTCAGAATTAATTTATGACCATTTATTTGTAGGGACATGCGTGGGGCACAAAAAGGAGAGTAAGGATTATACAAAGGGGCGCGATGCTCGGTGCAAGAAAATGAATCGAAGAAAAGATGAAAATAAAATGGCTCCCATGGGGAGGGAATGTGGAGAACCCATGGGAAGGTGCTGAGAAGCACAAAAGATGATTGGAATAAAAAAGGAGAAGTCGGCAGAGGCCCATTGGTCATTTGCCTTGCCCGACGTTTGATGTTCCACTTGGGAGTTGGCGTTCTGACCCTCAGGTACTTCCTCATAAATTTTGCCCAGCGGGCAGATGGTCTTGCTCTTCTCGGAGGGGTTGAACGGCTCTCATGGATTGGAGGGTTGTTGACTTCCGTCGGAGTTTCAAGCGATAGTGGCAACTCCCTAGGAATATAGTTGAATGAGATGGCGGGAGTTCCATCGGTGGAGCTGGAAGCAACAATGAGGGGACTGTGCCCAAAGATTGTAAAGTATTTGTTAGGGAAGGGGGAACGACCCCTCGGGTTAAGGATTGTGCTAAGGATTTAGCCTTGGAACGTGTGAGCACAATCTGCAGAGTTGACCCTTCACTAGAGTGGGAAGGTTCACAATAATAGTGTGAGGGGCCACAAGAGCCTAGAGGGAGAGATTTCCTATGAGTACTTTGAATTGTGCACCGTTGGCAACTGGCATGATTGGCATAGATTTAGAAGGCCTCTTGACGGCCATGGATGGAGGGGAGGACTTCCGCTAAGTAAAAATGCCCGGTATATTGACAATGACTAGCATGCGAGGAATGAAATCTTGGATTTTGAGCAGCATGCCCGGTCCCGGGGCTTCCTTTTGCTACTGACTCAATTTGTTGCTCCTTAAAAACTTGCACACGCTCTGTTGGATGGGGGTGGATGTGGAGGTAGTCGAAGGTTGTATGGCCTGTGGAGGTGTAGTAGGTATGACAGGGAGGCTTTGCTCGGGTTCGGTTGCCAATGGTGTTGGCATGATGGGGTGTGTAATGATTGATTTAATGGTGGGTGAGGGTTTAATGGAAGGCTTAATGGTAATGGATGGCAATGTAGGAGGGGTAGGTAAATGGCATATGAACATGACCTCGGAAGGTTCATCGTCGTAGCACCAAGTGGTTTTGCAGATGTGTTGGGCATTAGCAACCTCAGCCCAAGCAACAGGCTGTGGAGAAGGTGGAGGATATTGTGGTCGTTGTGGTGGGGACATGGGAGCTGGCATGTATAACGACCCGACCTCCCGGACCCCCGCCAGGGATCCCGAAGGTCGCGTCGCCACCCACAGATCTGAAGACCCAGAAGGGTTAAAATTTAGTCCAGTGAGATAAGCAATGAATTCAAATAACTATACCAAGAAAGTTCGCACATTAATAAAGAAATTATGTACAACATGCCCCAAATAAAAGTACAGGTACAAAAAGAAAGGTGTCGTCTTTAAGGGGCATACCCCGAGGACTTGCAAAAAGGCCACTCTCAACTCACGGTACAAGCGCTCACGCTCACAATTCACGCTACTAGCAATGCACGACGAACAAGCCGCCACGAAGACTGTCCGGCAACGAACTCCTACGACAGCGAGTCCCTACCTGAAGAGAGTAGAGAGGTGAGCCTTGCGAACAAGGCGTAGTAGCGATAACCAGTTCCTTACCAGCCAGAGCAGCAGGAACTCCAACAAAGCGGAAGCAAAACTACTCTACAAAGCAGTAAAGTGGGAAACACCTACTGCGGAGAGCTACAAAGCAACGGAATAGAGAAATGCCATGACCGACAACTAGAGTCGGGCCCAACACAACTCCTGCTATGCCAGCGGAGTCAAACACAATACGAAAGCAACCCTCGGCACACACCCACCGAGATAAAGAAGCTCACGGAACACCGGAGCAACTACGTGAGACCAGAGTCTCACGACACAAGCACCAACATCCCGGACCTCCACGAGGTTAGGAAGGAACAACCAGGTGTCAACACGAGAGACACCGAGCAACCACGTGAGATGCACCATCTCACCACAGGCACAGCCACCTCAGACCTCCACAAGGTCGAGGGCCCACAAGCAGAACCACCCTAGACCTCGGACACTCCACAAGGTCAAAGAACTACACCCTCCGGTGCCACCAAAGACGTCACCAAGGAACGGTCTACAGAAATAGCGGTCGGTGTCAACACAAGACACCCAAGAGAACCCATAAAGAGGAAACCACTGAACAAGGCCCACGAGGCCAAACCAACCAGGCCCACAGAAACTAGACACGGCTAGGCTACAACCACCATGCAGGCTAGGGTGACGAGGCTCACTTAGGAACAACGTGAGAAACTCTGTCACAAGAAGTGCAACCAAACCATCGCCACAGGCAGCTAAGAGAGGGACACACAGTCCACCCCTCTCACTCGTCAGTTGTCGACTCCTGCCTACAACCTCCCTAGGTAGAGTGAGGCTAGTGAGCCACAACAAAGAACAACTAACAAACCACTACAGCCCGACCGAGCTGCTGCCCCACGCCTACCCTCCCTACGTGGCACTGAAACCACCGTAGAGCGAGGCAGTGAGAAGGACTAACTGGTCTGCACTCGAAGTGCGCCTCAACCACCTCGGAGACCTAGACTAGCTAAGAGAGCTCTACAAACGACTCATGCCGCTGTCCCCATCGTTTTCCCCTACTTCTACCAAAGTCAGTGACTCGAGCAAACCCCGCCGCCCGAAGAAACTCCCTCTGACGTAGACGCGCGGGGACCGGGGGTCCCAGGTAATGGTAACAACCTGTCTCACAGACAAGCCCTCAAGTGCCTAGCACCATGTTAAAGAGAACTAGTAGGGCAACCACCACAGAAATTGGCACAGCTGGCTTGTAACCAAGACAAGCCTAATAGGCATAGGCACGCACGACACCCCTTCCAGAAACCCCCAGAAGGGTCGTCGGCCAATGCCGGCACACACGGCATGGCCCAAGAAACCGGAACACCACCAGACAGAATAGAAACCATCGCTCTTGTAATAATTCATTGACCACCAGACAATCGATTGTTAGACAGATGCGAGCCTCCTAGAACCGCCGCTAGGACATGGCCACGAAGGTGTCACCTTCGCTCACTGAATGCAAGGAGGCAACCTGCCGCGTTCAATACCAGAAGGTCCTAAGAGCAACCCTACCCTAGGGCACACGCTGACATGCCAACCGAGGCCACAAAAACACCTGAGGCAAGACAGGTCTTGTCACACCCTCCTAAGTCATCGTGATACCATCGCGACAGATAGGGCAACCACGACAACAACCGAGTCACGACAGGAAGAGCGTCACGACAGGAAAACGGGTCGCGACCTCGACCCTTATCGCGACGGCCAAACGCGCTGCAATAAGGTTGCATCCGACTGATGCGATGCCTCCTCTGATGTCGCAACGCGCACTGCGGTTGCGACATCAGTCGGGAGGCAGACTGTAGGGATTCCACATCCCGGGGTCGCACACACACTACAAACACACAAACCATGGGGAGGGGAGCATGTGGAAAGCTTCTAAAGCATGCATTCACACATGAGGGCTCCCAATCGCTCGGAATGGAAAGAGCACAAGAAATCCCTACACATTTTGAAGAAGCGAACCCCGAAAGGGGTCTTCACGAAGCCACGACCGCCTCCTCCTCGCTCGTCGTCGCTCCGCTACTCCACCAAGAGCCGCCGACACCGCCACCGAGCTCTAAACGCCAAAGAAGGAGAAAGAAGAAAACTTCCCTCCTCAGAGAGAAGGAAGGGAAGGAGAAGGGGAAGAAAGGGGAAGCCGACCAAGGCATTTAGCCTCCGACCTCCAAGACGCGATGGGGCGGGGCGTCGTGTTAACTATCTTAACGCGACGACCACCCACACCGCAACCAGAACACGTCCATCAGGGATGCCGCGACAACTAGACAGGTCAGTCTGCCACACCTGCCACTCTGACAGGCATCAGATGACCGAAAAGGGAAAAGCAGTCGCGACCCGTTGAACGGGCGCGATAAGAACGCGACGCAGAAAGCGGTCGCAATAGGGATAACTGTCATGATGGGCACCTCTATCGCGACACTAACGTGTCGCCCAGCCCGGATGCATTAGTGGCCAGTCATCCAACACGCGGATGGGAAAAATCGGAAAGCCCGAGATGTTAGAGCATGGGTACTGGAGTAGGTGCGACGTAGGGCATAGGAGCTTCTTCTTGCATAATAGGGGCATTGTATGGCCCAGTTGGGGGTTGTTGAGTAGGAGGAGGATGAATCAGTGGGCGCTTGGGTGGAGGCATGTTGTGGTAAATGGGAGTTTGTAGGGGTGTGTATGATGTGGATGTTGTATGGTGGCGAGGTGGATGCTGAATGGCATCCACTGATTCGTTCTTTCTCGGATTAATTTGATTAAAAAGGTCTACTATCGGGGAGTCCATTAAATGTGTCTGGACATAGCATCCCCGCTCGTAGACCTCCTTCATGGAGGTGATTTGGTTCATGGCCAGGATGTGCCTGAACGTCGGAGTAGAGTTGGAAATGATAATCTTGACTTGCTCTGACTCTGAGAGTTCATGTTGCAAGTGAGTGGCCATTGACCTCCAACAGTCAGCAAATTGCATAAATTCCTCGTTGGCCATCATCTTCTCGGATGCTAGATTCGTGATAGAGAGATAGGGGCTGACGTGGTTGTAGACACGCGAATTTGGCTCCACCGCAGGCAAATTTCCTGTTGCACCATAATGCCATAAATGGCCCTCTTCTTGCCTTGAAAGAGTAGTTTTCCCCATCATTCTGGATCACTGCCCTTCTTTCCCGGTGCTTCCCCTTCATTTCCATGGCCCCTCAGGAATTATAGGCATCAATTCCATGTTGCGACAAGTATGGCATCCGCATTATGAAAGGAGTTCGGGATGGTGGACGCGATTCAGGACCTTATCGCGACAACTCTTACAGGTGCGACCTTAACACAACGGCTTCATGGGGCGCGACCTTAACGTGCCGGCCATGCAGGGCGCAACCATGAAAGTTGCATCGTACATGCCGGACGCGTTTATCAACACATGCCTAAAGCAGATTGCGTCCAATCCGATGGACGCGATTTTAATGTTGAAAAAAGGCTATGGCCCATAAAGTCATCGCGCGTAGGCCCGCAATCATGAGAAAATCCTGTAATCATGTCCTTGTCAGCAGATGCGATTTAAAAGGTCAAATCATAATTCCCCATTAGGAGACAGTGCATTTATGAGCCCGTTGCCTCGAAATTGCCCCTAAGGTAATCGCGTCGGCCATGGCCGCCGCATTTCAAGTTGCAGCAGCCCTGGCAGACGCGATTCCCCTCCTTATCGCGGCGCCCTGACAGGACGCGATTCAGAAGAAGAGACGGCAATCATGCGCCTATCTCATCAATCTGACCTCGGAGTCCAGAGCCGGTGTCCCCTCCGTTGTATGCCATTCCACGTATTCTGAAGCAAGGCGGGAGCGCTCCTCTTCCTCCTCTCCATCCATCCAACCGGAAACACCATCGCGCCATTCATATTTCGGGAAGCACCCCCTCCCCTTTCTCTTTCCTTTTGTCTCCACTTCCTCCGGGCTCCACGTGGCTCTTTATATTTCCCTCTCCTCCAGGCCCCACGTGGCCCTTTTACTCCTTTTTACGCACACATATGCATGCATACACACACACACACATCTACAATTTTTTAGGGGTTTAAAAAACCACCATCCGGTGAGTCCTCCCCATTTTATTAATTTCATTAATTCGTTCGGGATTCGATACTACACGTCTTTTTGGCTAATCCCTTCATTTTCTTATCTTTTTTGTCAGGGTAATCAAACGAGGAAAACGCCCTCTACCACGGCCGGCCATGTTCGTAGAGGAAGAAAGGACCCACATCATCCCCTGCGCAATCTCCCGCTATAAAGGTACGTACGCGATCACATCCTTCCATCTGCACCCCTCGCGTGTGCATCTCCATTCGGTACCCTCGCGTACTTGGCGATCACGATCCATCTCACCCCAATATATCCCTCTTTGTGGACCACACGTCGTCCATCGGCGGTATCTACAAATTGGCGATCACGGTGGGACATCTTTCCGCGTTTCCCTTTTGATTACCCTCCTCCCTCTTGTGCCCCACGTGGCACTCCTCTTTTATATATATTTTATATACTCCGCAAAAGCATGCTGTGTTTGATTTTGTTGTTCTTTTTATAATATCTTGTTGCTTCCTATTTTGTTTGTTTTCTCGGGTGGCCTTCTAGAATCGCATCCAAAGCAGAGGACGCGATTCATTCTCATTGTCGCATCGGCCGAGGCTGACGCATCGTGTTTTGTTATCGCGTCGACTTTAGCCGACGCGTTTCTGTTGTCACGGCGGCCAGCGCCGATGCATTTCTTTTTATATTGTTATTTTCGCACGCGGCTGTAGACACCAGATTGCGACCAATGGGTTGAACCACATTTCTTGTCAATACAGTGGGCCCCTAATTGGTCACACACCTTGAGCCCATCATTAGCCATGTTTTGAGCCCATTAACGATTTAAATTGCCTTGAAATCCCGCCCATATCACATTGAGAGAGTCCTTAAGCATCAATAACTCTTATCCATCCATGCGGTTGGCCGATAATTCATGTAAATTTTGATTTTATAGTCACGACGCATCGTGTCGCCGCGTCTCTGAGTCACGACAGTCTAGGCTGCCGCAACAGCCCATGCATTATCCATGCACGTGGACAATACTGTCGCGATGCTCCGCCCTGTCGCGTCTCCATATCGCGGCCCTACGATACGCCGCGACAGCAGCTGCGCATGCAGGCCTCTGCAACCACCTCCTATTTATCCTCTCATGGCTTTATCTTTATCCCTAGGGAATATGTCACCCCCTTGGGCGAGATTTGGGCCCTAGGGACTCTCCTTGAGGACCCCAAGGACTCTCCATCCGAATTTGGGTAAGGATATCTCTCCATTTAATTAATTCTGATTCTAAGGAGATATTCTCTCTCAAAGCTCTATAAAACAAGGCCTCTCCCCAAGGACGAGGGGGGAGCCTCTTTTGACCTCGAAGGGCTGCCAAAATCTCCTCTCATCAACACTTAGCCTCGCAGCCATCCTTTCCCACCACTCTTCTTCACATTCCACTCCATCAAGCTTCACTTTTTCTTCATCAATGGAGCACAAGACGTGAAGAGGGTGACCCTAGCATCCTCCTGAAGCCTTTGCACACCATATGGGACTACATCCACGCCAGGGAGTCGCCCTAATAGGGCTCACCTCCTTCCTTTCTTTGTTTTCTTATTTCTACATGCATTTTCATGTCTTTCTAGATAGGTTACATTCCACTTTCCACCCACATTTCCACACACCCTAGGGGTTTAAAAAAAACACCCCCCAGGTTTCGTCCCTTCCTTGTTGGTTTGTTTCCTTTAATTTTTAGAATAGTTTCTACACTAATCATGTTCTAATAGGGCTTTTCTTTTTGTTGTTTCTCTTTGATTGGCAGGCATACAAACAAGGTACTATGAGGAGCTCTCGTCCCCTGGCCGGCCGGAGGATGGGAAGGAGGTCTCCCTCACTATCTCCTGCACCAGAAGAGAACGCGACAGGGGAGGGCGACGCGGCAAGAGACGTGTCAGCCATGACGACCGCGTTATCAAGTATTCCTCTTCTCTTCCCCCCTTTCCTAGAGTAGTTAGCCAGTTTATTTTATTCATTTAGACAATACTCTAGGTGGCGATCACTTCTTTACTCTTATACCATTAGATTTAATATCCGTTAATGTGTCGAGGGGAAGCACAATCCCTGTGATTACACCTTTTGGCGATCACAGTGGGACCTCCAGTGCCACCCTCGTAGATCTAGTTTGCTTGCTTGCCATGTATCCCCCTTTACTTCCTATTTTGGTGCCTTGTTAGTCTATTATTCCATGTTTCATGTGTTTTTGGCGCTCGGTTCGTGTCGCGGCGCATCGCGGTGACGCGATCATATCGCGTCGCCTATCACGGACGCGATATCAGGTGTGCGTTTCCTCTTGGTTTATTTGATATCTCCTGATCCTGTGAGTTCATTCATGTCTGTATCATGTTTCTCTGACATGCTCACCCATGTTTCTGTCTCTTAGAATCCTGTTAGGGTTCAGATTTTCCATTTTCTTTCCATTGTAAGTTTTCGGATCTAGTCGCGGCAGTGCGCGGGGACGCGACATGGTCGCGTCTGAGATAAGCGTCGCATCTACAGGTACGTTTGTGTGTTACTGTTTTCATTCCTGGATCAGTTTCTAATGCTCCATGATCCATTTTGTACAGTTTTGGCAATTTGTGACACTCATCATTTGTTTAGGTAGTCTATTTGAGTCTGTGTGTGTGTGACTTACTGTATTCTCAGGCATCTGTTCGTATCACGGCAGTCCGCTCTGTCACGATAAGGTTGCGGCATACACGGCCGCCACGACTTGGCCCGAGATCTGTTTTGGTCACCCTGTCCGCTCCTCATCTTCACTCTTGCATACATTTCGGGCATTTAGGCCCTTTGCATACGCTATTCATCCTATTGGTCAGGTTCCCCCTTGGATGAGTGAGTCCTCTCACCTACGAGCACTCGTAGGCTGACTCGTCCCACCTTCCGAGGACCTGCGTAAGACCCCATGACCGTACGCACTTGCGGCTTACCGGCTGGTTTGTACCCGTTGCACCTTTAGTCTGAGCCACCCTTGCTTGTGATTGTACCATCCTTAGTGACACCGAAGGACTCGAGTTCATACCTGTTAGGGTCCATTTGACCGAGTGACACACCCTTAATCAATTCATCTAAAAGTCAAGTTCAAACCTTAAGAATTTTGCACATTAATCATGACATTGAGTGTTTCATTCATCCCTCCTCTTCTAGTCTTTCTTGATTGTGTTAGGGTCTAGGTTTTATTGGTATCACCCCCTAACATTTAGGGGGGTGCATGCATCATTGTCTAGGGAGATCGAGTCATTCCCCTCCTTTCCTTGTACTCTATCATAACCCTTTGTTCGACATGGAACAGTTCTGTGTCCTTGCTGACGATGCCTTACCCCTTGGACTCCTCGATGATGTGGCCTAACCCCCAACGGCCATACCCCAGAGCATATTCAGGCTCCTCTTGTCATTGGGGGTCACTCCTATCCTCCTTCTCCTCCAAGGGAAGATGACCCCCATTCCCATTTTAGTCAGCTACTTCCCATCTAACTCTGGATCAAGTCCGAGAGTTCATTGCTGCCGCCAAGGCAAACAACCATTGTCTCCCTCTGCCCGTAACTCAGCTCAGCCGGCGGTCTCCTCCGCCCACGTTGCCCCAGCACCCCACCTCTCTTCTTCAGGGGCAGACCTTACACCCCTCTGTCCTCGGGCCATTCATTTCTCGGAACCCATCTACCTTCCGGCACGAGAGGTCCGACCTCGATCCCCTCCAACCTCAATGTACTATACGGCCGAACCTGCCTCCCCAGCCCGTGAGAGGTCTCACACTTTCGAGCAACCCCGCTCCATTGTCTCAACACACCATGCCCAAGCCGCCTCCAACTTCCTTGTGGAGTGGGATGTCATGAAAAAGGAGCTCCATGACCTCAGAAGGAAGATTGACCCTCGGAAGGTGGCCGGCATCGCCCTTCCATCATTCCAGTACCTCCGGGTACCACCCCAGTCAGAGCTTCCTGTTTCCGAGATACTCTAGGGTAGGAGACCCATATGTTCATTTGAAGGATTTTATTTATGAGTCAGCACGGCACAGTACGACCGCCACCACCTCATGGCGTACTTGTTCAGAAAATCCTTAGATGGTCCAGCTCTGGAATGGTTTTATTTCTCTACCACCTAAGGAAGCTGAGGATTTCCGGATCGTCCAGGAGAGGTTCTTGCAGCAATTCCAAGATCGGGTTGGACCCGAATATTCTTTTGTAGATTTGTAGCTGAGAAAATGAAGCCCGATGAAGAATTCTCAACTTATGTCGACCGGTGGCGCTCATTGCTTCTAAAGTCCACTGCCCCATGCTGGAAGAGGAGAAAGTCAAGTGTGTTGATCTCTAATGCCACCCCAACCTACCAGGCCATATTGTCCATGAATGACATTTCTACCATGCACCAGCTTTACAGCCGAGCCCCTTTCATTCAGACTCAGCTCAAGGACTCGCCATACACTCCATGTTTGAGACCCCAAAAGCCCATTATGTCAAGAAGCCTCAAGGCCCAGTTACTGAGGAGATCCAACCAATGACAAGTCGGTGCAGTCAGCAACCCCCAAGGCCCAGTAGGCATATCTCCGTACACTCAGCACCCTCAGCACCATGGAACAATAGCAAACAGCAACCCCCTCAAGGTCAAATCCTCCCCAAGACCAGCGCCAATACTCTTAGGTCCCTCCACCTCAAAATGGCTTTGCCCCTAAAGCCCAATGGACCCCAGAAGAGCCCAATTCCACCTCTACCTGAGTCATTAGCTGATGTCTTTGCAGCCCTCATGTCCCTCAATGCTCTTAGACTCCCTCTCGAGAAGCCAAACTGGAATATGGCAGCGGACCAAACAAAGTATTGTGTTTATCATCGCATCCGGGCCACAATGTGTCAGATTGCTTCCAGTTTCAGGATATGATATATGATCTTCATGAGCAGAACCAAATCGATTGGGTAGAGATGAGAAGGTTGATCCAGACCTTAATGACCAGCAGGGTCAGAGCAATAACAGCAACAGCAAAGGCGACAGTAGCCGCAACAACAGCAACAACAAGAACAGCAGCAATAGCAACAACAGCAGTTCCAGCCCTTCCAGCAACAGTACCAGCAACAACAACATAGCAGCAGCCGGCAATGACCTTGGCATAATCCGCAACCCCATGCTACAACATCCTGCAGCTCCAAACCCCCAACCTGCTCCGCCACCTCCTCCACCCGCACAAGTCAATCCAGTCGTCCATTACCCACCACCAGAAGCTCAATGGGCCTTCGATGATGAGCACGAAGTGGGCCAACTTCTAGTCATTTCCCACGACACACCCACTACCCCGTGTTGCCCAGCTAGCTAGCCCAGAGGGGGGGGGGGGGAATGGGTTGTTAAAATTTCGATCTCTGATTAAAACCTGTTTACTGAAAGATTACACAACTTAATAATGAGGTTAGAGTTAGAGCAAATAAGACACCAATTACACAAAGCACATCCACAAGACACAGGATTTTTATCCTGGTTCGGAACTCCTCTCCACAGGAGACCTACGTCCATCCTGAGCAATGCCTCAGGATTTCACTACCAAGGGTACAATCCCCCTTAAGGATCCTTACACCCAGCTTCAACTGGTCTTCCTTCAGCCTGAAGGGAACAACAACCACCCTGGATACCACCAGGTCTTCCTTCGACCAGAAGGGAACACAACTTAATAAGAAAAGAGTGTGGGAACAGGCTTCAGTCTAGCTTGACCAGCTACACACTGAAGCTACCAAGGCCGAGAGAGAAAGAGATTTAACAAGGTTTTCTCTCCAAGGACTACACAAGCTCTCACAAATAAAAACTCTTTTTGATCACAGAGAGCTAAGAGCTAAGAGCTAAGAACAAGGTTGGAGTGGAAGCTTCGCTCTTGTTTCAATCTTCTGAAGACTCGAGGAGATGGATTTCTTTCTTTTCAAATTGCTAGCGTTGTTCTACCTCTTCTTATCTTCTTTTTCGTCTTGAGTCTTCTATTTAAACTGCTGATTCAAATTCGAACGTTGAAGTGTCCGTTGTCTTTCATCCTTGTGTACGTTAGACTGGTCACAAAGGAAGCTTCTGATCGTCAGTCTTTTATCCTTATGTACACGCCAAAGAGATGTCATAGAACTTTGTATCTTGTGTCCAACGTTGTCCAGATGAGTCTTGTCAGATATCTGTAAGCATATCATCAATAAATAGAAGACAGCTGAGACTGCTGTCTATAGTTAGTTGAGATGGAACGAATATTGTATATAGCAAGGCTCCTTTCTGTCTAAAAAGTACGTAGACAGAGTAGCATAGAAATGGAAGATATTGTCTGCATGCATGGGAGATACGATCAGAGAGCATTTAATGCATAGCAGTCAACGGACAAGATATGACTTTGACTTTTCAACGCTATTAAAAGGCATTATACTGATGCATCAAGAATTCGATAAAAAGAATCTTGCTGACTTTATAACTTATGAAGTCGTTATGAACTGTAAAGAAATCGTTATGAATCTCTAAAAATCGTTATGAATCATGAACACTTATGAAGTCGTTATGAACTGTAAAGAAATCGTTATGAATCTCTAAAGAAATCGTTATGAATCATGAACACTTATGAAGTCGTTATGAACTGTAAAGAAATCGTTATGAATCTCTAAAGAAATCGTTATGAATCATGAACACTTATGAAGTCGTTATGAACTGTAAAGAAATCGTTATGAACTCTAAAGAAATCGTTATGAATCATGAAACTTATGAAGTCGTTATGAACTGTAAAGAACGTTATGAATCTCTAAGAAATCGTTATGAATCATGAACACTTATGAAGTCGTTATGAACTTAAAGAAATCGTTATGAACTCTAAAGAAATCGTTATGAATCATGAACACTTATGAAGTCGTTATGAACTGTAAAGAAATCGTTATGAACTCTAAAGAAATCGTTATGAATCATGAACCTTATGAAGTCGTTATGAACTGTAAAGAAATCGTTATGAACTCTAAAGAAATCGTTATGACTATAGAGTCGTTGCGAGTTCTAAAGAAATCGTTACGCTAAGAGTCGTTGCGAGTTCTAAAGAAATCGTTACGAGATCTAAAGAAATCGTTACGGCTAGAGAGTCGTTGCGAGTTCTAGAGAAATCGTTACGAGATCTAAAGAAATCGTTACGGCTAGAGAGTCGTTGCGAGTTCTAAAGAAATCGTTACGGCTAGAGAGTCGTTGCGAGTTCTAAAGAAATCGTTATGACTATAGAGTCGTTGCGATATCGATTTGTTTTGAGTTTTCCAGACAAAGAGGAAATCGTTCTGCTTACCAAAGAAGTCGATACAAAGACTTGGACAGAATGTGAGATGAGACTTACCTGATTGTCTTGAACTTTCATTTTTCTTTTATTTCCTGTTCTCAAGGCTCAAGTAGTCCATTAGTACTATTTTGTTAATCATCAAAATTAATATATGAATAAATAAATGAGATATTTATTATGGGGACAGTTTGGTCATCAATCTCCCCCTTTTTGATGATGACAAAATATACTAAACATCATAAAAAAAATTAAACATGTTTTTCAGATTTACTTTAGTTTTCTCCCCCATTTTGTCAATAAGCAAAAAGATAAGCTGAGAGACAAAAGAGAGATCCTTGTATTAAGTATGAGAGAGGTAGTACAAGGGAGATAACAAGGAGGCATGCTGTGAGATGACAGCCCATGCCTTGATCTCAAGGTCTTCAAACGTCTGTTGGAAAACCCCAGAAGCAACTGAGAAGTTGGGACCCATAGATTGGGTGGCTCTTTGAATGTACAAAATCCGTTGCTGATCCAAGAATTCTGTATACTGATCTGGATCCAGGATGAATCTGAAGTAAGTGCTTTTTCCGAAGCTGGCACGATGGAGAAATCTATCCAAGGAGATTGGATAGAAGATCTTCTGATCTAATAGATCCTGCTTCAGAGCATAGAAAGCTGTATATCGAGCTGCCCACTGAACATAAATCTCTTGAATAGGATTTATGGAGTTGAGATCCATGAAGGCTTCGCTGAGAGAGAGGGCTTATTTTGATTAACCAAGGAACTGTTGATGGCTTCTAACTGAAGGTTGGTTTCCCTGTAGATGATTGCCCACACGGAGGGTGTAAGCCTTTCACACTCAGAAATGAGTGGAGCCAAACCTGAGAGGAGATGCGGCCAGAGTGATATTCTCTGAAGATAAACCGCAGGAAGGAGGGCAGTCTGCTCTGCTTGGCTGACATTCTACCCATCTGCCTGGCAAACATTTCAAATGCATTGGAGCCTGCATCTGAACCAATACTAGGGAATGCAACTTTGGCAAAAGGACTGGAGAGTCAATCCGGATATCAGCAAAGTTCACTGTTAGGGGAATATTCACTGGACGTTCGGATCTTAACATTACTATAGCTGAATGGAATTGAGAGAACTGGACTTCTGGCAGTTTGTTCAGGAAGCAGAAGTCACTGTACTGCTGGAAGCATTTGGCAATGCGGATCTCTTTCAAGATGAAAGGACCCCACAAATTTTTATGCTTGAGAAAGAACCACTCAGAGAGAGTGAGAGAATGAGCTCCATGCGAAATGGATTCGGCCCTGGCAGTCAAGAACTTGTTGTATTGAGCTTTGTTGCCCTTGACATTTGCCCACTGATCTTCAGTCTTGAACTCAGTCCCCTCAAAGATTTTGGATTTATGAAAGTGGGATAACTGGGTAAGAGGAAGAACAATATTTAGGTGCTCAGTAAGGTTAAGGAAGGGAATACCATAAATGGTGGAGAGGATGCACTTTTGAAGGTATTCCTTATAAAGGAATCTTTTCTGAGGTTCAAGGGTAAGAGAGTACCAAAGAGGTGGAAATAAGGAGGAGGAGATGGAAACAGAGGATGATTGTTTCCTCTTTTTCTTGGCAGGACTGGGAGGATCAGTCCTGTGAATATGAGTGGCAGTGAAAAGAATAGTGGAGAAGAGTATTTCTCTCAAATTCATCCGGCAAATTTGTGTCAAAGACACCAAGTAGAGGAGGTGGTTCTGAAATTAAAGTAACAGAGGGTGGAGGAGTAGGATTAGAAAATGTGTTTTGGATTGAAGGATGAAGTGGGTTGAATTGGAGTGGTTTGAGTTTGAGGTGATGAGGGTAAGAAGGATGATGAGGCTGAAGTGTGAGAAGGAGTAGGAGAGAAGGTAGGTTGAGATGAGAGGATAGAGGATGATGGTAGGGTGCGAGGTACTGGGTGTTTTATAGTTGGTGGAGCAGGAGGGGCTGTGAGAGGAGAGGTAGGTGAGGACAAAATTGGAGTTGCAAGATTTGAAGTGTCAGGAGCCGAAGTAGCTGACATAGGCTTTTTCCCTTTGGCTTCTCTGACAACTGAAGAGGGTCCTGATGACCCTGAAGCTTGCCCTGATGGCCCTGATGGCCCTGATGCTTGAACTGGTAGCCCTGATGGCCGAGGAACTTCTGCTGGAGGCCCTGGTGGCCTAGGAACTTCAGCTGGACTGCTCTGAGTGGGTGCAGGAGGGACACCACTGGACCTTGAAAGATTAGCCAGCAAAATCTTCATATCGGACATCTCTTTATTGAACCACCTCATTGCATTTCGAATTGAGGATAGATCAGAGGAGGTTGAGGCTTGATTAGAGATAATGCCCTGAACACTTGTCTGAACAGATGACAAGACTTCTCCTTGAGCTTTCAACAATGCCATAATAGGCTTCAGATTGACTTTTCTGTGACTTTTTCTTGGCCTTTTGTGAGCCACTCTCTTTTGCTTCCCTTGCTGAATGACAGGCTCCTCAAGATTGATATTGCTTGCTCTAGGGCCTTCACTAATAGGAATACTGGCAGGAGGTGGAATTTCCTCAATGCCTACTTGCTCCCCCTGAATAGGAGCGGGGAGTTCAACACTTTCTTGCTCCCCCTGAGCAGGAGCTTCTTCCAAGACAACATCTGGTTGAGTACCTGCTTGTACCTCAACATTAGCAAAAGAATCTGATAGAATTTCTGTATGGCCTGGTGCCATAGCTTCTTCTTCAACACATCCACCTTCTTTAGAAGTAACTGAGGTGGAGGGAATGGAATCCAATACCTCTTTTAAGATTGAGGCGACTAAGGTGGTGGGCGAGGAGTCTGCCACACCAGCTGCACCTTCTTTCATCTGAACTTCTGGAGAATGAGAGATAATCTCCACAATAGGTGAGACTGAACCTTCTGCCTGGCTGGACACAACTGGAACTGCTGCTGCTTGAACAACTGCTGCTGCTGCTTCTACTTCTTCTTCTGCTGCTGCTGTTGCTCTGCTGCTGCTGCTTCTTCTTCTGCTGCTGCTGCTTGCTCTGCTGCTACTTCTGGAATATCTTCAAGAACTGCTTCTCCTTCAGCCACAGAGGACTTTGACCAAACTCCTTCTTGTACTGAAAAACCGCTTTTCTTTAGATTTCTGGACCTGATTGACTGGCCCATCTTTTCAGCTACTGCTCCTGACAAATCTACTCCAAAGTGCTTGAAGACCTTGGTCAGTAGATGAGCATACGGAAGGGAAACATTCCACTTGCTCTTTGTTTCCCATAACTGAGCGTGTGCAAACATCATTCGCTCAATCATCACTGCGGCCAGGTTTATCTCTTTGTTCTGGATGGCCCAGAACATTATGTCCGAATCTGCCCTAGTGCATGAAGAAAAGGTAGCACTGCGAGGTACTAAGATTTGGCAGACTATAAAGTGAAGTAATCTATTGAATGCGGACATCTGATTAATATCAAGCTTCCCATCCTTCAACTTAAATCCTGGACCGATAATCCCTAGACCTTTGACTTCATCATTCACAGAGTGAATGCCACTAAATCCAGAGGTCTTTACTCCAAACAGATCATGCAAAAGCTCATGGGTTATTCTGATTTGGATGCCCTTGACAGAGGAAACAAGGGACCCATCTGCTTCTGACTTCAGACAAATGTAGAAGGCTTTCACCAAGTCCGGGTAGCTTACCTCACTGAAGGTGACCACATCCATCCACTGCAATCTTCTTAGAGTATCAACTAGCCTGGCCATGCCACTCTTCTCAAGATTCTGAACATCTACTGCCTTATTTCCGCAAATCTTCGTCTTCACAAACGTAAATCTTTCTTGCTCCTTTGGGGATAAATACTCAGCACTGTAGCCCCCAACACTTCCGGAGATTAACGGAGCGGCCATGGGTTAGAGGAGAAGGAGATTCTGATGAAGGGAAATGACAGAAGAGGTGGAAGCTTTCGAAGGAATTCTTCGCGGGAAGAGGAGAAAGCTTCGAAAGTTGCAGAGAGTCGTTCCCAAAATCGTTAGGGCATCGGCTTTGGGTGAACGGATAGAGGATAAAAGGGTAAAGGTAGAAGACGAGTCGTTCTCAGAACGATTTGAATAAATTATTATTATTTTATCGAAAAGTGAAGCGCCAGAGGCAGTAAAGCCAGAAAACGACAAAATCGTTTGACGGGTCAAACGGCCTTTACTGCGATAGCGGTCAAGGAATGTAGACAAACTGAATTTTGCTCATTGTTAAAGAAGGAAAATTTCATTCTATCTGAAAAAAATTTTATGCCAATAAAATTACAGAGATCTTTTCACACATTGCACATCCCTAATTCCCTTCTAAGAGATGTGAATCTCTCTTCAGGTAGGGCTTTTGTGAAGATGTCTGCTAATTGACCATTTGTATCTATAAAAGAAATTTCTAAATTACCACTAGCTACGTGGTCTCGAATAAAATGATATCTTACCTCAATGTGCTTAGTCCTTGAGTGCTGAACTGGATTTTTGGTGAGGTTGATGGCACTTGTATTATCACACAATAGCGGAATTGATTTGATGTGAATTCCGAAATCCTCAAGTTGTTGCTTTATCCAAAGAAGTTGTGTACAGCAACTTCCAGCAGCAACATATTCTGCCTCAGCTGTTGATAAAGCTACTGAATTTTGTTTCTTGGATGACCATGATATTAAACATCCTGCAAGAAACTGACAAGAACCACTGGTGCTTTTTCTATCTACTTTGCATCCAGCATAATCAGCATCTGAATATCCTACTAATTCTATTTCACAAGATCTAGGATACCAGAGACCTAAATCATGAGTTCCAGCCAGATATCTAATATTCTTTTTACTGAAATTAAATGAGACTCTCTAGGGTCTGCCTGATATCTAGCACACATGCATACACTAAACAAAATATCTGGTCTACTTGCAGTTAAGTAAAGTAATGATCCTATCATACCTCGATAATTCTTTTGATCTACCTTTTTACCTTTTTGATCACTGTCCATTCTGATTGATGTGCTCATTGGAGTTGATAATGGCTTTGCACCTTCAAATCCAAATTTCTTTAACAGCTCTTTGGTGTACTTGGCTTGACAGATATGAGTGCCATCCTTCCCTTGCTTAATTTGCAATCCAAGGAAGTAGCTTAGCTCCCCCATCAAGCTCATTTCGAATTCTCCCTGCATAAGCTTTTCAAAGTACTTGCAAAGAGATTCATCAGTAGATCCAAAAATGATATCATCTACATATATTTGCACAAGAAGTATATTTTTAACCTTAGATTTTATAAATAATGTACTATCTACTTTACCTCTAGTGAAACCATGATCCAATAAGAAGGTACTGAGCCTCTCATACCAAGCTCTAGGTGCTTGCTTTAATCCATATAAAGCCTTATGAAGTTTAAATACATGATTTGGAAATTCGGTATCATCAAAGCCTGGAGGTTGTTCAACATAAACTTCCTCCTTGATAAAACCATTTAAAAAGGCTGATTTGACATCCATTTGAAATAGTTTTAAATCAAATGCAGATGCATAAGCAAGTAAAATCCTAATAGCCTCAAGTCTAGCTACAGGTGCATAGGTTTCATCGAAATCTATGCCTTCCTCTTGAGAGTAGCCTTGAGCTACCAATCTGGCCTTGTTCCTTAAGATTATTCCAGACTCATCCAGTTTATTTCTGAACACCCATTTGGTGCCAATAACTGAATGATTGGATGGTCTAGGAACAAGTGACCATACTTGGTTTCTCTTGAACTGATTTAGTTCATCTTGCATGGCTAATATCCAAGATTCATCAGATAAAGCTTCATTGACTGTCTTAGGCTCTATTTGAGAAACAAAGGCTAAATAGTCACAAGGAATTACATTACCTCTTGTTCTTACCCCTACAGATGGATCACCAATAATGTTTTCAGGAGGGTGATCTTTCTGATGTCTCCATTCTTTTGGAAGATTTTCATGTTGAATTTCAGTTTGCTGCAGTTCTTCCAGAGGAGGATCATCCTTGTCCTTAATTGAGGTATTCTTTAATTTTTCAGACAAGTCATCCGCATCATCAATGTCACTAATTTCTTCCTTTTTCAAGGAAGGGTTAGATTCATCAAAAATAACATGTACAGATTGTTCAATTACTAAGGAACGTTTATTGAAAACTCTATAACCTTTGGGTTTAGAAGAGTACCCCATGAAGATGCCTTCATCTGATTTGGCATCCAACTTACCAATGTCCCTTTTTCCATTGTTATGGATGAAGCAAGGACATCCAAATATTCTGAAATGGCTAATCTTTGGCTTCTTTTCTTTGTAGAGTTCATAAGCAGTCTTTTTCAGAATTGGCCTGATCATCACTCTATTAATGATATAACATGCAGTGTTGATAGCTTCGGCCCAGAAGTATCTTGGCAAATCGTATTCTGACAACATGGTTCTTGCCATATCCAAAGAGTTCTGTTTTTCCTCTCAGCAATTCCATTCTGTTGAGGTGTCCTTGGAGCTGAAAAGTTGTGCTCAATTCCTTGATCATCACAGAACTTTGTAAACTTTTCATTCTGAAACTCACCACCATGATCTGATCGGATAGAGACAATTGTGAATTTTTGATCTTTCTGAACTTTCTTACTGAAGCTGACAAAATTATCAATGTGTCATCTTTGTGCTCTAGAA
Source organism: Colocasia esculenta (assembly GCA_014218235.1). NCBI lineage: Eukaryota > Viridiplantae > Streptophyta > Magnoliopsida > Alismatales > Araceae > Colocasia > Colocasia esculenta. Next base: position 134,860,810 of record CM024754.1, read on the forward strand.
AGGATACCCAAGTGAATCTTGAATAATCATCAACTATTACAAATCCAAAATTCTTTCCTCCCAAACTGGTAGTCCTCATTGGCCCAAATAGATCCATGTGAAGTAGTTCTAAGGGCTTTGAGGTGGTTACTACAGTCTTTGATTTGAAGGAGCTCTTGGTGTGCTTTCCTCTTGCACAAGGTTTGCAAATACTGTCCAAGCTAGAATTGACCTTTGGCAATCCTTCAACTAGCTTCCTTTTTCTAAGCTTATTCAAACCGTCCAAGCTGCAGTGGCCCAATCTTCTGTGCCACAGCTCTGTTGATTGATCTTTATTAGCTGCCAAACACACATCTTGATCCTTGAGTTCTTCTAGATAGAGTACATACAGATTTCTTTCTCTATAGGCTTCAAAATGACTGCTCCATCCTTTAATATACTGCACTTTGATTCCTGGAACTGAATCTGATGACCTTTGTCACACAACTGGCTGATGCTTATGAGATTATGCTTTAACCCTTTGACCAGCATTACATCTTCAATTACTGATCTTCCTTTGATGTTTACGGATCCACTTCCTACTACTGTGCCTTTTCCATTATCTCCATATGTGACTGTTCCTTCTTCGTCTTGGAGATTAACAAAAAGCTTCTGGTTCCCTGACATGTGCCTTGAGCATCCACTATCCAAATACCATTTGGATGCTTTTGATTTTCCCTGAAAATTAAACACTAAATTTTAGGTACCCAAGTTCTTTTGGGTCCTGATTGGTTAGTATCATCAACTTTACCTTTTAATATCCATTTTTTATGTCTTGTTGGGTGTTATTTTAATATGTCCTAACTTGTTGCAGTGACTGCAGCAGGATAACTTAGTCACTTTTTCTATATATTGAAATCAGCTTTGTATGCTATATCTTGTTCGGGTACAAATTTTGGTGTTGGATATGTTTTAGGGTATATTATGGTTTCTTCATTGTCTGGGGTGTATATCCTAATCCATTTTTCTTTTACCTGATCTTCTAGCATCTTTTAATATTAAAGAGTTTTTACCATTGGTAAATTTTTCTAGTGTACATGATAGATTATCATTTTCTTTATTTAGTCTTTCTATTTCTATTTTAAATTCACCTAAGTCTTCTTGTTTTTCTAGAAGATTTATTTTCCTTATTTTCTCTTTTAAATCTTCACATAATAATTCATTTCTTCTTTTATGTTCAGTAATTGTTTTTTTCAAGTTCTTCATTTTCTGTTCTTAGGTCTGAATTTGTATTTTCTAAACAGATTATATTTTTCTTACTAGTTTTAAGTAATTTGCATACTTCTTTGTATTTTTCATAAAGTTCATTAAAAGCATTTTCCAAATTATCAGAATCTGAATCATTGCATGAATCAAAAGAAGAGTCAGAAGTTACCTTATCTTCGGTGTTGGCCATGAGAGCCAAGTTGGCTTCTTCACCTTCACTGCTCGAGCTTGACTCACTGTCTGAGTCACTGCTGTTCTCCCAAGCGGCTGCCATTGCTTTCTTTTTGTACTTCTTAAATCTTCTGAAGTTGTCCTTCTTCTTGTGATCACTCTTTTTGATCATGGGACAATCTGCCTTGATGTGTCCAGGCTTCTTGCATTCATAACAGATCACTTCTCCTTTCTTTTGATCCTTTACTTCTGGTTTTCTAAAGTCTTTGTTTTTCTTAAAAAATTTTCTTCCGGACTGATATTTCTTTTTCTTTGCTAGAATCCTTTGAAGTCTTCGAGACAGCATGGCTTCTTCATCATCACTGTCTTTGCTACTCTCACTATTATCCAAAGATTCTTCTGAATTATCTCCACTTGCTTTGAGAGCATTTGATTTTTCCTTCTACTGGAGGATTCTCCTAATCTCTCCATGTTTATCTCGTGAGCCATGAGAGATCCTATTAGCTTCTCCAATGACATTAATTTTAAATCATTGGCTTCTTCAATAGCTGTTACCTTCGGAGTCCAAGAAGATGGTAAAGATCTGAGGACTTTTCTAACCATATCTGGTACGTCATAAACCTTTCCCAAACCAGCTAAACCATTTGTAATGTCTGTGAATCTGCTGAACATCTGAGTTATTGATTCACCTGTCTGCATCTGGAATCTTTCATATTGAGCTACTAGAATATCTATTCTGGTCTCCTTTACCTTGTCTGTCCCTTCATAGGTAATTCTGAGCTTTTCCCACATCTCCATTGCGGATTTGCAGGCTGAGACTCTATTGAATTCTTTCTTGCTTAGGGCACAGCATAATATGCTCTTGGCTTTGCAGTTTAAGGATATTCTTTTCCTATCATCATCTGTCCACTGAGCCTTGGCATTTGTGACCAAAAGATCACCTTCTTCTACAATGGACCATATTGTGTAATCATGACCTTGTAGAAAATATTCCATTCTAGTCTTCCAGTAGGTAGTCTTCTCCATCGAACAAGGGAGGCCTGTTGACTGACTGACCTTCGAAGTTGCTTTGGGCTGCCATTGATCTTTGCTCTTCAGATCGTTGGATCTTCTTCTTTGTCGAAGAGACGGGCTCTGATACCACTTGTTGCCCAGCTAGCTAGCCCAGAGGGGGGGGGGTGAATGGGTTGTTAAAATTTCGATCTCTGATTAAAACCTGTTTACTGAAAAGATTACACAACTTAATAATGAGGTTAGAGTTAGAGCAAATAAGACACCATTACACAAAGCACATCCACAAGACACAAGGATTTTTATCCTGGTTCGGAACTCCTCTCCACAGGAGACCTACGTCCAGTCCCTGAGCAATGCCTCAGGATTTCACTACCAAGGGTACAATCCCCCTTAAGGATCCTTACACCCAGCTTCAACTGGTCTTCCTTCAGCCTGAAGGGAACAACAACCACCCTGGATACCACCAGGTCTTCCTTCGACCAGAAGGGAACACAACTTAATAAGAAAAGAGTGTGGGAACAGGCTTCAGACTCTAGCTTGACCAGCTACACACTGAAGCTACCAAGGCCCGAGAGAGAAGAGATTTAACAAGGTTTTCTCTCCAAGGACTACACAAGCTCTCACAAATAAAAACTCTTTTTGATCACAGAGAGCTAAGAGCTAAGAGCTAAGAACAAGGTTGGAGTGGAAGCTTCGCTCTTGTTTCAATCTTCTGAAGACTCGAGGAGATGGATTTCTTTCTTTTCAAATTGCTAGCGTTGTTCTACCTCTTCTTATCTTCTTTTTCGTCTTGAGTCTTCTATTTAAACTGCTGATTCAAATTCGAACGTTGAAGTGTCCGTTGTCTTTCATCCTTGTGTACGTTAGACTGGTCACAAAGGAAGCTTCTGATCGTCAGTCTTTTATCCTTATGTACACGCCAAAGAGATGTCATAGAACTTTGTATCTTGTGTCCAACGTTGTCCAGATGAGTCTTGTCAGATATCTGTAAGCATATCATCAATAAATAGAAGACAGCTGAGACTGCTGTCTATAGTTAGTTGAGATGGAACGAATATTGCAGTATATAGCAAGGCTCCTTTCTGTCTAAAAAGTACGTAGACAGAGTAGCATAGAAATGGAAGATATTGTCTGCATGCATGGGAGATACGATCAGAGAGCATTTAATGCATAGCAGTCAACGGACAAGATATGACTTTGACTTTTCAACGCTATTAAAAGGCATTATACTGATGCATCAAGAAATTCGATAAAAAGAATCTTGCTGACTTTATAACTTATGAAGTCGTTATGAACTGTAAAGAAATCGTTATGAATCTCTAAAGAAATCGTTATGACATGAACACTTATGAAGTCGTTATGAACTGTAAAGAATCGTTATGATCTCTAAAGAAATCGTTATGAATCATGAACACTTATGAAGTCGTTATGAACTGTAGAAATCGTTATGAATCTAAGAAATCGTTATGAATCATGAACACTTATGATCGTTATGAACTGTAAAGAAATCGTTATGAACTCTAAAGAAATCGTTATGAATCATGAACACTTATGAAGTCGTTATGAACTGTAAAGAAATCGTTATGAACTCTAAAGAATCGTTATGAATCATGAACACTTATGAAGTCGTTATGAACTGTAAGAAATCGTTATGAACTCTAAAGAAATCGTTATGATCATGAACTTATGAGTCGTTATGAACTGTAAAGAAATCGTTATGAACTCTAAAGAAATCGTTATGATCTGACACTTAGAGTCGTTATGAACTCTAAAGAAATCGTTATGAATCTAAAGAAATCGTTATGACATAGAGTCGTTGCGAGTTCTAAAGAAATCGTTATGACTATAGAGTCGTTGCGAGTTCTAAAGAAATCGTTACGAGATCTAAAGAAATCGTTACGGCTAGAGAGTCGTTGCGAGTTCTAGAGAAATCGTTACGAGATCTAAAGAAATCGTTACGGCTAGAGAGTCGTTGCGAGTTCTAAAGAAATCGTTACGGCTAGAGAGTCGTTGCGAGTTCTAAAGAAATCGTTATGACTATAGAGTCGTTGCGATATCGATTTGTTTTGAGTTTTCCAGACAAAGAGGAAATCGTTCTGCTTACCAAAGAAGTCGATACAAAGACTTGGACAGAATGTGAGATGAGACTTACCTGATTGTCTTGAACTTTCATTTTTCTTTTATTTCCTGTTCTCAAGGCTCAAGTAGTCCATTAGTACTATTTTGTTATCATCAAAATTAATATATGAATAAATAAATGATATATTTATTATGGACAGTTTGGTCATCACCCCGCACCTACATCCACCAAACCTTCCTCCTTCACACCTACTGTCGCCGCCATTACCCCCCGTCGCCGCTTTATTGACTCCCCATCTTGTCACCCCATTATCCCCTCCTCACAACATCCCTTTATCCCCTACACCGTCGCCATTGCTACCAACCCCTCCTCCTTACCCTTCACATCCTTCGCCTCCTCCACCATAACCACCTGCGGAGGCGGGCGGATGTTCCATTCGGCTGTACCCTAAGGCATCCATATCCTGCCAAGTTCAAATCAGTGCAACCTCCAACACCCAGCAGCATCAGAAGCGGAAGAGATCGATCCGGTCCTGGGACCCAATATGATATTTGAGCATTTTGGATCAAACTCCCGCCAATCTCTATTTTAGAATTGATCAAGAGGTCTCAGACTCATCAAGATGCCCTAAGGCCTTCCTGCAAAGGGTTATTGGTCAGTGAGGACATAAACCCCGATAATCTGCCCTCTGTACTTTCTATTCTAAACAGGGGACCCACGATCACTTTCTCTGATGGCGAGTTAGCTGCTCCCGAAGCCAGAAAGATGCCTATATGTGTGACACTGACAATAAATAAAGTAGCTATTGACGCAGCATTAGTGGATACGGGAGCTTCCATCATTTTATGTCCGCTAAGCACCTTAAGAGCCTGCAATATCTCAGTGTCAATTGCAGCCTACCCCCACCACCATAGCTGCATATGACAATTCCCGGTGGGCTTGTCACGGGGTTATCACTTTGCAGGCAGAGTTGGGACCGCTTGTCATGTCAGTTGAGTTTTATGTGTTGGATATCGATCACACTTACAAGGCCATCCTAGGGCGTCCGTGGATCGAATCATTAGGGGCAGTACCTTCCACAGCACATCAATGTCTGAAATTCCCCTTCCAAGGGAGGATAGTTAATGTTAAAAGCGCAGCGACGACCCACACAGTGGAAGCTGTTGAGACGGTGTTACCGTCAATTTGGCCATCCAACAAGCCCATTATCTCTATACTTGATGTGAACTATCCCTGGGCTTATACTTTTTCTTCCAATCACCCAATTGCATCCCCATCAATGACAGCTGTCAGAAAGGATGTATCAACAAACACCAATGGGTGGGATATCATGTTCAGAATTGGCTACCAGACCAGAAAAGGTTTAGGTGCTCATCTCCAAGGCAGAGTCAAAGCTATCACCGGAACAAGGAAATCTACAAAGCATGGCTTAGGGTACGCAGAATGGGCAGCATTCTCACCCATCTCGCAGTCAGGGCAACAAATTCTTACTTGGACACTGTATGATCACTTCATCAGGGGACCTACACAGCCCGAGTATAACACCATGGTGAAAGAAGTTCCAAAGTCAGCATATCAAGTATTGGAAGCTCAGCGACCTGGCATGAAGAAGAAGGCCAAGACGGATACAGAAGCACTAGAACTCGAAGATTTGATTTCAGCAGTCAGTTTGCTGTTCAGTGAACCTGAAGCAGAGGCAGAGGAACCAGAATCAGAAGATCTCATTTCAGCAGTCAACCGCTTTTTAAGCGAGGATGACCTATCGCAGTCTTAAGCAGCAGCAGCATCAGCATCAGCATCACCAGCCACCACCAAGCGACAGTTCCTTGGATTTGGTGAGGAAATTGAAATTGTAAGTTCAGCCGAATTAACAAGAGAGCTCAGGCCAGGGTTTTCCCAGCCTCTCAGTAACTTTGTTTCGTCCATCCTTGTTTATAAATTCCATTTCATTCCCTTACTCCTCCCTCCTTCATCCTCCATTCTCCCCCGAAGTTGTTGAAGCGTTAGTCTCCCCCTTCACCCCTCTTTGCCATTTTCCTTAATGGCTCGGTTCTGTCCTTCTACCGAAGCCTCCCAATGTAATGTAGTTCTTTTCCTTTAATAATAAAATCCAAAAAAAAAAATGTGTGTGCTTTCTCCATACTTGTCAACCTCCTTTCTCGGACGGCGATCCCCGTCTTTCTCTTTCCTCCATCCTCGGACGGCGATCCCCGTCTTTCTCATTCCTCCTTCCTCGGACGGCGATCCCTGTCTTTCTCCTTCCTTTTCTTTGGACGGCGATCCCCGTTCACCTCCTCTCCCCTGACATCTTCTTCCCACTATTTGACTCTTGCTGTCTCGCTCTCTCTCTCCTTCCCGACGGCGATCCCCGTCACCCCTGCACCGCTTCTCTCTTGACGGCGATCCCCGTCTGACGGTGATCCCCATCACTCCCTTCTTCCTAGGTGGCGATCCCCGCCCTTTTCCTCCTTTTGCTCAAGTTGTGTTTCCGCTTGTCGACCAACATGGTCGTTTTGGGCGATCTGGGAGAGGGGTCCTATGTTCCCCTACATCCCGACTCTATTGCCGGCACCCTGAGCTTGGGTGGCCCGCCTTCTCCTCCAGTCCCATCGGAGGACTTTCGCGGCCCTACCGCACCCTTTCTTTCTGTTCCAATAAATCTCTGGACGTTTCTCCAGAACCCTCTGTAAATATCGAATCTAGTTTAGGTCCAGAGGTAGAATCTAGCAAGTCTCCATCCCCATCTAGGAATAAGAAGGGTAGTGGCATACCCCGCAGGTATCTCTTAGACCTGGTACATAGGTGCGGCGCTCTTCTAGCTATCGAAGAGTTCGTCCAGGAAGCAGTGGTTCTAAACATGGAGGATCTGCACATAGAGGAAGGGCTAGATGACGGATTCGGAGTGTATGAGATCTTAACTGAAGGTGACCCATCGGATGAAAATGATTGTGAAACAGAGGATGCTTCCGAGATGTATGCGAGTGGCATGAGGAGATTTGATGAACCCACCTCGGCAGTCGACGAGCCCACCAAAGAGGTAAACGTGGGAATAGAAAAAGATCCCAGGCTTTTAACCATAGCTTCTAGTCTCCCTCCAGAAAGAAGAGGTGCTCATAGAGATGCTAAGGGAGTTCAAAGATTCCTTTGCCTGGTCCTATGACGACATGCCCGACATTGACCCTGAACTGGTTGAACACAGGTAATTTTAAAGCCAGGGGCATTTGCCGTTAAACAAAAGTTAAGAAGATTTCTCCCCCACATTGCTCTAAAATGAAGAGGAAATTGAAAACTACACAAAGCTAAGTTCATCCGTGTAGTCCTCTACCCATTGGGGTGGCAAATATAGTCCCGGTAATGAAGAAAGACAGAAGGGGCGCATCTGCATAGACTTCCGGGACTTGAATAAGGCATGTCCAAAGGATGATCTCCTATTACCTCATTTGGATGTCTTAATTGATGATACTGCAGGGTTCGAAACTCTATCGTTCATGGATGGGTATTCAGGTTATAATCAGATCCGTCTACCCCCGGAGGATCAAGAGAAGACTTCTTTTACCACCCCCTGGGGAACGTATTGTTACGTGGTTATGTCGTTTGAATTGAAGAATGCCGACGCCACTTATCAAAGGGCAATGTTAGCTATCTTCCACGACATGATACACATTGACATTGAGGTCTACGTGGATGATATCGTGGTGAAGTCTCGGACTCAAAGAGAACACTCCTCCATCCTTGCCAAAGTGTTCCATCGCGCACAAGAGTATCAATTGAAGATGAATCCGAAGAAGTGCGTATTTGGGGTTTCCTCGGGAAAATTGCTAGGGTTCATAGTCAGCAAACGGGGGATTCAAATGGACCCTCACAAGGCCAAGGTGATAAATGAAATGCCTCCTCCTAAGAACATATCCGAGCTTCGAGGTTTGATTGGTCGGCTTCAGTTCATAAGGAGATTCATATCTCAGCACTCCAAAGATGTCGTCCCTTCTATGAACTGTTGAAAGGGGAGTCAATTTTGATTGGAACGCCAAGTGCCAAGAGGCCTTTGATGAACTCAAGAGTTACCTTATGAATCCGCCCGTGCTTCAGGCGCCCATCCCTGGGAAACCCTTAATTCTATATCTTTCGACCATTGAGGACTCCCTAGGAGTTGTCCTTGCTCAACATGATGAACCTGGCAAAGAAAGGGTGTCTATTACCTTTCTAGCTCTTCAATCCTTCCGAGCTCAAACTCACTACAATGGAGAAAACATGTGCAGCGCTAGTTTGGTGGTGCAGAAATTGAAGCACTACTTCCTAGATCATAAGGTGAGTTTGATTTCTAGAATGGATCCTATTAGGTATCTTCTGGAGAAGCCAGTCCTGCCGACAGATTGGCACACTGGCAAAGTTTCCTCTCCCAATTCTATATCACCTTCATAGTTCAGAAGCTATCAAGGGGTATGCCATTGCTGAGCACCTTGCTCACCTCCATCTCCCTCATAGTGATATGGTTCAAGAGAATTCCCCGATGAAAACCTATCACTTGTATCCCAAGATCCCTTCTGGTCGCTCCATTTTGACGGAGCTCTCAATTCTAGGACGGGGCATTGGTGCTGTTTTGCTCACCCCAGAATGATCACCATTCCTCTAGCCTATCAGCTCCAATTCCATGCCACCAATAATTTCCGAGTATGAGGCTCTCCTTGCCGTCTTAAGCTTTCCTACCTCTTAGGCGCGCGTCATCTCAAGATCATAGGAGATTCTCAACTCGTTCTTCGGCAAGTTCTTTCTACCTCGCAGGCGTGACCCTAAACTCAGCCCTATCAAGATCTGGTCACTCTCCTAGCCAACATTCCATCAACTCATCTACATTCATACTCCTCATTCTCAAATATCCTAGCCGATGCCCTCGCATCCCTGGCCTCCTCTCTCTCCTTCCCTCTCAGCCGCAGCGCTGAGACAATCACCGTTCAAAGGTAGAGGCTCCCTCCACTCAGGATCCTTGGTTTGTTAACCTCAGGAGTTCTCTAGTTTTGAAGGCAGAAAGAAAAGAAGCGAAGAGTTATTGCTTGTGGAGCTAGAGAAATGATGTTAGAAGAAAGGTTGTGGTACCATGAGATTGAGCAATATTGCAGAGATGGTACCTTCCCCGAAGAAGCTGAAGTGGAGGACAAGCGAGCCATCCGTAGAGCGGCATTGAGATATACCCTTATTGGTGGAGTGCTCTATAGACGCGCTTTAAATAATGCTCCTCCGTTGTTTGTCGACGAAGAATCTTGGAAGGTAGTGGAAGGGTCCCATTCCAGTGAGTGCGGAGGGCATCTTAATAGCCAACTGTTGGCTAAGAAATTCTTAGGCAGGGCACTACTGGCCGACCCTAGAAGAAGACTATTCCACCTACGTTCGTAGGTGTGTCAAATGCCAGATCTATGCTGACAAAATCCATGCTCCCTCCTCCTCTTTACATCCACTATCCTCCCCTTGGCCTTCTCCATGTGGGCCTTTGATATCATCGGGCCCCTTGTGATCCTAATGCTCAAGTAAAACGAAAATCCTTCATTCTCACAACTACTGAGTATTTCACCAAGTGGGCCGAAGCTGAAGCATTTGCAGAAATCAAAGGTTCAACTGTGTGCAATTCATCATGAGGAACATCATCGCGCGTTCGGAGTGCCAAGCAGCCTCGTCACCGACAATGACCACAGTTCATATCTCAGAGCTTTAGGACCTATGTATGAAATTCAACTTTCCTTGCATCATTCGTCTCCGTACTATCCGCAGGGCAACAGGCAGTCCGAAGCCACAAACAAACGCTTCTGAAAATTCTAAAGAAACTTGTGAGTCTAATAAATTTGTTGATTGGCCAGAAACGTTGTTGAGGCTCTGTGGGCCTACCGCACCTCCGTCCGCATGCCCACCGGGCAAACTCCGTTCTCACTTACGTATGGAATGGAGGCGGTATGTCCACACGAGATCCTCATTCCTTCGCTAAGGGTTCAGCAGACAAGGAACTCAACCCGATGAACATCGGGAGGCATTATTGGTACAACTAGAACTCTTAGACGAACGACGTCTAGCCGCGACCGATCATGTGCTTGCATATCAAAATAGACTCTCAAGGTCTTTTCAAAAGAAAGTGATTGAGTGTAAATTTCAAGAAGGAGACATAATTTTGAAGCACATTTTTATAAAACCTGGAGGTCCAAGGTCCAAATTGTCAGCAAATTGGGAAGGGCCGTATGTTGTTAAGGAAGTGTACCCCGGAAATGCGTATAGACTAGTTAATGCCGAGGGTGAGGAGCTCTCTCACCCATGGAATGGGCTGTACCTTAAAAGATTCTACCCCTAATATTGATAACAACACCAATTTGTAAAAGAGAATGTTGTTGGCCATGTGCCTCACTTCCCCTCATTGTGGTGAATGATCTCTATGTCCGGCCACACACACATACAACACGGCAACTTAAGGCCAATTCCCCTTTGTTTGTGATGTTTTCACTCAGCCCTCGTGTAGGGAACCTAAGGTCAATTCTTTTCTTACTCGGACGAGGTCCAGGGGCAAAGGGAAATCTAGAATGTAGACCAACAAGCGGTATGTATCATGTGTATGAAGTCTCAAAGAGGGACGGTCAATTCAAAAGAAAAGCAAAAAAAAAAAGGAAAGGAAACAAAAGTAAAAGAAAAAATGTTAAGAAAATAGGGTCATGTCAAAGAGTGGCAGTACAGTTCCCCGCAGGACGCCCTTAAGCCCGGTCGTACGCATGCCCCCAATTCAAAAAGAGCAATGACCTTAAAAGTCCCTGGACAACAGACAGATTGTGCATGTGACATACCCATTGCAAATCTTACACGCCAGTAAACCCGAGCTCAAGACCAAGTCTTGTCTCATCTTCCTATTCTCCCTAGAAAACCAAAGGACTCCCACACCTGGTCTGTGTTAGAACATCAATATTCAAGGGGCAAGAAGCCTTAGTGAGCCAAGGACAAATGCACGCTGCACATAGACATTATCCATCAGACAAGAGATGGGGACGAGATCCATGGCCAATTACTCAAAAGGCAAGAAGTGTTGTTATCAGAAATCTCAAAAAAAAATAATAATAAAAAAAGAAATCTAAAAAAATCCAAAAAAATCAGAAATATCATAATCCAAAAAAAAAACAAAATTTCAAAATCCAAATAAATCAAAATCTCAAATCCAAAAAAAATCAGGAATCTCAAAAAAAGTCCAAAAAAATTCAGAAATCTCAAAAAAAAAAAAAACATAAATCTCAAAATCCAAAAAAAAAATAGAAATCTCAAATTTTAAAAAAAATCAGAAATCCTAAAAATCAAAAAGAATGTGTGTATATACCGCTTTCCTTTAACATGCATTATTTACTTTCCTTTCCGCCTATTTAATAAGGCTCAGCCCTTGACAATATAAAGTCCATTCCTTGTTTATAATTTACGCAATTCTTTAGAGTCAAGGATCTACTGTGAGTGCGAAATCTAATGTAAATGACAGGTAACGCACGTGCTCAGTATTCTCGTCTCTCTCTCCCCTGTTTTAAATCTCATCTCACACTCGTGCCAATTGCAAATCATTCATTAAAAGTTGACATGAATAAAATTCCACTAAAAGATGAACCATATGTACAAAAGATAGGGAGGTGGCTCACAAGTCTCCTCAGCATCCACCACCACTCTCCCCGGATCCCTCTTGACGATCTGGTGGTGGCGGCATCTCGCTGCCACCCCTACCACTCTGGGCACTCCCCTCACCCTGGCGGCGCCTCTCCTCCTCCTCATTCCTCCGCCGACTGGAGGAACCTGCCAAATACTGCCCCACAGAGGCGCCGGTCGCTCTGCTGGCACTCGCCCCGCTCGTGCTCCTGCTGCGTGAACGGCCTATGTCCGTCACGATCTGCTGGAGGCTCTGCGCCACTGCCTGGTGCACCAGTAGCTCCGCACGAAGTTGGGTGACCTCCTCCTGGTCTCCAAGCGACCTCTGCACCCGCAGCACCGCCAGCTCCTTCGTCGCCTCCGTGACTCACGCCTCAGCTACCTCCGCCCGGATGCGCAGCTGGTCTCGCTCCCCTCTCGTAGTCTCGATGTCCCTTTGGAGCTCGTCCCTCTGGCCCTGGAGCTGGTCCCTCTGTCCCTACACCTGGTCCCTCTGCCCCTGCAGGTCCATCGCATGCTCGGTAGTGAGCTGCAAATCCCTCTCCTGCGAAAGAACAATCTGGTCAGTATCAATTGTTAAACAATTTTTAAATCAGAAATTCTATTGTACTTACTCGCTCCTCCAGGTGCCTCTGCGCCTCCTCGGCCGTCAGCACCGCTCTGGCCAGCTGAGCCTCCAGAAGCGACGGAGACCCCCCTGCAGCTCGTGAGGAGGAAGCACCCCCTGCTTCGGTGCTCCTCACTCTCTCCAGCTCCCTCCACTGTGCGCAAAAGCACGTGTCAGTTTCCTAAATCAGCTTAAAATTGTTAAGTGTTGAAGTTGGAGTAGGCACTTACTAGCTCCGCGGTCTGCCTCTACGCCGCCTCCCGATCTTGTACCACTGAGTAGAGTAAGGCCCAGAGCGTTGCAACCTCACCAGCTACATCTACCTGCAGCACATTTCAAATCATTAGCCCAATTCTATAAAATCAAAATTCACAAGGCTGTGGTTTTAGGGTCATTACTTGGTGTCGGGCGCACTTGTATACCTTACCCCCGTACTTCAAGGCATATGCCTGGAGGTACGCGTCGTTGGTAGTAGCGTCCGACTTTACAGCCTTTCCTCGGCGCTCCGAGATGTCAATCTGCTCCTTCGCGCCAATCGGTGGTGTCGTGAAGTCCCCGGAAGCTCCGACCCGGTCGGCGATACCAGTCTCAGACGGGGAACTCCACGGCACTCTGCCGAGGGCTGAGTGAGCGCTAGCTGAGGTATAGGTGTAGAGGTAGCACAAGGTTAAATGCATGCAACCACACCGACCTACCGAAGTAGGAACGGGCCTGCACCAACCAGGGTTGTCCCTCATCACCCTCCCCTAGGTACGGCTGCCAAACCACCTGCAAAGCAAAGTTCAGTCAGTCATCGAGCAGTGAAATCAAGCAATTAATCAAAGGGAAAGGTTAGGGTTACTTACATCCAGGTAGGGGTAGCTGTCAATGGCCTCCTGAAGTCGCTCCAGCTGGTCCCCGAGATTGCATGAATCTCGCGCGAGAATCCCACGGCGTGCAATGGGCACAAGGCCCGGCCATGTGAGATCCCCTCTCCCCAAGGCTGGGAGGTGTAGATAGGCCCAGACCTACAAAATGAGAAACAAGTTAGGCGGCAAGTTTAAGAAAAATGCAATTTAAATTTCAAAAGGTTAGAAAGGAGGGTGTGTACCTGAAGAAAGGGGAAGAATCCACTGATCGACGTTTACCTCTCGGAGGCGCCCAGGTTGTCGAACTGGTGTGTGAGGAAGGCTGCTCCGCAAGCGTATCCCACTACCTCACTCAGATCCTCCAGCAAGGGTAGGAAACGGCAGTGGACTGCGTCCCGGGCTCGCTTCGCTAGCTAGGAATAGTACGAGGAAACGACGCAAGTCCAAGTCTGCCTGCGCCCCGGGCTCGCTCGCTAGCTCCCTCTAGCTAACCCGAACCAACCGGTCTAGATGCTCATCCTCACTCTCTCCCGCTACCTTCCCCACATCAAACAACCTAAGGCTCTCCTGGAGGGGTACCCTAGGCACTAGGGAAGACCTACGCTCTACGGGTAGCTCTAGCAGTCACTGGGCTAAATCGTGGTGGCAGGGGTAGGTGTATCCGCTCACTGGCCTCCCATAGATTCTGAGCCCTGTGATCCGGCTCACATCCTCGAGGCTGGGGATCATATGTCCCCATGGGAATACGAAGGCGGTCGCCTCCGCATCCTACCTGCTCCGTAGAGCCTGAGTGAGAGCCGAATCCGCCCTCATCCTCTCCATCCTAAAGACCTTGCTAAACCCCATCTCCTCTACCCTCTCTCTCTGGAAAGGGGGGAATGCCAAGAAGACAGCCAGCAGAACCATCCATGGCACTTGGGCCCTGATCTCACCCTGTAATCACATTCCATTTGTTAAATCAGTCATATTTAAGGTTCATCAGAGTCGCGACAACTGTGGAAGTCGCGACCTTGTCGTGACGGGGCGGTGCGTCGCGACCTTATCGTGACAGTGCAGTAAGCCGCGACCTTATCGCGACTCCTTCCTAGGACGCGATAATGTCGCATCTACCGGCATCGCCGCGATATGATCGCGTCGTCCAGACCATTGTGAAATCCTGTGGCGCAGATCTGTCTGACGCATTCTCAGGATCGGACCGGCCAGAGCCCTCTTTGTCCGATCTTCTTTTCCTTGGGCGTCACGCCCTACATTGGCCCTCTGGGGGCTCCATCTACCATCTCTACACATTTCATTCAAGGTTTAAGCTCGATCTACTTACCGATTTCTTCACCTTGGTGCGTTTCTTCCGTTCCTCCTCCACATTCACGGTTGGGGCCTCTTCTTCCTCTTCCACCTCCATCTCCGCAATGTCCACCTCTTCCTCAACCGGAGGCATTTCCGTTTGGCGCCGGGAGCTACGCCGCTCCGCCTGGCGCTTCCTCCGTGAGGAGCCCTCGCCCGGGTTCTTCTCTCCCTCCATCTAGATCGGGGTTGGTATGGGTGAGATCGTGGGCAAGCGAAGGAAGCAAACTCGCAAGGAAGCAAGGAGTTGAGAAGATTCAAGGTTTGAGGGGTTTGGGGTTTTCAAGACATAGTCGCGACAGTGTCGATGACCGTGACCGTGTCGTGACCACCCATCTTGACGCGTCATGAAGGCGGTCTACATAGGCATCGCATCATGAATAGAGCTCATTACGCATGCAGAAAATTCTGTTTATTCATTCAAATCCAAATCACTACATTCCCTAATTCTTCCTACAATCAAATAAATGCTTACATCTTTTCCTAACTACCATCTGAGGACTTTCCTACAATAAATCCTAATCAATGCTCAAACAATCCCCACTACCGGCTGAACCTTCTTCTGCAAGGCTTCAATGTATTCCTTCATCACATCCTTGTCCTCTTCTACCTTGGCTTGGACAACGCTCCTCGCGCATCCTTCCCAATGGACGATGGCGCTATGCACGTCGCGCTCGTCCTGCTCATCACCCCTCTTCCTCTCTTGGGTAGGCAGGTAGTGTGATAGGATGGGGACCACCGTGCGCGCTGCGCCACATTGAAGGTAGCACCGGTCCGGGTTGTAGGTAACCAGTGCTTCATTGCCCAAGAGTCATAAGGCGAGCCCGGTGCGCTGAGGTAGGTGGATCATCCGGCTATGCATGAAGCGGGGGCGGATGTCAAACTCTGCCACGGTCATCCTTTTGAAGTGATCACGCCATGCTTTCCGTCCTTTCAGCTACGCCGTCTTGCACCACGCCTTGGTGCTCATGCGTAGAGGGCCACCCACGAAAGCCAGCGGATGGTTGAGCATTGTCTTGCACTCCGTGGTTAACTCCTCCATTGCCTGGAATTGAATATGAACGCCCATCCACAGCTCGAGGGTGATAATGGAGCCGAAGAAAGGACCTCCCATAGCTGCAGAAGATAGACCGGCATAGAGGAATCCCAAAACTGCCTGGCCAATGCTCATACCTTCTGAAATGGAGTCAACAATGGTGAGGTTGGCAAAGGAAATAGCACCTTCTGTTATAGGGAAGAGGATGACTCCACAAATGCAGATCACAGCCGCTTTGGCGATGGCCCGATAATTGCCCGTCTTGCACTTGCATTGCGAGATGATCCACTGTGCAATAGGAAGAAGGTGGACGTGCATCCAGCTGGTCATGGACTGCAAATCCGTCTTCCTTGTCGTGATCTCCGCAAGGATGCTCCAGGAGTTGATCGGCACCACGGTGTAGGATATTTCCAACTCCTCGCCTCTTTGGTATCGCGAGAGGCCGAGCATGATCTCCAGCTCCTCCATAAGGACGGTGGCTTCGAATGTCAGGAAGACGAACGTGTGAGTCTGCGGATGCCACCTCTCCGCTAGCGCCGTGACACTATCCCACACGTGCACCATCTTGTCGTATTTCTTGGCCAACTAGAGCACGGTGGATAGCCCCCACCCTTTCAAGTGGCTGATGGACGCGGGTGGAAGTAGCTCAAGCATGGGCGCTAGCCATGGCACCCGGGAGAACCGCCTATGGCCAGGTAAGATCTGAGGAGAGATTGAAAAAATAGGTTGAGAACGCAAAAGGAGAAGAAGGATAACAGGGGAGAACAGAGCAAAGTTCAGAAGTTCAGAAATTGAGAAGAAGGAGCACTTACTTGGAGCTCCGAGCACATGTAAATATGCCCCGGGATGGCGGAGATTTGCTAGAGAGCTGCATAAGACTCTCTAGCAGCCTTTGGACCGGAGTAGGGAGGGATGCCCTCCTGAAAAGTAGAGAAACTCCTCTTCATGACTGCAAAACAGGGGAGGAAACTTGAAAAGAAGAGAGGCTAAGGGTTAGCTGTGGGATTAGCCCCCTAAACCCTTCTTTTATAGACTTTAGAGAGGTATAATCCCACTCTAATCCCGCAACTAGGTGTTAGGATGAGACTAGGAGAGGTATAGGAGTCCTAGTGTTAGTCTAGGTGTCTTAGGATAAGGCTAAACCCCGGATTTCTGCGTTTTCAGGGCTCTGTTCAAGTCGCGACGTCGCGGTCTGACGCGCCTTGGTCACGACTTTCTAGGGCGTCGCCTCTGTACCCGAGGGGTTGTTTCCATCTCTATGCTTATTATATGTGTTTGTTTGTTTATATTGTATGAATGTATTGGTCATTTCGTGCTTATTTCTGTCTATTTTCTTGTCCAAAAATAACAACAAAAAAAAAGAAAAAAAAAAGAGAAAACAAAAAAATTAGAAAAACCAGAAAAATCACAAAAGGGAAGTCGTCCCAAGTAAGTCATGTAAGTATTTCTATCTCTACTCCCTGCATTACTATATGGTATTCTACTTTATTATCGTTTCAAGGACCGGCTGTTCTCAATGTGCTCTAGGATTTGAGTTCCCCTTTACCAAAAACTGTGATAATCTAGGTGCACATTGTTAATCGTTGGACAGCCGTTGAGTGTTTAAATCCGGGAACGATGTTCAGGCCTGCACCTGCGCGTTGTGGGTAGTCTCTTGACCCGTCCTTATCTGGCTTAACAATATTATCCTGATGTATTTTCTATTTTCTCCTTTTTTTTGCATTCATTTTGATGATTTTTTTTTTTTAGCCCAGCATGCATCATGTAGGACTTTGAGCTTTCCTGACTCATTCCTGACTTTTGATGAGCCCTTGTTGAGTGCCCAATCATCCTCCAATTTCCAAACAAGAAATCCAATTCCACTTTGAATCGGAAGGTTTGCCTCGGAGTGAGTTGTTCCCGTCAGTTTGACAAGAATTTCCCTGCCAGGATTACGTATCCAAATTTTCCTTTTCCTTTGATCCGTTTTGGTTGCGAACCGCTCCCAGGAAAGAGTAATGAGTTACCTGCCTGGCACGCACATGTCCTTCCAAAACGAAACCTGCAGGCCAATCGGCTAGGGTACCTCTCAATCGAGGGGTTGATCATCCTTTTCTTTCTCCTTTTCGTCCAGACATGTGCTTTTCTTTGCATCCTGCTCGAGCAGCTAATTCTGGACTTTCACGAAGATTCCAATTGCTCATTAGTCAGATCGGTTGTCTATTTACCTTGGCTCCCACTTTTTACTCCACTCCGCATTATCTGCACTCCGCTGTCACTTCGTGACATCTTCACTTCATTTCCGCTTCGCTTTCGTACAAAGTGGAAGCCAAGGAGGGGCAATCTATAGACACCGCGATTGCGACCAATGGGTTGAACCACATTTCTTGTCAATTCAGTGGGCCCCTAATTGGTCACTCACCTTGAGCCCATCATTAGCCATGTATTGAGCCCATTAACGATTTAAATTGCCTTGAAATCCCGCCCATATCACTTTGAGAGAGTCCTTAAGCATCAATAACTCTTATCCATCCATGCGGTTGGCCGATAATTCATGTAAATTTTGATTTTATAGTCGCGACGCATCGTGGCGCCGCGTCTCTGAGTTGCGACAGTCTAGGCTGCCGCGACAGCCCTTGCATTATCCATGCACGTGGACAATACTATCGCGATGCTCCGCCCTGTTGCGTCACCATATCGCGGCCCTAGGATACGCCGCGACAGCAGCTGCGCATGCAGGCCTCTGCAACCACCTCCTATTTATCCTCTCATGGCTTTATCTTTATCCCTAGGAATATCTCACCCCCTTGGGCGAGATTTGGGCCCTAGGGACTATCCTTGAGGACCCAAGGACTCTCCATCCGAATTTGGGTAAGGATTATCTCCCATTTTAATAATTCTGATTCTAAGGAGATATTTCTCTCTCCAAGCGCTCTAAAAACAAGGCCTCTCCTCAAGGACGAAGGGGAGCCTCATTTTGACCCCGAAGGGCTGCCGAAATCTCCTCTCATCAACACTTAGCCTCGCAGCCATCCTTTCCCACCACTCTTCTTCACATTCCACTCATAAAGCTTCACTTTCTTCATCATGGAGCACAAGACGTGAAGAGGCGACCCCAGCATCCTCCTGAAGCCTTTGCACACCATATGGGACTGCATCCACGCCACGGAGTCGCCCTAATTGGCTCACCTCCTTCCTTTCTCTTTGTTTCTTTGTTCTTCATTTCTACATGCATTTTCATGTCTTTCTAGATAGGTTACATTCCACTTTCCACACGTTTCCACACACCCTAGGGGTTAAAAAACACCCCCCAGGTTCATCCCTTCCATGTTTGTTTGTTTCCTTTCATTTTTAGAATAGTTGCTACACTAATCATGTTCTAATAGGGCTTTTTTTTTGTTGTTTCTCTTTGATTGGCAGGCATACAAACAAGGTACTGCGAGGAGCTCTCATCCTCTGGCCGGCCGAGAAGGGAAGGAGGTCTCCCTCACTTTCTCCCGCACCAGAAAGAATGCGACAGGGGAGGGCGACGCGACAAGAGACGCGTCAGCCATGACGACTGCGTTATCAGGTTTCCTCTATTCTCTTCCCCCCTTTCCTAGAGTATTTAGCTCGTGTTATTTTATTCATTTAGGCAATACTCTAGGTGGCGATCACATTCCTTACTCTTATACCATTAGATTTAATATCCGTTAATGTGTCGAGGGGAAGCACAATCCCTGTGATTACAGGGCCAGAGCTGACGCATTTCTGCCCTGTATTGACCATCCACAGGGACCTATTCGCTGCTCTGACAGCCTTCCTGGGATTTCATATCCACGTCCAGGTGACTAGACGCGATTCACAGTGCTGACGGAAACGCGCCCCTTCTGACATTTTTGCTGTAAACTGCTGCATACAGAGCATATTGCATCGGTCGGGGGACCTCCTTCACTCATATCCTAGGCTCCGCACACCCTTCCGATGAAGGCAACCTCGTCGTTGGGCATTCCGTCCGTTTGGACTAGCGAACCTTCTCCCGGAACCCCGTAAGACTCCGTACCCCGTGGATTCCCTTACGGCGGACCGAGCTGGTGGTACCACTCCTTAGACCCGGGTTAGCTATCCCATTGCATGGTGAGAGGTGATTCTAGTTGCACCCCGAAGTACTCATTTTCTACCCAACTAGGAACTCACCTAGAGTGACACAATATTTTTCAATCCATTAATTAATTGTAAAACTCCTACAAACAAGCGCTAAGCATTCTAACTTGTTTGAACTATCTTTTATTGATTAATCTTTATTCAACTTGTTTGTTTGCTTGCCTTGTTAAAATGGACCAATATTATCATGCCGATTTTTATTATAAGGACTGTGAGGATAATTCAACCGTTCAATCTTTCCAATCCCATGTCCGTCCATTTCACTACCGTGAGGGACAACCTTCCACCTCCTATGGTTATGTGCACACACCGCGCACTAGCCAATTTGATGTCCCTCCATACCACACTCCAATCAAAACCTGACGAGAGCCTTCCCCCTACCAAAATTCAACAGTCCAAACTGTCCTACATGCACTGGATCAACTCACCCCTCAACAACTAAATTTGATCCAATCTTTAGTTGAGGGTGTGACTCCCTCTCCCTCTCCTTCTCCCTCTCCTTCTCCCAGGCACCCACCTTTGTACATTCTGGCGACTTCGCCACATGCCCCTGTACTTTCTCCATCACCTCGGCCCCCTGGCCTTTTGCACTCCCGTGCCCCGGTCCGTACAGACCGTCCCTTGGGAAGGCCCATTAATTCAAGGCCACCCCATGTACCCCCTCAGTTGCCCAGCAGCAACCCACTCCACTCCAAAATGCTCTTCTCCAAAAATTGAATAATTTGGAGAAACAAATCAACAAGCTTTCAAATTCCACGGGTGACCCCGTCGCCGCCATGCTGGCTCTCCCTCAAATTTATATTCATCCTTCGAAGATGTCGTCGTACCGACTGTACAATGGCACGGGGAACCCCTACCTTCACATTGAAGAATTCCTTTATGAGTCTTCCCGTTGGCAGCAAGATCCTATCATTCTGGCATACCTATTCAGAAAATCTCTTGATGGCCCTACGCTCGAATGGTTCTACCCCCTAGAGCCAAGTGAGGCAGGAGACTTCCGCCCTCTTCATAAAAAATTCCTTCAAAGGTACAAAGACCGCGTTAGTCCTTATCTCTCTATCACGAACCTGGCATCCGAGAAATTGAGGGCAAACGAGGAATTTGTCCAATTTGCTGACTGTTGGAGGTCAATGGCCACTCGCTTACAGCATGAGCTCTCGGGGGTCAGAGCAAATCAAAATTATTATTTCAAACTCTACTACGAGGTTGAAGCACATTTTTGCCATGAATCAAATCAACTCCATGGAGGAGCTCTACGAGCTGGGACGTTACATCCATACACATCTAATGGACTCCCCGATCGTAGAGTTGTTTAACCATATTGACCCGAGAAAGAATGGAACAGTGGACACCATCCACCATTCACCTCACCACCACACAACATCTACATCATATGCGCCTCCGCAAACCCCCATTTACCACAACATGCCACCACCCAGACGTCCACTGATTCGTCCTTTTCAGATTCAGCAACATCCAACTGGGCCCTACGACGCCCCTATTTTAACAAAGAAGCTCCTGCGCCCTACGTTGCGCCTGCTCCGGCTCCCATGCCGATTCCCATACCTCCACCACAACAACCTCCACCTCCACCACAGCCTATTTCTCGGGCTCAAGTTTCCAATGCCGAACCCATCTAGGAAACCACTTGTTGCTATGACGATGAACCTTCCGAGGTCATGTTCGTACGCAATTTACCTACACCTCCTACACTGCCATCTATTATCATCAAACCTTCCATAATTAAGCCTCCACCCACCATTACACCTCCCACTACGCCAACACCCTTGGCAGCCGAACCCGAGCAAATATTACCCTTCATACCCATTACGACTCCACAAGCCATACAGCTTCCCACTCTATCTGCCTCTACCCCATCCAATAGAGCGGGTGCAAACATTTAAGATGATTCAAGCGTTAGCAGAAGGAAGCCTTGGGACCGGGCATGCTTTTCAAAATCCATGATTTTATTCCTCGCATGCCGATCATCGTTAATATACCAGGCACATTTACCGAGCGGGAGTCCTCCCCTCCAATCATGGCCGTCAATAGGCCTTCTAAATCAATGTCAATCATACTTATTGCCAACCAGGTTCATTTTACAATACTCATAGGGAATCAAACCCTCCAAGCTCTCACGACCCCTCACACCATCATTGTGAACCTTCCCACTCTAGTGAAGGGGTCAACTATCTAGATTGTGCTTACGCACTCCAAGACCAACTCATTGGTACAATCTATTACTTAAGGGGTCGTGCCCCTTCCCATATCAAATGTCATACAATCTTCGGGCATGGTCCCCTCATTGTTGCTTCCAACTCTACTGGTGAAACTCCCCACCATTTCATCACACTACATTCCAAGGGAGTTACCACTGTCATTTGAAAGCCCGACGGAAGTCAACAATCCCCCAATCCTTGAGAGCCACTCAATCCCACAGAGAAGAGCAAGACCATCTGCCCGCTGGGCACATTTTATGAGGAAGTATCTGAGGGTCAAAATGCCGGCCTCCAAGCAAAAGCCAAAATGCCAGGCAAGGCAAAAGGTCAGGGGACCTTCATCTCCCTCTTCCTTTGAATCGTCTTTTTTGCTTCTCAGAACCTTCCCGTGGGTTCTCCACATTCCCTCCCCATGAGAGGCATTTTACTTTCATCTTTTTTACAATTCGTCTTCTTATACCGGGCATCGCTCCCCTTTTTGTACTCCTTACTCTTCCTTCCATGCCCCTCGTGGCACATCTTCCCGTTGTGCCACACTTGACACATCTCCCTTCCGTGCCCCACGTGGCACATCTCCATCTTGTGCCCCACGTGGCACAACTCCCTCTTGTGCCCCACATGGCACATCTCCATTTCGCGCCACATGTTGCGCACCTTTCTCTTTGGCCCCTCGCGGCCCGCTTTTTCCTTTCACTCCTCCGGCCCCGCCGGATTCTCTTCTTCTTTCAAGGTACCGCACCCTCCTTCTTCTCCAATCCCCTCCGGCCCCACCAGAGTCTCCAAAATCGTTCCTCCACTCTCTCCTCGCCGCCTTTAATCGGGTCCTTCGACCCTTCTCGCATTGTTTTTGGGGTTTTAGCCCCCACTCGTCATTATAATTTACAAATAAAAAATCAAAATTCTTGTAGACCCCGAGTCTCACCCCAACGTAGGGCATTCGTCCCTTTTTACCTTCCGAAAAAATTCTTATGTTAAAAATTTACTATATTTTAGCAATATTAAAATTCCAAAAAAATAAATATTCAGCATTGCCATGCCGTCGCAGCATTTCTATTTTAAGAATTCCATGCTAGGAGTCCAAAATTCCCTCTTGGGTCATTAACGTTTGCCCTTAGCATGGGCACTTGCACACACTCCACGGCACCCTAAGCCGATTGCTCCCGGTAGACACCATCACCATCATAGCCACGCATGAAAGGCATAAATGGCTGTTTCTCCTCTTATTCGGCCGAAGTATGGGTAGCAGAGGCAGTCTGGGCAAGGCAACCAACCCAAGGCACTCTATCATAAGAGGACGTCCTCCAAATGGGCCAAGTTAAATGACCAATAAAAATCCAAGTCAAAATACATGTTAAGAGCGGCAAAGTCCCTGCAGAGATCCAAATGCACCTGGACGTATGCCTGCAAAAATCAAAATCAAATCAATGATAATAGGGCATGGCAAAGAGTGGCAAAGTCCCCACGGAGATCCAAATGGACCCGGTCGTACGCATGTCCCTACAATCAAATGTTCATCACTCAAGATTCCAAAATAATTCAAAATCCCCAGTGCTTAAATGAGACTAAATCTTCTAACGATTGTGCCAGGGAAGGAAGTCAAACCCAACTCCTCAATGCCCATACCAAGCTTATCTCAATGTTTTCTTCCCTTCTTACTGCCAGACCTAGTTGCCTTTTCAGGCGTGGCTTTGGTAGTGCACTGTTAACCAAGTGC
This sequence comes from Colocasia esculenta, assembly GCA_014218235.1. NCBI lineage: Eukaryota > Viridiplantae > Streptophyta > Magnoliopsida > Alismatales > Araceae > Colocasia > Colocasia esculenta. Next base: position 134,884,830 of record CM024754.1, read on the forward strand.
AATTGCTCGTGGGCGCCACGTTAAAACGCATGCCCTACTCTGGGCATTGTTTAATGAAACGGGAGGTAACAAAAGACCCCTTGCCAGTCAATTTTTATAACCCTAGTGTTGCCATGGCATAGCAATATTTTCAAAATCCAAAAAAAAAAATTCAAATACTTCTAAAATCTAAAAAAATCAAATACTTCCGAAATCAACAAAGATCACGTATTTCCAAAATCACAAAAAATCGAAATATTTTCAAAATCAACAAAAAATCCAAATACTTTCAAAATCCAAAAAAAAATCAAATATTCCAAAAATCCAACAAAAAATCAAATATTTCTCAAAAATCCAAAGAAATTTGAATATTTTAAAATTCCAACAAAATTCATGATGGTTTTGCACTATGGCAAGCACATTGCTTCTTGTCTGTGTCAGATCGACGCAAATCTTCCCCTTCATGGGTTCCTCCAATCTTGAACTCCAAACTCTCAGCCAAAACATCACTTATCTTCATGGATAAAACAAATAAACTAAATGAGTTGTTTATTTAATGCTTTATTAATGCTCTAAGACATGCTTTGAATGAATGTTGTTTTTCCATGACATTTGTTTTTCTTAGCTAATGAGTTTTGGGCGCAGGATTCGAGTTACCTCATCCGGCGCAATCAGCTGCTACTGCCCCTACCATCACTTATTTGTATCTACTATATGTATACCCTTAGAGCATACCAAGGACCTTGTGGCTCTGGGGAATCTGGGATTTGAGTTCCCCTCTATCAAAAATAATGATTATCTCAGAGGATCCTTAGCTGCAAGGATAGGCCGTTACACTTGACATGTGAGGATGACGGACCCATGCATACCCTTTGGTCTTGACTCATCGGCATAACAATATTATCCTTGGTTATTTTCTACTCCTCTTTTAATCTTATTTTCCTTTTAGCCCAGCATATATGCATATTGAAATCTCAGTGGAAAACCACTCTTCCAAGCCAATTTGAGGGTCATTCGCGCCTCAAATTCGAAAGCAACCTTGAAATATTCCATTCCGGGTCGAATACCCAACTCCCTTTGTTGCCGCCTCCGGGCTGATTTCCTTCAGAACTTTTGTTTGGACTTATCCCTTTCATTTTTCTTCTTTATTCCCAGATATCCACTTGAGGCAGTGGCAGACGCCCCCGATGGTGCAACCTAATGGATTGTGTCCTTAGGTACTTCTCCTTCGCTAGAAGTTGATCTCTCCTTCTCTCCCCAAGATCCACCTGCGGCAATGGCAGACGCCCCCAATGGTGAAACCTAATAGATTGTGTCCTTAGGTACTTCCCCGATGCTGGAAGTTGATCTTTTCTTTCCTTTTGTGCCCCACGTGTCACCTTTCCTTTCCTTTTCCTTTGTCCAAGCACTTGCTTATGTAGGTCTTCTTCTCTAGTGGTGACTTCCTAGGTTGTTGGTGAAAGACTCTTATTAGGTGGCAATAACCAATGATTATGTGTGTCTATTTATCGCCTTGGCGTCTTCTTTTCAGTCCGCTTCCGCTACACTCCACTTTGCTATGCTCCATTTCTTTTATTTCGCTTCACTGCATTTCACTCCATTGAACTCCACTTTGTGTCTTTTCGCTTCGCTCCCCTGCAAAGCAAACGCCAAGGCGTGGCAGCTGTAGACACGTAAATTCGGCTCCACCGCGAGCAAATTTCCTGTTGCACCATAATACCACAAATGGCCCTCTTCTTGCCTTGAAAGAGTAGTTTTCCCCATCATTCTGGATCACCCCCATTATTTCCGGTGCTCCCCTTCATTTCAATGGCCCCTCGAGAATTATAGGCATCAATTCCATGTCGCGATGGGTATGGCAGCCACATTATGAAAGGCATCCAGGATGGTGGACGCGATTCAGGACCTTATCGTGACAACTCTAACAGGCGCGAACATAACACGACGGCATCATGGGGTGCGACCTTAACGCGCCGGCCATGCAGGGCGCAACCATGAAAGTTGCGTCATGCATGCCGGACGTGTTTATCAACACGTGCCTAAAGCTAATTGCGTCCAATTCGATGGACGCGATTTTAAAGTCGAAAAAGGCTGTGGCCCAGAAAGTCGTCGAGCGTAGGCCCGTAATCATGAGAAAATCCTATAATCGCATCCTTGTCAACAGACGCGATTTAAAAGGTCAAATCATAATTCCCCATCAAGAGACAGTGCATTTATGAGCCGATTGCCTCGAAATTGCCCCTAAGGTAATCGCGTCGGCCATGGCCACCGCGTTTCAAGTCGTGGCAGCCCTGGCAGACGCAATTCCTCTCCTTATCGCGGCGCCCTGACAGGACGTGATTCAGAAGAAGTGACAGTAATCATGCGCTTGTCTCATCAATCTGACCTTACGAATCGTGGCTTGCCACCCGGACGCAATTCAATCCATGTCGCGGCGCGCCAGACCGACGTGATTCAAGTCGCAGCCTACCACCCAGACGCGATTCAACTTCTTGTCATGGTGTCGGTACCCGACCGATTCAAAGATTTCACCCCTATAAATTGACCCCCGAGGGTCATTTGTAGAGGGGGGTTCCACGAAGCGGCAAATGTTAGGATCGATACTCGGTGATGGCAAAGCTAGAAGGGGGGTTGAATAGATTTGCAGCGGAAACTTAAGCAATTTAAAAATTACTTCGTATTAAAAGATCTACTCAATCAAAACCCCTTTGATCTGATTCAACATGTGTGAATAAATCAATAAGTAGTGTGTAGACGAAATCCCTATGCATGCATCTAGCGCAACACAATGCAAACCACAAGTCAAACCACAGTGCACAAGGGATTTTTAGGTGGTTCGGAGATCACACCACGTGACACCTACGTCCACCCCCCACACAGTGAGGACACACTACTCAAGAATTGAGTACAACACACACACACGAGCACAACGGCTCAACCACACACACACACACACGCTAGATCAATTCTAAAATAGATCAGATCCTCTAGCCTTGATCTGACCAAGACACCACACACTATGATCTGTACACAACCCTTGTACAGATCACAAACCACAAACACTTCCACAAACACCACGTACTGACCTCCAATCAGTACACACACACACCGATATATGAAGGTAGAAAGAAAGAAGAGTTCTAAGTTGTAGAACAAATCCGGAGATGAAGAACTCTTCGTGTGGTCGTCCAGAAGAACTCCAAGCTTTGTGTTGATGATGATCAGACGATGTAGACGAAGCTTGATTCGTGGACAAACTGACTTCAACTCCTCTCGTGAGATGGATCTTCCTTGAGCAGAACAGAGAGTTGAAGCAGAGCAGCAGGAAGAAGCCTTCTTCTTGACCTTTGCTTAGGGTTTTGGTATGGTGGCTTCTTGCTACGAAAATAGCCTCATATGGTCTATATATAGTGGTGTCCAAGCATAGAGAGTCGTGCTAAAAGGAAACACCAAAATATAGATCATATCCCGGCCATTAGATCTTCAGAAAACTCCGTCTGTCGACAGCCGACTTGCTGCTGTTGATAGGAACAGACAGTGTTGCAAGATCCAGAAGATTGAGCTTGCTGGAAACAGTTTACTGCATGGATCTGTCGAGAAGTCACTATTCATCTGTCGACAGGTCATTATTCATCCAGAAGACTGGACTTTCTGGAAACAGTTTCCTGTATGAATCTGTCGACAGGTCACTATTCATCTATCGACAGGGCACTATTCATCTTTTGACAGCACACTATTCATCTGTTGACAGGTGCACTATTTCAGCACCTAGTCTTGTTCTTTTGCACTTGGATTTTGGGCTTTGTCTTGTGTAAATTCACACCTACATTAAAAGACATTCTAAGTGAGATATAATGAATGCATAGTTAATTAGTAAAAGCATTAACATCAATGCATAGTTAATTAATAAAAGCATTAACATCATGTTTCTTTCAATCTTTTTGAACCATTCACATAACATCAATTAGTATTGCTCATCATCAAAAACATTTAAGCACTTATTACATTCTCCCACATGAGAACCCAACATTCTCCCCCTTTTTGATGATGACAAAACTTACAATTGATACAATTGATGTTTCTCCCCCTTTTGACAACATTCAAAAAGATAGTGAATGCACAATTGGATAAGAATGAAGCAAAGAATTGTGTGACCACATAACTGAATTGTGAAAGATATGAGTGGGGAATGAATGTTCAATTAAAATCTTAAGGTTAAGAACTGGTTTACACCCATTGCAAGATGTCATAGACACTAGTATTAAGACACGTAAAAATTCTACAATGGTTAAGAGATAATACTCCGGGAATCTCAAGTTATAGCATTTAGGATACATCGTCCAAAAACATATGAAAGTAAGATAACCCCTTGAATAAAACCATTAAAGAAAATCATATACCTTAGTGGTGATTTTCAGTTGGTAAAGGAAGGTAATGTCCACATAAACATTTGACAATTGACAACCCATTGTCCTTGATTTAAATCTTGGAGGCTCCACTCTATTTCAAGCATTTGAACAATTTCTTTTGTCAAGTTAATGTGGGAAAAGTAGTAATTAGGATCACTTTCACCTTTTGACGTGAAGGTAGACATGAGGGATGCCCGTACCCCCAGTTACTCAATGTGAGTGACCATCATACCATTGTGCAGAGATAATGAAAAGACTTTTTGACGCGAAGACAGACATTTGTTATGCCCATGTCCCCGGTTACTAAGTGATACTCATCATTGCTCTACCTTTGTCCCATTTTAAATACTTTTTATGAACTTTTGAGTGTTTGAAATAGGTAGCTTTTCTCCTTTTTTAAAAAAGTATTTTTAACAATCAAGGTCAATGATTATTTAATGTCAATGGTTAATGTAAAACATTAAGTTCAAAAACCTTCTTACTTATCAAACCATTTTAGAAACATGATAATCCACAAGGGAGCCATTCAAGTGAGTTAGGTTAAAATCATTAGATTTGATCAATATTTTCTAGATGACACAACCTAGACTCAAGCACAAAATATTATATCAAAATCATTGTGATTTATTCAATGTCTTTGATACTATGTGAATATGAAAGGTTGCAATGAGTAGTAAGTCCCTATTCTCCCCTTGCATCAATAATATGAACAAACTCATAAAGAAAGGATTTGATAAGATGAAGATTTATCATTTAAATGTGTATCTGTCGACAGCAAGGGAGTGCCTGTCGACAGATGCACTCAGACCTGAAAGACTTGGTTCTGGGAGGTCAAGAACTGTGCTTGGATGTCGACAGCAGAAGAAGTAACTGTCGACAGATGCACACAGGGTGCAATTTCTAGGTTCTGGAAGGCAAATCTGTCGACAGACTATTTGGGGCTGTCGACAAGGGCTTTGAAACTTCATCTTTAAGGCTTTGAATTGAGAGTGATTTGAACCATAAGATTGAGGGATAAGTACACATTGAATATGAAGGGTATCCCTTATGAATTTCACTCACCTAGCCTTAAACTTACTCCCCCATAATGTGTGCATGTGATGAGATAACATTCAAGCAATTCAATCATGATTTACACATTCATCACAAGCAGTTGCACACAAATTTCATGAGCATTTTCAAACTTACTCCCCCATAACACATGCATAGAAAATGTATCAAGCAATTCACACGTTATTAAGCACACAACTAGCCTTATGCATTACATGACTTTTGGTACTTGGCGGAGTATTTTACTCACGCATATGATAATTTCCAAACAAGCATAACTTGTTTTTCCACATGTCATCATTTGATATACCAAGAGGTCATGTGCACAGTTATGCAAGCAAGATGGCATGATTCCAATTGCTAAGAGGCATTGTCATGTGAGGTAGCATTAAGGCACATTTTGCATTGCTCAGATAAAGGTAAGAATCCATTTCAATTTCAGCAGTTCAAATATGAAGTGATAAGGAGATTTTACCTGAACAGTCTTCAATCATAGTCAAAAAAAAAAAATTTACCTTTGTTCTCCATCATTTCTTGCCTTGCACAGCCAATGTCATGAATCCATTTCTAATTTTTGGCTGCAAGACATCTCAGCTTGTTGATCAAGCTTGTTTTGGGACCCACACTTGCTTGGGTCCTGCAACGACATTAATGTTAGAATATAACAATGATTTCAAAATCCAAAGTGATTTGATTTTTGGATTTCTGTTGTTTTGTGCAGTTTTCCTGTTCATAGATACATGAAATTTCTGATCTTTATGAACATGTTTATCCTTGTGTGTATGAACACATGGATTATTATGGAGCTTTGAAGCATGCACAACATCATGATTTTTTGAGAGTGTTGATTTTTCTTCCAGCAGAATTTAGCAAGATGACCAAGTTTATTGCATTTGTAGCAAACGGGTTGAGCATTTACCTGGAGCTTACCATAGTGTGATTGTATTTGCTGGAATCTCTGAGATCCTTTAGAGTACCTTTGATCACCCTTGGGTTGAGAAGAAGAAGGTGGTACCCTTTGGTATCTCTTGGCATGATGTGGAGTTGGAGATTGCCTTGAAGCTTTTTGAGCTGTTGGAGGAGTTGAAACCTTGTACAATCCTGCTTTCTTTTTCACTTCCTTTTTCGGATTTTCAGTTGTAACAACATTCTTTCTAATTGCTGCATTTTTGTTCAAATTTTTATTTTGGTTTTGAACATTTTTCTTATTTTTCACAGAAGCAAGACTTGTGTTTTTCAATTCATTTTGAATCTTCTGTTTTTCAGCTTTTAATGCAACAACTTCTTTTTCTGAAGTCTGAAGCTTGTTTAGCATGACATCCAAACCATTTTTCATTTTGTTCTTTTCATTTTCAAATTGAGCAATTTGTTGTTCCATATCAACAATTTTATTCTTAGAATTGTTCCATTCGTCATTTAATGGTCTGTCATGATACATGCATTCAATCTTCTTTTTCAGATGATTATTTTCCTCAATCAATTGGTTGCATTTCTCTTTTATTTGATAATCATGAGCCATGTTGGAGATTTGTTTGATCAATTGATCATTATCAAATTTGAGATTTTCATTATGATCAATCAATTTTTCATTTTGATTTTGCAAATCAGAATTTTCAAATTCCACATGATCATGATCTTCTTTCAACTTAGAAAACTTGATTTCATAGTTTTTGACTTCCTTTTCCAATTTTTCATTCTCCATTTTCAATGTTTCATTTTCTTCATAGAATGCTTGAGCATTATCAATTATCATTTCATTCTTTTCCAGATTTTCTTTTAGCTTCTTGTTTTGATGTTTAACAGTTTTAAATTGTTTGCACATGTGCTCATAGCATTCTATCAATTCATCATAAATATATTATTCTCTGAATCAGAATTGGATATTGATGCATCAAATGGATCTGAATTTGATTTACCTGATTCTTGAGAATTTCTTGACACCTTTAACATATGTGATCTTCTAGAGTCGTCTGAACGAGAAGAGCCTCTTGAGCTTCCATGAGCAATGTAGCATTTTTCTTCTCTTCTCTTTCTAGACTTGCATGTTTTCATAGAGGAGACCTACATTTTACCAACATGATTATCAAACTCAATAATCATTGGTCTACTTATGATACTCAAGAACTCAGACATATTTCTGAGTATGTAGTAGATAAATAAACCAACCAACGAAGTGATCAGATCAGTTCAGAATCAATTATAAGCCCGATCAGAGCAATTGAGCACACATAAATATATATGCCAAATCACAATCGTTGAACAGAAAACCTGCTCTGATAGAAATTGTTAGGATCGGATACTCGGTGATGGCAAAGCTAGAAGGGGGTGTTGAATAGATTTGCAGTGGAAACTTAAGCAATTTAAAAATTACTTCGTATTAAAAGATCTACTCAATCAAAACCCCTTTGATCTGATTCAACATGTGTGAATAAATCAATAAGTAGTGTGTAGACGAAATCCCTATGCATGCATCTAGCGCAACACAATGCAAACCACAAGTCAAACCACAGTGCACAAGGGATTTTTAGGTGGTTCGGAGATCACACCACGTGACTCCTACGTCCACCCCCCACACAGTGAGGACACACTACTCAATAATTGAGTACAACACACACAGAGCACAACGGCTCAACCACACACACACACACACGCTAGATCAATTCCAAAATAGATCAGATCCTCTAGCCTTGATCTGACCAAGACACCACACACTATGATCTGTACACAACCCTTGTACACACACTTCCACTACTGACCTCCAATCAGTACACACACACACAGATATATGAAGGTAGAAAGAAAGAAGAGTTCTGAGTTGTAGAACAAATCTGGAGATGAAGAACTCTTCGTGTGGTCGTCCAGAAGAACTCCAAGCTTTGTGTTGATGATGATCAGACGATGTAGACGAAGCTTGATTCATGGACAAATGACTTCAACTCCTCTCGTGAGATGGATCTTCCTTGAGCAGAACAGAGAGTTGAAGCAGAGCAGCAGGAAGAAGCCTTCTTCTTACCTTTGCTTAGGGTTTTGGTATGGTGGCTTCTTGCTGCGAAAATAGCCTCATATGTCTATATACAGTGGTGTCCAAGCATAGAGAGTCGTGATAAAAGGAAACACCAAAATATAGATCATATCCCGGCCATTAGATCTTCAGAAAACTCCGTCTGTCGACAGCCGACTTGCTGCTGTCGACAGGAACAGACAGTGTTGCAAGATCCAGAAGATTGGGCTTGCTAGAAACAGTTTACTGTATGGATCTGTCGACAGTCACTATTCATCTGTCGACAGGTCACTATTCGTCCAGAAGACTGGACTTTCTGGAAACAGTTTCCTGTATGAATCTGTCGACAGGTCACTATTCATCTGTCGACAGGGCACTATTCATCTTTTGACAGCACACTATTCATCTATTGACAGGTGCACTATTTCAGCACCTTGTCTTGTTCTTTTGCACTTGGATTTTGGGCTTTGTCTTGTGTACATTCACACCTACATTAAAAGACATTCTAAGTGAGATATAATGAATGCATAGTTAATTAGTAAAAGCATTAACATCAATACATAGTTAATTAATAAAAGCATTAACATCATGTTTCTTTCAATCTTTTTGAACCATTCATATAACATCAATTAGTATTGCTCATCATCAAAAACATTTAAGCACTTATTACATTCTCTCACATGAGAACCCAACAGCGAAGCCCTGCCGAGTTCCCGCCTCGACTCCGGCCTAGGAGGATCTTCTACCTCGTGCCGATCCACGCCATCCTTCCTCGGAGTCCACAGTGGGCGTCCCCTCCGTTGTCTGCCATTCCACGTATTTCGGAGCAAGGCGGGAGCGCTCTTCTTCCTCCTCTCATCTGTCCAACCGGCAATGCCGCCGCGCCATTCATATTTGGAGAAGCACCCCCTCCTCTTTCTCTTTCCTTTTATCTCCACTTCCTTCGGGCCCCATCTGGCTCTTTATATTTTCCTCTCCTCCGGGCCCCACGTGGCCCTTTTACTCCTTTTTACGCACACACATGCATGCATACACACACACACCTACATTTTTTTAGGGGTTTAAAAAACCACCATTCGGTGAGTCCTCCCCATTTTATTCATTTCATTTATTCGTTCGGGATTCGATACTACATGTCTTATTTGGCTAATCCCCTTATTTTCTTTGTCTTTTTTGTCAAGGTAATCAAATGAGGAAAATGCCCTCTACCACGGCCAGCTGTGTTCGTAGAGGAAGAAAGGACCCACATCATCCCCCGCGCAATCTCCCAGCTTAAAAGGTACGTACGTGATCACATCCTTCCATCCGCACCCCTCGCGCGTGCATCTCTATTCGGTACCCTCGCATGCCTAGCGATCACGATCCATCTCACCCCAATATATCCCTCTTTGTGGACCACATGTCATCCATCAGCGGTATCTACAGCGGTCTTTGTACCTCTAAAGGAATTTTTTATGAAGGGGGCGGAAGTCCCCTGCCTCACTTGGCTCTAGAGAGTAGAACCATTCGAGTGCAGGGCCGTTAAGGGATTTTCTAAAAAGGTATGCCAAGGTGACTGGGTCTCGTTGCCAATGAGAGGACTCATAGATAAACTCCTTGACATGAATGTAGGGATTGCCCGTGCCATTGTACAATCGATACGTTGGCATCTCTGAAGGATGTATATAAATTTGAGGGAGAGCCAGCATGGCGGCGACGAGGTCACCCATGGGATTGGAAAGCTTGCTTATTTGATTCTCCAGATTATTCAATTTTTGGAGAAGAGCATGTTGGAGTGGAGTGGGTTGCTGCTGGGCATATGAGGGAGTACATGGGGTGGCCTCGAATTAATGGGCCTTCCCAAGGGTTGGTCCGTTCGGACCGGAGCATAGGAGTGCAAATGGCTAGGGGGGCGAGGTGATGAAGATTGTATCGGGGTAAGTGGCGAAGTCGCCGGAATATACAAAGGCCGATGCCTGGGAGAAGGAGAGAGGGGAGGAGTCGCACCCTCAACTAAAGATTGAATCAGATTTAGTTGTTGATGGGTGAGCTGATTGATTGCATTCAAGATATTTTGGGCAGTGGGATCCTGGCGGGGGAAGGCCCTCGCCGGGTTTTGATCGGAGGTAAGTGTGAAGGGACATCAAATCGATCAGTGCGAGGTGTGTGCACATAACCATAGGAAGTGGAAGGTTGTCCCTCACGGTGTTGAAATGGACGGACATGGGACTGGCAAGATGGAGATGCGACATTATCCTCATAGTCCTCACAATTAAAATTGGCATGATAATATTGTTCCATTTTAACAGGCAAGCAATCAAACGAGGTTGAATGACAATATAAATCAATCAAAGATGGTTCAAACAAGTTATGATGCTTAGCACCTGTTTTAGGAGTTTCATAATTATTTAATGGATTGAAAATATTGTGTCACTCCAGGTGAGGTCCTAGTTGGGTAGAGCATGAATACTTCAGGGTACAACTAAAATCACATCTCACCACGCAATGGATATCTAACCCGGGTCAACGGAGGGTACCGCCAGCTCGGTCTGCCGTGAGGAAATCCACGGGGTACGGAGTCTTATAGTGTTCTTTGCAAAGGTTCCCTAGTCCAATGAGACAGAATGCCTAAAGGAGAGGTTGCCCTTACCAAAAAAGGTGTGTGGAGCCTAGGATATGAGGGAAGGAGGCCCCCCGACCAATGCAAAATGCCTTGTATGCAACAATTATAGCAAAAATTGCAAAAGGGGTGCGTTCTGTCAGCAGGTTGAATCGCGGCGGGTACAGACGCCGCGACTTCAAAATCGCATCTAGTCACCTGGACGCGGAACTGAGAGCCCCAGAAGGATGTCAGGGCTGCGCCTGGTCCCTATGGACAGACTGCTGACAAGAACGCGTCGGCCTTTACCGCCGTGACAAGAAAATAGTGACGCATCGGCCTAAGCTGACGTGACAGAAAGTAGAACACGACTGACCTGTGCATCGCGTTAGTGATCACAGATTCGCGTCCGCTGTATTGGATGCAATTCCAATGGCAACCCTAAAACAATAGAAAAAGGCAGGAAATAACAGGATAGATGTACAGGAAATAAAAATTAAGACACACAGAACGCGTCGGCTTTGGCCGCCGCGACAACAGAAACGCGTCAGCTCAGGCCGTCGTGACAAGAAAATAGTGACGCGTCGGCCTTAGCTGCCACGACACGAGACAGAGACGCGTTCGGCTAATCGACTGCATTCTCAAAGCTTAATAGCGTCCTCTGTATTGGATGCGATTCCAAAGGTAACTCGAGAATAAAAAATGAAACATGAAAGTAGGAGGTTTGCACAATAAAAAGAGAAGGAAAAAAAGTTAAACACACAGCATGCTTTGCAGAGTATAAAGTGAAAGAAAAAGAAGAGTGCCATGTGGGGCACGAAGGAGGGGGGTAATCAAATGGAAACGCAAAAAGAGGTCTCACCATGATCGCTAATCTGTAGATACTTCCGAGGGACGACGTGTAGTCCACAAAGAGGGATAAAAATGGGGGGGGGGGGGGGGGGGGGGATGTGGTGTGTGTGAGGTGGAGTGGAAATGGAAGAAAATGACAAGAAAAGAAAAGATCGTGATTGCCAGGTACGCGAGGGTACCGAATGGAGGTGAACGACGAGGGGTGCGGATGGAAGAAGTGATCGCGAAGAATACCTATTGGAGAGTGGGGAAATTGCACATGGGATGTGGGTCCTTTCTTCCTTTACGAGCACGGCCGACCGTGGTAGAGGGCATTTTCCTCGTTGATTACCCTGAAAAAGAAAAAGACAAAGAAAGTAAAAGGGGATTAGCCAAATAATGTGTAGTATCGAATCCAAAAGAATGAAATGAAATGAATAAAGAACATGGGGTACGACTTACCGTGCGGTGGCTTTTAAACCCCTAAAAATAGGTATGTGTGTGTGTGTGTGTATGCATGCATGTGTGCATTAAAAAGGGAGTATAGGAGCCACATGGGGCCCGGAGGAAATAAATGAAAAGAGCCACGTGGGGCCCGTGGGAGATGAAGTGTGAATTAAAGGGAGAAAGGGGAGGGGGTGCTTCCCCAAACGATGGATGGTGCGACAGTGCTGCTGGTTGGACGGAGGAAGAAGGGGAAGACGCTTCCGCCTCGCTCCGCTCCGGTGCACGTGAGGAAGACGACGGGGATGCTGGCTCCCAACTCCGAGGAACGGGAACATAGCTTGGCGTAGAAGGTCCCCCTGGGCCGGGGTCGAGGCGGGAATCCGACAGGGCTTCGCCGCTTTCTTGGAACCCCCCTTACAAATGACACTAGAGGGTCTAGTTGTACGGTGCATGACCTAATCGCGTCGGCCTGCTCGGACATGATTCAAAGATTTCACGTGATTCCAAGGTACGAGTGCTCGAGTGCGACGACTTTTGGGGCCTAGGGCCTAATCGCGTCGACTTTGCCCGACGCGTCTCTGATTTGAAATGCGTCGGCATTTCCGGACGCGACAAAGCATTTATGAATTTTATTTATAAAAATCCTGTCAAAACCGACATTAGAATTGCGGTGCTCACAGCGGACGCGTTCATGACATTTGGGCATTTTTCATAAATAAAATAGGTAAATCCCTTGTCGCGTCGCATAAGGCCGCCACGATAAGGTCCATTTGGCCTTGTCGCATCCCGCATGCTCGACACGACTATGAATCACGGCGAACATGCCGGACACGTTTCTAATGTGACGACCAGACCCATCGTGACTTCATGAACACGCCCCGAAGACCTGTCGCGACTTGAAATGAATGCCCACGACCTCCGACCAGCCTTGGAAATGGAGGGGAAGCAATGGGAAAGGATGGGTGAGATCCAGAAGTATTGGGAAAACACTCTTCCAAGGCAAAATGAGGGCTATTTATGACATTATGGCGCAATATGAAATTTGCCCACGGTGGAGTCAAATTCACGTGTCTACATACACCATTCAACTAAATAAATATTTTCCATTAGCCGATGTTAAGATTGGTGAACTCAACCTTAGAGCAGACTTGATCTATATGCCCATGGAAGGCTACGACGTAATTTTGGGAGCCGATTGGCTATCCACCTATAGGGCTATTGTAGACTGTAGAAGAGGGAAAATCTCCTTTAGTGAATTCACTAAACTGACCTTCACGAGACGTAGACACAAGAGACACTTGTCTCTCGTCTTTGCTATTAAGGTGAAGAACATGATAAGAAAGGGTTGTGTGGCATTTCTTGCCGTCATAGTGGTTGAAAAGAAAGCATCTAAGATATCAGACATCCATATAGTGCAAGAATATCCTAACATGTTTCCCGATGAGCTGTCAGGCATTCCACCTAAAAGAGATGTGAATTTCTCAATTGACCTAACATTGGAAGTTGCACTGGTATCACGCCAACCCTACATAATGTCCCCTGCTGAATTGAAGGAGTTAAAGGAGCAATTAATGGAATTTCTAGAAAAGGGATTTATTCGACCAAGTACTTCCTTTTGGGGAGCACCAGTGTTGTTTGTCAAGAAAAAGGACGGATCCCTGAGGCTATGCATCGACTACAGGCAATTGAATCACCTCACTATCAAAAACAAATATCCTTTGCCTCGTGTCGACGAGTTGTTTGATCAAATATCAGGAGCCAAATACTTTTCTAAGATTGACTTGAGATCGGGATATCATCAGATGAGAATTAAGGATGCATATATTTACAAGACGGCTTTCAGGAGCAGGTACGGTCATTATGAATTTGTAGTCATGCCTTTTGGACTAACCAATGCTCCTGCAGCTTTTATGCAACTAATGAACAACATTTATTGGCCCTACCTCGACACATTCGCCGTGGTGTTTATTGATGATATTCTTATATATTCCAAGACCACGGAAGAGTATGAGGAGCAACTGAGGATCGCTTTGTAGATTTTGCGCGACAACAAACTCTATGCCAAATTGAGCAACTGTGATTTCTGACTCGAGGAGGTGTCATTTCTAGGCCATGTCATATCAAAGGATGGTATCGTTGTTGATCCTTCCTAAGTAGAAGTTGTACTCAAATGGGCAAGACCGACCAACGTCACTGAGATCAGGAGTTTTCTTGGACTGGCTGGCTACTACAGACGATTCATAAAAGACTTCTCCAAGATAGTTGTACCTCTTACTCGCCTTATGCAAAAGAGAACCCATATGTCTGGAGCAAGGAATGCGAGAAGAGCTTTTAGACATTGAAGCAATGCTTGACCTCTGCACTTGTCCTCGCATTACCAATCGAGGGCGAAGGATTCTCAGCCTACACTAATGCATCTGGAATCGGTCTAGGCTATGTATTAATGCAGAATGAGAAAGTGATAGCATCTTCATCAAGACAGTTAAAGCTTCATGAAGTTAATTATCCTGTCCATGACCTAGAATTGGCTGTTGTGGTATTTGCACTAAAGATATGGAGGCATTACTTGTATGAGGAGTAATTCATCGTCTACTCCAACCACAAGAGTCTGAAGTACTTGTTTTCTCAGAAGAAGCTTAATATGAGACAAAGGAGATGGCTGGAGTACCTGAAAGACTTTGATTTCAATATTCAATACCACCTAGGCAAAGGTAATGCAGTCGCTGATGCACTTAGTAGGAAGCCAGTAGCATCTTTATCTTGTTTAGTCATGGGCGAGATGCAATTACTTGAGCAATTCGCCAATCTGGATCTAAATATTGAGCAGAGAAGTGATCAGATATTGGTGGCTAACCTTAGAGCTCAACCCAGCATCTTTATAGAGATCAAGGAGCAACAGGCTAATGATCCATTCCTAATCCAAGTAATGGAGACCATAGCTGACAGGCCCGATTTCTCCATCACTGAGGATGGGAGACTGTTATTTCAAGCCAGGACATGTGTGCTTGACAATGAAGAGTTGAAGAGAAAGCTGATGGATGTAGCCCATAAGACAAAGTATACAATTCACCCAGGTGCAACCAAGATGTGCCAAGACATGAAAAGGTCGTTTTAGTGGCCAAATATGAAGCGTGAGGTGGCTGAGCCTGCCGCGCACTGCCTCACATGTCAGCAGGTAAAAGCCGAGCACCGACATCCTGCGGGTGTACTTAGACCCCTGGACATACCTGAATGGAAGTGGGAGAGTATCGGCATGGACTTCATCATGGGTTTACCCCGAACTCGTGGTGGACTTGATGCTATCTGGGTCATAGTGGACCGTTTGACTAAGTCCACACACTTTCTAGTAATTAAGAGTACCTGGATTGTGGATGTTCTTGCAGCATTGTATGTAAAGGAGATAGTAAGACTACATGGAGTTCCTGTGTCCATAGTCTCAGATCATGACCCCCGATTCACCTCTAGATTCTGGAAGGGACTTCAGACTGCTCTAGGCACCAAACTTAATTTTTGCACTGCTTTCCACCCACAAACAGATGGACAGACGGAAAGGACAAATCAAATTGTGGAAGATATGCTATGTGCATGCACTATAGATTTTGAGGGTATTGGAATGAACAGCTATCCTTCATAGAATTCGCCTATAATAACAGCCACCAGACCAGCATCAAGATGGCACCATTTGAAGCACTGTATGGTAGGAGCTGTAGATCGCCAGTCTGCTGGAGTGAAGTAGGTAAACAACAATGGATGGGACTAGACATGGTACAGAACACCAGCAGAGACATACAGAATATCAGGGACAGGATTAAGATAGCTCAGTCCAGGCAGAAGAGCTATGCTGACAAAAGAAGAAGGGACTTAGAATTTCAAATTGGAGATCATGTGATGCTTAAACTGTCCCCGACCCGAGCATTTCAAAGGTTTGGGATAAAAGGCAAGTTGAGACCGAGATTCTTAGGTCTATTTGAAGTATTGGAAAGAGTTGGCGAGGAGGCATATCGTCTGGCACTACCTCCCAAGTTCTCAACAATACATAATATTTTTCATGTGTCAATGCTAAGGAAGTACGTGTATGATCCGTCACACGTAATCAACTATGATAATATCATTTTGAACAAGGATATGACCTATGAAGAAAGACCGGTGAGGATATTGGACAAGAAAATGCAATAACTCCGGAATCGATCGATACCCGTGGTCAAGATACTTTGGAGGAATCACGAAGTCGAGGGAGCCACGTGGGAACCTGAAGCAACGATGCGACGAAATTATCCGGAGTTATTCGGTAAGTCATTCTTCCTCTTAAGATCATATGAATTTGGGGACCAAATTCTTTTTAAGAGGGGGAGGATTAGCAACCTTGATTTTTTAAATCCTAAAATAAAATAAAAATTTAATTAATAAATGTGATAAATAGAATTAAATTAGAATAAAGAAGGAATAATGGAATTAAAAGGAAAATAAATCAATACCCATTAAGCTAAATTAGTAATGGGTTTTACTAATAGTCCTAACATAAATTGTTGGGCCCAAATGTGAAGAGCCCATCATGGGATGGGAGGTAATTAAGTGAAATTTGCAATAAAAATTAGTGGTAATTAGTAAAGGGGTTAAAATAATTAATAAATCACACATATGTATCCTAAAAAGAGCCCTAGACTTATCCTAACTCCTTACCCACGAAATTAGACCTCTCCTCCATCCTAAATAGGGGATAAATGCTAGGAGAGAAGGAGATAAATAAGGAAATTCAGAATTTAATAGAAGGAAGGAGTTTTAGAAAGGTAGGACTCTTGTAGCAAGCTATACATCCCCCAATTCGGCCCTCTCAACCCATCGTTCGTGGTTGGGGCTCTGGGAGACGAAGGGAAAGGCTGAAGAACGAAGGAGCAAGGAGAACGAAGCTTGGAACAAGAAGGGTTCATCTCGTTCTTCATTAAAAACCTATGATTTCTTAACAGTAACAAAAGGTAGGCAATCTCTCAAGCACAAATCGATTAACTTCGGCCATAGGTAGCCCATACATCCATCTATCAAAGCCCCATGATTTCCCCATTTTTGTTGCTCCATAAAAGAGAATTAAATGCCCTAATCTCTGTCATCACCATGTTCCCAAACACACATGATTGTTTTCAACCCATGCATGTACTTGATCCCATGCCTTGAAATAATTCTCATAAATACTACATGATGTTAGCTTTCAAACGCCCCTATTTTCCCTAAATTACATTATGTAATTGTTGCTAATTAAATCATTTTCCATGACTGCGCATGTTTAGGTCACTGAAAAGTAACCTTATTAAAGCATGCACAAACCTTGTCTGTTTCCAAATTACTCATGTCTGTTGATAGATCTATGAGTCTACTTTCATTTCAAATTGGTTTCATAATTTTTTGGTCATCTTGCGATTTTATATTGATTTTAGAAGAGCTCTATATCATGCATGGGAGGGAAGGACCAAAACCCAAAAATGGCAAAACCCCATTTCTGGGTCAGGCCGCCTCTCTGAAATCACGACGACCCGACCCGTCACGATATCAGAGAGGACGCGGTCGGCCGATCCATCATGTTCTAAACACAACGGCCTACGCCGTCGCGATTTCCTCCCGAACCGTGCTAGGCCGGCCAGTTTGACAGTCGCGCCTAGGCCGCCCCATCGCGACTTGAATCGCGACGGGTACCCCCGTCGCGTTTTCAGGATTTGCGCCAGAAATGATATTTGCCCTTATGCCCCTCCTATTTATGCCATTTAACCTTTGTTGAACCTAAATCATGCACTGTTAAGATTAGTATTAACCTGAATATTATTATTTTTCAATATTTAAATAAATCTCATTATTTAAAAGCCATGTGCACGATTTATCATACTCTCATGATTTCTTACACTTGCACACACTAAACATTTTTATTTGTAATGAGGCTCTATTAAAATAATCAATAATATATCTGGTAATTATTAAGTGTAATTATTTCACTTAAATTCTCTATTATTTAAATGACACTTGTTTTCGTTTTATTCACGTGCTTTGTACACCGTATCACGTCCCTCTGTCTTCGAGAACTCGAGGCAAGATGAACAACATTTCGTTACACACTTTCTCTTAGCATGGACCACCTCTCCATTGTGAATACTCCTGACTGGATCAGGGACTCCTTGTCAAGGCCTCCGTAAGTCTCCTTGGCTTTGGCACACGTCCTTAGCCGACGAGCTGGTTGTACCCTTAAATCCTGTTACACTCTTAGGGATCAGCACGATCCAACAGCCTTTGTGTGTTTTCCTTCTTACCTTGTGATCACGCCGGACAATCTAGTCTGTGTTTTAGCACGACTAGTGGGCGGTGGTGTCTTCTACCAGACTATCGGTACACGATGGTGTGCTGTGCAACTGTGACTATTGTTGTTTGGCATGGTTTTACGATTTCGTCCCTGTCTCATCTACTATCCTTGTACTCTCATCTGTTCACTTTCACTCTACAATCTCGTCTATTTCATCTACTATTTTCATCTATTCTTGGTACTCTATTTGGCCATCCCTATGATTGTCTAAGATAAGAAACATAACTTATGCCAGTGCAATAGGGCCCGATCTGGTCCTGGGAGGAGCACCCGAAAAGTGCTATTTGCCCATGGGAGTTAAAATGATAACGATGTTGGCATACATCCAGTGCCATTATACTATCAAGATTTAATCTATGACAATTAAAGTGAAATCTATTCAAGTGCTATTTATACAAGTACTATCGTTACTAGTACACCATTATGCAACTTTACGTGCTATATCGTTACATGGCCAATCATTTATCATACTTGCTGTGCTATTTTTCATGTACTAGTGCTATCGTTACTTTGCTCTACATGACTATTCTCTTTAGTTATCCTGCCATTTAAGACATTAATCATTTAAAGCATGCTTGTTCATACGAGATATTAAGTCCTACTGAGCGTTATTCGCTCATCTTGCGCTATTATTTCATGTGTTTTAGGTGAGTCTAATGGAGATTACCACACTCACGAGGAGGGGAATGAGGATGATGCTCAAGAGTGACCCGTTTCATCAACCTGTGCTTAGTAGTTAGTTAGCTTAGTTGTCAATCAGTTAATGTGTGTTAGTTTGAATTTGAATAAAGTACTATGGGCCCTAGTTTTGGATCTGATTAGTGATTGTAATGGAGTTTGATGAATTATTAATGAAGTTGGAGTTTATTTGATAGTATTCTGATTGTGCAATGGTTTGTCATTTATTTATCGCTCTGTACTACTTAATAACTATAATTCCACTCTGATATTTCACGTCAAGGTGTTACATGGGGTGAAGTAGAATGTGTTGTAAGAGGTACACCGATCCAGGTATACCATTCACCCAGGGAGCACTAAGACATACCAAGATTTGAAGAAATATTTCTGGTGGCCAAGTATGAAGAAAGAAATAGCAGAGTTTATAGCAAGGTGTTTGATATGTCAGCAAGTTAAAGCAGAACACTAAAGGCTAGGTGGTTTGTTGCAGCCATTACCGATACCACAATGGAAGTGGGATGATATAGCAATGGATTTTGTTACAGGTTTGCCCAGGACAGCATCAGGACATAATGGTATTTGGGTCTTTGTTGATAGATTGACAATGGTGTGTAGGTTGCTAGCAGTGAGCATGTCTTGGGCAGTAGGCAGGTTGACCAGGTTGTATGTGGACATAATTGTGTCGTTGCATGGCATTCCCCTTAGCATTGTTTCAGATAGAGATCCCAGGTTTACCCCCAAGTTTTGGGGGAGTTTGCAGAGGGTTGTTGGCACACAGTTGAGGTATAGTTCGGCATACCATCTCTAAACAGATGGACAGACAGAGGACAATTCAGACTATTGAAGATATGCTTCGGGCTTGTTGTTTGGTTTGGGGAGGTGGATAGGGGTAGCACTTAGACATGGTTGAGTTTGCCTACAACAACAACAATCATGCAAGTATCGGCATGGCACCATATGAAGCACTTTATGGAAGACCTTGCAGAACACTGTTGAATTTGCATGAAGTGGGTGACACGTAGGTGATAGGACCGGAAATGGTGCAGCAATGTGCAGAAATGGTAAAGTATATCAAGGAGAAACTTCAAACGGCATAGAGCAGACAAAAGAGTTATGCGGATACACGGCGCAGGCCCCTATAATTCGAGATTGATGATTATGTGCTCTTGAGAGTTTCTCCAACCAAAGGTGTGATGAGATTCAGCAAAAAGGGCAAGTTGAGTCCCAGGTATGTGGGTCCATTCCAGATAGTGGAAAGAATTAGAGAGACGACATACAGATTGGAGCTTCTAGCGGATTTCACGGATGCACATCACATGTTTCACGTCTCGATGTTAAGAAGGTACATTCGTGATCCCACCCAGGTAGTTAGCTATCAAAGAGATGATTTGAAGTCGGATATGTCCATGCCAGAGTATCTCGTGATGATTACAGGCCGTCGAACACAGAAATTAAGAAATAAGGATATTGAGCTAGTAAAAATCAGGTGGGAGAACAGGCAGGGTGGTGAAGATACTTAGGAATTGGCTGAAGAAATGTACAAGACGTATCCATACTCGTTTGAGTAAGCGTTAATTTCTTTTTAGGTGATAGTTGCATATATGTTGAACTATGTTTATGCATATTCTTTTAATTTCGAGGATGAAATTTTTTTAGGTGATAGTAATGTAATATCTGGTACGTTTGGATCGTGGTTTATTGGGTTTTGGAGGCCAATGTGTGGCCTATTGGTAGACCATGCGGGTCTACATATGTTTGCACAGGTTGGTGTGGTAGGTTAGAAGGCTGAAGGGATAGAATACCCAGCCCAAACAAGCCTCTGTCGGGTTCATTAAGAATGCGACATAACCAGACATCGTGATTCTTGCATAAATGCTACCACCTGTGCTGACGCGATTTGGCACCGCCGCAACGTGAGTGTCGTTGCATGCACGCCGCGTGGCGCATGCAGGGACGTTGGGGATTGAATGCATCACCGATGTCGGACGCATTTCTAAATGCAGCGGGAAGACACAATGTGATTTAAATCCTGTGTGTTTTGGGCTTCTGCCCTAGGCTGAATAGTGCACTGGCACTGTTCAGCTGGGAGAAGTTAGTTGCGGGTCTTTGAAGGGAGATTTGGGTGATTGTTGGCCATTTAGAGTCCGTTCGGCGTGATTCCGGCATGAGGAGGTGCTTTGGAGCGCGGGGAACACTAGGATATCGTCGGATTTGCATTTCACTTGCAAGTAGGGGAACTTTCCTTCGTTTTCGTCCATATGACGTGTGTGCATTAGGGTTGTGGGGTTTTGGCTTGAGAATCATGTGGATATGGTAGAAAGCATGCCTAGGGCTTTATTTACATGCTTACATCCTGCTTAAACAGTATGTGTAGCTATTTAATGTGAATTCCATAATGGGTTTAGGTCTGGGTTCTGTCACCTGAAAGGCGACGGAACTAGACGTCGTGATTCAGGTTTAAAGGCGATGGGTTGGTCCATTGCGATTCAGTCTTCTAAAAACGTCCACTGTGTTGGACGCGTTTTGAAATGTGGCCAGCCGAGCTCTGGTGTTCTATGGCCAGTCGTTCTGGTTTCTGTCCCACATTGCATGGGTTGTTTTGGCAATGCGATGTAGGGTCTATATGGGTTGTGTCGGCCTATACCATGAATGTTAACGAAAGGTTTTGCATGGAAATGTGTGCGCAGCAAGTCGGGTTATAACGCCTTCCGAGGTTACCTCTCTAGTTGGGTCCCCAGCACCGAGTGCTCGGGGTTTGTCTCGATACAATGCGTAGCGTCAAGGTTTGAGTCGTCTTCCTAGACACCCTCACTCTTGAGTTTGCATTGTATGTCCGACTGAGGGAAAGACGACATTCGACAGCGACACGTGTTTGTGGGTGTGCGATCGCTTGTAGCGCGCTCGTGGTTGGGGGACAAACACCAGTAGACGTACTGGTCCCCAGATAGTCTTGTTTCCAGTGCCTCACTTTAGAGTTCTTGGCTAGAGTCCCTAAAGGTGTCAGGCTTGGGCGAGCAGTAGTATAGTCTGTAGGTGTGGTGTTTGTTGTCTCCACAGTCCTTGTCTTGTTGAGGTGGAGCGGCAGCTGGACCTTTCATTCGTGGCTGTGAGACTGAGAGGTGGACTTGTGTTGTTTGCCCGAGTCTGTGGCTGGTGTCGTGAACCAGTTCTCGTGACTTGTGTGCGGTGTGCCCTTCTATAGCTTGTACACATGTTATGGTTTGCCATTTACTTACTTGCAGCTGTAGCATCATGCATAGGTGTTGTATTTTTAAATGCTTTATAGCTTTACATATTATATCTGTTGATCATTGTGTTTATCAACTTTGGGGGAGTTTCCGTACTAAGCCAGTGACTTGTGAGACTCACCCCTTCTTCTTCCAGGTGAAGGAGAGCAGGAGGGTTCCCATCCCTCTTCTAGTTCCTATCGGCATCATAGTGGAGTCAGGCCCTCACCACCAGCAGAGTAATATTTTCACTTGTGGAGCCTTGGGGGTTTGTCCCGGGCTGTTATACTCGTTTAATGACTTATGTATGGAATTGAATATGTACATTCATTTGAATATATGTGAGAAATGGTATCTTATGTGTGTTCAGCATGTTTCTTTATATTTCGATGGACACGTGTGAATGATATCCCTTGCGAGGCTTCGGCCCAATTGCGGGAAGCAGAGTCGTGTCAGGCACGTTATTAGGTTAACGAGCCTGAATGGCGAGGACCGTCACATCATGTCTGCCTTACAAGAATCTCTTCCTTTTAGACCGTTGCTCACTTTTATTTTGGAAGATTTTCAGTAGATTTGTCTGATGATATTTTAGTATCTGTTAAGGAGAAGATTGGGCTATCCACATTTAGAAGAAGTCACTATGTTTTGGAAGATAAAGCTCAGAATTTTTAGACTAAGGACTCTATACCAAACTACACTAATGATATGTTTTCGGATGAGGTACAGAGCTCCTCTTCTATTCCCCAAATTCATCCTCAAGATGTTAGAAGAGAAGAGGTTAGAGCAAAAGCTATAGCAAAAGAGGTAGTACAAGATGAAGCTGCAAGACCTTCTCTAGAGCATGATCTTCTAGATGAGACCATAAGTCAAATGCTCAGAGATCTAAAGGGTAAAGGAGTGGCTCATGAAGAAGATGTTCCAAGCTCTAGATAAATTGGGCCTCCTATGTATGAAGAGTATCATCATTTCTCTCCACCTCCAGTTGAGACCCGACCAAGTTCTCATGGGGAGACAAGTAGGACCTTAGATAATGTACTAAATGTGGTCCTTAAGCAACAAGAGATGCTAACTGTACTCCAAATGTAAATAGATCAAATAGATGTTAAGTTTGGCTTTATGTCAGAGGAAGTTCAGTAGATGAAGGATATGCTTCTTCATTTGGTTTGCCAGCAGGGCAAGGGCAGCTCTCCAGCTCCTCCCTCAGTTCTTCAAACAGAAGAGCAGTACCCCAACCAGTCATAACCATAGCCAGAGCAACATGAAAATCAGCTAGCCATGGAGTCAGAAAAGCAGTCAAAACATTATGTTGAATAGTAGCAACAACAACCTTAGCAAGAGCAGCCTTCTAAGTATATCCAGCAGAGATCAAAAGAACAACTAGAGCAGTCAGTGGAGAAGTCTGATCAGTCAGTGAAAGTGCAACCCAAAGTTAAGACTTTTAAGAAAAGGGTCAGGAGGAAGCTTATGAAGATTGGTTATGTTGTTTTTCCTTCCTTAGAATCCAATCCCATTCCTTCACCTCCTCATGAACCAATACCTCCAATTCCTTCTTAACTAATCACTCATGTTTCCTCTGATCCTCCCCCTTCTACTTCTCAGCCAAAGGTACAGCCTCCTTCTCTACCAATCACTTCATTTACTTCATTTCCTAAAGTGTATACATACAAGTCACATACTGTAAATACACCTACTCTTCACACCTTAGCTCCTCATTTTTACTATTCATCCACTTGCTCAAATAGTGCCCAGTGTGACACTTACAACTAAAGTGGGGCCAAAGATGAAAATTAAACCTTGCTCTTTACTTCCTCCCTTTTGGTATGCATTTATCTATCACTCTGAGCAAAATATAGCTCTTTTCCAAGAATTTTTATCCATTAAAGTTTTTCTTGAAGTCCATGGGTTGCCTGGCTACAAGTTTGAAGACTGGCACCCTACTTTGATCAAAACTCAAGATATTCTTTTGGCTGATCTGAATCTTATCACTCAGAAAAGCCATAGCCTTTCTCTTGAGGAAGTTTTGTCTCTTTACCCTGGAGAAGCAGAGAAGTATAAAGTAGCGAGAACTAGAAACCAATTTCTCAATGTTTCATTTCATTTGGATTTCAGATTCTATGATCTTTTTGGAGATTTCATAAAAGAGCAGTAAAGTAGTTACAGTAGAATGAAGACATTTAATGAAGAAAGATTCAAACTGAATTTGCCTGATGTCAGTAAGGGACAATGGACTATGATTGTTAAAGGGCAAAGGGAAATCACTCCATCTATGACCATTGGATTGCCCTCCAGCCTGCAGCCTAGTCTGATAGGGGCCATTTCTTCCAGAAAGCAAATTGCCCAAGTTGTTTTCAATCGGCACATCAGGATAGTAGTAAGGTTCAAGATAAAATACAACATGAAGCTATCATTTCATCGTTTTGCCCTCAAGAATGCTCCAAAGAATTCACAGTATCTCAAACATTTTCAGCACAATTTTGCGGAGTCTGAGAGAATGTCAGAAGAACAGTGGGAAGTGTCTTATCTTGAAGAGGGTTCAGAATACAAAAGGCTGAAGTTATTGCCCACTGCCTACCTTTGTAGCAATCTGAATTTTTGAACAAAATAAAAATTCACATAATATTAAAAATTTTGATTTATTAGAAAATCAATTAAAAGAAAATAAATGACATAGGAAAGTAATGCAAAGAGAAATAAATGAAACCCATTAAATGAAAAGAAGTATTGGGCTTTATTAAATTGACCTAATAAAATTTAGTGGGCCAAAATAAGAATTTTTAAAAGGGGAATAATTGGAAATTACTCTAAATTCGTAACTAAAATAATGCTTAATTATAAAAGAAGTATTTAATGCATTAAAAAGGAAGTTTGAGTTGAAATGGGATTCCTAAACCTACCCTAATGGATTGCCCATGAAATTAACTCTCATCTTAACCCAATTAGGAGATCTCATGCTTAAAAAGGGGAGAAGTAATTAGGAAATTCGGAATAAAAAGGGAATTAGAGTCATAGTAGGAAATAGATTGGGAAGATGCTGAAATACTCTCCTAAAACCCTCATGGCCGGCCCTAGCTCATGCCAAGGGGTTGCTAGACCAGGAAGAGAGGCCAAGAGGAGGAGAATTCGTGGAGAAGAGGGATCTCCCAAGTTCTTCCCCGAGTTCTTCAAGTTCATTCCCTAGAGACGTAAAACATCTGAAGGTAGGCATTCTCACAAGTATAATTAGTATAATTTTAACTGTAGGGTCTTCCCATCATCTGGAACCATGCCTCCCAATTTCATATTTTTCCATCGCCTCAATCTTATGTTATGAATTTTTGAAGTTCTGCAACTTGCATGACCCGACCCTTCATCTTTAATCTTGTTCTTCATGTGTACTTAATTCCAGGCCACAAAATTTTTACTGGATGTTCTGACGCATGTTACCTTTCTTTTGCCCCTAGAAGCCCTAATTTTCATCTACTCTAGTGGGCGAATTAATTCTTTTACTCCAACTGATTCCTGTTCCATGTTCTTCCTGTTTAACCTAACTGAAGTATGTCGAAACCTCTATAGTTTTCAAATTCCTATTTATTGCATGTACCTTGGCCTGTCCAAAGTCGTTTAGTTTTGGTTTCACAATTTTTCATACACTATACAAATTATTCTTAACTTCTAAAGCCTCCTATATCATTTGGTTTAAGTTTTGGCTGCAATACAAGGTCCTGTCAAATTCCTGTCGGAATCAGGCACAGACCACCAGAACGCGACGGCCCGATAGGCCATGTTCTGTGGTCTGATTGCGATAGTCTACCTGTCGTGATCTGAACGCGACGGGAAGTGCTGTCGCGATGATTGTGCTTGGCCTGTCGCGTTCCTCACATGTCCCTGTCGCGTTCTCAGCGCCAAATCTGAACACCCCGTCGCTATCCATGTAAGGCTCTGTCGCGTTCTACCCTGAAATCGTCGCAACCCTTTCATGGGTGCGTCGCTTTCACAGGTTTTTGCAGAAAACCCCCTATTTTGCAAATACGTAATTTCTACTGTGCTTATACCCTTTAATCTTAGTTATATCATAGTAAATGCACTTAATATAAATTGAACTTTTATATGTGATTTAAAATACATACACACGACCAATTTCCATCTATGATTTCTTGTCACATGTACACACTCGAACCATCTAAATGCGGCTTAATTGGCATAATCTATCTGGTAATTTATGCAATTAAATTGCCTTAATTATAAATGAACTTGTTCTTGATTTCTGCATTGTTTTGAAGCACCGATCTCGACACTCCACTGTTCTAGAACTCCTCTAGAACGTGAGCACTTGTTTCCATAATTACCCTCTTTCTTGACTTGGACGAACACTCCGATAGATATTCCCTCTGCCGGACTAGTGGGTCATTGTTCAAGGCCTCCGTAAGTCTCCTCTGTCCATGGATTCCCACATGTCGATGAGCCGGTTGTTGAACCACTCCTTATTACCTTCATATTTTGGTGCTAACAAAATTTATGATTAAATTTTTTCATTAGTATTTACGATTATTTTTGGCGCACTAAAATGCTAAGTCGGTGTTCATTCAATATACATCGATTTCTATTCAAAGTGCCACATCGATTTCACTAACAATGATTTGATAAGTGACACAACGATTTGATTGTGTAACGATTCGTTAAGTGAAATATCGATTTTGGTTCTCATAACAATTTCATAAGTGAGAACAACGATTTCCTCTCATATCGATTTGGTTCTCATAACGATTTCATAACTGAGAACAACGATTTGCTCTCATATCGATTTTGGTTCTCATAACGATTTCATAACTGAGAACAACGATTTGCTCTCATATCGATTTGGTTCTCATAACGATTTGATAAGTGAGAACAATGATTTGGTTCTCATAATGATTTGATAAGTGAGAACAACGATTTCGTTCTCATAACGATTTGATAAATTGCACATCAATTTTCTACTCATAACAATTTGATAAGATTCATAACGATTTGCTTCTCACATCGTTTTGTTAAGATTCATAATGATTTGCTTCTCACATCGATTTGATAAGATTCATAACAATTTGCTTCTCACATCGATTTGTTAAGTTTCATAACGGTTTTCTAAGACTTACAACGATTTGCCATTCATAACGATTTGTTAAGTCTTATAAGTATGACGATTTGATAACTAACTTAAACAACGATTCACTTCAACTTAAACACAGTTTGTTTAAGTGCTTTTTGGCGCATAATGAGAAGTCAAATATCTTCTGACAGAAAAAGCTGCATGCATGTTTCAGAGTTTTGTCAGAAAAAGATATGAACTACTATTTTCAGCATGTTAGCAGAAACACAGTGGTATGCACCATTTATCATAAACACTCTTTTGTGCTAACACTCTCTTCTATGCCTACAGACCTCGAAGACCACCAGACTCTGATTAAGACAAATGAAGAGAAGATGAGCACCGGATAGAACTCCAACGGATCTCTTCAATGGATCTATTCAAAAGCTGCTCATATAAAAGATGAAGCAAGGTTGAAAAAAATAGAAAGAGCCTTCCTGAAAATCATTGAAGGAGTGTACAACCAGTGAGCAACCTAAATGCCACATACACTCAAAGGAAAAGAGAGAAAGAGCCTGAGCCCGGAAGAAGTGTTCAAGCATCTCAAGCATTCAAGTTCCTTCTCCTCTCTTCACTCTCTCTATGTGCATCTTGTAATCTGGGGGAGAGAGTCTTTTAGCTGAGAGTTTCTTTTAGTTGGTTTTCATATGTTCCAACTCTCAGCCGTGTTCTTTCTTTTCTAAGAAAGATCTTTGTCTAGCTGTAGGACTATATACAATGTTGAACCTAGCTAGGGGTTTGTGTCTAGCAGAACCACACTGGAATTTGTACCAGGAGGTTGGCTTCTTGACCTATAAAAGAAGTGGGCTGCCTTCTTGCCCGGGAAAGAGAAGAAGACCAGCTAGGGTGCTGGGTGTTGTATTGTCCTTGGGGGGACTGTACCCTTGGTTAGTAAAATCCCAAGAGGTTGTTTGGGGACTGGACGTAGGACTTCCATGTGGAAAGGGCAGAACCATGATAAATCTTCTGTGTTATTTGTGTGATTGTTTATTTGCTTCCGCACTGCTACTCTTTATCACACTAAACTAACCAAACTTTCAAGTGATAATTTTCTGTGTTTAAGTTTTTGTTTCAGATTTCAGAAAAACCTATTCACCCCCCCCCCCTCTAGGTTAGCTTGCTGCCGTACCAAAAGGGCCAACAAGTGGTATCAGAGCGGGTCTCTGGACATTCAAAGAAGATTCAATGATCTTAGAGCAAAGATCCATGGCAGTTCAAGGATATGCTGAAAGTCAATCAGTCACCAGACCTCCATTCTTTGATGGAGAGGACTACTAATACAGGAAAATGAGGATGGAATGCTTCATTCGAGGCACAAACATTGATTTGTGGTAGGTAATTGAGGTAGGAGATTATGTTATTGTTCCTGCTGAAGGTACTACTGATATTACAACAGTAGATAAAAATAAATTATCATTAAATTACAAAGCTAAGAACTATTTATGTTGTGCTTTATCCAAAAAGGAATTTAGTAGAGTTTCTGCATGTAAATCTGCAAAAGAAATGTGGGATAAACTGCAGATAACTTATGAAGGAACAGATAAAGTGAAACAAACTAGGATAGATATTCTTGTCTCTCAATATGAACAATTTAAAATGCTTCCAAATGAAAATATTACTCAGATGTATAATAGATTTTCAAGCATAGTAGTTGGTTTAAGCTCTCTTGGTAAAACTCTTTCTAATGAGGAAACCGTTAGGAAGATACTTAGGTCTTTAACTATTTCATGGACACCTAAAGTAACTGCTATTGAAGAGGCCCATGATTTAACCAAATTGTCGATTGATAATTTAATAGGTTCTCTCATGGCACATGAAATAAATATGGAGCGATTATCTGAAAGCTCATCTAAGAAGAAATGTACTAATGCTCTTAAAGTGGTAGCTGCTCCTTCCACTTCTTCTTCTTCTAGCTCAAAAATTGCAGGATCTGAAGACAGTGATGTTGATGAAGTACTGTCCAAACTTCAGAAGATTTTAAAGAAGATGAAAAATGGATCAAGAAGGATCCAAAGGAAAGAGAAAAAGGAGAAAGAACCAGTCTACTATGAATGCAAAAAACCTGGACATCTGAGACTAGATTGTCCAAGGCTTAAGAAGACTGGCCAAACAGTAAAAACCAAGAAGCAGCACAAGAAATTTAAAAGAAAAGCTATGGTGGCTGCTTACAAAAATGAGGAAGATACGAGCTCAGAATCGTCAAGCTCATCAAGCTCTAAATCAGAGAAAGAGCAGGTAAATCTAGCCCTCATAGTAGGACTAGATGAGGTATACTCTGAACCTTCTTTTGATTCTTGCACCGATTCAGGATCAGAGTCTGAAGACATAGAAGAAGTCTTTAATGAACTATATGAAAAACATAAGGGTGTTGTAAAAGAACTAAAAGATCTGAAAAACAACACTACTTGCTTGGAAAACACCAATTCTGATCTTAAATCCGAGTTGGAGCAACTAGAAAAACAATTAAAGGACAGTAAAGATAATAATTCTCTTTTGAATGAAAATTTAAAGAGCAAGGATAACGAAAAATTAGAGTTGGAAGAAAAATTAAAAACTCTAACTGAAGAAAATCTGTATTTAAAAGAATTAGTTAAAAATTAACTAAAAGAAAAACATCTTTAGCCCTATGCTTAAAAGGATCAAAATCTGGAAATAACAAACAAGGGCTTGGTTACATACCTCTGGAAAATGGAAAACAAGTCATAATTCCTGAAAAATATCCATTACCAAAATTTGTAAAAGAAACCAAGTTGCCTCAAAAAAAGGCTCATGTAAAAGAAAATGTCTCCAAAAATTGTGTTCCAAATAGACATTACAAAGAAAATAAGAATTGTAAATCAAATTATATTCATTGCTGCTCTCATTGCAATAAGTTAGGACACACAGTAAACACCTGCACAACAAGGCACTTAGTTTGGATTCCTAAAGAATATTTTTATGCATCTAACCATCAAGGACCCAAAAAGATTTGGGTACCTACTTCTGAATAAGTTGCTTGCAGGATAGCCTTGGAGCATCATAAACAAAGGGTGCTCAAGGCACTGATGACTGTCAACTCTTCATCCAACTCATATCTGAAGAGGGAGCAGTCACTATTTATTTTAAAATTTCAGTATTACTAATAACTATTTACAAGTCTCATTCAGGTGGAGTCTCTCATTCAGGGGGAGCACAGACTAAGGGGGAGTTATTCTTTAATGTCAATCATTGTTGAACCCCTCTATGGTAAGAAATTCTCTCAAAGGGGGAATGAAATGCATGGTAAGATCCTTCCTTTTTGGTTAGTGACAAAAAGGGGGAGAGTTTGTAAGAATTTTCTGTATTTTTCTATGCTTTAAGTGTTTTTTGGGAGATTGTTGAACCTCTCCATTCTTTAAGTATTTTTGTCAGAAAATTCAAATAAATTTTGTCATCACCAAAAAGGTGGAGATTGTTGAACCACTCTTTATTACCTTCATATTTTGGTGCTAACAAAATTTATGATTAAATTGTTTCATCAGTATTTATGATTTTTTTTGGCGCACTAAAATGCTAATCGGTGTTCATTCAATATAAATTGATTTCTATTCAAACTGCCACATCGATTTCACTAACAACGATTTGATAAGTCACGCAGATTTGATTGTGTAACGATTCGTTAAGTGAAATATCGATTTTGGTTCTCATAACAATTTCATAAGTGAGAACAACGATTTGCTCTCATATTGATTTGGTTCTCATAATGATTTCATAAGTAAGAACAACGATTTGCCCTTATATCGATTTGGTTCTCATAACGATTTCATAAGTGAGAACAACGATTTGCTCTCATATCGATTTTGGTTCTCATAACGATTTCATAAGTGAGAACAATGATTTGGTTCTCATAACGATTTGATAAGTGAGAACAACGATTTCGTTCTCATAACGATTTGATAAGTTGCACATCGATTTGCTAGTCATAACGATTTGATAAGATTCATAACGATTTGCTTCTCACATCATTTTGTTAAGATTCATAACGATTTACTTCTCACATCGATTTGATAAGATTCATAACGATTTGCTTCTCACATCGATTTGATAAGATTCATAACGATTTGCTTCTCACATCGATTTGTTAAGTTTCATAACGGTTTGCTAAGACTTACAATGATTTGCCATTCATAACATTTGTTAAGTCTTGTAAGTATAACGATTTGATAAGTAACTTAAACAACGATTCAGTTCAATTTAAACACAGTTTGTTTAAGTGCTTTTTGGCGCCTAATGAGAAATCAAATATCTTCTGACATAAAAAGTTGCATGCATGTTTCAGAGTCTTGTCAGAAAAAGATATGAACTACTATTTTCAGCATATTAGCAGAAACACAGTGGTATGCACCATTTATCATAAACACTCTTTTTTGCTAACACTCTCTTCTATGCTTACAGACCTCGAAGACCACCAGAGTCTGATTAAGACAAATAAAGAGAAGATGAGCACCGGCTAGAACTCCAATGGATCTCTTCAACGGATCTATTCAAAAGCTGCTCATATAAAAGATGAAGCAAGGTTGAAAAAAATAGAAAGAGCCTTCTTGAAAATCTTTGAAGGAGTGTACAACCAGTGAGGAACCTAAACACCACATACACTCAAAGGATAAGAGAGAAAGAGCCTGAGCTTGGAAGAAGTGTTCAATTATCTCAAGCATTCAAGCTCCTTCTCCTCTCTTCACTCTCTCTGTGTGCATCTTGTAATCTGGGGGAGAGAGTCTTTTAGCTGAGAGTTTCTTTTAGTTGGTTTTCATATGTTCCAACTCTTAGCCGTGTTCTTTCTTATCTAAGAAAGATCTCTGTCCAGCTGTAGGACTGTATACAGTGTAGAACCTAGCCAGGGGTTTGTGTCTAGTAGAACCACACTGTGGTTTGTACCAGGAGGTTGGCTTCTTAACCTGTAAAAGAAGTGGGCTGCCTTCTTGCCTGGGAAAGAGAAGAAGACCAGCTAGGGTGCTGGGTGTTGTATTGTCCTTGAGGGGGACTGTACCCTTGGTTAGTAAAATCCCAAGAGGTTGCTTGGGGACCGGACGTAGGACTTCCATGTGGAAAGGGCCGAACCAGGATAAATCTTTTGTGTTATTTGTGTGATTGTTTATTTGCTTCCGCACTGCTACTCTTTATCACACTAAACTAAACAAACTTTCAAGTGATAATTTTCTGTGTTTAAGTTTCTGTTTCAGATTTCAGAAAAACCTATTCACCCCCCCCCCCTCTAGGTTAGCTTGTTGCCGTACCAAAAGGGCCAACACCGGTTGTACCCTAACACCTATGATACCCTTTAGGGATCAATATGATCCAAACAACCATTAGAAGTTCACTCTCGTCTTGAATCACGCCGGACCTCTAGGCTTATGCTTAACATGGCCAGCGGAAGGGTTGTGAGTTCCACCTGACTGCCAACACCAAGTGCAGGTGTTGTGCAACTGTTATTATCGCCTGTTTACTCAACGCATTACGTGCAATGTCCACTACCTCTCATCTACACTCTATTCGCTCATCTATTCACATTCACTCTACTATCTCGTCTATTCATCTAGTGCACTCATCTATTCTTGGTACTCTATATTGGCCATTGACTGATTGTCTAAATAATAAACAATATAACCAATGCTTGGCAATCTATAAAGGGCTCGATCTGGTCCTGGGATGTGCGCCCGAAAGTGCTAGTGCCCATGTAAGGCCCTCGAATTTTGCTGCATTATTGCATGCAAATAATTCGTGTCGTATATGTACGTATGTATGTATCTACGTATGTATTAGTGGTATACTTATGTGTGTATGTGTATAGCTTAGGTATAAATAATGTATGTAATGCTTGATGGTAGTGTGTGCACAAAACTATATAGATATTACATGTAAATATACATGATGTGCATGGGTTTCTGCATGTTTTAGACTTCTGGCCGAAGGCCATATTGGCGTCAATAGCATGACGTCGATGTGGTGTCAGCATCCACCCTATGGACGCCAACACTAATCCCAGCGTCCAACAATGTGGACGCTAACTTCTCTGACCTGCATGCGTTGCAGAGCCCGAAATTCCAGGAACAAGCTACCCCAACCATTGGGGAGCTATCTCCAACGGTCTGAATGGGGTTCACATCAGCATTTCGGGTCAGGAGAAGCTTCTCCCATATATCTAAACCCGAAATTTGCTCCCCCAACCCTTCTCCTTGCCTTTTTACAAGAGAGGAAGAGGAGAGAAAACCCTAGCTCGGAGCTGTGCAAAGATTGGACTTTGGAGGCTCCAATCCGGCGATCCAAGGCTTCATCCGGCATTCTACTGTAACTGGAGGCTAGAGGGAACCAAGGAGAAGGCTTCCCCACCACTGGCTGAGCACCTGCATCAACCAAGAACCCGGAGGAGTGGCATTTTGGAGGCTTCTTGGGACAGCCCAAGGAGAGCTTCACCAAGATTTTGATCCCTTTGGAGTGTACCTAAAAGGCAAGTACCCTACTCATAACGTCCCTGTATGTGTCTAGGTTGGTTTTACAAATTTTATGCATTTTCCCTCGTGTCCTAGACCCCCAAATTCACCCCATCTTTGGAGCTCGGGTCTGTATTCTGCACAGACCTGACATTAACGGCAATACCCATTGCCGCTAAGATCATGCTTAGCATCCATCGATGATGCCGCTAACATGAAATTAACGGCCATAGCTTGCCGCCAAGTTCATCTGAGCAGAACAGCAAGTTGTTCTGCCCTTCTATACGACTATTTTCGATATGTTTCACGATGAGGATATACTGTAAATCATTTATATGCTATGTATATTGTTGATGTGATGGATGTGGTGTGTGGATGGATTATCACGAATGATAGGACTTAATTATTTCATGAAGATACATGTGTGATGAGTTTTAATCTTGTTAAACCATGTTTGCATGATTTAGGACAAGTCTAAATGCCCTAATTTGTGAGGATTATGCATGTGAGGTTCAGTCCCTGTTCTAAATTTCCGAGATTATTCCTATACTTGTGTGAATTATTGCAAAATTTGTTTAGGAAAAATAGAGATCATGCTAGGTCAGGATAAATCTTCCATAAATTAATGGATTGTCCAATAAATTTGGGAATGAATTCTGTATTTCCATGCATGCTAGGGTTTAGACAGTAAGCTGCTAAGATGGTGATTTGTGTACAATTCCATGTTAGTTGAATGGTGGATGGCACGAGAAATGGATGTTTGAATTTCTGAAATTTCGTTTTAGTTCAGAAAAATCTGAAAATTTACATGAGGAATCCTAAACCCGAAATTAACATGTGGTTAAAGTTTCAGGTCATTTGTTCCAGTATTTAATGTAATATGAATTTTCCATGTAAATGTGAATTTATGCATGCCAATGTGAAACAATTCGATTTAGGTGTAATCCGACCTGATCGGTGATATTTACCTGATTGTAGATTTTGAAATCTGTAGTGTCATGTTAGGAAAAACAGAGAAATGTGAATGTGAGAGAGAAAGTGAATAGAATGAGAGTGACATGTGTAAACCCGTGTGTAAAATCGGTAAAAATGTGTAATGTGAAAATTGTGCCAAATGTTACACTGCTTCCGTAGAGGGCAGTGGAACCGTATCAGGGAAAAGTTTCCCTGAGAAGGTTCAATGTGTAAATGACCCTAAGGGCATTAGGGGGAAATCCTGGAGGTGGACAAGTACCACTGGTTAGGGTGGAGACTTGTTCTCCCAGTCTGCGCAGTCCAAGAGTCGCCATTGTATTGCCTAGATGGCGTCTATGTGATGTGATGTGTTGTGTCCTTCTTTGGTGGTTTGGACTATATGTCACGACACCAAATGTGAAAGTGTAAATGTGAATGTGTAAATGTGCATGTGTTCATGTGTTAATGTGAAAGTGAACAATGTGTAATGTGTATGTGTAAAGTGCAATTTATGTGAATTGGAAATTTGTGTAAAGAAAATGTGAGACCAAAATGTGAGGATATGATATTGTAATCCATGTTGTGACAAATCTGAAACCATGTTAAATCAGTAGCTTCATTATGTTAGGATCATGTTTATATGTGTAAAATGCCTAGAATCCATGTTAGGGACAATTAACAAGTATGTGCACAAAATTCCATGTTTGGTTATTCACATGTTGTACTTTAAATAACATTGTAGCTCTCATGTGTAGGGTTATGGTTGCTAAATCATGTGAAAACCAGCAAGTTAAAGTATGTAAAATGTTCGTGTACATGCACAAGAATGTGTAGATTCCATGCTAGGTGTGTTTTGTTTCATGTACGTAGGATAATCATGCTAAGTGCTTTCATGTTTTAGTTAAAATGCAAAGTAGAATTTCATGAGGAGGAATGATTAGAGAACACGTGTTAGGAATTTATCTTGATAATAAAATCTGAAGGCATGCATCATGCGTTTACTTATAGAATTATCATGGTTGGTATTCATTTCAAACGTTAAGCATGATACATGTTGAGTTTTTGCAATGGTGTGTGTAGAGCCTACTATGACATGTACGTGTATGATATGAGTGGTGTTACTTGCTGAGTCTTTAGACTCACTACTTGCTTCGGCGTACAGGTGTAGTTGGTGACGTGGCACCGTTGGAGGAGACGGTGGAGACGGACTCCGAGCGCGGAGATTAGTCTTTGGAGTACTTTGTGACTTTTGCGTTTCATAGTATGTAAATTGAACGTTGTATTAGCGTTATCATGGAAAGAATGTATAATGGTGGACATCTATGTATTAAATTTTCAGCAATTTAAATTATGTGAACTTTTAAGTTCTTTAATGTTATTGCAATTTCATGTATGCTAAATGTGGATGATGAATGAATGAAGACAGTAGTTCATTTTACTTCCGCTACTCTGTTCTTATATTCACGTGTATCTCAGCTGAATGTATTGTTGGGTAAATGTCGCACTGTGATGACGCTCGCTATACCGACGTAGGTTGGTATAACCGTACCGGTATAATGAGGGTCGTCACAGAGATTGGTATCAGAGAACCGGTTGAGATTGCACATGACTATACATAAGTCATCATCTTCATTGCATGCTAAGTATGTCCACATGTGTAGAAATCACTAATAACGAGTGAAAATAGATAAGGAAATGGTTAGGAAACTTAGTGACCTAGCTCTAATGGTGGCTGAAATTTTATTACAGCCATGGCTTCGAGAGGTAGGCGTGGCGGAGCACCGGCCCGTGAGGACGAACTGAGATGTGACAAGCGGGCGGAGCAACAGGCCCCGGCACCGCAAGGTCCTGTACTTCCCCCACCGCCGCCTGTGGATTACGGAGTATTCATGCAAGGTCTGGTGCAAACCATGCAGATGCAGGCTCATACCCAGGCAGCACTCCAGGCACAGTTGGAGGCTCAGGTTAGACAAATAAAATGATTAATAGTCTATTTTAATTGCTTATGTGATATTATCTTGATTGTATATTGCTTGATGTGTGCTGTAGCAGGCTCAAGTACAAGCTCAGGACCATGGTGGACCTTCTACCATGGAGAGATTCAAGAGGATGCTACCACCCTCTTTTAAGGGGGAGAGCGATCCGTTGATGGCAGAAAGCTGGATGAGGGAGATAGAGAAGATCTTCCGAGCCATCAGGTGTGCAAATGACGATAAGGCTACATTGGCCATCTACATGCTACAGGTATGTGTTGATTTTATATGATTGTATGTTTTGTTTAGTTAGAACTGTTAGTTGGAGCTTACGAAGGTGTATTGCAAGAAAGAGCTGATGTATGGTTGTCTTCACTACTGCGTACGCGATTTGAGGACGGCGCGGTAGAGGTTGCTTGGGACGAGTTCGTGAGGCTCTTTCGGGCCAAGTTCGTCCCTGAGCATGTGCAAGATCGGATGGAGCAGGAGTTCCTCTCTTTGGCTCAAGGCTCCATGACCGTGCTGGAATATGAGGCAAGATTTTCTGAACTTTCTAAATATGCACCTCATATCGTGGTAGACGAGTGGAGGAAGACAAAGAAGTTCGTGATGGGACTCAAGCCATCACTGCGGACGAGACTCATGGCGTTTGACCACCGCACGTTGGACGAGGCCCTCAGTGCTGCCTGCAGGCAGGAGGGAGAGATGGAGCAATACCTGGAAGAAAAGAAAGCCTCACAAAAGAGGCCAGCGACAACTTTCCAACTGAAGGACAAGAAGAAAACGGTGTACCAGGCACCGCAGCGATCCGTGGTAGTCGGAAGTTCTCAGGTACCTTCTGTACGTTCCCCTGGTGTGAAGAAAGAGTGTCCCCACTGTGGGAAGACACACGGTGGTTCCGAGTGTTGGTTGGTAGTGGGTAGATGATTGAAGTGCGGGAGCAGCGACCACAAGATCAAGGATTGCCCAAGACTTCAGCAAGGAGTCCAGCGCGGAGCGCCAGCCCCAGCAGTAGCGGCAGCAGCGCCGGCTACAGGAAGACCAGGAAGGCCTCGAGCCCCAGCTCGAGTGTTTGCTTTAGCTCGCGAGGACGCCGAGCAGGCGGAGCATGTCATCGAAGGTACGGTTTTGCTTTTAGGTGTGCACGCTCGGGTTTTGTTTGATACGGGTGCTACTCACTCGTTCATTTCTGAGCGGTTCGCTAGGCAGTTAGCCCTAGAGTCAGGCATAGAGTCTGAGGAGTTAGAGGTCCCTTTGTCTGTGCACACCCCTGCGGGTACGGTATCGACTAGGAAGTGCATTCTGTCGTTACCTGTGTGCATTGAGGATAAAGTCCTTGTTGGGTGTTTCTTCTTGCTAAAGATGAAGGACTATGATGCTATTCTTGGTCTGGATTGGCTAGAGGAGCACTATGCGTTAGTGGATTGTCGTCGGAAGAGGATCGTTTTCGCATTCCTGGTGAGGATGAGTTCTCTCACCCCTTGCCAAGGAACTGGGCGGGAAAGATGATCATCTCTGCCATGAAGGCGATGCGCATGGTGAACAAGGGTTGTGACGCTTTTCTTGCCAGTGTGGTGTTAGTACCAGAGGCTGATGAGTCACCTACTCTTGCAGAGATTGAGGTAGTGCAGGATTTTCCTGATGACTTGTCTGGATTGCCACTGGATAGAGAGATAGAGTTTACCATAGAGTTGCTTCCGGGCACCTCTCCTATCTCAAAGGCTCCATATCGGATGGCACCTGCGGAGTTAGCCGAGTTGAGGAGGCAGTTGCAAGAATTGCTTGATAAGGGATTTATTCGCCCTAGTGTTTCCCCTTGGGGTGCACCTGTATTATTCGTCAAGAAGAAAGACGGGTCACTTAGGTTGTGCATTGACTATAGGAAGTTGAACCAAGTGACTGTGAAGAACAGGTATCCATTACCTCGTATTGATGATTTGTTTGACCAGTTGCGTGAGGCATCAGTCTTTTCTAAGATTGATTTACGATCTGGTTATCATCAGTAGAGGATTCGGAGTGAGGATGTGTCTAAGACGGCGTTTAGAACCCGTTATGGACATTATGAGTTTTTTGTCCTTCCTTTCGGATTGACCAACACCCCTGCAGCGTTCATGGATCTCATGAACAGGGTGTTTAGGCCTTATCAAGATAGCTTTGTCGTAGTGTTTATTGATGACGTGTTGGTCTACTCTCCGGATGAGGCCACGCACCGTCAGCATTTGAGGGTAGTGTTAGAGGTTCTTCGTGAGCACAAGTTGTATGCTAAATTCAGCAAGTGCGATTTTTGGTTGCGCGAGGTTCATTTCCTCGGGCATGTTATCTCTGATGCGGGTGTTGCAGTTGATCCAGCAAAGGTCCAGGCTGTTATGGATTGGGAGATTCCCAAGACCCCTTCGGAGATTCGTAGTTTTATTGGTTTAGCTGGTTATTATCGGCGATTTATTGAGGGATTTTCATCCATCGCCGCCCCTTTGACTCAGCTTACCAGAAAGGGAGTGAAGTTTGTTTGGTCCGAGAAGTGTGAGAGTAGTTTTCAATTATTGAAGACTAAGCTCACGTCAGCCCCGGTGTTAGTTTTACCGAGCGGTGTAGAAGGCTTTGCTATCTACATAGATGCGTCTAAGATTGGTTTAGGCTGTGTGCTCATGTAGCAAGAAAGGGTAGTGGCTTATGCTTCTCGTCAGTTGAAGGAGCATGAGAAGAACTATCCGACTCATGACTTGGAGCTCGCAGCAGTGGTTCATGCACTAAAGATCTGGAGGCACTATCTTTATGGTGTCAGATTCGAGGTGTTTACTGACCACAAGAGCTTGAAGTACCTTTTCTCCCAAAAGGAATTAAACCTGAGGCAGAGGAGATGGATTGAGTTCCTGAAGGACTATGACTTCGACCTTCAGTATCACCCTGGAAAGGCGAATGTTGTAGCGGATGCGGTGTGTAGAAAGAGGCCATCTCTCCAGCAGGACTGGAAGATGTTGGAGGATGCAGTTTGCGCGTTGACTGAGTTAGAGCCATCGCTATGTCAGGCTTTTGTAGCTCAGTTATCTCTTAGGTCCTCAGTTTTGGATGAGGTGATCGAGCAACAGGGAGCCGACCCTAGACTCTTAGAGTTAGTGGGCAAGGCAGGCATTGCTCGAGATGAGGACGATGTGATTAGATTTCAGCACCGTGTTTGTGTCCCCGATTTAGCAGATGTCCGTAAGCATGTGTTAGCAGAGGCTCACAGATCACGATTCTCTATTCATCCGGGCAACACTAAGATGTACCAGGATCTGAAGAGATCATTTTGGTGGTCCAGCATGAAGAAGGATGTTGCGGATTATGTGTCTAGATGCCTAGTATGTCAGCAAGTGAAGGCCGAGCGACAGCGACCATCCGACCTTATGCAAAGGATGGACATCCCAGTGTGGAAGTGGGAGGCTGTCACTATGGACTTTGTGTCGAGTTTGCCTCGATCTAGAAGGGGCAATGACTCGATTTGGGTAGTTGTAGATAGATTCTCGAAGACTGCTCATTTCTTGCCTATGAAGAAGAAGCAGTCAGTAGAGAGTTTAGATAGATTGTATGTTAGTAGTGTCATTAGATTGCATGGTGTGCCGAAGTCGATCATTTCGGATCGAGATCCGAGATTCACTTCGAGGCTGTGGAAGGGTCTTCAGGATGCGTTAGGTTCGGAACTGAAGCTCAGTTTGGCATTTCATCCCCAGACCAATGGACAGTCCGAGAGGACTATCCAGACGCTCGAGGATATGTTGAGAGCGTGTGTTCTGGATTGGAAGGATGATTGGGAGCGTCATTTACCTCTTGTGGAGTTCGCATACAACAACAGCTTTCATGCGAGTATTGGTATGGCTCCATTCGAGGCGTTGTATGGTAGGCCCTGCAGATCTCCTTTGTGTTGGGAGGAGACTGGTGATAGGTAGTTGATCGGACTGGAGTTAGTTCAGGAAACTTCGGATAAGATCCAGCTTATCAGAAAGAGGCTTGTTGCGGCACAGGATAGGTAGAAGAGTTATGCCGACAACAGGAGAAAGGATTTGGAGTTCGAGGTTGGCGATCATGTCCTCTTGAAGATATCGCCTACTCGTGGTGTCGTCAGATTTGGCTGGCATAGTAAGTTGAGCCCTAGGTTCATTGGCCCATATGAGATTCTCAGACGTTTGG
The DNA here is from genome assembly GCA_014218235.1 of Colocasia esculenta. Lineage (NCBI taxonomy): Eukaryota > Viridiplantae > Streptophyta > Magnoliopsida > Alismatales > Araceae > Colocasia > Colocasia esculenta. The sequence goes on from CM024754.1 coordinate 134,926,011, forward strand.
GCAGCGTGGCATATGAGCTAGCATTACCCCCAGCTTTGGCTAGCGTTCACCCTGTATTCCACGTATCTATGCACAGGAAGTATGTCCGAGATCCGTCTCATGTGATTAGTCATGAGCCAGTGGAGATCCAGCCAGATCTTTCGTATGTCGAGCAACCAGTAGCTATTCTTGACCGGAAGGTTCAGCATCTCCGAAACAAGAGTATTGCGTCGGTGAAGGTCCTATGGCGGAACTTCTCACGAGAGGAGGCTACTTGGGAGCTTGAGGATGCGATGAAGAAGAAGTATCCCCTTTTGTTTGAGTAGTGTCATTCTAACTTCGAGGACGAAGTTTCTTTTAGGGGGAGAGGGTGTAAGGCCTTCGAATTTTGTTGCATTATTGCATGTAAATAATTCGTGTCGTATATGTACGTATGAATGTATCTACGTATGTATTAGTGGTATACTTATGTGTGTATATGTATAGCTTAGGTATAAATAATGTATGTAATGCTTGATGGTAGTGTGTGCACAAAACTATATAGATATTACATGTAAATATACATGATGTGCATGGGTTTCTGCATGTTTTAGACTTCTGGCCGAAGGCCATATTGGCGTCAATAGCATGACGTCGATGTGGTGTCAGCGTCCACCCTATGGACGCCAACACTAATCCCAGCGTCCAACGATGTGGACGCCAACTTCTCTGACCTGCATGCGTTGCAGAGCCCGGAATTCCAGGAACAAGCTACCCCAACCATTGGGGAGCTGTCTCCAACGGTCTGAATGGGGTTCAAATCAGCATTTCGGGTCAAGAGAAGCTTCTCCCATATATCTAAACCCGAAATTTGCTCCCTCAACCCTTCTCCTTGCCTTTTTACAAGTGAGGAAGAGGAGAGAAAACCCTAGCTCGGAGCTGTGCAAAGACTGGACTTTGGAGGCTCCAATCCGGCGATCCAAGGCTTCATCCGGCGTTCTACTGCAACTGGAGGCTAGAGGGAACCAAGGAGAAGGCTTCCCCACCACTGGCTGAGCACCTGCATCGACCAAGAACCCGGAGGAGTGGCGTTTTGGAGGCTTCTTGGGACAGCCCAAGGAGAGCTTCACCAAGCTTTTGATCCCTTTGGAGTGTACCTAAAAGGCAAGTACCCTACTCATAACGTCCCTGTATGTGTCTAGGTTGGTTTTACAAATTTTATGCATTTCCCCTCGTGTCCTAGACCCCCAAATTCACCCCATCTTTGGAGCTCGGGTCTGTGTTCTGCACAGACCTGACATTAACGGCAATACCCATTGCCGCTAAGATCATGCTTAGCGTCCATCGATGATGTCGCTAACATGAAATTAACGGCCATAGCTTGCCACCAAGTTCATCTGAGCAGAACAACAAGCTGTTCTGCCCTTCTATACGACTATTTTCGATATGTTTCACGATGAGGATATACTGTAAATCATTTATATGCTATGTATATTGTTGATGTGATGGATGTGGTGTGTGGATGGATTATCACGAATGATAGGACTTAATTATTTCATGAAGATACATGTGTGATGAGTTTTAATCTTGTTAAACCATGTTTGCATGATTTAGGACAAGTCTAAATGCCCTAATTTGTGAGGATTATGCATGTGAGGTTCAGTCCCTGTTCTAAATTTCTGAGATTATTCCCATGCTTGTGTGAATTATTGCAAAATTTGTTTAGGAAAAATAGAGATCATGCTAGGTCATGATAAATCTTTCATAAATTAATGGATTGTCCAATAAATTCAGGAATAAATTCCATATTTCCATGCATGCTAGGGTTTAGACAGTAAGCTGCTAAGATGGTGATTTGTGTACAATTCCATGTTAAGTTGAATGGTGGATGGCACGAGAAATGGATGTTTGAATATCTGAAATTTCGTTTTAGTTCAGAAAAATCTGAAAATTTGCACGATGAATCCAAAACCCGAAATTAACATGTGGTTAAAGTTTCAGGTCATTTGGACCAGTATTTAATGTAATATGAATTTTCCATGTAAATGTGAATTTATGCATGCCAATGTGAAACAATTCGATTTAGGTGTAATCCGACCTGATCGGTGATATTTACCTGAATGTAGATTTTGAAATCTGTAGTGTCATGTTAGGAAAAACAGAGAAATGTGAATGTGAGAGAGAAAGTGAATAGAATGAGAGTGACATGTGTAAACCCGTGTAAAATCGGTAAAAATGTGTAATGTGATAATTGTGCCAAATGTGACACTGCTTCCATAGAGGGCAGTGGAACCGTATCAGGGAAAAATCCCCCTGAGAAGGTTCAATGTGTAAGTGACCCTAAGGGCATTAGGGGGAAATCCTGGAGGTGGACAAGTACCACTGGTTAGGGTGGAGACTTGTTCTCCCAGTCTGCGCAGTCCAAGAGTCGCCATTGTATTTCCTAGATGGCGTCTATGTGATGTGATGTGTTGTGTCCTTCTTTCATGGTTTGAACTATGTGTCACGACACTAAATGTGAAAGTGTAAATGTGAATGTGTAAATGTGCATGTGTTCATGTGTTAATGTGAAAGTGAACAATGTGTAATGTGTATGTGTAAAGTGCAATTTATGTGAATTGGAAATTTGTGTAAAGAAAATGTGAGACCAAAATGTGAGGATATGATATTGTAATCCATGTTGTGACAAATCTGAAACCATGTTAAATCAGTAGCTTCATTATGTTAGGATCATGTTTATATGTGTAAAATGCCTAGAATCCATGCTAGGGACAATTAACAAATTTGTGCACAAAATTCCATGTTTGGTTGTTCACATGTTGTACTTTAAATAACATTGTAGCTCTCATGTGTAGGGTTATGGTTGCTAAATCATGTGAAAACCAGAAAGTTAAAGTATGTAAAATGTTCGTGTACATGCACAAGAATGTGTAGATTCCATGCTAGGTGTGTTTTGTTTCATGTACGTAGGATAATCATGCTAAGTGCTTTCATGTTTTAGTTAAAATGCAAAGTAGAATTTCATGAGTAGGAATGATTAGAGAACACGTGTTAGGAATTTATCTTGATAAGGAAATCTGAAAGCATGCATCATGCGTTTACTTATAGAATTATCATGGTTGGTATTCATTTCAAACGTTAAGCATGATACATGTTGAGTTTTTGCAATGGTGTGTGTAGAGCCTACTATGACATGTACATGTACGATATGATTGGTGTTACTTGCTGAGTCTTTAGACTCACTACTTGCTTCGGCGTACAGGTGTAGTTGGTGACGTGGCACCGTTGGAGGAGACGGTGGAGACGGACTCCGAGCGCGGAGATTAGTCTTTGGAGTACTTTGTGACTTTTGCGTTTCATAGTATGTAAATTGAACGTTGTATTAGCGTTATCATGGAAAGAATGTATAATGGTGGACATCTATGTATTAAAAATTCAGCAATTTAAATTATGTGAACTTTTAAGTTCTTTAATGTTATTGCAATTTCATGTATGCTAAATGTGGATGATGAATGAATGAAGACAGTAGTTCTTTTTACTTCCGCTACTCTGTTCTTATATTCACGTGTATCTCAGCTGAATGTATTGTTGGGTAAATGTCCCACTGTGATGACGCTCGCTATACCGACGTGGGTTGGTATAACCGTACCGGTATAATGAGGGCCGTCACAGCCCATGTGAGTTAAATGATCATAGTGTTTAGCATTACACTCGAGTGCTATCTATCTCGACTATCTAAATGCCAATCAAAAAGTGCTATATTCTCTCGTTGTCTACAAGACCAAAAAAGTGCTATACTATACTCGTTGTGCTATTGCTATACTTGTGCTATTGTGCTATGGCCATTCTGCGACTAATGTGCTATTCCCTACACTTGTGCTATTTTTGGAAAGTCTATATTTGGGAAGTTGTGTTATTTCGTTCACGTGCTATCCATCTATCTTTTACCTGACTCTCTCTTGCTCTATCATTAAGTTACTCTGCCTTTAATACATTAATTACTTAAAGCTTGCTTGACTATTGAGATTTAAGTTCTACTGGGCGTTATCGCTCACCCTGCGTTATTTGTCATTGTGTTCTTAGGTGAGACCGAGGATGAACCATACACTCAAGAGGACGGGAACAACCTGGAGTGATGTCATGAGTACCCTAGCGTCCTATTACTGTGTGTAGCGTTGTAGTAGTTAGGTTTGAAGTTTAGTCCTTTACTTTTATTTCAATATAATTGGGCCCTATAGATTGGCTCTGATATTAGTGGTTGTAACTAGACATTGGAAATTATTGATGAGAAAGGTTTGATTTAGTATTATACATTGTGCAATGGTTGATGTCTAGTATAAGCTCTATACCCGTTTACTTGCAACTGCCTCGCGTTCCGATATTCCCATCGGGGCGTGACAATTTTGTGGTATCAGAGCCTAGGTTATGTTGTGTGTGTAGAAGGATTATCTAGAGGGGGGTGAATAGAGAATCCTCAGAATGTTAGACTCGATATAGGATTATGAAATCTGATTTTGATGTTCTAAATGATAGATGCATAGAAGCACAAATCACGAAATTACAAACCACATAAGAGCAGGAAAATTTTAAGGTGGTTCGGCTCCAATTAGGAGACCTACATCCACCCCTCACCAAACCAGTGAGGTACCACTATCGAACACCCCGACAGTATATCCAAAACAATAGCTAATTCACAGCTCTTGCACAACCACTGATTTACAGCTTGAGAACCATGCTGATATACAGCTTAACAAATCCGTTGATTCACAGCTTCACCTAAATTGATCCAATCACAGCCTGTGAATGATCAATTTAATCCGGTCCACCAAGAAGCAGACATCAGACAATTCAAACGAACAAAAGAAGATCCAAAATGGGAAAATGAAAAACTGCTGAAGAACATGGTGATTTCATCAACCATTCTGATCTTGATTTGAATTCAAAAAGATTCTTCTCAGATTATAGAATCAACTCCCTGTTCGAAGAACTTCTTCAGAATTCTGCTGCCGTTTGATTTCAGAAATTACGTAGAAAGGAAAACTTCTGATCCTCTGTAATTGAGAACTTAGCATCCACTCTTGGAAGCACTTAATCTTGCTTGAATCATCATTGATTTCCATGATCACCGCCCCCTTTCCAATTTGCACGAATCGCTGCTTCAAAACATCTGAGGTCTCTCTTTTCCGCTCTGCTCTGCACCCCCTTTCTGCAATAGTGTGCGATCACACTTTTTTCATCTCAAACTGGAACCTCTTTTTCCTTTTTCTTGAATGTGCGGGATTCCGTGTCATGGGCCCCTCAGAAGATTCGCCCCCAAAAAGTGGAGGAATCTTTTTGCCGCTAAGAATAGGAGCCTTCTAGAGCCGCTGACGTGTACAGAAAATATCTCAGTTAGTTAGCCTTGGAGCACGTGCCTTTTTGATGACTTGATCATCTTGGAAACATTCTAAGTATTTGAGTGTTGACACTGTCAGGTTCTAGTGTCGACACACTCTTCCACTTCTGAAGTCAATTGCATGAATGATGAAATCTAATACTAAGTGTCGACCTTTTCATTACAGAGTGTCAACTCTAGCTTTATCTCTTTTCGAAGTAGGCTCTGTCCCTGCTTAGTGTCGACCTTATCACTACAGAATGTCGACACAGTTGAAGTCTTCACAGTGCCTTCTAGTCCACTAGTGTCGACCTGAGTCCCTGGTAGTGTCGACATTATTTAACTGTTTCTCAGTCTTCTTTTGATCCAGTTGATTTGTACCTACGAAATAATTGACACTTGTCAACTTTCTTCTCATTTTATATTTTAATATGACATCATCAAAACTAAGGACACAACAATCTCCCCCTTTTTGATGATGGCAACTTATTGATGGTTGATCTTTGAAGTTTAAATGACAATTATAACCACGCAATCATAGCACTCAAGTAAAACTCAATCATACACCATATAGGCATCCACTGAAGCAATTCATATTTAAGTAGCAGGGATTTTACAACCCAAAAAAAAATATTCAACCATGAACAACATGAAGATCAACACATGAACAACATGAAGATCAACATCCAAGAGTCCTCTCCCCCTTTGACATAATAAAAAAGATAAGCAAATCATGGAGGTGGCGGATGTCTAGGAAATAGTCTGTCCTCAATCCTGGAAAGACGAAAGTTCAAGTCTTCATAGTTCTCATTAAGATAGATTTGGACTACATTGAATCTAACATTGAGAAAGTCTGTTAACTTTTCAATCTGAGCCTCAATAACTACTGGCACATTGTCTACACCATGTGGCATGGTTGGGGAAACTGCAGAAGAAGTAGCCTGATTGCTGTCATCAGATTCATTGATATCATGCATTCTCCAAACTTTGTTGAACTCATCTCTCATCAGTTGAAGATCTTTAGAAATATCCTCATTGTTGACCCTCAAGAAATTCATGCGATGAAGAATTAGCCTGAGTGAAGAAGCCAGACCAGGAATAGCATTAAGACTATCTGCATTTTGCTGTAGCTCTTGAGCAATATTCTCAATCTTGTCAAAAAATTTGGCTTGTGTAAAGGCTGTTTTATCAAACACATATCCGATTGTTTGAACAAGCTAATCTGACCTAACCTTTCTGAATCTGTAACTTTGTTCTTGGTATTGATATTCGTTTGAAGATAGTTCTCAATGAATTCTAAACGAGTATCAAATTATGAAGCTTGCTCTGCCAATTTGGTATTTAGTGGGTCAAGAGAATTATGAACTGAGGCAAATTGCTTTTCTAGAAATGTGAGAAGAGCTGGTGGAATCGAATCTGATGGTGTGGATGATGATGGTAAATTTTGCATTGATGGAGCAAAATGAGATTGAGGAATTTGAGGAGAAGAAATGTGTGGAATTTCAGATCCAACAAAACTATCAACAATAGGAATTGATGGAGGAGAAGAGATAAATTGTTATGGTAAAACCTCTTCTTGAGCAACATTTGTCTGATCTTGATGAACCTCCTCAGCAACATCTTCCTGATTATGTGCTACATCCACATCGTCAACCTCTTGTTGACCGCAGTCAGGCTTCATAAATTTCACAATATGATCCAAATCATAGATGTGAAATCTGGTGAGATTTTGTACCTTTGATCCAGCAACAGAGACTCTTAGCGACTGAAGTATGGAAGATAGATGTGTGGCATATGGCAAACTTCTCCTCAACTTTGGTATTGTTGCTTCTTGAACTAATTGATAGAAGATAGCTGCCAGGTAGATCTTCACCTTTTTAATCAAGCAAAACATGAGATTCCTCTGTAGAGTTGTAAGTCTCTGACGTCCTCCTCCTTGAGGAGTTAGAATTGTTGTGCACCAATGGTGTAGTAGTCTATGAGCAGGTGGAAATCTGTTGGCATTAAGATTTGATACCTTTGCCTGATTCACATCTAGTACATCATGGGGTAAACCAGTCAGGACTGAAAAGCTTCATGAGCATTAACATCAAGTTTTGAGGAATGACACCCTCATTTGGTATTTTCAACAATTGACTCACATTAGCAATTGTGAGTTCAATGTGAACCCCTCGTACATTGGACACAAGACACTGCTTCTTACTTATCATGTTTCTGAAAAGCTCTTTCACTAATAGAGGGTAGTATGACCTATGCATACTCACAAACTCAGACCAACCCTGAAATTCCAACATTTCTAAAAGTTCTGGCACCAATACGGCAATACCTTCATCATTGATGTTGATAATCCTTGGATGTAAAATTGGTTTATTTCCAATCATCATTCTTTTTGCCTTTGAAGGTGTATGGATAGCTTCTTCACCATCAGAATCAATTTCTTCTTCGTTCGATTTTTCTTCCTGTTATGAAACCTGTTCTTCAGAGCCTATGACATCATCTTCTTCTGCATGCTTCCTTTCTGCAGCAATTTCTGTGCATACTGCTTCTTCACTTTCCGCAACTAGCAGTTGATTAAAAAAGACATCATCTGTTTCTTCTAAAGATCCTAAAGATGTCTGTGAAGGAGATGACATCACCTTCCGCTCAAGATCATGATCAGAGCCACTACCCGTTGTCTAGTATTTAGGGCTTTCATCACGAAGAGCCTAAGGCTCTTGTTGGCTGGAAGAATCCTCCTCCGAACTACCCAAATCAACAAATTCTGACTTCTTCTTACCTTTGGCAAAGTTCTTTTCTTTGGCTGTTTGAGGATGATAAAACCTTCGACTTGAAAAGGTAGGAGCAGTAGGCCTTTCTCGAATCACAATCCCTTTCGGTGCCTTGGAATGCCTCTCAGAATCTGAACCTTCAGCAAGCTTCCTCTTTCCACCACGACTAGGTCGAGCCTTTGAATCCATGATTGATGGAACAAAGTATCGGTTTGGAGGAATCACTAGGGCAGTTTCGGGAGAAGAAGGGTTTTTCGAGAAACGAATAGGGAAGAAACATAGCTTTTTGAAAACCAACTTTTTAGAGATTTAACATACGAAGAGACGTGAGAGAAAGCATTTACCCTTTTCGATGAGTCCAGTGCACGTGCGGAACAACGAAAGTTATCATGTTTCAGGAAAAAGAAAAAGTGATAGTGTTGACTCTATGATGAATAGTGTCAACACTACGAATGACTGTGAGGGTTCAGATGTCGAGGAAATTGAATGATTTTCATTTCACAATGAATCACTGAATTTTTGAAGATCCTAGGGAAGTTAATTACAGTTACTCATTTATCTTACTCTTTCTCGCTTTGTACAGATTAATGGTTTAAAAAATTAAATTTTTGAATTTTTTTTTAATCTAATAACTGAAAAACTCATGATTGAAAGTAACAGATAGGAGAAAAACATTTTAGATGACAAAGTCACGGCAGAGTTAAACCATTTACTCAGCACATGAATCAAGATGACATTGGAAGATTTTTCAAGTTTGCCAAAATATGTTGACTAGATTAAACCTCCTTTTTTTTCATCATTCATTTTTTTTAATAGTACAACTAAACAATCTGATTTTCCTTTGTTTTCATGCAAGAACCCATATTTTGTACACATCAGAGTCCCTGATTACTTGCTTAGGAAATCATTTTGCTTCACGAAATGAACTAAATTCATCTTTTCATATGAGGATACATGTCTATCAAACATTAGAATCCCTAATTACTCAGACTTAATCAAGATCATCTTAGATTCCTGAACAGAAATATCTAGCTCATCATGACATACAATGATACTCTGATTTTATTAGACATTCGCAGTTTCTCAGAGCATAGAAATTGTTCTGCCAAATGTAAATCAATACACTGACACTCAAACTTTTGTGGTTTAGGATGATTTAACAGATCAAAATATTTCAGGAGCTTTGAAAAAAAAATTTGACCACGAGATCAAGTTTCATGGATTTTCAAGGTTTATCATTATTAATGACTTCACATTAAGAAAATTTTTCTCTTCACTGTTAGATTAACCAAGATGAATTTTTCAAGAATTTTAAATAGTTAATCAGAAATTTAAAACTCTTAAACCATAATCTTGAAATTTGAGATAATGAAGTTTTGACAAATGAGTAACAGAAATTATCTCCACCTGAAAACATGCCCAAAAAATTAGTCTTTCAGAATGAAATTATCTCCTTTCCAAGAATATCTTGAATCAAGGATAGAGGATAACTAAAATTGAGCTCCCCCTCAGTGAATGCACATAAGTCTTTGGTACTTGGCGGAGACACATACTTACGCATAGTGAAGGAATCCAGACAGGCTTAACCTGTCCTTCCTCAATTCACCATTTTATATACCGATAGACCAATGAGAAGACTAAGAATAAAGATTTTATTTGATGGATGAATCATTATTGATATCAAAGGAATTAAGGATGTATGAATTTTCAAGAATGACAAGAGGTCTGATGTAAGGAGGAATTGTGTCGACACTATTATCAAGAGTGTCGACCTTAAGCAGTCAAGATAACACTTAATCACAATGAAAATCTCACTACACCAACTGATCATCACCTTATGCCTTTTCAACCATTGTTACTTGAAATTTGATCCACCAGCCAAGAACTCTCAACCAAATCTCATCTTTCCTTCAGGAGATATTTCACAAGGCAGATTTCAGCACAGACTTTCAATCACAACATCACAGTGAATTCAACAGATTCATTCAAGAATTAAACAAGCACAGCCCAAGTTCTCTTCTTAGACAAGAAAATCTTTCATAGCATAAGGGTTTTGTAAAAATGTCAGCAATTTGTTTTAAGGTTTCCACAAAATGCAACTCAAATGAGTTTCTACTCACTTCATCTCTTAGGAAATGATGCCTGATTTCTATATGCTTCGTTCTAGAATGCTGAATTGGGTTCTTTGCTAGACAAATGGCACTTGTGTTATCACACAATATTGGGACACATCCAAGATCTACTTGATAGTCTTGGAGTTGATGTTTAATCCACAACACTTGAGTGCCACAGCTTCCTGCAGAAACATACTCTGCTTCTGCAGTAGAGAGAGCAATTGAGTGTTGTTTCTTGGAATCCCAAGAAACTAAACATCCTCCCAAGAATTTGCAATACCCACTAGTGCTCTTTCTATCTAGTTTACAACCAGCAAAGTCTGCATCTGAATAAGAAACCAAGCAAAACCCATTAAATGCAGGATACCACAATCCTAATTCTTGAGTTCCAGCAAGATATCTGAAAATTGTTTTTGCTGCACTTAAATGAGATTCTTTAAGACAAGCTTGAAATCTAGCACACATGCACAGTGAGAATTGAATATCAGGTGTGGATGCAGTCAAGTAGAGTAAGGAACCAATCATACCTCTATATACTTTTGAATCAACTTGTTTATCTTTCAATCTGCATCAAGACTCATAGTGGTGATCATAGGAGTTGCCATAGATTTTTTGTTCTCCATGTTGTACTTTTTCAGCAATTCTTGAATGTATTTGGATTGATTTATGAAAATTCCCTTTCTTGATTGAGCAACCTACAATCCAAGGAAAAATTTTAGCTCTCACATTAAACTCATTTCAAATTCATTTCTCATTAATTCTGAAAATTCCTTACATAAGGATGGCTTTGTTGATCCAAAGATAATGTCGTCGACATAAATTTAGGCCAACAAGATATCCTTATCTTGAATCTTTGTAAAAAGTGTTTGATCAACCTTACCTCTTGAGTACCCTTTACCAGTAAGAAAAGAACTCAACCGGTCATACCAGGCTCGGGGAGCTTGCTTTAGTCCATATAAAGCTTTGTCAAGTTTATACACATGGTCAGGAAAGTTAGTGCATTCAAAACCAGGAGGTTGTTCAACAAAAACTTCTTCCTTAATTAAACCATTCAAAAAGGCACTTTTAACATCCATTTGCTATAATTTAATGCCATGAGCACATGCAAATGCAAGTAAAATTCAGATGGCTTCAATCCTAGCAACAGGAGCAAAAGACTCTTCAAAATCTATGCCAAATTCCTGATTGTAACATTTTGCTACAAGCCTAGCTTTATTTCTTATTACTTCCCCACCTTCACTGATTTTATTCCTAAAAACCTATTTAGTTCCAATGACACTTTGTGATGAAGGCCTTGAAACTAAATACCATACTTTATTTCTCTCAAATTGTTTTAACTCCTCATGCATTGCATTAATCCAATGGGTATCTTTCAGAGCATCATCTACATTCTTAGGTTCAATTTGAGACACCAAGGCAAGTTGATCAATTTCAGAAACTATTTTAAAGTGGGACCTTGTCCTAGGAGGATCGATCAGATTGCCAATTATACTTTCCTGTGGATGGTCCCTGAGCATTCTTACATTCATTTCAAGTTTTCCTTTATGCTCACTTTCTGGTTCATGTGAAACACCGTGATCTGAGTCCCTTTTGGTTGCTTTTTCTTCCTCTTCCTTTTCTCTAGAGCCTTCTCCTTCCAGAAATTCTACATCTTGTCTTTCCCTGCAAGAATCAACATTAGATTCATCAAATGTGATATGAGGTGATTCCTCAACAATTTGATCTTTTACATTGAATATTATATAGGCCCTTGAATGATCAGAATAACCCAAAAATATTCCTAAATCACTTTTTGCTTCAAATTTATCCAAGTCATGTTTGTTGTTTATTAGAATGAAACATTTTGTTCCAAACACTCTGAAATGTGAAATTAATGGTTTCTTACCTTTCAGAATTTCATAAGGAGTTATTTTGCAAGAAGGTCTTACCATTGCACGGTTTATTATGTAATAGGATGTATTTATAGCTTCAACCCAAAACTTCCTTGGCAGTCCACTCTCAATTAGCATGGTTCTTGCCATTTCTACAAGAGTTCTGTTTCTTCTCTCCAGAACTCCATTTTGTTCAGGAGTTCTTAGTGATGAAAACTTGTGGAAGACTCCTTCTTCCCTATAAAAATCCTCAAAGTTAGCATTTTCAAACTCACCACCATGATCTGACATGATTGAATTAATTTTGAATTTCCCTTCTTGTGAAATCTTCTTATAAAACTCATGAAATTCAATGAAGGCATCATTTTTGTGAGCAAGAAAGTAAACCCAAGTAAATCTCAAAAAATCATCAACTAAAACATATCCAAACCTTTTTCCATTCAGACTGTTTGTTCTTGTGGGACCAAACAAGTCCATATGAATAAGCTCGAATGGTTTGGTAGATTGACTTTCCAATCTACTTTTGAAGGTTTTTCTGGTTTGTTTTCCTTGAGAACATGCTTCACACAACCTCAAATTGTGTTTAAAAGATATATCAGGCAGACCTTTAACCATGTTGAATTTTGCAAGTTTATGAAGCACATGGTAGCTAGCATGTCCTATTCTACGATGCCATAAGCAAGCCAAGATAACTTTATTTGCAGTTAAACACAAATTTGTGTTCTCAGAGTCATCAAGATCTACCATGTAGACATTATTTGATCTTTTTCCAGAAAATTTAACAACATCAGAGTCAGGTTCAAAAATAGTACAGCTCTAAGAATCGAACATTACCTTGTGTCCTTTGTCACACAATTGACTTATGCTCAGGAGATTATACTCCAACCCTTCCACTAGAAGAACTCCATCAATTGAATTTGTGAGATTCCTACCAACCTTACCTGAGCCAATGATTTTACCTTTGTTGTTGCCTCCGAAAGTGACATGACCAGCCTTCTTTTCAGATAATTGATATAATTTATCCTTATCCCCTGTCATATGTCTTGAACAGCCACTATCTAAGCACCATAAGTTCTTCTTGGCTGCAAGACATACCTGCAAACACACCATCAAAGAATATTCTTTGGAACCCAAGTACATTTGGGTCCTACAATCCCTTCAAAATTAAGAATATGAGAGAGCAGATCTTTCGGAATCCAGATATGTTTGTTCACTTTCATGTTTTCTTTATTTCTGATGTTTTGTTGTTTTTCATGATGTTTTGAGCCATTTCTTCTTTCAAAATTTTCATTGAACCTTTTCTTTATTTGTTCAGAGTAAGGTCTGAATTTGGTTTTGATTCCACAGCTTACCAAGATACTGTGTTTTATTACTTTTGACAGAGTCATAGATATGTGTCGACACTCTTAAGGGATAGTGTCGACCTGAAAAATTCCTTTTTGACCATTTTTGAATATTGGCATAAGTGGATCTTGATGGCTGGTGAGTCCATTTGGTAGGAGACCAATTTTGGAATGTTGTTGATCTGTTGTTAGTCCAGTTTGGAAAATTTTGTAATTTTTTGTATGATAGTGTCGACCTGCCAGTGCTGTAGTGTCGACCTTGCCAATCAGGTAATTCTAGATTTTTGTTCCTTTGAAAAACTTGTTCATTTCTAGCTTTTGTTGGCTTTCTTCCAGTTGTTCTTTGATCATTAACTAGCTTGGCTTTTTCATCCTGTTTGATATTCTTAGCAATTTTTACAATTTTCTGTCCTATAGAAGTAGAAGCTTCAGATGTTTTTGAGGAAAAGAATGTTCTTGCTTTCAGCCCTACTTCCTTCTTCTTTGTGGGATTAAAACCTAATCCTTCCTTTTTATGATTTACCCTTGTGCCTAGAAGAATTTCAAGATTGTTCTTGACATTTACAAAAGTTTCAAGAGCCTCTTGTTTATGTTTACTTCATTTTGCAAATTTACAATTTCCTTTTGTAGCTCTGTGTTAGCACTTTGTAAGACCACATTCTTTTCTGATACAAGTGATATTTCATTAAGAATTTCAATGTTCTATTTTTTTAGTTCACTGACTACTTCTCTTAGAGTATTTATCTCTTGTGAACACTCTTTTTCATTTTCTTCTGTTGTCACTTTGTGAGAAGAATGTTTCAGTTTCTTTTTTAACATTTTGTTTTCCTTTTTAAGAAGATCATACTGATCCATTAATTCAAACTAGATATGCTCCCAATCTTCCAAACTGAAATTCTTGAATAAGGAACTTACCTCTTCCTCTTCTTCTTCAGTCTCTATGGCCATCAAACAGATCTTTGAATTAGTGTCCTCAACATCCGAACTTCCCTCTTCTTCATCTTCCTCTTCTTCACTCCAGGTACCAACCATAGCTTTTTGCTTGTTTTTGTTCCATCTAGGCTGACTCTTCTTTTGAGCCTCAGGACATTCAGACTTAACATGTCCTGGCTTCCTGCAATTGTAGCAAGCAATTCTATCAGTCTTTTTGTTAGCATTTGGCTTGGACTTAGAAAAGTTGATATTGTAAGGTTTCTTTTTCAAAAAACTCTTACCTTCTTTTCTCAGAAACTTTCTGAACTTTCTAGTTATCAAGGCAAACTCACCTGACTCATCTTCGGAAGTTGTTGATTCACTGTCTTCAGTAACCTCCTTGGTGCTAGGACTTGCTTTAAGAGCAAGAGGTTTCTTCTTCCTTAGATCATCCTCAGATCTTTTTAGGCCCAATTCATATGTCATTAAAGAACCTATTAATTCATCAATAGTAGTTGTGGACAAATTTCTAGATTAACGGTTGCTCTAGTATGCCAAATGAGTGTTAAAGATCTAAGAATTTTTCTTACTAGTTCTTTGTCAGAATAAACTTTGCCTAGATTCTTCAGCCCATTAGTTAACAATGTCAATCTACCATACATCTCAGAAATAGTTTCATCATGTTTCATCTGAAAAGATTCATATTCAGAAACTAACATATTAGCCTTGGTTTCCTTTACCTCAGATGTGCCCTCATATATTACCATGAGGCGATCCCAGATCTCTTTGGCACTTGAGCATGATGAGACTCTTGAAAATTCGGTGGGATGCAGTGAGCACTGCATAATGTTCATTGCACTCCAATTTGCATTTGACTTTTTGATCTCTTCCGGAGTCCATTTCTCTTCATCCTCGGACATCTCATAAGGTCCATTGTTCACCACTCTCCATATTTGATGATCTTGAGCTCCTAAGAACACCTGCATACGAGTTTTCCAATAAGCATAGTTAGTACCATCAAAGTAAGGTGGTCTGTTCACAGAATGACCTTCAGCAATGTAACCTCTAGATTCCATAATACACAATTAACTCCTGGTCGTGAAACTAATTAAATTGGAGAACTAGGCTCTGATACCACGTGTTGTGTGTGTAGAAGGATTATCTAGAGGGGGGTGAATAAAGAATCCTCAGAAATTTAGACTCGATTTAGGATTATGAAATATGATTTCGAATTTCTAAAAGATAGATGCATAGAAGCACAAATCACGAAATTACAAACCACATAAGAGCAGGAAAATTTTAAGGTGGTTCGGCTTCAATGAGGAGACCTACATCCACCCCTCACCAAACCAGTGAGGTACCACTATCAAACACCCCGACAGTATATCCAAAACAATAGCTGAATCACAGCTTCTGCACAACCACTGACTTACAGCTTGAGAACCCTACTGATACATAGCTTAACAAATCCACTGATTCACAGCTTCACCTAAATTGATCCAATCACAGCTTGTGAATGATCAATTTAATCTGCTCCACCAAGAAGCAGACATCAGACAATTCAAACGAACAAAAGAAGATCCAAAATGGGAAAATGAAAAACTGCTGAAGAACATGGTGATTTCATCAAACTTTCTGATCTGGATTTGAATTCAAAAAGATTCTTCTCAGATTATAGAATCAACTTCCTGTTCGAAGAACTTCTTCAGAATTCTACTGCCATTTGATTTCAGTAATTAGGTAGAAAGGAAAACTTCCGATCCTCTATAATTGAGAACTCAGCATCCACTCCTGGAAGCTCCTGATCTTGCTTGAATCGTCATTGATTTCCCTGATCACCGCTCCCTATCCAATTTGCACAAATCGCTACTTTAAAACATCTGAGGTCTCTCTTTTCCGCTCTGCTCTGCACCCCCTTTCTGCAGTTGTGTGCAATCACGCTTTTTTCATCTCTAACTGGAACCTCTTTTTCCTTTTTCTTGAATGCACGGGATTCCGTGTCGTGGGCCTGTCAGAAGATTCACCCCCAAAAAGTGGAGGAATCTTTTTTCCCGTCAAGAATAGGAGCCTTCTAGAGTCGCTGACGTGTACAGAAAATATCTCAGTTAGTTAGCCTTGGAGGACGTGCCTTTTTGATGACTTGATCATCTTGGAAACATTCTAAGTATTCGAGTGTTGACACTGTCAGGTTCTAGTGTCGACACACTCTTCCACTTCTGAAGCCAATTGCTTGAATGATGAAATTGAATACTAAGTGTCGACCTTTTCATTACAGAGTGTAAACTCTAGCTTTATCTCTCTTCGAAGTAGGCTCTGTCCCTGCTTAGTGTCGACCTTATCACTGCAAAGTGTCGACATAGTTGAAGTCTTCACAGCGCCTTCCAGTCCACTAGTGTCGACCTAAGTCCCTGGTAGTGTCAACAATGTCTGACTGTTTCTCAGTCTTCTTTTGATCCAGTTGAGTTGTACCTACGAAATAATTGACACTTGTCAACTTTCTTCTCATTTTATATTTTAATATGACATCATCAAAACCAGGGGCACAACAGGTTATTCTTAAGAATAGGATGATCTAGGTTAACCTGCCTCGACTAGAGTCAATTATCCACCTATGTGAGTGAGGTTAGAGCCAAGGGTAACTAGCTAAAACAAACTCACACATGCATGAATTAAGTTTCACATCAGTATCATAACAGTAAGTTATTTTTGTAGGATCTAGGCGACAAAGATGACTGTTGAACGTGCTCAAATGAGGGGCAAGCAACAAACCATCCAAGAGTTGACTCGTGCTATCATGCAAGCTACCCAAGGCGGGGGTAATCGTGCCAGTGCAGGCGAGCTGCATCGTAACTTCAGAAGTCTAAACCCGCCTAGGTTTAGTGGATCCACGGATCCGGATGAAGCCGAGCACTGGCTGAAGGAAACGAAAAGAATTTTCTGTGTCATGCAATGTGCAGCGGGGGATAAGCTGCTACTGGCTACATTCCAACTCGAAAAGGACGCCCGTGCTTGGTGGGAGTCAGTGGAAGCTACTAGGGAGAACGGGCAATTTACTTGGAACGAATTCAAAGAAGCTTTCAACTCCAAGTACTTCTCCGAGCATGTCCAAGAAAGGAAGGTTGTGGAATTCGCTGCTCTTAAACAGCGAAGCTTGACTGTGGCGGAGTATGAAGCTCAGTTCTGTAGACTGGCGTGCTATGTTGTACACTTGGTAGCTACTGAAAGAATGAAGGCTAAGTGCTTTCTCAACGGCCTTAAGCCATAATACATCACCCAACTAGCACCTTCGACATCTAGACCTACGCCGAGATGGTAAAGAAAGCTCAGCTGCTGGAAGATGCTACAGACTTCACCGACCATATCAAAGGGAAGTTCATGAAAAAGGAAATGACCTCTGGTCAGTCATCTGCTAAGCTGAACAATGGCAAGAAGCGTCCCTTCAACATCATGGAGGGACCTAGTCAATAAAGGAAACCCAAGATCCCAGTCTCCAACAACCCAACAAAAAGTAACTGCAAGCATTGTGACAAGCCAGGTCACACCGCTGATGAGTACTGGAGAAAGGCTGGCACATGTCTTCACTACGAAAGTCGCGAGCAACGCATCCCCGAGTGTCCGCTACTAAAAGAGAATGAGAGGTTCCCTAATGCGCCTAAGAAACAGGGCCGACTACAAGCCTTGCATGATAAGGAACCTGCTATGAAAGGTGGCATGGTAGAAGGTACCTTAAAGTTTTCTCATTATCAGCATTTGTTTTGTTTGATAATGGAGCCACTCATTCATTTATATCTCAAAACTTTGCTGATACTGTGAATGCTAAACCTATATCCATGGGTTGTGAGTTCTCTGTCACAACGCCACTAGGAGAAAAAGAGAAATTGAACAAAGACTTTCCATCGGCCGATGTAATGATCGGAGACCATAACCTAAAACCCGACCTGGTGTGTATGCCCATGGAAAGCTATGATGTAATATTGGGAGCCGACTAGTTGTCCACATATGGGGCAAGTGTCGACTGTAAGAAAGGGGAGGTTAACTTTAGTGACTTGCCTAAATTGACATTCTCCGGAATTAGACATAAGAGATGGATGTCTCTAGTCTCTGCCATAAAAGCCCACAACATGATAAGGAAAGGGTGTATCGCTTTCCTAGCAGCCGTAGTTGTTGTAAAGAAGGGTTCAAAGATAGAAGACATTCACATAGTTCAGGATTACCACGATGTATTTCCTAAAGATCTGCTAGGGATTCCCCCGGAACGTGATGTCAATTTCGCCATAGAGTTGATCCCTGGAGCTGCCCCGGTCTCGCGTCAACCGTATCAGATGTCACCTGCCGAGCTAAAGGAGTTGAAGACGCAACTGATGGAGCTACTAGAAAAGGGGTTCATCAGACCAAGTACTTCCCCATGGGGAGTGCTGTGTTGTTCGTCAAGAAGAAGATGGATCGATGAGGCTCTGCATCGACTATCGACAACTCAATCAACTCACCATCAAGAACAAGTACCCTTTGCCCATAGTCGATGAACTGTTTGACCAAATATCTGGAGCTCAATATTTCTCCAAGATCGATCTTCGATCTGGCTATCACCAAATGAGGATCAAGGAGGACAATATCTTCAAGACGGCTTTCAGGAGCAGGTATAGGCACTATGAATTCGTTGTTATGCCTTTTGGGCTAACCAATACTCCTGCAGCCTTTATGCAACTCATGAACAGCATATATCGGCCCTACCTCAACATGTTCATGGTTGTCTTTATCGACGACATCCTCATATACTCCAAGACCAAGGAAGAGCATGAAGATCACCTGAAGACAACACTATAAGTTTTGCGGGACAACATGTTGTACGCAAAGCTTAGCAAGTGTGAATTCTGGCTTGAAGAAGTATCCTTCTTGGGCCATGTCATCTCAAAGGACGGCATCTCCGTTGATCCCTCGAAAGTCAAAACTGTACTCAACTGGGAGAGACCAACCTACGTCACCGAAATCAGAAGTTTCCTAGGACTGGTTGGCTATTACAGGCAGTTCATCAAGGACTTCTCAAAGATCGCCGTTCCTCTTACGCGTCTGACACGAAAGGAGAATCCATACTCCTGGAGTAAAGAGTGTGAGAAAAGTTTTCAAACTCTCAAGGATCGTCTTACCTCAGCACCTGTTCTCGCTCAGCCAATAGAGGGAGAAGGTTTCTCTGTCTACACCGATGCCTCAAGGATTAGGCTAGGGTGTGTACTTATGCAAAAGGAGAAAGTCATCACCTACTTTTCTCGACAACTGAAGACTCATAAAGTCAACTACCCTGTGCATGATCTTGAGTTGGTTGCCATGGTCTTCGCCTTGAAAATCTGGAGACATTACCTGTACGGAGAAAAGTTCATTGTCTACTCAGACCATAAAAGTCTGAAGTCTTTATTCTCCTAGAAAGAACTCAACATGAGATAGAGAAGATGGCTAGAATATCTGAAGGATTTCGACTTCAACATCCAATACCACCCAGGCAAGGGTAATGTTGTGGCTGATGCTCTTAGTAGGAAGCCAATGACATCTTTTTCGAGTCTAGTCCTTGGCAAGATGCAACTACTAGAACAATTCGCAAGGTTGGACTTAACTATTGAACATAGAGATGACCAAGTCTTGATTGCCAATATCAAGATTTAATCTGATCTACTAGAGGAGATCAAAGCTCAACAAGATGATGATCAATTCTTAGTTCGCGTCAAGGAAACTCTAGCCGAAAGACCGGACTTTGCTATGACCAAAGATGGAAGGCTTGTCTTTCAAGGAAGGACATACGTTCCCGACAATGAAGAACTGAAGAGAAGACTAATGGATGAAGCTCACAAGACGAAGTACACTATTCATCCTGGAGGTACCAAAATGTATGAAGACATGAAAAGAATGTTTTGATGGCCGAACATGAAGAGAGAAGTAGCCGAGCATGCTGCTCACTGCCTTACTTGCCAACAAGTAAAAGCGGAACACCTGCGCCCTGCTAGTGTACTCAGACCACTTGATATTCCAGAATAGAAGTGGAAAAACATTGGCATGGACTTCATCATGGGTTTACCCAAGACTCGTGGTGGACTCGATGCAATATGGGTCATTGTTGATTGGCTAACCAAATCTGCCCACTTCCTAGCCATAAAAAGTAAGTGGTCAGTGGAGGTACTAGCTGCCTTATATATCAAGGAGATTGTAAGACTACATGGCATTCCATCATCTATTGTTTCGGATTGAGATCCAAGATTTACATCTCATTTTTGGAAAGGTCTGCAAGGTGCACTTGGTACTAAACTCAACTTTAGTACCGCATTCCATCCACAAACTGATGGGCAAACTGAAAGAACCAACCAAATAGTGGAAGATATGTTGAGAGCTTGCACTATCGACTTCCAAGGATATTGGAACGATCATCTATCCCTTATTGAGTTCGCCTACAACAACAGTTACTAGGCGAGCATCAAGATGGCACCGTTAGAAGCACTCTACTGAAGGAATTGTAGATCTCCTGAATGCTGGAATGAGGTTGGAGAACAGCAATGGCTAGGCCCAGACATGGTGCAACGTACCACAAAGGACATTCAGGTAATCAGAGACCGGCTCAAGATTGCTCAATCTAGATAGAAGAGCTATACCGACAAAGGAAGGCGAAATCTGGAATTTCAAGTGGGTGATCATGTATTCTTAAAAGTGTCACCTACTCGTGGCATTCAAAGATTGGTGTAAAGGGAAAGCTCAACCCTAGATTCATCGGTCCTTTTGAAGTACTCAAAAGGATTGGTGAGGTTGCATACCGACTAGCATTGCCACCGGATCTGGCATGTGTACATGATGTGTTCCATGTCTCCATGCTCAGGAAGTATGTCTATGACCCCACACACATCATTCGCCACGAGAAGTTGGTGCTGAACAAGGATGTGACATATGAAGAGAAGTCAGTCAAGATACTAGAACGGAAGGTACAACAGCTCAGGAACCGTCCCATCCACATGGTGAAGGTCTTATGGAATAACCGCGGAGTGGAAGAAGTCACATGGGAACCGGAAGGAATCATCAGACGCAACTACCCCGATCATTTCGGTAAGACGTTTCCTCCCTTATGATCATATGAATTTGGGGACCAAATTCTTTTTAAGAGGGGGAGGATGTAGCAAACTAATTTTTGAACAAAAATAAAAATTTACATAAAATTAGAAATTTGATTTATTAGAAAAATCAATTAAAAGAAAATAAATGACATAGGAAATTAATGGAAAGAGAAATAAATAAAATCCATTAAATGAAAAGAAGTATTGGGCTTTATTAAATTGACCCAATAGAATTTAGTGGTCCAAAATAGGAATTTTTTAAAGGGGAATAATGGGAAATTACTCTAAATTTGTAACTAAAATAATGCTTAATTATAAAAGAAGCATTTAATGCATTAAAAAGGAAGTTTGAGTTGGAATGGGATTCCTAAACCTACCCTAATGGGTTGCCCACGAAATTAGCTCACATCCTAACCCAATTAGGAGATCTTATGCCTAAAAAGGGGAGAAGGAATTAGGAAATTTGGAATAAAAAGGGAATTAGAGTCATAGTAGGAAATAGAAAGGGGAGATGCTTAAATACTCTCCTAAAGCCCTCATGGCCGGCCCTAGCTCGTGCCAAGGGGTTGCTGGACCAGGAAGTGAGGCCAAGAGGAGGAGAATTCGTGGAGAAGAGGGATCTCCCAAGTTCTTCCCCGAGTTCTTCAAGTTCTTTTCCTAGAGACGTAAAACATCTAAAGGTAGGCATTCTCACAAGCATAATTCGTATAATTTTAACTATAGGGTCTTCCCATCATCTGGAACCACGCCCCCCAATTTCATATTTTTCCATCACCTCAATCTTTTGTTATGAATTTTTGAAGTTCTGCAACTTGCATGACCCGACCCTTCATCTTTAATATTGTTCTTCATGTGTACTTAATTCTAGGCCACGAAATTTTTACTGGATGTTCTGATGCATGTTACCTTTCTTTTGCCCCTAGAAGCCCTAATTTTCATCTACTCTAGTGGGTGAATTAATTCTTTTACTCCAACTGATTCCTGTTCCATGTTCTTCCTGTTTAACCTGACTGAAGTAGGTCGAAACCTCTATAGTTTTCAAATTCCTATGTATTGCATGTACCCTGGCCTGTCTAAAGTCGTTTAGTTTTGGTTTCACAATTTTTCATACACTGTACAAATTAATCTCAACTTCTAAAGCCTCCTGTATCATTTGGTTTAAGTTTCGGCCGCAATCCAAGGTCTTGTCAAATTCCTGTCGAAATCAGGCACAGACCACCAGAACGCGATGGCCCGATATGCCATGTTCTATGGTCTGATTCCGACAGTCAACCTGTCGCGATCTGAACGCGACGGGAAGTGCCGTCGCGATTGCTGTGCTTGGCCTGTCGTGTTCCTCACATGTCCTTGTTGCGTTCTCAGCGCCGGTTATGAACACCCCGTCGCTATCCATGCAAGGCTCTGTCACGTTCTACCCTGAACCTGTCGCAACCCTTTCATGGGTGCGTCGCATTCACAGGTTTTTGCAGAAAACCCCCTGTTTTACAAATACTCAATTTCTACTTTGCTTATACCCTTTAATCTCAGTTATACCGTAGTAAATGCACTTAATATAAATTGAACTTTTATATGTGATTTAAAATACATACACACGACTAATTTTCATCTATGATTTCTTGTCACATGCACACACTCGAACCATCCAAATGCGGCTTAATTGGCATAATCTATCTGGTAATTTATGCAATTAAATTACCTTAATTATAAATGAAGTTGTTTTTGATTTCGCATTGTTTTGAAACACCGATCTCGACGTTCCACTGTTCTAGAACTCCTCTAGAACGTCAAGCACTTGTTTCCATAATTACCCTCTTTTTTGACTTGGACGAACTCTCCGACGGATATTCCTTCTGCCGGACTAGTGGGTCTTTATTCAAGGCCTCCGTAAGTTCCCCTGTCTATGGATTCCACATGGTCAATGAGTCGGTTGTACCCTAACACCTATGATACCCTTTAGGGATCAATACGATCCAAACGACCATTAGAAGTTCACTCTCGTCTTGAATCATGTCGGACCTCTGGGCTTGTGCTTAACATGGCCAGCGAAAGGGTTGTGAGTTCCACCTGACTGCCAACACCAAGTGCGCGTGTTGTGCAACTGTTACTATCACCTGTTTACTCGACGCGTTACGTGCAATGTCCACTAGCTCTCATCTACACTCTATTCTCTCATCTATTCACATTTACTCTACTATCTCGTCTATTCATCTAGTGCACTCATCAATTCTTGGTACTCTATATTGTCCATTGACTGATTGTCTAAAAGATAAACAATATAACCAATGCTTGGCAATCTATAAAGGGCCCGATCTGGTCCTAGGATGTGTGCCTGAAAGTGCTAGTGCCCATGGGAATTAAATGATCAAAGTGTTAGGCATTACACTCGAGTGCTATCTATCTCGACTATCTAAATGACAATAAAAAGTACTATATTCTCTCGTTATCTACAAGACCAACAAAGTGTTATACTATACTCGTTGTGCTATTTCTATACTTGTGCTATTGTGCTATGGCCATCCTGCTACTGATGTGCTATTAATTCCCGACACTTGTGCTATTTTTGGAAAGTCTATATTTGGAAAGTTGTGCTATTTCGTTCACGTGCTATCCTGCTAACTTTTACCTGACTCTCTCTTGCTCTATCATTAAGTTACTCTACCTTTAATGCATTAATTACTTAAAGCTTGCTTGACTATTGAGATTTAAGTCCTACTGGGCGTTATCGCTCACCCTGCGTTATTTGTCGTTGTGTTCTCAGGTGAGACCGAGGATGAACCATACACTCAAGAGGATGGAAATGACCTGGAGTGATGTCATGAGTACCCTAGCATCCTATTAGTATGTTTAGTGTTGTAGTAGTTAGGTTTGAAGTTTAGTCCTTTACTTTTATTTCAATGTAATTGGGCCCTATAGATTGGCTCTGATATTAGTGGTTGTAACTAGATATGGGAAATTATTGATGAGAAAGGTTTGCTTTAGTATTATACATTGTGCAATGGTTGATGTCTAGTATATGCTCTATACCCGTTTACTTGCAACTGCCTCGCATTCTGATATTCCGCGTCGGAGCGTGACAACCTTAGTAAGAGCTAAGAGGCACTTTGGAAGTTTGTCTCTCTGAAGTGGACAGAGAGATACACCATTTACTACAAAGCCAAGGAAGCAGCTCACTCTCAGGGTCTCTAGTGGAACATCATTGTTCATGAGTTTTTGCACATGGCAGCAAGTAGAAATATTATTCCCCTTAGGATAACTCTGAGTGGTGATAATTATAATAGGAGAATTAATTTTTATCATCATCGTC
This sequence comes from Colocasia esculenta, assembly GCA_014218235.1. Taxonomy (NCBI): domain Eukaryota; kingdom Viridiplantae; phylum Streptophyta; class Magnoliopsida; order Alismatales; family Araceae; genus Colocasia; species Colocasia esculenta. The sequence goes on from CM024754.1 coordinate 134,950,740, forward strand.
ATTTTAAATCTTATAGGAAAATCCTCTCTGTAGGACCTTCCTATAACATAGATGGTTCCAAATTCTTTCATGTAGTCCCTGACAATGAGCAGAAGCTCTGGGATCTTCTTCCACCCTTCTTTGATCAGATCTCACATTCTCTCTATCTTCCAAGTTCTTCTTAGTGTATGTACAAATGTTATTCAATTATCAATACATTTGTTTCTCTCCATATGTGTGTATTACTCTCTCTTTCTCTCTTTCTATCTTTTATCCTTTCTGTTAATGCCATAAAGGGGGAGAAAGAAAAGAATAGATATATAGAACAGAACAAACTTTTTTATTCTACAAATTTGTTTATACTATCTATATAAAGATTGTTTTTGTCATTAACAAAAAAGGGGAGAATTGTTGAGCAACTATCTTAAAAATTGTTAAACAAAAATGTTTAGGAAAATTGTTGTACAATTATCTTTTACAAATGCTTGATCATTGTGTTTTTGCTATGAAAAATCTTTTAATATCTCCTAAACAAATTTATTAAATTATACCACACTTTATTTTGTATGAAAATTAACGTGTCAAAATAAAGACATACATGTATTATACTCTGTAACATTTAGTCAAATTTGTGTGTCAATACAGGACCTAAGTGTCAACATTGTCATACACTTGATAAGAAATTTTTTTTCTAAGTCCACATCATATACTGTATTCTATATTGACTCCGACTAATGGAAAGGCGATGTGGGTTATCGATTTTTGAACTGTTGGCTTCACTCTGACTCTTGAAAAGTCAAAGTAATATGGTTCACTCCGACTCCTCAAAAGTCGAAGTGATATGGGATCACTCTGACTCCTTCAAAGTTGAAGTGATTTCGGTTCACTCCGACTCCTTGAAAGTTGAAGTTATATAGCCTCACTCCGACTCCTGAAAAAGTCGAAGTATGATATCGATTGATGAACAAACTTGTTTGACTCTGACTCTCAAGAAGTCGAAATCTATTCCCAATCAATGTCTCACTCTGACTCTTCTACAGTCGAAGTCTAGTATCGTTTGTCCATCTATTGCTCACTCCAACTCTTTAGAAGTTGAAGTATAACATCAACTTCTGTGTAACCATACTTGGATATTTTATTATTCCTTAGAGAACCTAATGCTTTATTCATCTTGATTGTATCAATATATTTTCTTTATCCCTATGGGATCTTTTAAAGAATAATTGTCTCATATATGACGTAAATATGATGTCTTCCCTGCTATCAAATTTAAATACTTTATAGGGGGGAAAATGTGTATTTAAAATGCTCATATCTAAAATCTCGTTTGAAATTCTAATGATTTGTATAATGTGCTATCTTACTCATTAGTAGAAATATAGTTCTATCTCTATTTGACAGATACTAAGTAGTAAATGCAATGGTAGGTATATGCAGGATGGGTTATCTGTCAGAACTCACCTACCACATCTCCTTTATGTCATAACTCCCTGACTTTCAGGATAAGTCCTGCATTCCCCATACAATTGTTTGTCTGCCTTTAAATGCTCTGAACATCTATCTATCTGAAGTTCTTTATACTTTATGTATTTCTATCTCACCTACCTCCGATAGGACAGAGATATTTGTGTTTTTCATGACCTTGCAAATATTTAGCACCCACTGAAGCATGCTTGCTATCAATCATGGGTATGGAGCTTGCAGTCATTTATTGATGTTGTCACATGGAGCTATGAAGCTATATGCATAGCCAGAAGTCGTTGATACTCTAAGAGCTGAAGGACTGATGGTCATCTCATAAACCTCAAAGTCTCAACATCCAAGGATCAAACCGCTATCTTTTAATGCCTATTTTTAAATTGTTAGTTTTAAACGAAAAGCTCAAATCCCTGATGCATATATATGAGCTGAAGTTTGAGCTGAACACAAGATATGCAAGCAAGTGATATACACAAGAACCATAACAAGCTCACACAACCACACCTTCTACAGATAAGAGAAAGAGAGAAGCTCACAAGATCTGAAGAGAGCCAGTTTCTTCAAGCTTCCACTTTCAAGCTCCCCGCATTTAGAAGTCTTTTCTCTTTATGTGGCATTTGTATTCTAGATCATCTCAGTCCACCACCTTTGAGTCACAAAGAGTTAGAGCAATCATTCTTATCTTGTATCTCTTTTTATTTTTCTGTGTTTGCTCACTCCTTGAGCAGACACATTGTACTCTTTTTAGTGTTGTAACCAACAAGGGTTTGTTCTCTGTAGTGACACTCTTGTGAAGGGAAGACCTGCGGTTGTAGGTGCTTGTATTACCCCTTGGTGAAGGGAAGACTTGCTTGGGAGCAAGTGGGTTGTAATGCCCCTCAAGTTGAGAGAAGGCCAAGTGTTCTTGGTAGTTAGTGAAATCTTAAGTGGCTCTTAGGGACTGGACATAGGACTTCTATGTGAGAAGGGTCGAACCAGTATAAAATTTTTGTGCACCTTGTGTGATTGTTTCCACCAAGTATTTCATTTGTTTCACACACTACACTAAGTACTAACATCACTATTTAGTGTTATCTATTTTCAGTTATGTTTTTAAGGTGTAAAGAAGTCCTATTCACCCCCTCTAGGACATCTAAGGCTCCATCTCGATCCAACAAGTGATACATTTCCACGATCTTAGGCATTTCCGTTACGCCATAACTCGAGTTGCTGTGTAAGGATACCATCCTTCCTTTTAACCCACCACAGGGTGCAATCCCCCTACTAGACAACTCAGAAACACATGCAGGCAGGTCCACACCCGAACTAGGCATGACTTGGCCAACTCGGCCTCCGTCGCACCGTCATTCTCAGGTCGCGCCCAGGGTGAGATGCTGGCGCGTACACCTGCCTCGCAACATGTCACCCAACAAGTACAACCTGCTCATCGGCAATGGACGTTTACCAAAATTAGGGAGTCTTACGGAGGCTTTGACAAGGATTACTTGGTAGAATCAGGAGTATTCCCAATGGAGAGTCCATCCAAGTCAAGAAAGAGTGTATAGAAAATATTTGTCCGTCCTAGCTTGAGTGCTCGAAGGCAGAGGGGCAAGATAATGGTATCTAAATCAAGTGAATAAAATGAAGACAATTCCATTAAAATAATAGAAAATTTAACATAAAATATTTATACTTAATTACCAGATATATTATGGAGGTGGTTTCTGTAAGGTCTCATGGAAAAAATTCATGTTGTGCATGTGAGAGAGAATCCAAGATAGCATGTGAGAGTCGTGAACATGTCTGTTAAATAAAAAAATCATCTGGATATTAATGAAAATTGATTACCATGATGTTATTGTTTGTCATGGAACATATTACAAGGGTTTAATCATGATTATAGAGAATGAATTAGCAAGATTAAATTTAATATTAGGGTTGTGGAAATACACAGTGAAACGTGACGTCTATACCAGTCGCGTTAAAATTACGACAGTTAGGTCTATCGCATTCAAGGGAATCGAAACAGTCAATCAATTGATGAACTGAAAGGCGACAGGGTGTCCAGTCGCCTTTATGGCAATCGGTCCATAGTCATGACGGTTAGGGCCAACGAGTTCAAGGCAATCAGCAGGGGGTACTGATTGGTGACCATAGAGTAGTGACGCCAGGGTCGGTCGCGTTAAGGGCAATCAGAACAGAACAGGAAGACACGACATAGGTTATCATCACGTTAATAATATGACACGATGCCATGTCACGACCCAGATGAGAATGCTACCGATCGGGTGGTCCAGTCCTCCAAGGACTTGACACAGTGGCTTTTAAAAATTAATATCAAATCATATACTTGAAAAAAATCATGAAATCAGTTTTAAATGAAACTAGACTTTCAGAGGTATCAACAGTAAAGAGTAATTAAAATCTTATCATGAAATCGATGTGGTATGATCAGGTTCTTTTAGGAGGAACCACAAATATGACACCGTGATTAAAAGAGATTTGATTTGAAAATAGTATTTGGTAAAAATGGGGAAAAGCATGTCAACAGGTTCCTGATATCATGTAACATGTACAGTAAAAGTTCCATGCCAGGAGATCAAGTATACACAAGAATTTCAAGAGAACATAAGGGGTCGGGTACATGTTTTTAACAGAACTTCAAACATGAAATTGACAAGATTGACACAATAGAAATTAGGAAAATATGGAACTTTCATAGCTGGAATCATGAACTATCGAAGCTCAAGTCTAATTAACTTTTGTTTGAAAGATTGCCTACCTTTGAGTGCTTTGAGTTCCTAGGGTATGAACACGAAGAACAAGACTTCCAAGCTTCTTTCTCCATGGTTTCCTCAACCAAAAGTCTCCCCTCCTCGTCCTCCAGGCTCTAGAAGATCAATAGGGTCGGCCAGGGGCAAGATTGGGGTGTATCTGTATGTTTAGGGTTAAAAAATCCTTCTAAATTCTAACTCTTCCTCCAACTCCAAATTTTTATAATTATCTAGTTTTTTCTTAGCATTTATCCTTGGGCACTAATTCTGTGGTAACAAGTTAGGATAGTGTTTGGACTCTATTTAGGATGTTTATGAGTCATATTAGTAATTATCTTGCCCCTTTTTAATTTATTACTATTTTAGTTACAAATTTTGACATATTTATCTCTAACTCATTAATTGGACTCTTGCTTTTGGCTCAATAACTCATATATGAACTATTAAGAAAAGTTCATCACTTATTTTTACTTAATGAATTTCAATTTCTTCATAATTTTTTAATTTAAATTTATTTATCATAATTAAAAATTAAGAATTGCTACATCTTTATTTGCTCGGCCCATTAAATTAATGGATGGGTTTTCCATATGGTGTCTGGGATTCCACCCAAAGGAGATCACACACGATTGATTCTGATTTAAAGTGAATGAAATAATCAACATTGGAATCAGCCAATTATGTACAAATATACTGTCGTTTTACTTTTTCTTTGCTGTATGTCTTTGGTAGTCTTCAGCACGAAATTTCACTCGACCGAAAGAGGAAAAGACTGCCTCATTGTTTGGAAACTAGTTTAGAGAAGTTTTCCCAGAGAGAAAATTAAAAAATCCCAAATGAATCAAGATAATCAAATGGCCAAGAAAGCTCCTCGATCGGCTTGCAATCCCCTCTTCCAACGAAGGACATGAACAATTAGTGAAGGTCCTTAGTTTTGTAATTAAGGTTCACGTTCTCGAAGGACGTTGTACGGCAAAACTACGTGAAGACAATGCAGGTAGCTAGTCACTTCTGGGCTTATCAGAGGAAGGGCTAAAAAATCGAAAAGGAAATATCAAATTAGATGAAAAGTCTCTCTACATTAAGGGTCATTTGGTTTTAAGATTGTTGCTCACTTGTAGATAAGCATCCTTAGTTTAGGAGTTCAAACCTCACTTAATATGTTGTCGCTCTTTCAAACTCTCCTCCAATGTTAAGAGGCAGAATTCCATTACATCATGTACACATGTACGTTCGTGCCCTCTACCTAGCTATATATTGAGACTTTAATTTGTCAAGTTTGATACTGGATATCATCTCTACATTAATATTGAGATGATGTAACTACTGAACTATTTTATAAAAGAGTGCTCTCACAAGATTTAATTTTGGAAATAAGAATGAGCTGTGTCATTTGGAGCACCATCTGACCGTGCATCAATGGGGCAAATTAATCTATTCCCTTGCTGTGCGTACATATTTCTTTTAAAAACTAATAAAGAGTCATGTCCAACCTACATATTTGTATGATCCGTTCGTTGATCCAGCAGTCCAAAAAACCTTAAATAAAAAGAAAATATGGTCTTCAATATATAGGTCTAAAGTAATAGAAGTGATGAACTTATTAACCTAATTAGTGTATATATTCTCTTTATTAATTTCCTATTTATTTGAAAAGTCGGATTAATGACTGAATTATATGGACTCAAAACATGTCATAAAACCCATTAAAACATATACTTCTAATTAAATAAAATAAAGAATTACATGCATGTGTCTGGAATACATCCTATTCGAAATTCTCTCTCTAAAATTTACATATTATATTTTATACCCCTGTATTCCATATATTTCATCATGTATGTGATAGATAAAATATCATCGATCCAATAAACCTCACAAATCCGATTCACAATTAATTAAAAAGAGACGTTAAGCGGTGAGGCCGAGTCGGACAAGCTTAGATCTTTAATGTTTAAAATCTTGGGTTTTGAAATTAGAAAATAGTGAGAAATTGATTTTAAAATAAGCTAGATTCAGGTTAAGATCTTAAACTAATTAACTAGCTCACTCTAAACGACTTGAGAATTATAACTCTTAGACGCGCTAGATCACTAATCAAACACATGAAAGATATACGAGTTTCAGATGTGAAATGCACCCTGAAACACCCTAAACCATCACTAAAGTATGCAATATTCTTACTTCGAATCAACCAGAACACACACATACAACTAGCTTGAAAAAAAAATTTAATGTAACCTCCACACTCACCATATTAAGAAACGAGAGAGGAAAAGATTAAGAAGAGAAATTGACCACAAAATGACAACGAATACACTAAGTTGCTAAAATATATAACAAGGTTGACAATACTTTGTGACAAATAAAACAACCCATATTTATGAAAAAAAAAAATTTACCACAACTATGAAGAAAATACTAAGGGAGAGAGGAAGAAATAAAAGAACTAGGGAGAAAAGAATAAAAAATACGTTTACCGTCCACCTCTTAATAGGAAGAACAAAACAAAACGAGAAAGACTTATTGCACTTTTATATTACACTTTAAGTGTAATATGACTAGACAATGACTCATGTGGCACCCTTCACATGAGAAGTGATAAAGTGACCATCTAATTGTTGGATGTCACATGAGCTTGTTGCCTAATTATAGTACACTTGAAGTGTAATATGTAAGTGCAATAAATCTTTCTCAAACAAAACAAAAGAGAAAGAACAAGAAGAAGAACACGAAGAGAAGAGTTTCTCCCCCGGCCCATTCCCCCATACCACCGGCCCCTTGTACTCCTCTTCCACCACCCAAAACGATCAGCCCATGCAGCAGCCAACCCCTTTCTTCTTCTTTTCGTTCCCCTCCTCAAGAACCCAGACTTGGACCCCTTCGTAATATTGCTAGCACAAAACCAAAGATGGGAAGGGTGGTCACCGGATCCTTGTGAGAGGTGACCCGATCCATCCACCAGATCCAAAATTTAATTATTTGCACAAACATTCAGGTTCACTATACAAATTTCTTTTGTTAAAGCCTAAAAACTATTGTATTTTTCATGAATAAGTATGTGAGAATACGATTTGACTCTATCTATTTAATCCAACCCCCAATCGAATAGACTGGATTAACTTTGACATCTTCTCTCTCTCCATGTCCAATCCAATAGATTGAGCTAACTTCGCCACTTATGCTTTCTCTCTCTCTCTCTTTCTTCTCCATATGTGTGTGTGGCACCCCCAATTCTCTGGTGGGAAAGGCTTGCAAACCCACCCACTCATTGGGTGCGGTGACATCACCCACGCCACCAATGGGGTGGGTGATGTCACCCCACCCAATGGTTGGGTGGTTTGCATCCACCTGGATGCAAACTCCCTATGGGAGTTTGCACCAAGTGGTGCTCTTCTCTGGTACCCTCCAACACCTGTTCTCTCTCTCTCTCTCTCTCTCTCTCTCTTTTTGACTAGCACTAGAGGGTGGCCCACTTCCCCTTGGTCGTCTCTCTCTCTCTTTAAGAGGGATATTTTAATAAAGTCTTCTACTATTTAACAAGTCCATTAGAATAATAATGGAATATTTGTGATGTTTTGACAGTCAATTAATTATAAGAATATAATTGATTATTTTAAATATATATATAATATAAACAATAATATGTAAATTTTAGAGATATAATCTCGAATATACGATGTATTGCATGCAGAGATATGTATATAATTTTTTTCTAAAAAAAATGCATGCACTGGAATATTGCAACGCACTTTCTCAGACCAAGTGAAACTGTGAGAACATGATCCAAGGGAAGGAAAGGCGACCCCATCCAACAGTCATGTGTCAGGGCTGAGAGAAGCAGGTTTTGGATAACTTATTGGGAGGTCTCCACCATGAACGCCGACGCCAGTGCATCAATCAGAGATACTTGTGTGTAGTTCCGGCCATCAACTTCTCTGGATTGAGGAGTCCCTGACATGAGGCCTGCTGGCCATTGGGATGGTCCCCAACCTATAGCTTAAAGTTGAGTCTATGCTACGGCAGAGTAGAAGGAAAGAGGGGGAAAATTCAGTTCTTGTTTGGTACCACATCATGTTCATGTGATCTTTGGAGATTTTCACGAGACCTTTTTTCTCTCTCTTCTTTCAAATGGCAATAGGAAGAAGAAAGCACTTTCCCCTCCAAGTAGGTAGAACCGATCAGTGCTCTGGCAGCCAAATGGGGTGCGTGCGTCGTGGGATAGTTGGTCCTCTCTCTCTCTCTCTCTCTCTCTCTCTCTCCCCGACAATATTGTGCTCCCCCACCGAGCAGAGCTAGCCCACTATCTTCCCCGCTGCACTACGGCATGCCAGTTCATGTATACCTCGAGAGGAAGAGGACCCCCCCCCCCCCCCCCAACTGTAAGTGGAGGGGTAAATAAAAAAGGAGAAAATTCTAGAAACACATCTTAATTAAGGTGTGTAAAATGGCATATGTACCTTATATATTTTCTAGAATTGTGCCAATTTATGATTTCACATCTTTATTTTTTTAACACCTAGAACATGTTTAATATTTAAATAGATCAGAGATAGAATGAGAATATCTTTACTATTTTAAAGATATTTTCACTCTATTCTGGGTCTATCTAAATATCAAATATGACAGCAAGTACCTTCCTCAAGTGGTGTAACATTAAATATATATATATATAAGGAGAGAGAAAGAGAAAGAGAGAATTACTATGGTGGAGGATCTCGGTTGGGTCGATCGGTTAAAACTCTTGCTTAAAAGTAGGAGGTCTCGAGTTCAATTCTTCGGAGGACTTTACCTGATTTACATGCAATATTCGAGATGTGTAAATTCAAGATTTTTTCGGTCAAGTGAGATAAGGACAATACGAGTATATAGAAAGTAGCAGTTGCCAAATCCTGATCTTGAAGTTCACAAACACCAATTGCTGAGCCCACAAAACCACACAGAATAAGATTTTCTCGTTATCAAAAAAAAAAAAAATGCAATGTTCAGATTTCAATCCACGAGTCGTCACATTCCACTCGTCCCATGATACGCGGTGCGCACAACGAGATGGCGGGGAGGGTGCGAGTCTTGTTTATTTTTCTTGGGACTAGTTTTCTAACACAAAAAAAAAACGTAGGGCGTGTACTCTTTGACGGGATATTTTTTCTTCCTCGCATGCTTCACCTAAGTTTGGGTTACTCACAGGGACCACTGTTGCATAAACAGATGTGCATAACCATTACAAATGATTTGTGCTAACATAATCTTGGTTATGGAGGTCCTTCCGCGGAAGTGATGTTTGTTGTTCTACAAGTCATGCATCTGTTGTTGAATAATTCAGTATTAGATGTCCAACTGAAACATCATAAGTTAATTAGGTATTTTTCGGGGCCTTCTAATTTTTAAATAAAATTAAGAAAAGTAGAAAGACTAAAAAGTATGATACAAAGAGTCGAGCCGTACTATTTATCTTGTTATGAAGAGTTGAATGCCTTGAAATCATGGCATTCCTCTACATATATGTGAAAAGATCTTGTAAACTCATTAACCTAATTAGGGAAAAGAATTAAGTGATGGTTTTTTTTTTTGCCATACTCTCCACAAATTCACTTGTTACGAGATTAGGGCAACCATAAATATCTCTGATAAAATATTAGTTATGTGAGAATCCATTCTATGTTTGTATTAATTTGTAAGTATATATACTCTTGTTGCAGATACAAAATGTCCCGAAAGATGGTATAGAAGATTATATATAGTGGAGTGAGGGGTTCACGAGGGAGATGTGAAGTGAGATAAGTGGCAAATTAACTTAATCTCTCGAGATAGTAGAATCCAATTAGTAGTGCACAAAATAAAACTCATATTCCCAACTGATCCATCGCATGACCCACAGTTATAAGTACGTACTACATATATATATATATAGCCCGTCAAGTACAGTGATCAGCTGTCTTCGTTAGTTAAAAGAGACTTACTTTACCTTTTCGCTAATTAGATGCAATCCGAAATTTACATAAAACACTGCACGTACGGTTTTCCATATATTCTAAGAATTTTATGCAGGAACCATAAACGTACACCATTAATTTGTACTGTACAGAGACTGATAGATAATTAACTCGATCGAGGGAAACTGCTATACGGACTTGATAAAGATCCCCAATTTAGAGTGTTGATGGCATGATATGGGCCAGATTGATCATATAGGTTTAGCAGACCAAAAAAGGATTATTAAGTTTAAATCGCTACCTCTCGTCTCGTGGATTCGCCATCTATTTGCCTTTCAACCATGACTAGCATATGAAAAGCACATCATTGTAATTGTGATGCCTTGTAGAAGATCACGAGAAACATGGAGGGCCACGTATATGATGAGAATTTTAAGCAGACAACGATAATAAAACCCCTCGTTTTTGGACAACATGCACAGCCACTCCTCTCCACGCATGATTCCCTTAACATCGATCGATCTTTCATGAGTTTTACTTTTCCTGCAAATTGCATTTTTCTGTTAGGATTTTTTGCTATATATCTCAACATTTTTCGCAGACATTTTTTTCTTTGGAAATCGATAACATTAGTCAGAGTTCGTTTTTTATCTTAACAACAAGATTTGTTACTTTTGTTCCATTTTCAGGTCTCTAAATTAATTACCATGAGAAAAAGAAATAATAAGGATATTAGAAGGAGCACAAAATGACAAACAAGAAGAAATTAATAGATATTCGGAGAAGAAAGTGACAGGAAATTACTCAAGTAAAACCGACAGTTTCATGGTTTCCACGTACAGATTCTTCTAAGATTGATGGTAATAATTATCATTGAAAGAAGGCATCTTCTTAAGTTTAGTGAAGGCCCCTATACCAGTGGCTGGTAGTTTGGGTCAGATCTTAATTACGAACTCGGATTTTTATTTCAATGGATGGGACTACTACAACTCTTTGTTCTACACAAGTGTGTGTTTTTTCTCTTGAGGTCAAATGCTCTTGATCTTTGAATCTGCAAAAGACACTACCAATTCGTTGCATGCAGTTTCGTCTAACGTTATCATGAATTTAAGAGGGCCCATGATTAGAGTAAGAGAAAACATGAAATATTTTCTTGGCCTTTTAAAGATTCTCTAGGGGTACACTTTGTGTGCACATTTATCATAACTAAGTGAAATACATTTCTGTACACATTTCCATCTCTTCCGTACAGCTTAGTTTGTTTCTTCTGATTATTGGATAAAGAGCATTAGACGACATAGATAGGAGACCTCAACGAAATATCATTATGGCAACGTATACGCCAAGGCACTAAAACACCAGAAATGAAGCTTATAATTAAAACAACTTTATGATAAAAATAATGTGCCTAGACAATTTTTGGGCAGGTGAAAATCTTTTTTTACTGTACATCACAAACTGCTGCTGAAAAGGAAGAAGAAAACATTAAAAACAATATAGAAAACGGAAAGCTCACTGGGACCGGTGAACAAAACAGTAGGTAAGGGGAATCAGATCATCTAGACTTAAGTTTTACCTTTGTTTGAGTCCGTGTATTTAAGGTTATATTTCGGTTTAAGATACTTGTAACAGACACTAATAAAGAAAAGATAGGGCAGCACAAGGGACGGATTTTGTGGAGTAGATTATATATATCGTCAATCTAAATTACGTAAATCAATGTGTCTTATCACTTTTTCTTCTCTCTTTATTTGCTATGATTATTTTTCTATTTGTATATGTCCAATCGTGAGGTCGAAAGTCAGGCACTAAAGGGCATTTCCGCATAACACGTCGTATTTTCCTATCTTCCTTCTTTCTCTTAATAGATGATGCATGCCAAGAAAATACAAATTTTCTCCCGGTCACCTGAAATATATCGAATAATTTATAATGTGCACAAATGGAAAGAGAAGGAAAGAGATTTCGTCGAACTAGCCTAGATGATTCACTTGCAAACTAATGAGAAGTTCAAAGTTCCCACCTAGCGCAAGTTAGAGATCTCCAACAGACCCATGTCATGTCAACTTGACATGTACTTTGAGGACGAAAGGGACCCTTAAAAAAGAACCCAGAACGGAGGTAGGGAAAAAAGCCTTCAAAAATTTGAGAAACTGCCAGTTCACAACACATGGGAGGACAATTATTAAAGACCCCCCCCCCCCCCCCTCCTCCTGTGATCTATATCGTATCCATTTGCCTTGCTTTACCAACACAATGTACTGAGGTGGGCTTCGGTGACTCCTAAAGTTAGGTGATCAGCATTTTAATCAGTTCAATTTACTAGCATTACTTCTTCCATCATTTCAATATTTGAAACTAATTAGAGGTGCAATGCATTATTTGTGAAGTGTCAACACTCATGAGACAAACAATTGGAGGTCAGAGAGGTCAAATAGCTCGTTTTGCTGTTAATATGCTTGTTAAAATCGTAGATATTAATAGTATTAATAGAAAAATTAGTTGAGGAAGATGAATTAATTATGGCACTTCATAACACGGGTATATATATATATAGAGAGAGAGAGAGAGCCAGGACCCCTCTGTGTGATAGAATCACCCAATGGTGGAGGTCCTCCATTTTTGGGCGAACAGTGCCAGCATGATATAGGAAAGGTTCTCATGATTTTTCACATCTCTATGGAGAAAATAATTGAGGCAATAGAATGGTGTACCCGATAAATTCACCGGAAGAAGATAGTTGGTGACAAATAATTAATGATAATTAGGATATTGTTATTAATTCTCCATGTCGACTGAGTAAAAACAAAGAATGTCTAGTAATTAAACTGTAGTTGACCTGTTTGATAATATTTAATAGGCATCTTATATCTAAAATGATTAATTTTAAAAATTTAAAATTATTTGATAAAATATTTGAAATAATATCTAATTTAATCACTTAAATATAAAAAATCACTCAATTTTTAAGTTACAGGAAATCTTTTTTTTCAGACCGACAGTCAGTCGAATAGGACCGCCAATTGTCGGTCGAAATCCATCGACTGTCATCAAATTTTGGAGATAACCGTCAGTGGTCGGCCAGATTCCGACGATGATCGTTGGCGGTCGGTGATTGTTGACTGTCAGATTTCGACGATGACTGTCAGCGGTCGACGACTGTCAGCGGTCGACGACTAACAACTGTTGGATTCCGGCGACTTGATTCAAAAAAATTACTTTTAAATTATTCTAAATTTTAAACCAAAGATCTATGGGTAGAAAAATGACAAACTAACCAACTATACCACAAATTTGGTTGGTTAGATATTGATTCAGATGTTACTTAAATTAGTTATCATATAACTCTTAATGAATATCTTACATATATTAAGTATTTTTTAAATTTTAAATTTAGATAATAGATGAGAAATAAGACTTTTGACTTTAGTGCATCAAACACCACTTTACTCTCAGTAAGATATTGCTTCAAAAGATGCTGGTGAAAGTGATTTGTCTCAAATTAAAACATTTTCAGTACCATTACCTAATCGGACCTATGGGCAATACGGGAAACTTCACTTGCCATTACGTTGTATATAGCCAGGACCAGAAGCTACCAACCAGCAACAGCTTCGCCCTAGTGAAGCCTTCACTGTGTCCACCACCTTCCTCTGCCTGCTCCATATCCTCTCCTTTACACCTCACCATTCTTTCTAAGTCGAGATGTCGATGGAGGACGGAGAAGGCGATAGAGAAAGAGAACTACAGCTTCTCCCCCGTAAGGTCTCAGCTCCCCAGTTTACCCCGTGGACGTCGACGCCCACCTCCAAATCCGCTCCGGCGCCGGACGGCACAATACCAGATGATGACCCCCATGATGATCACCTCGACCTCAGCCTCTCCATCGGCGTCCTGCCACTCTCTAAGCCATGCTGGACTAACGACGACGACAACCGCAACGGCGGCGCGAGGAGCATCCAGGCGCTGAAATGGCACGCTGCGGAACAGATCCGGCTGGCGGCCATGGAGAAGGCCTACGCCGAGCGGGTGAGGGAGCTGACGCGGAGGGAGATGGAGATGGCAGAGAAGGAGTTCGCGCGGGCGAGGCTGCTATGGGAGAGAGCCCGGGAGGAGGTGGACAAGGTGGAGAGGATGAAGGAGATGGCCACCCGCATGGTTAGTCCCACCTGCACGGAGGTCACCTGCCAGGCCTGTCGGCAAAGGTTTCGGCCATGAACGGATTTATACGCTTAGATCGGAGACGTGGACGCTAGGTTTGTGTACAGGGAAAGTTTGCCGTCCATGGATGCGATATCACCCGTCATGGCCATAGCTAGCTTCGATATGTATGTTTAATTTGCACAGGCCTCCTGCTGGATTGCTTATAACCAGAGTTCGGTCATGTGTTCAAGTCTCATTAATCTCTTTGAAAAGATGATAGAATTCTCATTACTACACCATTATCCAAGGGATCATACGTACGCATCAAACAACCATTATCCAAGGGATCATACGTACTTCATTTCCATTTTGAAATTGTGAACAAGACGAGGTAGTTTTATCTAAGCACACTTCTCTGATGTTCATATTGGTTTTTCTTCCTATTTTTTACAGGGAAAGTTACCATTATATATATACCTGTAAAATCTTGATATATCCCTGTATCCCTACCTTTGATTTATTCATCATAATACCCCAAAGTTTATCAGATATACTCTTCATCGTTACAAATCTAAGGATATGTACGTATATTATTTTTATTGGTACGACGACATAGGGTTCAGGATTTCACAGATACGAAGATAGATTAAAGGTAGAGGTATGGCGGCTATTTATAGGGTAGGACACCCAATGAGGAACTTAGGAGTATACAGTAATTTTCCTTTTTTATTTGGCTCCATATATTGCCCTTCAGAATCTGACCATAAACCCAGGCCGTTTGTGTGAATGCGCGGGGAAAAGGATGTCTCTATTACAATTTAGAATTTTTCTAATTATTTTAGTATTTTTAATTAACTTTGAAGTTCTCTAATTTGACTATTTAATTATGAATCTGTAAATGAAACTTGACTTTTATTTTAAGCAAGATCCTTTTATTTCAACAGAGGGATCTATTCCTTACGGGTAGGAGGATTTAGTTAATTTTAAGGAAATTGATCCAAAGCTAAAGAAGTAAATATTCAAGTTTTAGAGGTTAAAAATTGACCATGAAAGATTAAATGGACGAGAAACCAAAATCTCTTTTGATTTTTTTTTTTTGGGACAAGGAAAGAGTAGTGTAGGGTACTTCATTAAGAGAATAATTTAGTACACTTGAGTTGTGTATTTTTCACTTGTATTTCTCTCCTCTCATTGGCTAGGTCCTCTTTTGTTTTGCCAAAGAGAAGAGGAGAAATACAAGTGGAAAGTGTATAACTTAAGTACACTAAATTCTTCTCCTACATTAATTAAATTTCAAAAAGTACATTAAGAGAGTAACAAGCCAAAATAACTTCAAGGGTAGAGAATATAGGGATGAGTCACCGCTGAATTACGAGCTAAAAACTTATTTAGCAAGAAGATGGGCAGGTTGGGTGAACACCGTGGGACCATATTGGAGTTGAACGTACGTACTTATTAGACTTTTACAATCCCCTAGGATTGAACTACATCTCCATAGAGTTTTCCCTGATCCGAGGTCACCTTTTACCACAATGGAAGCATCAGACACAAGTGTACGTAGTGTCAGTCTGAAAATTCAGAGGCCCAACGTAAGTCATGATAAAGTCGGCAAACCTTCAGTTTCAGCTGAAGATCTGCAGATCAAAGACTTGCCCTCTAAAATAGATGAGTTTTGGGATATAAGAACACCTGCACAGGAGGCCTTTCCCACCTTGAAAGCAACAACGATCAGCAGTAGATGAGGGGAGTCACACTTCAGCCCAGAAGTACAAATGGTGCTCTCGGAGGATTAATAAGCATCAAGGTGATCGACCCTCCTTGTTCCATAGAGAGAGGTCCACTTGAATTTTGCTTAGAACTTTCTCAAGGGGAAAATTTTGGCAATCAAAAACTAGTGAACACACTACAAGAAAAAACGGGTTTAGAGACTGACATTTTCAGTCTCTATTCGGTCACTAAAGGGTCCAGTGACTGAATAGTGACCGAATGAGACTGAAATTGTCGGTGAAGAATTTTTTGTCACAAATCTGTGACCGAAAACTTTCGGTCACTAATCAGTCGCTGATAGTGACCGATTAGTGACTGAATATCTTCAGTCGCTGATGGTCGTTATCAGCGACCGAACACTTCAGTCATTATTTTGGTCACTAAACTAGTCACCGAATAGTGACTGACCATATTCAGTCACTATGACGGTCACTAATTTAGTGACTGAATTAGTGACCGAATCGCGTCCATCGCTATCAGCGACCGAAGACATTCAGTCACTAATTGGTCAATATATGAGCGACTGTAACACCCTCCTCCGACCACACACACATATACATTATCACATAACGTTTAATCGAAAGAGGGGTTACGCTGACAATTTTTTTTATGGGCAGACAAATCTGTGAAATGCACAAAACTGGCAAACCATTCCACAAAAACATCTTTGAACATATTATACATCTCAAGATAACAAAGTATTAATACTCATTATTTACATAAACCAATCTTCTTTTCTCTAAAGTTTTATTAGTAAACAAAATCTCTAAAAAGTCATTAGACTATGCTATTCTTCTTCATCTCTTCATCATCCGCAACGGAATTGAGATTCATCTGTAGCTGAGATTATACACACCTTCAATCTGAAAGGGGGTGGAGGAAACAAAAGCATGAGTCGGAAGGACTCAGTAGGTGAAAGTAAGCGTAAATGGATCCAAAACACATTTGTTCATGAATTTCATACTTAACAGAAACATGTAACTCAATTTGATTTCATAACGAGCTCAAACAGAATTCAGAATATGAGTCTTATATGTCTTTCAAAGTTCATATCATAACTTGATTTGGAAACGAATTCAGCAGGCATCATACTACTCTCAAGAGGTTACTAAATAACATAAATACATCCTCGGTGCCTAGGCGATTCCAGCACCTTGGATCTTGTTCATTGCGCAAGAACGGGGTTTATTACCCACCATCGTCAGTCCATTGACTTGGATTTACTTACAAACTATTGCCCACAGCTAATCACAAGTGACTGGTGCTACCACAGGTGATCCTAAACCCTCTTTGAAGAGAGCACTGTCTTCAGATCATAAATTTCATTTCCTGACCACAATAGAGATAGAAATTTAAAAGATAATTTGATGAATGAGTAGTCAAATCATCTTGGTCATAAAGTGGTTTAAAATCCAAGGTAATGAGATAAACAACTTGTGGGGTCAATAGGGTAGTGAATCTTCAAGGAATGGGACAAGAATTGGTGCTGAAAACATAACAGGACAGCATCTGTCGACAGCTACTGATTTCCAGAACCATGCTTCTGGGATTCTGACAGTGACTGTCGATAGGCAAGAGTCATTTGTCGATAGGTTAGGGTCGTCTGTCGGGAGCTAGGAGCTATCTGTCAACAACTACTAATTTTTCAGAAGTTTTAGGTTCCGGGCAGGCCTCAAACTTCCAGAAATAGATCTATACTACTCTAAAGACTCTTTTAAAGATTCCTCTGTATCCAAATATGATTAATACATCAAAGAGGGTCTTATTTACATTTTTAAACATCACTTACATGAAGGACAAAAAGTATAGTTAATAAGAGTCCAATCTTTGCATGTGAATGGCTTATAACTGGGAACTTGTGG
The DNA here is from genome assembly GCA_014218235.1 of Colocasia esculenta. NCBI lineage: Eukaryota > Viridiplantae > Streptophyta > Magnoliopsida > Alismatales > Araceae > Colocasia > Colocasia esculenta. Next base: position 134,968,656 of record CM024754.1, read on the forward strand.
GGACATATCTACTACTTCAAGCAATTCTTTCTCAAAGCTAAAGAAAATTCACACCAAAGGCAACATCTACAACCTTTGCTGGTCACTGATTAAGAACAATATCAAGGTAAAGGTGATCTTCAAGGTTTCAACAGAATATGGAAGCAAAGGAAATGAGAATTCTACCGAACATGGGTCAATCAGAAACTTGAGCTTTCACAAATGAAGAACCTGTAAGCATGAAATTAAGAGACTAGGATGGGAACACAAGAAGGAACCTACCAGTCTTTAATATTTATGAACTCTACAGGTAATGGAACAACCAGGAAACATGGTTTCTGCAAATGAAGAAACTACGAGCATATAAATGGGAAGCTGAGAAGGATTTGAAGTATGAAACCTACTTGTCTTGGAAGATAATAAAGGTTATTCTTCTTCTTCACTTAAAATCCACAGTAGTAGGAAGAAGAACAGGGAAACCACACAGGTAGAAACTTTGCAGGTGCAATTGGGGGTTGATAATTCAGATGAAGAGGAAATAACAGCTCCAATAGAAACACTTCCTCAAGGCGACAACACCAGAAATGCTCCTCAAGGTAAGAAACGCCATGTGCAACATAAATGAAAGAAGGAAAGGTTTAGACTTCTACTGCTGGGAAGTTTTTATAGCTCTCCAGGCAAGCCATACACGATGGCACATCAGCCATCCATGTGTCGTGGTAGAAACCCCTTGGTTTTTACTACCTACACATACCTCATGCAAGCTATCCAAGCATTATACATAAGATACCATCGTGTAAGCCTCTCCCCCACATGAAGTGGCTTACCCCACACCCAACACGTAAGCATTAGTTAATTCAAAAAGAAATAGTTACTGTAATTGGTTGGTAATTCAACTAGCCCATTTATCTCCTTGTTTAGGTGTCCTAATGATGTCCATTTAAGTTGAAATTTCAACCATAGACTAATAGGAAGGTTTTAAAAATTATGGTGATTTTACTTCAATTTTTAGAATTTATTTTCCACTGGGTGAAAAATCACCTGAAAAATAGTTGCGTCAGCTTAATCTCGAAATCTATACGTCAAAAATTCTGATAATTACAATTTTGATATCTCCATATTTTTCTAAGAATTATGGTGTTCTCAGATTTTATTTTTGTTACAGAATTTCGGTGTCGCCCTATCGGGGTGTGCACGACCAAAAGTGAAACCAGGGTATGATAAAATATCTTAAACGCACCCTAAATCCTAAATATCTCAATTTAAGTCTAATTGGTTTGAATAAACATAAATTTATAAGTAAATCACGATATTTAAGATTCGAGGATATTACATTTCTCCCCCTGTTTAAATAAATTTCATCCTCGAAATTGGCAGAATTTACTTACCAAATAGTTGTGGATACTTCTCTTTCATTTCTTGCTCTAACTCCCACGTTTCTTCCTCCATGAGTGCATTTCTCCATAAGATTTTCACCATAGAAACTGCTTTGTTTCTGAGAACTCGTTCTTTTCTGTCCAATATTTTCACTGGTTCCTCTTGTACGGTTAAATCTGACTATATTTCCACATCGTCAAGGCTGATCACATGAGAGGGGTCCATTATGTATTTCCTCAACATAGATATGTGAAATAAATTATGAATATGCGACCAAGAGGGTGGAAGAGCTAATTGGTATGCTACTTCTCCTATTCTCTGCAATATTTCAAAAGACCCTACGTATCTTGGACTAAGCTTTCCTTTCTTACCAAATCTCATGATACCTTTGGTTGGAGAGATCTTTAGAAATACATGATCACCTACGTTAAACTCTAGTGGCCTTCTTCTCCTATCAGCATACTTCTTCTGTCTGTCTTGAGCTATTAGTAATCTCTTCCTGATTAATTTAATCTTCTCTGAGCAGTTCTGAATTAATTCTGGCCCAATGAGACTCTTTTCTCCCACTTCTACCCAACAGAGGGGTGATCTACAAGGTCACCATATAATGCCTCATATGGTGCCATCCCAATACTTGTATGGTAACTATTATTGTATGCCAATTCAATTAAAGGTAGGTAATCATCCCAGCTACCACGCCAATCCAAACTATAGGCTCTTAGCATATCTTCGAGTGTTCTGATAGTTCTTTCTGATTGGCCATCAATTTGTGGATGATATGCTGAACTAAATTTTAATTGTGTACCCATGGCTGCTTGAAGACTTTTCCAAAATCTAGTAGTGAACCTTGGATCTCTATCTGAAATTATTGACAAGGGAATTCCATGAAGTCTCATTATTTCTTTTATATACAATTGAGCCAAATCCTCTAATGATTGTGTCTTTGTAATTGCTAGAAAATGAGCCGATTTAGTTAATCTATCCATAATTACCCAAATAGCATCATGCTTCTTTCTTGTCTTTGGCAAACCCATTACGAAGTCCATGGTTATCTGCTCCCATTTCCATATTGGAATTTCAATTAGTTGTATTGGCCCTGTTGACTTCTGGTGCTCAGCCTTTATTTGTTGACATGTTAAACATTTACTCACAAATTCTGCTATGTCCTTTTTCATTCCATGCCACCAAAATTGCTTTTTTAGATTCTGATACATTTTAGAGCTACCAGGATGGATTGAATACTGAGATTTGTGCCCTTCCTTCAATAATTCTCTTTTAATTTCTTCATTCATCGGTACACATATTCTATTTTGAAACTTGATCATTCCTTGACTATCTCTGAGGTATCCTGGTTTGTTTACCATCTCTTTTAATTTTTGATCTTGGTTCTGTGCTTCACCAATTTTATCTAGTAATATTGACCTTACTGTCAATTGTGCCAGTATCAACTTTTCTACACCATACCTTGGTGAGTATTCGATCAAATCTGTCATTTCTTTCCACTATTGGTGCAATTGTAGTGCTCTTGATTTCTTTCTACTCAAAGCATCATCAACCACATTAGCTTTACCTGGATGGTAATTTACTGTAAAATCATAATCCTTCAGAAATTCTAACCATCTTCTTTATCTTAGATTCAGTTCCTTCTGAGAAAATATATACTTTAAACTTTTATAGTCAGTATAAACTTCAAAATGTTCTCCATATAAATAATGGCGTCAAATCTTCAAAGCATGTATAATTGCTGCTAATTCCAAGTCATGGGCTGGATAATTCTTTTCATGATCTTTTAGTTGTTTAGAAGCATATGCTACCACTTTTCCATGTTGCATAAGAACACATCCAATTCCTCTTTGAGATGCATCCGTATACACTATAAATCCTCCCGATCCTTGAGGTAAAGTATGAATCGGAGCTGTGGTAAGCTTCTCTTTTAATTCTTGAAAACTGGCCTCACATTTCTTATTCCACACAAAAGATGTCTCTTTTCTGGTTAACTGAGTCAAAGGCATAGCTATAGAAGAAAAACCTTCAATAAATCTGCTGTAGTAGCCAGCCAATCCCAAGAAACTTTAGATTTCTGATGGATTCTTGGGTCTTTCCCAATTCAAAATTGCTTCAATTTTACTTGGGTCTACTGCCACACCTTTTCCAGAAATCACATGGCCCAAAAAGTTCACTTCCTTGAGCCAAACACACAATTACTTAGCATATAATTGATGATTCCTTAAGGTTTGCAGTACAATTCTTAAATGTTCTTTATGTTCTTCTTCATTAGATGAATATATCAACACATCATCTATAAATACTACCACAAAATTGTCCAAATAAGGCTGGAATACCCTATTCATCAAATCCATAAACACCGTAGGTGCATTAGTGAGTCCAAAAGGCAGTACTAAAAACTCATAGTGTCCATATCTAGTTCTAAATGCGGTATTGGGAATGTCATCTTCTTTAACTCTCAATTGATGGTATCCAGACCTTAGATCAATCTTAAAGAATATTGTGGCAGACCGAAGTTGATCAAATAAATCATCAATTCTAGGTAATGAATATTTGTTCTTGATTGTGACTTGGTTCAACTTTCTATAATCAATACATAATCTGAGAGATCCATCATTCTTTCTTACAAACAATATAGGAGCTCCCCATGGTGACACACATGGTCTAATAAAACCTTTGTCTAATAAATCTTGCAACTGCTTCTTTAATTCTGTCAACTCAGCTGGTGCCATTCTATAAGGAGCTATAGATATGGGTAAAGTTCCAGGCAAAAGTTCAATAGCAAAATCAATTTCCCTACTAGGAGGTAATCCAAATAGATCACTTGGGAACACATTGGAAATTCCTTCACAACATCAATATCTTGAACTGATATCTTTTTATGCTCATTTGATTGGGCCATTACACTTGCTAGATAACCTTAACAACTATTTCTCAGCCATTTCATGGCTTTAAGTGCTGATATAGTCTTCTTGTTTCCATTATTCTTTGGGCATGTATAGCTGAAATCTGTTAATCCCGGCCTTTTAAATGTTAAAACTTTCTTATGACAATCTAGTAGCGCATGATTTTCTGCTAACCAATCCATTCTCAGTTTAATGTCAAAATCTTGCATGTTATCCAGTACATATACATATGTTGTAAGTTCATGCTCTCCTATTTTCAAATTTACTTCTGGGATGACAGAAGTAAGAATAGCTATTTGACCAGTAGGATAGTCAAGTACCATACTTCCTACCAATTTCTCTGGTTTCTGAGATATATAATTAACAAATACCTGAGAAATAAAAGAGTGAGTAGCTCCAGGGTCAAATAAAGCTCTAGCATACATATTTTCAGTCAGGAGAATACCTTCAGCCACAGTGGGGGTGTCTTGGGCTTCCTCCTTTGTCAAAGCAAAGACTCTAGCTGGTCCTTTTGGTGGTTGTTTTGGGGCTTGCTGAGAGTAGGATTGTGGCTTTGATGCTTTTGACTGATCTGCTTTGAGTGGACAGTCTATAATCAGATGTCCTTTGTGACCACACCCATAACATTTTCTCACTACTTTCCAGCATTCATCACCGGGGTGTTTTCCTCCACATTGAGCACACACGGGCCAACTCTCTTTTTGTTCTCCCTGCTGCTTGGTTGGATCAATTTTCCGCTTCGGACCTTTCGTTTCTTTGGCATACAAATTTTTCTTCTTACCCCCATTGGTTTCTTTGTTTTTCATATACTCAATAAATTCAGATTCCACTATATACGCAGTCTTTAGTGCCGCTGCCATGCTTTGGGGATCTAGTGGAGCTACCCTGCTACTCATATTGGGTTTCAACCTCTCACGAATTTCTTTACCCTTCTGAGTTCGTTGTCACAAATGTGAGGTGCAAATTTTTCCAGCTTAGTGAATTTTGTTTCATATTTTGCCACCGTCATGTATTTTCTCCAACTGTAAAAATTCCACTTCTGTTCTATCCTTGATGTGCGGTGGAGTGTATTTTTCATATAACTCTCTTAAGAATTCTTCTCAACTAATGTTATCCCCTCTATTTTTGAACGCATTCCTCATGACAGGCTGCCACCATTCATCTACTCTATCCTGAAGCATATAAGTTGCCAATGTAACTTTGTCTTCTTCTTCACATATAATTGCCTTAAATATCTTTTCCATCTCTCTAACCCATCCTTCTACAATCCCAGGTTGGCTATTTCCTTTGAAGGTTGGAGGTCCCATCTTCTTAAATTTTTCTAATAGAGATGCTCCAGAAATTCTTTCTCCACTCATGTCCTGTTGATTCCTCATTAGAGTCTGCACTTACCCCTGGAATGACTGCATAAAAGTAGCAAAATCAGGAGTCCCAACACTTCCTTCTTGAGAGTTTCTGGCCGATGGATTATTAGGGACTTCCTCCCTACAACCTTCCTCAATCTCCTCATGTCTATCCCCACTGGATGTGTCAATAGCTTTCCCTTTGTCTGCCATTTCCTGGAACACCGTCAAACACATCCAATTAATTCATACTAGCCATTTAAGTTTTAAGAACCAAAATGATCTTTACAAATTCTAGAATACACATAAATGTTTTATTTATTTCTTGTGTGAAAATGGTCACAGAGATGTCCACTACCCATAACCTTTCTCTGATACCACCTCTGTAACACCCTCTTCCGACCACACATACACATATACATTATCACATAACTTTTAATCGGAAGAGGGGTTACGTTGACAAATTTCGTTATGGGCAGTCAAATCCATGAAATGCACAAAACCGGCAAACCATTCCACAACGACATCTTTGAACATATTATACATCTCAAGATAACAAAGTATTAATACTCATTATTTACATAAACCAAGCTTCTTTTCTCTAAAGTTTTATTAGTACAAAAAAATCTCTAAAAAGTCATTAGACTATGCTATTCTTCTTCATTTCTTCATCATCCGCAGCAGAATTGAGATTCATCTGTAGCTGAGATTATACACACATTCAATCTGAAAGGGGGTGGCAGAAATAAAAGCATGAGTCAGAAGGACTCAGTAGGTGAAAGTAAGCGTATATGGATCCAAAACACATTTGCTCATGAATTTCATACTTAACAGAAACATGTAGCTCAATTTGATTTCATAACGAGCTCAAACAGAATTCAGAATAAGAGTCTTATATGTCTTTCAAAGTTCATATCATAACTTGATTTAGAAACGAATTCGACAGGCATCATACTGCTCTCAAGAGGTTACTAAATAACGTAAATACATCCTCAGTGCCTAGGCAATTCCAGCACCTTGGATCTTGTTCATTGTGCAAGAACGGGGTTTATTACCGACCATCGTCAGTCCATTGACTTGGATTTACCTACAAACTGTCGCCCACAGCTGATCACAAGTGACTGGTGCTACCACAGGTGATCTTAAACCCACTTTGAAGAGAGCACTGTCTTCAGATCATAAATTTCATTTCATGAGCACAATAGAGATAGAAATTTAAAAGATAGTTTGATGAATGAATAGTCAAATCATCTTGGTCATAAAGTGGTTTAAAATCCAAGGAAATGTGATAAACAACTTGTGGGGTCAATAGGGTAGTGAATCTTCAAGGAATGGGACAAGAATTGGTGTTGAAAACATAACAGGACAGCATCTGTTGACAGCTAGAAGGTAGCTGTCGACAGCTACTGGTTTCCAAAACCATGCTTCTGGGATTCTGACAGTGGTTGTGGACAGGAAAGAGTCATCTGTCGACAGGTCAAGGTCATCTGTCGACAGCTAGGAGCTATCTGTCAACAGCTACTGATTTTTCAGAAGTTTTATGTTCCAGGCAGGCCTCAAACTTCCAGAAATAGATCTATACTACTCTAAAGACTCTTTAAAGATTCCTATGAATCCAAATATGATTAATACATCAAAGAGGGTCTTGTTTACATTTGTAAACATCACTTATATGAAGGACAAAAAGTATAGTTAATAAGAGTCCAATCTTTGCATGTGAATGGCATATAACTAGGAACTTGTAGGGACATATCTACTCCTTCATGCAATTCTTTCTTAAAGCTAAACAAAATTCACACCAAAGGCAACATCTACAACCTTTGTTGGTCGCTGATTAAGAACAATCTCAAGATAAAGGTGATCTTCAAGGATTCAACAGAATATGGAAGCAAAAGAAATAAGAATTCTACCGAACATGGGTCAATCAGAAACTTGAGCTTTCACGAATGAAGAACCTGTAAGAAAGATATTAAGAGACTGGGATGGGAACACAAGAAGGAACCTACCAGTCTTTAATATTTATGAACTCTACAGGTCATGGAACAACCAGAAAACATGGTTTCTGCGAATGAAGAAACTACGAGCATATAAATGGGAAACTGAGAAGGATTTGAAGTATGAAACCTACTTGTCTTGGAAGATAATAGAGGTTCTTCTTCTTCTTCACGTAAAATCCACAGTAGTAGGAAGAAGAACAAGGAAACCACACAGGTAGAAACTTCGGCAAGTGCAGTTGGGGGTTGATAATTCAGATGAAGAGGAAACAACAGCTCCAATAGAAGCACTTCCTCAAGGCGACAGCACCAGCAATGCTCCTCAAGGTAAGAAATGCCAAGTGCTGGGAAGTTTTTATAGTTCTTCAGGCAAGCTATGCACGATGGCACGTCGGCCATCCATGTGTCGTGGTAGAAACCCCTTGGTTTTTACTACCTACAGGTACCTCATGTAAGCCATCCAAGCTTTACACATAAGATACCATCATGTAAGCCTCTCCCCCACATGAAGTGGCTTACCCCACACCCAACACGTGAGCATTAGTTAATTCAAAAGAAATAGTTACCGCAATTGGTTGGTAATTCAACTAGCCAATTTATCTCCTTGTTTAGGTGTCCTAATGATGTCCATTTAAGTTTAAATTTCAACCATAGACTAATAGGAAGGTTTTACAAATTATGGTGATTTTATTTTAATTTTTAGAATTTATTTTTCACTGGGTGAAAAATCACCCGAAAAATAGTTGCGTCGGCTTAATCTCGAAATCTGTGCGTCAAAAATTCCGAATAATTACATTTTGGATATCTCCATATTTTTGTAAGAATTATGGTGTTCTCAGATTTTATTTTTGTTACAGAATTCCGGTGTCGTCCTGTCGGGGTGCGCACGACCGAAAGTGAAACCAGGATATGATAAAGTGTCTTAAACACACCCTAAATCTTAAATATCTTAATTTAAGTCTAATTGGTTTGCATAAACATGAATTTATATGTAAATCATGATATTTAAGATTCGAGGATATTACAGCGACCGACTTCGAGACTGACGTCGTCCGTCGTTGATAGCGACCGATGCTTTTCGGTCAATAATCGGTCTCTATATTTTAAATTATTTTTAATATATATACATATATTTAACAAAATAAATTGTGTAAATAAAAACTATAAAATGTCCACAACAATAATAAAAATGTCCACAATAATACATAACAATGAAATGAAAATCAAGAATCCTCGTCCTCGTCCTTTCCCTTGCCACCTGATGAAGGAACCTACAATAGATATATAATAATAATAAGTTAAAATTAAATACTACTTTAAACAATAAATTATTTAAATTTTTAGATTTTATTCATTCACTTTTAAACTAAATTAACTAGCTTAATGTGAATTTGAGCGTCGAGCTCAAACCGGGAGTCTGAATTGAACTACCTCAGTTTTTATAAGTCACAACCATCGCCCTAGCCGTACTGGAAAAAATCATAGGCCAATCGGATTAGTATTTCTAATTTTGGACTCTCAAACCTAAGTTCTTCATTTTTAAACTAAAATAACTTACTTAATGTGAATTTGAGCATCGAGCTCAAACCGGGAGTCCGAATTTAACCCCGTCAGTTTCCACAAGTCACACTCATCGCCCTGACAGTGCTGGAATAAACTAGAGGCTGATTGGATTAGTATTTATAATTTTGGACCCCCAAACCTAGTTATGTTCTTCCTTTTTAAATAAAACGAAACAAAATTTGAGCGTCGAGCTCAAACCGAAAGTCCGAACTGAACTCCATCAGTTTCCACAAGTCCCAGCCATCACCCTGGCCGTGCGGAAAATAATCGGAGGCCAATCGGATTAGTATTTCTAATTTTGGACCCACAACCTAAGTTCTTCATTTTAAAACTAAACTAACTTGCTTAAGATGAATTTGAGCGTCGAGCTCAAACCGAGAGTCCGAATTGAACTCTATCAGTTTTCACAAGTCACAATCATCGCCCTGGCCGTGCTGGAAAAAATCCGGAGGTCAATCGGATTAGTATTTCTAATTTTGGACCCCCAAACCTAGGTTCATCATTTCTAAACTAAACTAGCTTGCTTAATGTGAATTTGAGCGTCGAGCTCAAACCAAGAGTTCGAATTGAACTCCGTCAGTTTTCACAAGTCACACTCATCGCCCCGACTGTGCTGGAACAAATCAGAGGCCAATCGGATTAGTATTTCTAAATCTGGACCCCCAAACCTAGCTAAGTTGTAGCACCCCGAAAATTTTAATTTAAAGTAAATGGAAATAAATAATTTCCATAATATCATTATCGTATGTGCTAAAACATATCTGAACATTCCGTAAAAATTATAAAACAACCCCAAACCTTATTACTAAATGTTTCACAAAGAAATTTGTGCCAAGAAAAATCGGATTAGTCAAGTTTAAAGTGTTTTGTGACTTATTATCGTAATTCATAAATAAGTCGAAAAATCATTATCACACGTACTTGGATGAGTCATAAAATTAAATAAAAATCATATACGGACTTCGAATAATATCCTCTAATGACCCATCAAGAAATTTGGGTCAATAAAAATCATTTGGGCTAGGTTTAAGAGTTATTGTGACTGATTATCCAAATTAGGAAACAAGTCGGAAAATCGTTAACACGGAAATACAACACAACCATAATTAAATAAAGATGTTGGAGAGACTTCTAACATTATGTATTAATGACCCAATATCATAATTGGGCCAATGGACCACATATGGCCCAAAAATCAAATAAAGCTAGAAAATGCATGGAAATTCGTAACTCTAAATAGGCTGAAATTAGAAAGAGGCAATTTGAGTTGAATTGGGATGCAATCATGCATTCTTGGCAACCCAAATTTGTGCCTAACTATGGTGGGAGGTTTCCTAAAGCCTCACACACTCTAAGGGAGGAAGAAATCCTCAAAAATAAGAAACTAACCTGTGACGGAATGCCTCGGCCAAGCCCGTTAAACCGATAACGTACTTGATCCGAGTCCGCCTCCTGCGAACGGGCCGAAGCCTCGTAAGGGATACCAAACCACAGTCCGTGTAAACATAAAGGAACACACCATTTTATATATATAATTCACAAGTTACATAGCCAAATTTCCACAAAAAACTATAAAGAGGTACAAGAGTCTGGGGCATACCCCGAGGTACAACTGAAGAAAGTAAACAACTAACTAAACCACACTGCTGGAACTACACCGCTGGAGGTACTGACCCTGCACCGCTACGGCGCGGCCCTGAGCTGGACGACGGTCATGAGACGTCCTCCTCGCTCTCACCTGTGGGGGTAGGGGTGAGCCTCTCTAGTCACTGGCTCAGTAGGGAACTCCACCAAAACCGAGCAAACCAAACACCACAGGTACGAAAGCAGTAAACAATACCAACAATTTATAGAACAGCTAAACAGAATATTAAAGCTGTAAAAGTACTCACCATCTGCCGACTAAGTAAAAAAACTTTAATAAATAAACGGAAAACCAGTACAGGTGTACAAGCTAAAGTAGAGACAGCCAACACGAGCCACGTGAACTGGTTTGCGACACCAAAAACTGACTCGGACAAACTAACACAGGTCTACCTCTCAGTCTCGCAGCCACGGATGAAAGGTCCAGCTGCCGCTCCACCTAAAAAGGTCAAGCAACTGTGGAGACCAACTAAACACCACCACCTGCAGACCACACGGTCATAGGCCCATGCCTGGCACCTCTAGAGACCCTGGCCCGGGCTCTCTAGAGTGAGGCACTGGAAAAGGACTAGCTGGGGACCAGTGTCGACTACTGGTGTCCGTACCCCCAACTACGAGCGCGCTACAAGTGACTAAAGACAAACACAAGTGTCACTGTCCCACTGTCGTCTTTCCCTCAGTCGGATGTACAACTCAAACACAAGAGTCAAGGTGTCCAGGTCAAATGACACAGACCTCGACGGTACAACACAAGTATCGGGACGAATCCCGAGCTAACACCCTGGCTCACAAAGAACCTGGGGTACCCAACTCGAGAGGTAACCATGGTAGGTGTCGTACTACTCGTCACGTACACAAAACCACGTGCACGTCACACACAAACCACGTGAAACCTTACGTAAACCACAAGTAACCATGGTCCACTACACGTGAACCCAACTGACTCGCGTAAACAACACGCAGTCACTGAAGTAAGCAACTAACTGCATACCTTGTATGCTAAACACGAGAACCAAGTGCACTCAGTGCACCTCATGTGTTAACACACATGCATTATCGATAAATGTTGTAATTAGTCATTTCTATTTATAATCAGTAGGCGGCAACATCGACTGCCGCTTACAACAAGTCAACGGCCAGGGACCTGGCCGTTAACATCTTGGCTGAGGAGCTTGGCGACAAACGATGTTGACGCCAAGTTCTCCGGCCTTATACCATGCAGAAACCCTAATCCGGCTCTGCAGATTTTCTAACCGTTCTAACTACAGAAAAACATACAAATGCAGTTCCTTTAGCATGCCAGAACCCAATACAAACCACTACAACATGCTTCGTACATTAAACTACTCAAACCACCCATTAACCCCGCATGGTGCAACTTGATCCGAAAACGCATTATCATGCTGATTCAAGTGGGTTTGTTATGTTTTAATGTTTCTACGGAGCTACCAGGGTTCGTCCCCTACCTCAAAACACGCTAGAACCTCCCGCAATATCCCGATTCACGCCGAGCCCTCCTCGAGCTCCCACAGGAATTGCACCACGATATGGCGTTTCCTCGCGCAATTCGGCGACGCCACGCGTTCTACGATCGTCCAACCACTCTTCGGAACCTGTTAGAAGCTTCAGAGACACCAGGGCGTGAAGCTGGGGCAAGAGGGAATGAGAGTGAGCTGAGAGAACTACTCTCGGGTGAGCCTATAATCTGCAGAATTCTCATGTTGGCGTCAACCCCTATGCCGCCAACAACAACCGCCACCCTTAGCGTCCACATCTACTGCTGCCAAGTTCAAGCAGTCAACGTCCACTAACCTGGACGCCCACCAGTCAACGGCCACCCCTGGCCGCCAACTCCAACTGAATAGCAGCAGGTCCTGTTTCATTTCAGGACCAACCCTGCTCTTCACCTGCTCAAGCCACACATTCACATCACACATTCCACACAACTAGCTCACATTGGCCTCACAACGGCCTACACAACCAACACACACATGATCCGCATGGATCCGAAAGGCACACGACGTTACATAACCTGTCAAAACCGCAACTTGGCTTTCCTAGTCATAATAGGACTCCTAAACACCATGGTTGCTTAAATACTCATCACCAAAACTTAGGGACGCATTTTAGAACTTTCTAGGGTCGTGTGGAGGAGCTCTTGGTGGCTGAGGAGCTGTGGAACGACCACAAGAAGCTCATCTTCTTCCCCGTTCGTCTGCTGCGACCTGCACAAACCACCTTCTTGGAGTCGAGCTAAGGTAGGCCAAACCTAAATCCCATAATTCAAGAATTATACCCCTGGAAAGAGGGTCGAGTCTACTTCCTAACCCAAGTGGAATGCCCAAATTCCATGCAGTATACACGGAGTATTAAGCGTTCTACAAACAGTGGTATGAACATGGGATTTCTGAAGAACGAGTCTCCATCAACCCAAAAGGTAGGTTTTCTCGGGCCAAACCTTAACATATCCTATACCAATGTGTAGAGCATTAAGTTAACTTTCATTTCCCACTAGTTTCATTGAATTTCATTTAGTAGATTTTGAATTATAAGCGTTTTGCCAAAGTCGTGCACTGTTAGGGCTTATCCCGTTCTTTGTATGTTGCATATGATTCCGGACCGAATTAGAGGAAACTCATAACAAGAAAGATATTCTACTAGTTGTCCTCGTCAGGTTTTGTGTTGAACATTTTGTCTAAATCTCATTAGTTAGAAAGTTGTACGCATGGTAAGAGGGTTGCTGCATGAAACTACGTCTTCAGGTTACACTTATCTTCTATGTTGAGTTTGACTTGATTAAAGCCTATCAAAACCCTCAGTATTTTCTAATTCCGATTTACTGGAAGCACCTTTCCATGTCTAGGCTAGTTTAAAATTGGTTTCGTTATTTTTCATACCCTGTACAAATTGTTCTCTATTTTAGAAGCACCTTGTGTCAATATAAGGCAGTTCTGGACCGTAATCCAAGAACATGTCCTTTCTCTGTCGACGTTAGGCACAGACCCTGTGAAGGCGATGGCTCGATAGGCCGCGTTCTGGGTCTTGCCGTGACAGTACCCACCGTCGCGTTCTGAAAGCAACGAAGCGCTCCGTCGCGACCTTGCTGCCTGATCTGACCGCCCCGTCGCGTTCTTCACATCACCCTGTTGCGTCCTGGACCTGACCCGTTGCGACCCTTACTGGGGTCTGTCGCGACCTATCCCCAGGCCTGACAGCCCTGTCGCTTTCCTTATATGTACCTATCGCGATCTCAGGATTTTGCATTAAACCCCCACTTACTATCTTGCAAACCTAACCGCTATACCCGAGGTCTGGTTAATGTGATATTTAGTGTGTAATTCACATGTTTTGGGTCTGATCAATGCATGGTGGTTATTTTAATGGCTTAAAAGTGTCAAACCCATTTAAAAAGCTTTAAGTACATAAACATTATTCTAACTGCTTTCTTAATGACGTGACTATTCAGGTGACTTTTGATTACCTCTTCGAACTGTTCTAGCTTCATAAATGATGAATTGTTATCTTAAAAATCATGAAATCCATGTTTAGTTAAGTGCATAGTTTCACCTCATGCTATCATGTGAAAGTGTTTTCCGCGAGTTTGAGACCGATGGTTTGTGAATTGAGACACACGTACCGCACTACACACTCGCACTGTTAGGCAGCCCTTTCTTGGGAAATTGGAAACTCTCTACCGGTCATTCCGAATCGGTAGACTAGCGACCTTTTCACCAAGGCCTCCGTAAATCTCCTCTGACCATGGATTCCCACATGGCCGACGAGTTGGTTGTACAATTGAAGTTCCCTGCAGATAGCGTGAACTTCTTTTTTCTCTTGTTCTCGTGAGGGTGATTTACAATCTAGACCAAAGTCATTCATGTAAAGATTGAACTAAAGTATAAATCGTACCGTTATGTTGCCGAATTTATCTCTTGACCACTGTTATCAATTGAAAATCATGTTCAATTACTTATTACTTCTTCCCATCATCATCATGAACATGACATTACACATACTTACTTATTGAAACTCTGATTGGACATTATTAATGACTGTGGGTATCTACATTTAAAATTTTACATGAGATTGCTGATAGGGCACGGTGTGTGTCCAAGGGCTCCAGTCTAGCCCCATTGACGGAGAGTCATAAATATACTGTTAACCATGGGGTATAATGATTACTGGCGTTGCATCTGCGCTGGGAGTCTTGCTTGCTTGTTGAATGATAGATACAACAACCACATACACGTGTCCTGGTGTACATTATTGATGGATCTTTTCTTGGTGTACATTAGTGTCTACGTGCCGGATTAGTGTTACTTGATCGTGCTCGTACATTCTTGCTTGCTTGCTTGCGTGATATGGCCATCCTGCATTTATTGCAATTTACATGATATCTTGCGTGCTTGTTACTTGCCTCGCTCTAGACAACATATTGCTCGTTATGTTCTTGCTCTATCACGATCACTCTCTATCTAGCTTGTTTCATGCATCATGTTTTAATCTATTTCATTCATACATGCATATCATGACATTCATCGTGCTTACCTAGTTCTAAATTGCTAATCACTTATATCATTGCCCGCACATTGAGATATAAATCCTACTGGGCTAGTTTGCTCATCCCCTACTTTTATCTAATCTAGATGACTATGAAGTCCAAGAGGAAGAGCAAGTCGAGGATGGGAATGCGTCCGAGTGATGAGCATTCCAACTATGAGTCTAGTTATAGTAGTTTACTTCGAGTGTTAGTACCTTGTAGTAGGAAGTGAGGAATAAGTGTAATTTTCTCTTTTATTGAGTCTTAGTCCTGTACTAGTTTCCATTTTGAATACAATTGGATACAATTTATATTGAGTTCAACATTTGGGCCCTATTGTGATGTTGTGTTGATACACATTTAGTGTGTGCTAGCTAGAGGCTTATTTGCCGACTGTTCACGTCTCGGAATATCGACTCGAATTATTCGAACTAATATCCGCTGCATAATTTCTCGGGACGTGACAGTTTAGTGGAATCAGAGCCTAGGAGCACCAAATAGGAATGTATGTCTCAGGAATAGGAGATACCTATGGAACCTAGGTCATGGAAATTAAATATAGTACTGGTGAGAATGGGTAGAGACTGAGAATATGTTAGAAAGAATTAAACACTCCTACCCATTGACTCTTATAATGTATCTAGAGACATTAATTGGTTTCCATCCTTTTCTCAAGAACCCTCATAACACTCTCACTCAACTACAATGGCTAGCAACCAGTGGCAAGCTATGCAAGACACTGTGGCTGGACTTACTCAGGCCCTGCAAAATGTAGTTCAGGCTGGAAATCAGGCTGCAGCTGCAAGGAATGGAGCCAATGATCTGCACCGCAATTTTAGGAGTTTAAACCCTCCTCGTTTCTCTGGGTCCCCTGACCCAGATGAGGCAGAGAATTGGCAAGAGGAGATAGAAAGGATTTTCCAAGTAATGCAATGCACCAATAGAGAGAAAGTGGTACTGGCCACTTTCCAATTATACTAAAGATGCTCGAGCATGGTGGAAGGCCACCTCGGCCCACCTACGAAATGTAGTTGAACTAGAATGGGCCGAATTCCTGGATAAATTCCGAGGAAAGTATTTCTCTGAGAGAGTCAAGGAGAAGAAGGCAGTGGAGTTTTCCGCACTAAAACAGAAAGGAATGACCGTGGCTGAGTATGAGGCTCAGTTCGCGCGTCTTGCTGTGTATGTCCACACCTAGTGGGAACTGAAAGGCTGAAGGCTAACCGTTTCATGGATGGGCTCAGGCCCATGTTCATTGAAAGGCTCGGACTACACAATATTCAAACTTACACCGAGATGGTCCAAAGAGCTCAGCTGGTAGAAGACACCATGGCCAAAGTGGAGGGCATGAGGGGCAAGGACAACTCCAAGCCGGTCTTCGTCAAGAAGGGAGCACCTAATATTGCTCCAACCTTTCGTAACAACAACATCATCAACAACAACAAGAGGCCGAATGCTGGAAGAGATGCTGCGGGAGACAAAAGAGTCAAAATGGAAGGTAGGCAGTTGGCGGAAAACTACAAATTCTGTGATAAACCAGGACACCGAGCTGAGGAATTCTGGAAGAAGCTCGGGGCATGCTTGAGATGTGGTGGTCATGACCACCGTATTCCTGAATGTCCAATGATGAAGGACCAACCAGGTAGAGCTTAGAATGTACCACGGCGTCAGGGACGCCTTAATGCTGTCATAGAAGCTGACCTACCCGAGGAAGGGGGTATGGTGGAAGGTACCATTTCCATACACTCTCAACCTGCATTTGTGCTTATTGATACTGGAGCTGCTTATTCATTTATTTCCACCACATTTGCTGCAACTCTACCTGTCAAACCTGTACCCTTGAAATCCAAGATCACTATAGCCTCTCCACTAGGCTCAGAATCTGAACTCACTCACTACTTGCCGAAATGTGAGACTATAATTGGAGGGCACAATCTCCCTGCCGACCTTATCTGTTTAGACATGAAGGGTTATGATGCCATTTTGTGTGTCGATTGGCTAATTGAATATGATGCCGATGTAAATTGCCGCCATAGGAGGGTCACTTTTAGGAGACCGAACCTTCCAACTCTATCACTACGTGGCACCCGTTATCACAAACACCCTATCTTGAAATCCTCCTTAAAAGCTTCTAAGCTGATCAACCAGGGTTGTGATGCTTTCCTAGTTTCCGTTTTGGCAACTGAAAAGAAGAAATCAATCCTAGAAGACATTCCGATAGCCAGGGACTATCCTGATGTATTTTCAGAGGAATTACCTGGCATACCACCTGAGCGGGAGGCAAACTTCACCATTGAGTTACTCCTTGGGGCAGCCCCTGTTTCAAAAGCTCTGTATCGCATGTCCCCGATTGAATTGCAGGAGTTGAAAAGACAGATCCAAGAGTTGCTAGATCAAGGTTTTATCAGGCCTAGCACATCCCCGTGGGGAGCGCCAGTGCTATTTGTTAGAAAGAAGGATGAGACAATGAGGCTATGCATTGATTACCATCAGTTAAACCAGTTGACAATAATAATAAGTACCCACTGCCCCGCATCGACGAACTGTTTGACCAGATCTCCGGTGCCCAATATTTCTCGAAGATAGATCTAAGATCAGGCTACCATCAACTAAGAATAAAGGAGGAGGATATTCACAAGTCTGCGTTCCGCAGTAGATATGGTCACTATGAGTTCATGGTCATGCCGTTTGGTTTAACAAATGCCCCAGCAGCTTTCATGCAACTTATGGACAATATTTATAGGCCATAATTGACCAGTTTATAGTGGTGTTCATTGATGACATCCTTATTTACTGCAAATCCAAAGAAGAACATGAAGAACACTTGAAGGTTTCTCTGCAAGTGCTCAGAGATAACCAACTCTACGCCAAACTTAGTAAGTGTGAATTTTGGATGGAGGAAGTGTCCTTCCTTGGTCACATCATATCCAAGGAGGGAATCTCCGTGGATCCATCTAAGGTGGAGGCGGTAAGGAACTGGGAAAGGCCGACAACGGTGTTGGAGATTAGGAGCTTTCTGCGGTTAGCCGGTTATTATCGTCGCTTCATTAAAGATTTCTCAAAGATAGATGTACCATTGACCAGGCTTACCAGGAAGGAGAATCCATTCGCATAGACTGATGAATGTGAAGAAAGTTTCAGGGCATTGAAAGAGCACCTTACCTCAGCACCCGTACTGACCCTGCCAGTTGCTGGGGGTAGTTTTGAAGTATACACCGATGCATCCGGGATCGGCCTTGGCTGTGTGCTGATGCAAAATGGGAAAGTTATATGCTACGCGTCCAGACAATTGAAGAAGCATTAGGACAATTATCCTGTACATGATCTGGAGCTAGCTGCTGTAGTCTTCGCCTTGAAGATATGGCGTCATTATCTATATGGTGAGAAATTCATTGTGTTTTCTGACCATAAAAGCTTGAAGTATCTGTTTTCTCAGCAGGACTTGAATATGAGACAACGGAGGTGGTTGGAGTATCTCAAGGACTTCGACTTCACAATCCAATATCATCCAGGAAAAGCAAATGCTGTGGCAGATGCTCTAAGTAGAAAGCCAATGATCACATTGTCAAGTTTAATGGTAGACGAATGGAAGTTATTAGAAGACTTCGCCAAGTTACATATTGAGGCTGACATCAAAGAGAAGGGATGCTTTGTTGCTAGTGTTAGAGCACAACCCACATTATTGGAGGACATCACAACACTCCAAGACAATGACCCTGTACTTGTGGAGATTAAGGCTAATCTGGACCAGAGGCCAGATTTCTCATTAACTGAAGATGGAAGGCTATTGTTCTGGGATCGAGTCTGTGTACCCGACCATGCGGAGACAAGGAAAATGATTATGGATGAGGCTCACAAGACCAGATATTCTATTCATCCTGGAACTACCAAAATGTATCAAGATTTGAAAAGAAGCTTCTGGTGGCCTAATATGAAGAGAGAGGTGGCGGAATATGTCGCCCATTGTTTAACATGTCAAAGGGTCAAGGCGGAACACTTGCGACCCGCAGGTAAACTCAAACCCCTAGAAATTCCGGCATGGAAATGGGAAGGTATAGGGATGGACTTTATTTTCGGACTACCCAAATCTAGAGGTGGATTCGATGGTATCTGGGTTATAGTCGACCGCTTAACTAAGTCGGCTCACTTCTTGCCAGTGAAGAATAAGTGGTCAGTAGATGTTCTAGCCGCATTGTATGTGAAGGAAATAGTCAGATTACATGGAGTACCGGTGTCTATCGTGTCTGATAGAGACCCTAGGTTCACATCCCACTTTTGGAAAGGACTGCATTACTCCTTGGGATCTAAACTAAACTTTAGCACGGCTTTCCATCCACAGACAGATGGTCAGACGGAGAGAACCAACCAGGTCATTGAAGATATGCTTAGAGCATGTGTCCTAGATTTTGGAGGTAGCTGGCACGAACACTTATCTCTGGTGGAGTTCGCTTACAATAATAGCTATCAAGCTAGCATTCAAATGGCACCATTTGAAGCACTCTATGGTAGGAGTTGCCGATCTCCAATATGCTGGTATGAAGTTGGCGAAAAACAAATGTTAGGACCAGAGATGATAAGGGAAACCACAGAGAAGGTAAAGCTTATTAAAGAAAGAATGGCAGTGGCGCAGCAAAGACAAAAGGCATATGCAGATAACAGAAGGAGAGACCTGGAGTTTCAGGTGGGTGAACATGTATTCTTAAAGGTGTCTCCAGGCCACGGGATCAGGCGTTTTGGCATTAAAGGCAAGTTGTCACCAAGGTTTGTCGGGCCTTTCGAAATCCTTGAAAGAGTCGGCGAGGTGGCATATCGTCTCACTTTACCCCCACAAATGGACGGAATACATAATGTGTTCCACATATCCATGTTGAAAAAGTATGTACGAGATCCATGGCATGTCATAGAATATGAGCTTCTAGAATTCAACAAAGACGGAACATATCAAGAGAAGCCAATTAAGATCGTGGACCGGGAACTACGCCAACTAAGGAACAAGGTTATTCCACTAGTAAGGGATAGATGGAATCAACGCATGGATGAGGACGACACGTGGGAAACCGAGGAAGCAATGCACAAAAGATACCCGGAGTTATTCACAAGTAAGTACGCCTCACTTGTACGATAATTTTCTATACATGAATTTGGGGACCAAATTCTCTTAAGTGGGGGAGGGTGTAGCACCCCGGAAATTTTAATTCAAAGTAAATGGAAATAAATAATTTCCATAATATCAGAGTATTTAAAACATACGTATCATTATCGTATGTGCTAAAACATATCGGAAAATTCCGTAAAAATTATAAAACAACCCCAAACATTATTACTAAATGTTTCACAAAGAAATTTGTGCCAAGAAAAATCAGATTAGTCAAGTTTAAAGTGTTTTGCGACTTATTATCGTAATTCATAAATAAGTCGAAAAATCATTATCACACGTACTTGGATGAGTCAGAAAATTAAATAAAAATCATATTCGGACTTCGAATAATATCCTCTAATGACCCATCAAGAAATTTGGGTCAATAAAAATCATTTGGGCTAGGTTTATGAGTTATTGTGACTGATTATCCAAATTAGGAAACAAGTCGGAAAACCGTTAACACGGAAATACGACGCAACCATAATTAAATAAAGATGTTGGAGAGACTTCTAACATTATGTATTAATGACCCAATATCATAATTGGGCCAATGGACCACATATGGCCCAAAAATCAAATAAAGCTAGAAAATGCATGGAAATTCGTAACTCTAAATAGGCTGAAATTAGAAAGAGGCAATTTGAGTTGAATTGGGATGCAATCATGCATTCTTGGCAACCCAAATTCGTGCCTGACTATGGTGGGAGGTTTCCTAAAGCCTCACACACTCTAAGGGAGGAAGAAATCCTCAAAAATAGGAAACTAACATGTTAAAACCGCAACTTGGCTTTCCTAGTCATAATAGGACTCCTAAACACCATGGTTGCTTAAATACTCTTCACATGAGTTTTAGAACATGCTAGGGTCGTGTGGAGGAGCTCTTGGTGTCTGAGGAGCTGTGGAACGATCACAAGAAGCTAATCTTCTTCCCCGTTTGTCTGCTGCGACCTGCACAAACCACCTTCTTGGAGTCGAGCTAAGGTAGGTCAAACCTAAATCCCATCATGCAAGGCTTATACCCCTAGAAAGAGGGTCGAGTCTACTTCCTAACCCAAGTGGAATGCCCAAATTCCATGCAGTATACACGGAGTATTAAGCGTTCTACAAACAGTGGTCTGAACACGGGATTTCTGAAGAATGAGTCTTCATCAACCCAAAAGGTAGGTTTTCTCGGGCCAAACCTTAAAATGTGTAGAGCATCAAGTTAACTTTAATTTCCCACTGATTTCATCGAATTTCATTTAGTAGATTTTAAATTATAAGCGTTTTTCCAAAGTCGTGCACTGTTAGGGCTTATCCCGTTTTTTGTATGTTGCATGTGATTCTATACCGAATTAGAGTAAACTCATAACATGAAAGTTATTCTACTAGTTGTCCTCGTCAGGTTTTGTGTTGAACGTTTGGTTTAAATCTCATTAGTTAGAAAGTTGTATGCATGGCAAGAGGGTTGCTGCATGAAACTACGTCTTCAGGTTACACTTGTCTTCTACGTTGAGTTTGACTTGATTAAAGCCTATCAAAACCCTCAGTATTTTCTAATTCCGATTTACTGGAAGCACCTTTGCATGTCTAGGCTAGTTTAAAACTGATTTTGTTATTTTTCATACCCTGTACAAATTGTTCTCTATTTTAGAAGCACCTTGTGTCAATATAAGGCAGTTTTGGACCGCAATCCAAGAACATGTCGTTTCTCTGTCGACGTCAGGCGCAGACCCTGTGAAGGCGACGGCCCGATAGGCCACGTTCTGGGGTCTTGTCACGACAGCACCCACCGTCACATTCTGAAAGCGACGAAGCGCTCCGTCGAGACCTTGCTGCCTGATCTGACCGCCCCGTCGCATTCTTCACATCACCCTGTTGCGTCCTGGTCCCGATCCGTCGCACCCCTTACTGGGGTCTGTTGCGACCTATCCCCGGGCCTGATAGCCCTGTCGCTTTCCTTATATGTACCTGTCGCGATCTCAGGATTTTGCGTTAAACCCCCACTTACTCTCTTGCAAACCTAACCGCTATACCCGAGGTCTGGTTAATGTGATATTTAGTGTGTAATTCACATGTTTTGGGTCTGATCAATGCATGATGGTTATTTTAATGGCTTAAAAGTGTCAAACCCATTTAAAAAGCTTTAAGTACATGAACATTATTCTAACTACTTTCTTAATGACATGACTATTCAGGTGACTTTTGATTAACTCTTCGAACTGTTCTAGCTTATTAAATGATGAATTGTTATCTTAAAAATCATGAAATCCATGTTTAGTTAAGTGCATAGTTTCACTTCATGCTATCATGTTAAAGTGTTTTCCGCGAGTTTGAGACCGATGGTTTGTGAATTGAGACACGCGTACCGCACTACACACTCGCACTGTTAGGCAGCCCTTTCTTGGGAAATTGGAACCTCTCTACCGGTCATTCCGAATTGGTAGACTAGCGAGATTTTCACTAAGGCCTCCGTAAATCTCCTCTGACCATGGATTCCCACATGGCCGACGAGTTGGTTGTACCATTGAAGTTCCCTAGAAATAGCGTGCACTTCCTTTTCTCTTCTTGTTCTCGTGAGTGTGATTTACAATCTAGACCGAAGCCATTCATGTAAAGGTTGAACTAAAGTATAAATCGTACACTTATGCTGTCGAATTTATCTCTTGACCACTGTTATCAATTGAAAATCATGTTCAATTACTTATTACTTGTTCCCATCATCATCATGAACATGACATTACACATGTTTATTGAAATTCTCATTGGTCATTATTAATGATTGCGTCGAGCTCAAACCGGGAGTCTGAATTGAAGTCTGTCAGTTTTCACAAGTCACAACCAACGCCTTGGCCATGTTGGAAAAAATCGGAGGTCAATCGGATTAGTATTTCTAATATTGGACCCCCAAACCTAAGTTCTTCATTTTTAAACTAAACTAACTTGCTTAAGATGAACTTAAGCGTCGAGCTCAAACTGGGAGTCCAAATTGAACTCCGTCAATTTTCACAAGTCACAATCATCGTCCTGGCTGTGCTCGAAAAAATAGGAGGCCAATCAGATTAGTATTTCTAATTTTGGACCCCCAAACTTAAGTTCTTAATTTTTAAACTAAACTAACTTGCTTAATGTGAATTTGAGCATCGAGCTCAAACTGGGAGTTCGAATTGAACTTTGGTAGTTTTCACAAGTCACCCTCATCGCCCCGACCATGCTGGAACAAACCGGAGGCCAATCGGATTACTATTTCTAAATTTGGACCCCCAAACCAAGCTAAGTTCTTCGTTTTTAAACAAAACAAAACTAAACTAACTGCTTAATGTGAATTTGAGCGTCGAGCTCAAACTAAGAGTGTGAATTGAACTCCGTCAGTTTCCACAACTCACAACGATCGCCCTAGCCATGCTGAAAAAAATCGGAGGCCAATCGGATTAGTATTTATAATTTTGGACCCCTAAACATAAGTTCTTCATTTTAAAACTAAACTAACTTACTTAAGATGAATTTGAGTGTCGAGCTCAAACCGGAAGTTTTAATTGAACTCCGTCAATTTTCACAAGTCACAATCATCGCCCTGGCCGTGCTGGAAAAAATTGGTGGCCAATTGGATTAGTATTTCTAATTTCAGACCCCCAAATCTAAGTTCTTCATTTTTAAACTATACTAACTTGCTTAAAGTGAAATTGAGCGTCGAGCTCAAACCGGAGTCTGAATTGAACACCGTCAGTTTTCACAAGTCACACTCATCGCCCCGACCATACTGGAACAAATCGGAGGCCAATCGGATTATTATTTCTAAATTTGGACCCCCAAACCTATCTAAGTTCTTCATGTTTAAACAAAACTAAACTAAACTAACTTTCTTACTATGAATTTGAGCGTCGAGCTCAAACCGGGAGTCCGAATTGAACTCTGTCAGTTTCCACAAGTCACAACCATCACCCTGGCCATGCTGGAAAAAATCGGAGGCCAATCGGATTAGTATTTCTAATTTTAGACCCCCAAACCTATGTTCTTCATTTATAAACTAAACTAACTTTCTTAAGATGAATTTGAGTGTCGAGCTCAAACTGGGAGTCTGAATTAAACTCCGTCAGTTTCCACAAGTCACAATCATCACCCAGGCCGTGCTAGAAAAAACTAGAGGCCAATCGGATTAGTATTTCTAATTTTGGATCCCCAAGCCTAAGTTCTTCATTTTTAAACTAATCTAACTTGCTTAATGTGAATTTGAGCATCGAGCTCAAACTGGGAGTTCGAATTGAACTCCATCAATTTTCATAAGTCACACTCATCGCCCCAGCCGTGCTGGAAAAAATAGGAGGTCGATCGGATTAGTATTTTAATTTTGGACCCCAAACCTAATTAAGTTCTTCCTTTTTAAAGAAAACAAAACTAAAATTGACTGTTAAAATAGAAAAGCTAAAATAAAATCAATTTACTCACATGAGGGGCCCGTGCTGATGTCGATGGTGCTGCCTGAGGAGGAATGCTGACCTGGGAGAGGGCTTGGGAGAGCTAGGCCTGGACAGCGTTGGACACCTGCATCTACGTCGTCTAGGCCAAACGAGACTCCATCGTCTGGGCCAGACGAGACTCCAAACCGGAGATCGTATTGGAATGAAGCCCATCATCTTACTGGGAGTACCTGGAGCACTAGGTGTGGTGAATGCAATAGTCTGTGAGGCTAAACTCGAGGCACCAGATAACACCCTGCTCGTGTCCATACTATGTCCAAAACCATACACATGGCCTTTCTTTGGGGCACCAGATGCCGCAACCCATACCTCAGGATCTAACTGCGGCTGCTCCTCCTCCCCAACGTACTTCTCTATCATCTGTTGGCTAAACGACTCTTGCAAAATTTTTTTTTTGACAATTTAATATTAATCTGTAACAAGAAAAATTAAATAGTGAATACCTTGTAAATACTTATCGCAACTTCTCGGGCTCTCTCACTACTATACTGATCCATCCGCTTTTTCTTATCTGTCTTATCAACACCTCCTGAAATGTCGGAGGCCGTTTTAGCTCTTTTTCCTATTTCACAAAAAAACATGACATAAATGAGTACCTATATGAATAAGATATATCACAAACGGGCATATGACTTACCAATCTGGACTGATGGGTCGCAAAGGAGACGGACCCACTTGTATGCATGTTGGCCTCTAGATTGGCAGCCCAATTCACTTTCATTCTTGTGGAGGTTTGTTGCCATGTCTCTGTGGCCCATATGTTGCATAGACTTTTCCCAATAGTCTCTCCTAATCCATGTCGGTGTGCGCTCCCTCCAAAGAGTCAGGTCTACACTCTGACAAATTTTCTGTGCATTTTTCCTCGCATTATACAACAAATGTTTAAAATTTGATCGGGCGGTGGTCGTCCATACTAATTGACACCGTGCCTCGTCCGAACGACGCGTGAATCGATGATTGCTCTGTACAGATAAGAGTTAGTTAACTAAATGAAGGAATAAGAAAATAAATAAATTATAATAAGAAATTACATACCATGAACTTCTGATACAACAACTCTTGGACCTCCATCGAGAAACCATTGAATCTATGAATAGGCCTAAGAAAGTATGCCTGAATTGTTCTTGTGATGAATTGAGATGCTTGGGAAGGCTCTATTTTATCCCTGTAATTATGTAACTCGTTACAATGAATTTATGAACTAAATATACCTCTTTAATAAAAGATACATATAAGTTTATTACGTGATGATCCAACTATCCCCATGTAATTTATACAAATTACTTATCTATTTTGGTGATTAACAAAACTATGATAAAGGTTACTAACACATTTTCTATGAAGTCTAAGCACAAGAAATAAACTAAGGGAAAACAAGCCAATCAAGTAAGTATTCATCACACTACAACAATGTGAGTTCAAAGCATCAATATTTGTCTAAGTACACATCGATTTCCACTATAGGTCATAACGATTTCTATATAGCTATAATGATTTCATTAGTTCCATATCGATTTCATACTTACAAGGATTCACTATGTGTTATATCGTTAAGTGATTGCAACGATTTGCTCTCACAACGATTCGTTAAGTGATTGCAACGATTTGCTCTCACAATGATTAGTTAACTGATTGCAACGATTTACTCTCACAACGATTCGTTAAGTGATCATAACGATTTGCTCTCACAACGATTCATTAAGCGATCGCAACGATTTTCTCTCACAACGATTCGTTAAGTGATCATAACGATTTCTTTCTCGCAACGATTCGTTAAGTAATCATAACGATTTGTTTCCCGCAAGAATTCATTATGTAATCCTAACGATTTGTTCCAGAACGATTTCTTAAGTGATCACAACGACTTGCTCTCGCAACTATTCCTTAAGTGATCATAACGATTCACTTTCCGCAACGACTCCTTAAGTAATCATAACGATTTGCTCTCATAACGATTCAATAAGTTACATAACGACTCTGTCACTATAACGGCTCATCAAGTTACATAATGACTTGGTCACTGTAACGATTCGATACATTTCACAATGATTCGCTATAACGATTTGGTTATTCATGTATAACGATTTGTGTATGCATCTGTTTGTTTATAATGATTCTGTAAGTCATGCATATAATGATTTCATGGAAGACAATGATTTGTTTTTCAACTCAACTTCCAATACGTTGAAAAGTCAAAGTCTTCACTCATATCTTTCTGTCAGCTGTGCATTTATGAAGACTGAACGTATCACTGCATGCATGCAGACGAGATCTTCATTGTCGTGCTTACTCTGTTAACATCTTTTAGAACAGTAAATGGCATTACTATTATGATGAACATTCGTTCTAACGTTGACTGACAACAAGAGACAGCTTAGTTGTCTATTGTTTAAGCCTGAAATGTGTGTAGGTCTTTGATAGGATTCGTTATACATCATTGGACAGAATAGAAGTCAAAGGATATTACAGAAGATCCTCTCTCTCTTTGCGTGCATGAAAGGATAAAGGATTGTTGACTGGAAGCTTCTAAGCCTCAAGCAGTCTAACGTTCACTTATGCTTAGAGACAACGGGCAGTTCAACGTTTGAATTTCAAAAGGGTAATATATATAGAAGAATGAAGCTTCTGAGGCATAACAACAGTTAGAGAACAACAAGTGATACAACGCTTACAACCTTCTGCAAACTTTCCTAGAGCCAAGCAAAAATTCCCATCTGTTCTAGCTCCTGTTCTCTATGCTAAGTGTAGATCTGTGAGAGAGCCTTTAGTTCTGAGAAGAGTCCTTTGTTGTAGATCTTTTCCTTCTCAGTTCTTAGCTTCAGATCAAGTAGTGTTCTATAAGCTTGATCTAGGGGCTTCATCCCTGAACACTTTTCTTGTGTTGTGCCCTTTGTGAGAAGGAAGACCTGGTGGGTTCCAGGGTGTTGTTCCATTCGTGTGAAGGAAGACTTGGTGGGTTCCAGGGTGTTGTTCCCTTCGTGTAAAGGAAGACCTGGTGGGTTCCAGGTGTTGTTCCCTTCGTGTGAAGGAAAACTAGCTAGGGTGCTGGGTGCTGTAGTGTCCTTGAGGGGGATTGTACCCTTGTTAGTGAAATCCTGAGATATTGCTCAGGGACTGGACGTAGGACTCCTAAGGAGAGGAGATTCGAACCAGGATAATTCTCTGAGTCATGTGATTACTTTTGTAAGTTTGATTTTTCCTTCACTAACACTAACAATCTGCGAAGTATGTTTTTGTGACTATTCTGTGAACAAGTTTTAAGTATTAAATATTTTTTAATATCCCATTCACCCCCCCCTTTGGGCTAGCTAGCTGGGCAACAAGTGGTATCAGAGCGAGTCTCTTCGACAAGGAAAAAGATCCAACGATCTGAAGAGAAAAGATCAAATGGCAGCCCAAGGTCACTCCGAAGGTCAGTCAGTCAACAGGCCACCGCTGTTCGATGGAGAAGATTACACCTACTGGAAAACAAGAATGAAATACCTCCTACAAGGTTTCGACTTTCAAATCTAGTCATTTGTAGAAGAAGGAGACCTTCTAGTCACCAACGAGAAGGACAAATGGACAGAAGATGATAGAAAGAAGATTTCTCTCAATTGCAAAGCTAAGAGCATATTATGCTGTGCACTTAGCAAGAAAGAATTTAATCGAGCTTCAGCCTGCAAATCAGCAATGGAGATGTGGGAGAAGCTAAGAATCACGTACGAAGGTACTGGCAAAGTAAAGGAAACCAAAATAGACATTCTGGTGACACAGTACGAGAGATTCCAGATGCAGTCAGGAGAAACCATTACACAGATGTTCAGCAGATTTACAGACATCACCAACAGGTTAGCTGGATTAGGAAAAAGCTATGAGATGGGAGACATGGTAAGGAAAATCCTTAGATCTCTACCATCCTCTTGGACTCCTAAGGTAACAGCTATAGAAGAGGCCAATGACTTGAAAAGGATGTCATTGGAAAAGCTCATTGGGTCCCTCATGGCGCATGAGATAAAGATGGAGAGATTAGGAGAATCATCTAGTAGAAAGAAGCACTCAAATGCTCTCAAAGCAACAGAAGCAGCTCCAGGAACAATCTGAAGACGAAGCCAGCAGTGAAGACAGTGAAGACGAAGAAGCTATGCTATCTAG
Source organism: Colocasia esculenta (assembly GCA_014218235.1). Taxonomy (NCBI): domain Eukaryota; kingdom Viridiplantae; phylum Streptophyta; class Magnoliopsida; order Alismatales; family Araceae; genus Colocasia; species Colocasia esculenta. Next base: position 134,997,739 of record CM024754.1, read on the forward strand.
GAGGCTTCAACGAATCTTAGCCAAAAAGAAAAGATATCAGTTCGGCAGAAGATATTTCAAGAAAAATAAGGAGTTTAAGAAGATAGAAGGAAAGGACTCAAAGAAAGGTGAGCCCATATGCAATGAATGTAAGAAGCCCGGACATATCAAAGCAGAATGTCCGAAGCTCAAGAAACCTGAATTCAAAAAGAAAGATAGTTCCAAGAAGTTCAGAAGATACAAGAAGAAAGCAATGGCAGCAGCTTGGAGCAACAACAGCGACTCGGACAACGAGTCAAGCTCAAGCAGTGAGGAAGAAAAAGAAGCTAACTTGGCCTTCATGGCCAACACAGAAGGAAAGGTAACTTTTGACTCATCTTTCAATTCCTGTAATGATTTTGATTCAGATGATTTAGAAGAAGCTTTCAACGAGCTTTATAGTAAATATAGAGAAGTATCTAAATTACTAAAAGCTAGTAAGAAAATGTTGAATGTCTAGAGAATACTAATTCAGATTTTAAATCAAAAAATGAACAACTAGAGAAGCAGGTTAATGAACTTAAGAGAAGAAGTGAGTTACTATGCGAAGATCTAAAAGATAAAAATAAACAAATAATCAAACTAGAAAAACAAGAAAGTTCAGATGAAATGAAAAATGAAATCAAAATACTAACAGAAGAAAATGATAAACTATCAAGTACATTAGAAAAAATTACTAATGGTAAAAATTTCTTAATAATAAGAGGAGCTAGAACATCAGGCAAAAAGAAGCATAGAGTAGGTTACACACCCCAGATAATGAAGAAACGATAATGTATCCAAAAACATATCCAGCTCCTAAATTTGTAACTGAACAAGATACATCATATAAATCAAACTTTAATATGTTCCATATGAAAAGGTAACTAGAACAACATGTTGCAGTCACTGCAAAAGCTAGGACACACCAAGATATTATGTCAACTAAACATAAAAGATGGATAATCAAAAGAAAAATTGGTGACACTAATCAACCAAGACCCAAAAGAACTTGGGTACCTTAAGCTTGATGTTTTATTTCAGGAAAACCCTCGGGCATCCAAGTGGTACTTAGATAGCGGATGCTCAAGGCATATGTCAGGAAACATAAGGCTGTTTACCCATTTAGAAGCTGAAGAAGGTACAGTCACCTACGGAGATAATGGAAAAGGGACTATGATAGGTAGCGGATCATTGAGCAGCAAAGGCAAAACAGTTATTGAAGATGTCCTATGTGTTAGAGGACTGAAGCACAACCTCATCAGCATTAGCCAGCTGTGTGACAAAGGACATCAAATTAAATTTCAAGAGTCAAAGTGCAGCATTATGAAAGATGGAGAGGTCATTTTTGAAGCCAATAGAGAAAAGAACCTGTACGTACTCTACCTTGAAGATTTGAAAGGTCAGGATATTTGTTTAGCAGCAAACAAAAGGCAGTCAACTGAGCTATGGCACAGAAGACTGGGCCACTGCAATTTGGATGGCATAAGGAAGCTGATCAAGAGTAGATTAGTGGAAGGTCTACCTAAAGTTAGCGCAAGAATGGACAGTGTCTGTGGGCCTTATGCAAATGGGAAGCATGTAAAATCCTCATTCAAGTCAAAGACTACGGTGACAACCTCTAAACCACTAGAACACTTACACATGGACTTGTTTGGGCCAATGAGGACCAGTAGTCTAGGAGGAAAGCAATATGGATTTGTTATAGTAGATGATTACTCCAGATTCACATGGGTATCATTCCTGGAGCATAAAGATGACACTTTTGAGAACTTTGTAAGCTTCAGTAAAAAGATACAGAAAGACAAGAAGTTTAGCATTGTTGGAATTCGATCAGACCATGGAGGAGAATTCCAAAATGAAAGATTTGCAATTTCTGTGATGATTAAGGCATAAAGCATAATTCTCAGTGCCAAGGACACCACAGCAAAATGGAGTTGCTGAGAGGAAGAACAGAACCTTGTTGGACATGACAAGGACGATGTTATCAGAATATGATATGCCAAGATATTTTTGGGCTGAAGCAGTAAACACAGCTTGCTATATAATCAACCGAGTGACGATCAGGCCAATATTGAGAAGACTGCGTATGAGTTGTACAAGGGAAAGAAGCCGAAGATCAGTCACTTCAGGACATTCGGATGTCGATGCTTCATCCACAACAACGACAAAAGAGACATTGGTAAGTTAGATGTCAAATCAGACGAAGGCATCTTCATGGGGTATGCTTCTAAACTTAAAGGATATAGAGTGTTTAATAAGGGCACTTTATTAATTGAGCAATCAATATATGTTATTTTTATGAAACTAACCCTTCCTTGAGAAAGGAAGAAGATAGTGACAATGATGATGCAAATGAATTGTCCAAGAAACTAAAAATACTTCAATTGAGGACAGGAAGATCACCTCTGGAAGACCTGCAACAAAGGGATATCTCTCATCAAAATCTTCCAAAAGAGTGGAGATACAAGAAAGATCACCCACCTGAAAATATATTGGTGATCCATCTGTAGGGGTAAGAACGAGAGGTAATGTTATTCCATGTGATTATCTAGCTTTTGTTTCTCAAATAGAGCCTAGGACAGTCAATGAAGCTCTTACTGATGAATCTTGGATCTTAGCCATGCAAGATGAACTGAATCAGTTCAGAGAAACCATGTATGGTCACTTGTTCCTAGACCATCAAATCATCCTGTGATTGGCACCAAATGGGTGTTCAGAAATAAATTGGACAAAGCTGGTGTGATCTTAAGAAACAAGGCCAGATTGGTAACTCAAGGCTATTCCCAAGAGGAAGGCATAGATTTCGATGAAACCTATGCACCTATAGCTAGACTTGAGGCTATTAGAATCTTACTTGCTTATGCATCTGCATTAGATCAGAAATTATTTCAAATGGATGTAAAGTCTACATTTCTTAATGGTTTTATTAAGGAGGAAGTTTATGTAGAACAACCTCCAGGCTCTGATGACACTGAATTTCCGAATCATATTTTTAAATTACACAAAGCACTATATGGTTTAAAAAAGCACCTAGGGCCTGGTATGAAAGGCTTAGCTCTTTTTTACTAAACCATAGTTTTATTAGAGGTCAAGTAGATAGTACAATGTTCAATAGGTCTAAGGTTAAACATATATTGCTTGTACAAATCTATATAAATGATATAATTTTTGGCTCTACTGATGAATCTCTTTGCAAGTACTTTGAGAAGCTTATGCAAGGAGAATTCGAGATGATCATGATGGGGGAGCTAAACTACTTCCTATGATTGAAAATCAAGCAAGGAAAAGATGGCACCCACATTTGTCAAGCCAAATATACTAAGGAACTCTTAAAGAAGTTTGGGTTTGATAATGCCAAGCCACTGTCAACACCTATGAGCACATCAACAAGGATGGACAGTGACAAGGATGGTAAGAAAGTAGATCAAAAGATCTACAGAGGTATGATAGGTTCATTACTTTACCTAACGGCAAGCAGACCTGATATTTTATTTAGTGTATGCATGTGTGCTAGATACCAAGCATATCCTAAAGAGTCTCATTTAATTAGTGTTAAAAGAACTTTTAGGTACTTAGCTAGAACTCATGACTTAGGTTTATGGTATCCAAAATCATGTCAAATTAATTTGGTAGGATACTCTGATGCTGACTACGCTGGATGCAAAATAGATAGAAAAAGCACCAGTGGTTGTTGTCAATGTCTTGCAGGATGTCTGATATCATGGTCCTCAAAGAAACAAAATTCAGTAGCTCTGTCAATAGCTGAAGCTGAGTACGTGGCTGCTGGAAGCTGCTGTATACAACTTCAATGGATCAAACAGCAACTTGAGGATTATGGGATACGTATCAAGACATTTCCCCTATTATGCGACAACACCAGTGCTATAAATCTCAGCAAGAATCCAGTACAACATTCAAGGACAAAACATATTGAGGTTAGATATCATTTTATTCGTGATCATGTAGCTAATGGGAACATAGATATTTCCTTTATTGATACAAATAATCAGTTAGTAGATATCTTCACAAAAGCCTTACCTAAAGAGAGGTTTACATCTCTTAGAAGGGAATTAGGCATGTGCAAATTGTGAAAGATTTATCTGTATATAACTGAAATATAAATTATCAGAATGTTAATTATTTTCCCTCCCTGGATTTAAGTGAATTTCCACAAATATTCTTGTAAAATTATTCCTAGCGATTCACTATTTTATAAGTCTCTTATTTCTATTGAACTGGTCATTTTATCGTTTTCCGTCATAATGGCGCCTTCGGTTTCGAAAAAGTCATTATTTCCCTGATATACCCGAAATCTGTGTGGAAATGATTCACATCCTTTTCTTCATCTCCTTCCTCCTGCCTGAGGCGATACCCTATAGACTCCAACATCGACTCTATGAGATTTCAAGCCGCAAACTCCTTCCCGCGAGAACTTTCTTGGGGGTTTCTGCTCCTCTTCTAACTCCAACCCTTCAAAAACTTTCCCCATCAAAATCCATGGCCGCACCTATTGTTTCCGACAGTATCGGGGCTATGGAGCCAAGTTCCTCACAGCGGAGCAGTAGGAAAGGTTCACTTTTGTGAAGACGAAGCTCTGTGGAAACAAGGCAGTGGACATTGCAAACATGGAGAAGAATGGGATGCACAACATCGTGGAAGTAATGAAAAGGATGAAGTGGATAGAGATTGCAACTTTCTCTGAGGTAAGCTATCCAGACTTGGTGAAGGCTTTCTATGTTTGCTTGAGAACTGAGACGGACGGGTCCTTGACATCATCTGTCAAAGGTACCCAGATTAAAGTTGATCATGAGCTATTGAGGTCTTTATTTGGAGTTAGCACCACTGGTCACAGTGGGATTCACACTGAGGATACCCAGGCAAAGGGACTAGGAATTGTAGGTCCCAAATTTCGGTTGAAGGATCGAAAACTTGATATTAATCAGATGAATGCATTCAACCATCTGTTGCACTTTATAGTTTGTCAAATTTTGGTTCCAAGAAGTGCTACATTCTCCACATGCACCAAGGCAGATTCGGACATGATGTTCTGGGCCATCCAGAATAAGGAGATAAACATGGCTGAAGTTATTCTGGAGCGAATGAAGTTTGCTCATGCTCAGATTTGGGACAGAAAGAGCAAATTAAATGTGTCTCAGCCATATGCCCATCTGCTCAGGAAAGTATTCAAACATTTTGGCATAAATTTATCTGGAGCAGTAGTAGAGAAGATGGGGCAAGCTATCTAGAGCAGAAATTTAAGGAAAAGCAGATTTTCTGTGGTAAATGGTGTTTGGACCAAAACTTCGGTGGCTGAGGGTGAGGCCATAATTAGCGAAGCCCAAGAAGTCCAGGAAGAGGTAGCAGAAGCTACAGCCCAAATAGTTCAAGAAGAATCCACAGCAGCAGCAGAGGTGCCTATTGTCCAAGAAGAACAACAAGAAGGTCACAGTTCAGAGACTGCAGTGGTTCAAGAGGAATCAATACAGGCAGAAGCACCAGCACCAGCAGACCAGGCAGCAGCACCACTAGAAGAGCAAGCAATATATATTATTCAAGAAATTTTTGAGCAAATCAGAACCAGTGAGAGAAGGATAGAGGATATTCCTCTAGAGCACCTCGTACCTGTAGAAGAATTCCAAGAGATTGCCCTCCTACTTCTAGGATAGGGTCAGTCCTCCGAAGAGCACTTGAGTCCTTCCAAGCACTCAAGGTGTAGAAGAGGTTGCTAGTGTTGAGGAATCTGTGGCACCAGCCACACAGATGGCAGTTCTGTGGAAGATGTTCCCAGCCAGAAGGAGCAAGAAGAACCTATCCCTGAAGCTGTGGCATCAGGCCACACAGAAGAAGTTGTTATGGAGGAAGCTCCCATTCAGGGGGAGGAAGAAATTATTGTTGAAAATGATCAAGTGGAAGATGTTCCTACTCAGGGGGAGCAAGATCAAGAAAATGAGGATGTGGCATCCGACCACAATGATGTTCAGATGGAAGATACTCTTGTCCAGGAGGAACAAACAGCAGCAGTTCATGATGATGCACCCATGGAAGATGCCCCTGATGAAGGGGAGACTTTGGGTGAGAAGAAGGTGAGGCTCAGGGGAGAGAATAGGAAATCCCCCACTAAATCAATTCAAAGAAGGAGAAACCGCCAGTTCTTCAGAATCAGATGAGCAGGATGATCATGGTGATCAACAGGAATCTGTGGTCAAGGCAAGGGAGAAAGGAAAGGAAGTTGCTTCAGATATTCCTCTCCTTGCTGATGCTCCACATCAGAGGCCACAAAGACAGAAAATTGTTATAAGTTTGAAGCTTGTGATAGAGAGATTGGATGCCCAAGGTGAAATTCTATGCTCAGTGCAATCAGATCTCAACTCAATTTTTATGAGCCAGGCCTCGGCAACAAAAGCGTTGTCACAAGTGAAGAATGCTATCAGATGGTTTAATAAAGAATTAGGGAGCATGAAGTCTATGCTTTCCGATATCTTGAAGGATGTAAGAGCACCAGCACCTCCTTCTACTCCACCACCTGCTCCTCAGCCATCTGAGGGAACTGAAGAAGATGTTTCTAGACCATCAGGGTCTGTGCCTGCAGAAGAATCAGGGCCATCCGGGCCATTTGTTGTTGAAGATGCACCTCGGCCAATTGGACCAGCAGCTGAAGGGCCAGCAGGGCCAGTTGAGGAAATATCAGGGCCAACCGGGCCAGTGGAGACTGAGTCTGAGCAAATCCAAGCAGAAGAAGAAGCTGTTGCTCTAGAGCCCCCAACTCCTCTACCCATTCAGACACCAGCCCCTCCTTCTCCACCTTCCTCCTCAACAGCTCCACCAGCTCCTCAACCATTTAAACAGCCACAACCCAGAACCATCTCTTCTCCTACCCTATTTCCTTCCCAATCCTCTTCACCTCCTGTCTCTTCCACACACATTCCTCCACCTAATCCTCTCTTTGAGGTACCTCCAGCCTCCTCATCAGTTGGAGCCTCCTCATCAGCTGGAGCCTCCTCATCCTTTGGTCCCTCCTCTTCTGGACCAACTGATATACCTCCTTCCACCTCTCATTCTTTTCTTCATCCTATTCCTCCTCCCTCCTTCATTACACTCATTCCGAAGGGTGCTCAAGGTGATGGTCCCTTTCTTAGGGCCATGAAAGATGAGTTTCAGGAAGCCATTCTCTGATCTGTTCTGAAGGTTGGAGAACATGTTCATAGGATAGACTCTTCTAGTCCTGTCCATAAGAAACGCAAAATCACCTCCACATCATCTAAATCCTCTGATCCTCGTTATCCCCCCTCTATGGTTTTCTCTGACAATGAATACCAAAAATAAACCCCTTTACAGAGAATTCCTCCAAAAGATTGTTTTTGCTTCCATTTTCAATCTCCCTCATCTAGATCTTACTGATCACGTTAATGTCATTTTGCCTTATACTTCCCTCTCCAAATTCATAAAATCTAAAATCCTCTCTCTAGCCAATCTCAAACTGAAGAGCAGTGGGCTCAGGGACATAAAGCTCTCTACAATAAATTTCTTTTTGCCAGATCTGCCAGGTTCCCTCCAAAGAACCATTCCCTGACATTATCTGAATGGTTCTTGATCCACCACAAGGACACCTGGGCTCCCTTCATTCAAAAGGAGATCAAGATGATCCGGCATTTCAAAATGTTCAATGACTACCGGTATCTCCATCGCCTCCCTGAGATTCAGTTGGGTCAGTTCAAGGAAGCCATCAAAGCACTTGGATCAGTTAAAGCACACACTGAAGCTGTCCAAGTTGATTTTGCAACACTCCAGTTGCCTAATACTACCTTTCTTCCCCCTCTTCACTCTCTGATCATGGATTCCTCTGTAGGCTCAATTATCTTTGAGCATTTTGCCAGAGTTATGGGCAGAATCAAAGGGCAGAAGGGCTATCTAGTTGCTTTCCACAGATTTCTGTTTAGAGAGTATCACCAGGGCCGTGTCAGTGCTGATGTTCTTGCTCCTTCCCTGTCAGAATGTGAAAGACTGTCCTCTGCAGATTGGATTCAGTTCTATCCCCTTTCAGCACAACAACTCACTGATATTAATGATTCTCAAGCCAGGGAAGGTAATCCTCCAGTGTCAGCTGCTACATTTCTGGACATGAAGTCCATTCACCTTGTCAATGATCCCTTTCAAACTTGGGTTGAATGATACAAGGTTTATGTAGCCATGCGCCAGGAACTGAAGCACAAGCAGATTTTCTACCCTGTCTCTATAGACCAGTTTCTTGCCTGTGCTCGTTTTGGGAAGGTCAGCTTCTTTAAAACCTCCTTTGATAGAGATCATTATGCTGACTTCCTAGATGATCAGTTGGCTCTCCATCTCAAAAGGATGGCTCCCTCCATGGGACCAACTTATTCTCTTTCTCCTGGGGTGTTCAAGTTGTATTTTGAGCAACAAGAAGAGAAGGCTTGGGAAGTTATTTCTCATTATGCCTCTCTTTTGTCTTATGCTTTCTATCTCCCTGTACCCCTTCAAGAGTAATACAATCATTTTCTATTCTCTCATTTATCTTTCTCTCTTTCTTTGTCTTAATGCTTTATCTTTTTGCTTATTGACAAAAAGGGGGAGAAATATATAGCATTTCTGGAACATCTTTGTTTATTGCTATGTTTTGTCATCACCAAAAAGGGGGAGATTGATGATCCAACTGTCCCCATGTAATTTATACAAATTACTTATCTATTTTGGTGATTAACAAAACTATGATAAAGGTTACTAACACATTTTCTATAAACTCTAAGTACAGGAAATAAACCAATGGAAAACAAGCCAATCAAGTAAGTATTCATCACACTATAACAATGTGAGTTCAAAGCATCATATTTGTCTAAGTAGACATCGATTTCCACTATAGGCCATAATGATTTCTATAGAGCTATAATGATTTCCTTAGTTCCATATCGATTTCATACTTACGAGGATTCACTATGTGTTATATCGTTAAGTGATTGCAACGATTTGCTCTCACAACGATTTGTTAAGTGATTGCAATGATTTGCTCTAACAACGATTTGTTAAGTGATTGCAATGATTTGCTCTCACAACGATTCGTTAAGTGATCGGAACGATTTGCTCTCACAACGATTCGTTAAGTGATCATAATGATTTGCTCTCACAATAATTCGTTAAGTGATCGCAACGATTGGTTAAGTGACCATAACGATTTGTTTCTCGCAATGATTCGTTAAGTAATCATAATGATTTGTTTCCCGCAACGATTCATTAAGTAATCATAACAATTTGTTCCAGAACAATTTCTTAAGTGATCACAACGACTTGCTCTCGCAATGATTCCTTAAGTGATCATAACGATTCGCTTTCCGCAACGACTCCTTAAGTGATCATAATGATTTGCTCTCATAACGATTCGATAAGTTACATAACGACTCTGTCACTCTAACGGCTCATCAAGTTACATAACGACTTGGTCGCTGTAACGATTCGATACATTTCACAACGATTCGCTTATAACGATTTGGTTATTCATGTATAACGATTTGTGTATGCATCTCTTTGTTTACAACGATTCTGTAAGTCATGCATAGAACGATTTCATGGAAGACAATGATTTGTTTTTCAAGTCAACTTCCAATATGTTGAAAAGTCAAAGTCTTCACTCATATCTTCCCGTCAGCTGTGCATTTATGAAGACTGAACGTATCACTGCATGCATGCAGACAAGATCTTCCATTATCGTGCTTACTCTGTTAACATCTTTTAGAACAGCAAATAGCATTACTTTTTTTGATGAACATTCGTTCTAACGTTGACTGACAACAAGAGACAGCTTAGTTGTCTATTGTTTAAGCCTGAAATGTGTGCAGGTCTCTGACAACATTCGTCATACAACGTTGGACAGAATAGAAGCAAAGGATATTACAGAAGATCCTCTCTCTGTTTGTGTGCATTAAAGGATAAAGGACTGTTGACTGGAAGCTTCCAAGCGTCAAGCAGTCTAACGTTCACTTATGCTTAGAGACAACAGGCACTTCAACGTTCGAATTTCAAAAGGGTGATATATATAGAAGAATGAAGCTCCTGAAGCAATAACAACGGTTAAAGAACAACAAGTGATACAATGCTTACAACCTTCTGCAAGCTTTCCTAGAGCCAAGCAAAAATTCCCACCTATTCTAGCTCCTGCTCTCTATGCTAAGTGTAGATCTGTAAGAGAGCCTTTAGTTCTGAGAAGAGTCTTTTGTTGTAGATCTTTTCCTTCTCAGTTCTTAGCTTCAGATCAAACAATGTTCTATAAGCTTGATCTAGGGGCTTCATCCCTGAACAGTTTTCTTATGTTGTGCCCTTCGTGTGAAGGAAGACCTGGTGGGTTCCAGGGTGTTGTTCCATTCGTGTGAAGGAAGACCTGGTGGGTTCCAGGGTGTTGTTCCCTTCGTGTAAAGGAAGACCTGGTGGGTTCCAGGGTGTTGTTCCCTTCATGTGAAGGATGACCAGCTGGGGTGCTGTAATGTCCTTGAGGGGGATTGTACCCTTGTTAGTGAAATCCTGAGATATTGCTCAGGGACTGGACTTAGGACTCCTAAGGAGGAGATCCAAATCAGGATAATTCTCTGTGTCGTGTGATTGCTTTTATGTGTTTGAGTTTTCCTTCACTAACACTAACAATCTGCGAAGTGTGTTTTTGTGACTATTTTGTGAGCATGTTTTAAGTATTAAATAATTTTTAATATCCCATTCACCCCCCCTCTGGGCTAGCTGGCTGGGCAACATTACGTACCCATTTATCCATACCTCCCGCAGAGTGCTTTCATAAAAATAGCCTCCCCCTCCTATAGACTAACAACATCCTCTGCCTCTGGCACCGTAGATCCACCAGCCAAAAAAGCTGGAGGTGTTGAAACACTCGGCCCTAGACAAAAATGCACAACGACATAAGCAATGAACAAGATTATAAATAATGACTATACCAATACTTACAAAATTTAATATACATACCTGCTACTATAAGAGGAGAAGGTGTACACTGACCCAAGCCTATAACATTTTAATGGCATCAGAATCAATACATAATGAAAGTACAATTTTAAATATACATACCTACTACTACAGGAGGAGGCACAGAAGAAGGACGAACAACTGTAACAAGAATATATGGCATAAATAATATGTATAAATAATGCATAAAGAAAAATACAACTTAAATATACAATGTGCAAGAATATAAATAATGACTATACAAATACTTACAAATTGAAATATACATACCTGATACTCTATGAGGAGGAGGTGTAAACCCACCCAACCTGTAAGAATTTTAATGGCATAAGAATCAATGCACAATGAAAGTACAACTTTAAATATACATACCTACTGGTACAACTGGAGGCACAGAGGAAGGACCAAAAGTTGTAACAATTTAAATGGCATAAATAATATGTATAAATAATGCACAAAGAAAAATACAACTTTAAATATACAATGTACAAGAATATAAATAATGACTATACAAATACTTACAAATTTAAATATACATACCTGGTACTTTAGGATGAGGAGGTGTAAACTCACCCGAACTTGTAAGAATTTTATGGCATAAGAATCAATGCACAATGAAAGTAGAACTTTAAATATATATATCTGCTGCTATAGGAGGAGGGACAGAGGAAGAACCAAAAGCTGTAACAATTTAAATGGCATTAATAATATGTATAAATAATACACAAAGAAAAATATACATACCTGATGCCAAAAACAAACCCCTCCCACGATTGCTCCTCCTCCCAGAACTGGAACCCGATCATGCACCAGGCACCATATCTTGATAGGGAAGATAAAAAATTAATGTTCATTAGTCAATTGCTTATATTGAAAGTGGGCAACTTTAAATATACTGAACAGATGTGAAACAATTCTACCCATTTTAAAATGATATCCATTTCCTCCTCAGATGGTGACGATATATCTAATTCAGCCCCATCTTCATCATCATCTTCACATTCATCACTGGTATATTCCTCCTCATCATCAGAACTTTCACATTCAATATCTGTTCGCCTTCCACTACTCCCTTTTATCTCATGTGGATCGACTTCTTCGACCTCATTTCCTTTAGATAAGGAAACTGGCACTTTAGATTTGTCTTCTCCAATATGATCTGTCAAATCTACATTTTCAACCAAGTCTTCTCAAAAGAATTCGGCATTGACATCTTCAGGTGTCAGATCAGTCATGTCCAATTCATAATAAGAGAATAGTGTTGACTTAACTCTAAAAACTGCCCACCAATCATTTCGTTCTTTGTTCGTAGATGATGGATAGCTTGTATAGTACACCTGCTGGGCTTGTGTATCTAAAATGAAAGGCTCATAAGTATTCAATTTCGACTTAAGTTTAAGCTCGACAATCCCATGCGTTGTGTCATTTCGAATGGAATTTGGATCAAACCAATGACACTTGAACAAGAATATATGATTGTCTTCTCCTAGATATTGCAACTGTAAGATCTCCTCTACAATACCATAGTAGTCATATTCACTTTCATCGTATGTACTTCCTTTTACACATACGCCATTGTTCATGGTAGACTTACTCTACCCATAGTCTTTGGTATGAAATCTATACCCATTCACAATAAATCCAAGATAGTTCTGTGCAATTTTCGATGGGCCATAGGCTATCTGACGAACTCTTTCATCAGTAATTAAACCTTGTTCAACCTACGTATAGAGAAAACTAGTTAAAAAGTGAACATAATTTATCTTTCGTACTTTTTGAGCATGTACACATGCATTTTCTTAGCCATAAGGCCAATGACTTCTCTCATTCTTTTTCAACCTCATAATCAGTGAGATGTGGATTTCTTTGAATTATTTCTGAATCAAATTGTCTGCAATATGAATGGAAGACCACCTTTAATAGCTGGAATAAGGGCAAAGAAGTTATATACACAATAAATTATGAGTTTAGCACTTACTCAACATAACACTCTAGATCAACACAATTTAAAAGAATATATATCTCTGGGGCGAATAACTCTCTGTCATCTAGCATGCGAGTTGAAGAATGTCCGAAGGTACGTCCAGGATGATTAAATATGGAGAGTTGATCTGAACACACAGATTCCCCCCCCCCCCCCCCCATCATCATTACGTGGAGGTTGAGTATGACGAGTTTGTATGTCTGCTTCAAAGTACATTGAACAAAAGTTTTAGATTTCCTCCATAATGTATGCCTCAGTAATAGAACCCTCCACTTTTACTTTATTTTGAACTTTCATTTTGAGGTCATGCATGCACCTACATCAACAATGTACAAGACTAATGGGAAACATATCATATATAAGGTGCAATTCTAGGAAGAAAAATGTTAATATTCGCATATACCTCTCAAATGGATACATCCATCTATATGGTACTAGCCCTCTGACTTTAGCTTCATATGGTAGATGTACGAGTAAATGCTCCATTGAATCGAAGAATGCAGGCGGAAATATCTTCTCCAACTTGCATATGTTGGTGACCACATTTTGTTCGATAGTTTGCACATCCTCAAGCCTGAGTTCTGATGCACACAGAATCATGAAAATTGACTCAGCTCAGACAATGCTCCCCATAAAGGATTCGACAACATGTCATGAAATGCAATAGGTAGCAACCTTTGCATGAACACATGGTAGTCATGACTCTTCATTCCATATATTTTTCTCTCACTGACGTTGATAGAACGAGTAATATTAGACACATAACCGTCAGGAAATCTCAACTGTTTCAGCGACTGACACACTTCCTTTACTTGTTCTCCTCCAATCACATAAACTACTTTTCGTTTAATTGATTTCCCATTTACTTCAACAAGTTCTAACTCTGGACGTTTACAAAGCATGGACAAGTCCAAACGTGCATTCCCGTTGTCCTTTCTTTTACCTTTTATGTCTATAGCTGTGTTAAACACATTATCAATGATATTTTTCTCGATATGCATCACGTCTAGATTGTGCCGCACAAGAAGAGTCCACCAATAAGGTAGCTCCTAGAAAATGCTTCTCTTCACCCAGTTGTGCTCCTTCTGTAAACTTGAAAGGTGTCGGGTACTGCCCATCAGTCGTGTGATATCTAGAAAATTTTCTACACGTGCTACCATATGATGACCAAACAACCTCTTGAATATAACTTCATCTCGTTCCATTATGTTCTTTAGGAATGCATCTTTTTGCCCTCTGAAAGGGTGATCAGCTGCTAAAAATTGTCTATGGCAATCAAACCAGCAGGACTTCCCACCATGTTTAAGTACAAATGATTTAGTATTATCAATACAGTAAGGACATGCTAGCCTCCCATGTGTGCTCCAACCAGATAGCATTCCAAATGCAGAAAAATCACTTATCGTCCACATCAATGCTGCCTTCATGGTGAAATTTTACTTTCTAGATGCATCATAAGTATAGACCCCCTAAGTCCATAATAATTTCAATTATCAATCAATGGTCTGAGATAGATGTCTATATTTTTTGTAGGACTTTTAGGACCAAGAATCAATAAAGACAGGAACAAATTCTCTCGCTTCATGCACATGCTCGGAGGAAGGTTGTATAGTGTCACAAATACTGACCAGCTGGAGTTGGAATGTCACGCCCCCAATTTTTATTTTAGCAGCGGAATAAATTGGGAGACGCGACGAACAAGCCAGCATTCAGAAGCTATAGACTAATAACTATTACAAACAGGGCCCACAATTCAATAATCAAATTATCTTCCTTTATTTATCAAAATGAATATTACAACCTCCAATGTCAAATGAAACACTCCTTGCTCACCAATCTATCTATCTCTCAAAGAAAGGGGAAAAATTACATTAATGACCAATCTAAATAAAAAATAGGAATGTACTCTCTAAGTGTACTCCACGCTCGGCACACAACTCCCATCATTTAGCTTTACCTTCACTACCTGAAATGTTAAAAAGAGCAGGTATGAGCGCACTCGCCCAATAGGATTTACATCTTCCAGCAATGATGTAAGTATTTAAATTTTAAAAGGTACAATGTATGAACATGATATGTACAATGCAATTAAAACGTCGGTAGTAACACGTGTACAATGTATCATGCAAGATAGTATGATGAAGAGATTGTAATGATCAATCTTGAAATAAGGTTGTATTTAAGAGTTCAAGATATTGTGAACAATGATCTAGCAATATGGTAACTTCATGAACAAGAGCAAGATAGCATGTAACAAGATGGTCATTTCACTGGCAAGCATTTTGAGTAACCCACTCGGAGCACTCCACATAAATATCACACAGGATCTACTGGTTCCTCTTGCAAGTACGTCCTTCAGCCACTCAGGTTAAGGACCAGCACACAGTAGTAGGTAACAAGAAAGTAAGTTTATCACGTGTAACAAGTACGTTCCATGCCAAGCACCAATCATGATTTTGCACCACGTCAGACACACGACTTTGTTAGGGGATCAACCTAACAATCAACTCCTGGGGTAACGAACATCTTTGGGAAAACTAGGAATTCAACACCTTGGGGTAAACAAGACTTTGTCGTGGGCGAATCCGACAATCACACTCATAGGTAATAGGACTTTGCCAGAATCTCCAGGACCAGATATGGGCCCTCAGTCAAGTTCGTATTGTGCAACACTGGCATGTGTCCCAATGAGCCCATCGACTCATGGGTGACAAGAACGAGTTTTGAGTCCATGACTCCAATATCATTACTGTACATGAAGAACGTATCACAACAAGGCAATGTGTGTCAATAAGGATAGACTGGTCGAGAAAGTTCAGAACTATCATGTCAATAGTAATGATTATCGAGAGTGTCATGTCAATAATGATATAGAGTTCAAGGGTATGTTGGGAATATCGGGTCAAGAGCTCAATCTGGAAGCATAACAACACATTTACATAGATTCTATCTTTAATAACTTGGTTTCATGTATTATACTCGATCACTCGGAGAAAGTCAAGATGAGGAGAGAAAGATCTCGTCCAGAATGCCGAGAGAGAAGTGATACATGCACAGTAACTTCTGGGTACTTCATTGCTACAACCTGCTCGTCGGCCATGTGGGACTCCATAGTTAGAGGAGACTTACGGAGGCCTTGGTCAAGGGGTCACTAGTCCGGTAGAAGGAATATCCAATGAAGAGTTCACCACAAGCAAAGAGGGGGCTTTGCTATCGTGCTAGAGTGTATGCGCATGCCGCGCGTGAGAATCGCTCTAGTGCGTGTGTGAATCTGATTATGGAAACTCCAGTTATAGAAACTTCATTTATGGAAACACCATGCTTGGAAAGTATCATGAGTGCTAAATCAGGAAACACTAATCATGCATGACCAATGTTAGCAAGTATCATTGTATGTTTAGCAAGTTCGGTAACAAGGCAAGAACGTGAATAATCGGCAGGTGGAGAGCATGATCATGAACTTAAGATCAATTAAAAATCATGTGAACAAGTTTTAACTTTCATATGGGTTTTTAAATGCATCATAATACTTTCTATAGCCTTCCTAGAATAGATCAAACTCACACATGCAAGGAACGACACAAAACAACGAACACTGAGATGTATGCCCCTTAGAATGCAAATGCAGTCCCATCCCTTCACTTCCTTAGGTCATAACTCATTGATTTTTTATTCAAATATCACACATTAAAATATTGAAGTCCTTTGAATGAGGAATACAGTAAACAAAATGGCTCGTCAATCTGAGGTCTATAGAAAACGTTTTGGCTGATTAAGTGGACATAGGCAGAAGGCGAGACATTGCGTGTCGCCTTCTGAACATGAAGGCGACCATCATCTTGTCGCCTTCAGAAGAAGACCACGAAACTGTCTGATTTTTGGTATGGGTCGTGACCATGATGTTTTTGCGTTCTTGTAGCGACGTGTTGACCTGTCGCCACCTCAATATGACGTTTGGGTTGCTTTTTCTACCTATTTCCAACTCTGACTTGGATTGGGTTTAACAACTGTGGGTTTGAAAAATCAAAACAAATGCTAGGGTGATCCTGTTAGGGATCGGATGGGTGGATGGATCAGATCTAGAAGGGGGGGTTGAATAGATCTAACACCAATTAATGCGGAAGCTTAAGCAATTCAAAATTACTTCGAATCAGAGATCAATTCACCCAAACAATTTACTGATCTAAAGTGTGATTAGTGTGTGTGAGAAAATCCATTAGTAGTGTGAGCGAAATCCCTATACATGCATCTATCGTAATACAAAGTCAAACCACAATTCAAACCACTGCACAAAGGATTTTAGGTGGTTCGGAAATCACCTCCAGTGACTCCTACGTCCACCCCTCACACAGTGAGGCCACACTACTCAAAACCTTGAGTACAACTCACACTGGAGGACGACGACTCCAAACAACCTTGAGCACGATGGCTCAACACACAACCTTGAGTTCAACGACTCACAAACTGAGCGCGGCGGCTCAAACAACAACTGGAGTACGACGACTCCAAATTGAGCACGACGGCTCAAACCACACCGTGAGTGAGACGACTCACAAACCAGAGCTCGACGGCTCACAGTACAAAAGCTAGATCAAATACAAAAGAGATCATATCCTCTAGCAATGATTCGATTCAAGACAGTTTCGTACACAGAAATTTGTGCAGAACTTCATGCACAAATCTCATTGACGAAATAAGGAAGAACAAACTCAGAAATAAGACAAATAGATGTAGAAAGAGTGTTCTTCGATGAAGAGGGCTTGCAAACGCTTCAATTGAGGAGCCTTTATGGAAATTGATGGAGATTCTCCTCAATTGGTGATGCTCTGCTTTGATGGCATCTGAAATGCCAGAAATCCTTCTTCTCCTGCGCCTCTTCAGTTGGATCTGCTCCCTTGCCTAGCATAGCAACCTTCCCTCCAGGGATTCCCCTTGATTCCCATGTCCATCCTCTTGAAAGGATGGCTTGCAGCTTCTGGAGATGGAGACAGATCTGGAAAACCCCCTTTCGCCGCCAAAAGGCTTCTTCTGGAAGTGTATAGGCTCTCTTACCTTTGGGGTACAAGGAACATGGCTATTTATAGCCCCATACGTCCATAAAGTGCTTTAGGGTGCATGGGCACAGAAACCTAGGTAAAATCCCCTAAATCCTAAGCAGCCACGTGTATAGAGAAATTCACGTTTTTAAGTTTCAGCCAGAGTGTGTCGACCTACCCTGATCTAGTGTCGACCTGTTGTCCCAGTCAGGCAAACTGGTCGGCTGGAAACTGGGTCTAGTGTCGACCTGCCCTGATCTAGTGTCGACCTGCTTTGATCTAGTGTCGACCTGACTTGATCTAGTGTCGACATGCTTTGATCTAGTGTCGACCGGCTTTGATCTAGTGTCGACCTGATGTCCCAGTCATGCAAACTGATCTGCTGGAAACTGGTTCTAGTGTCGACCTGACTTGATCTAGTGTCGACAATACCAAGACAAAAGTGTGTGAACTTGAAAATATAAAGTGTAAATAATTAATACAAGATATTATCATTAAAATATGAGATATTAAACATCAAAAACATGTTATCTAAGCATTATTGTGATATGTATAAAATGTATAACATGTTCAACATATCATCATCAAAATCACAATTTAAACATCAAAAACATGTTGTCTAAGCATTATTGTGATATGTATAAAATGTACAACATGTTCAACATATCATCATTAAAATCACAATATGTCATCATTAAAATCAGAATATGTCATCATTAAAATCACAACATGTCATCATTAAAATCACAACATGTCATCATTAAAATCATAATATCTCATCATTAAAATCACAATATGTCATCATTAAAATAATGATGTGTCATCATCAAAATCAAAGTATGAGTGATGTTCATTGATCATTATTAAAATGCAACTTTAGGAAATTCCAAAACACACTCAACCCAACAATCTCCCTCTTTTTGATGATGACAAAACATATCTCCCTTGACTGCAATAAGTCCCCTTGACCATATATGCCCTTTGAACTTTCTCCTCCTAGAAACCCTTTCTTCCCCTCAGAAACCCTTTCTTCTCCCCCTTTTTGACAGCATCAAAAAGAAGGATAAGTGAGAGAACCAAGGATTTTAAGAGATCATTAATGAAATGAAGGAAATAAATGGTCAGTAAAGATCAAAATAAATGAGGCAAAGTGATATTGACATATGAGAGAAATTATTGTGTTTTTGTTATTGTGCAACAAAGTTTAATCACAAAGACACACTCAACACAAAGTATAGCAAAATATAATGATCTAAATGTAGTTAAAATAATGATGCAAATGTGAAATAAGGTGACCTATATGAATGAGCAAAAATATTTAAACAACGATGTTAGGAGCTTTAATTGTAACACAATGTAGAATAATACGTCTAAACTCAGTATACATGAACTTTATAAAGGTCTTAAGCTTTTCCATCCTGTCAATTTGATTTTCTTTCATTTTTAACAGGGAAAGAATACAAGAATAAATTAGTTAAATCTCACTTTTCAGTGCAAGAGATCACATTGATCAGATGCAAGATCTCCTGATTACTCAGTGGTTTAACTTTCATTATCTTATACATAGTTGAAAATTTGATTTCCACTTTTTGACGCGAAACAAATCACTTTTTAGGTGAAATGGCCCGGTTACTCAGTGGTTCAAGAATTTGCATTGCTCTATTTGTATCTTTCCAGATTGATCATTTTTCTTTTGATATTTTGTAGGAATAAGTTTGCTTTGACCAGAAAAGTCATGACTACGAATTTAGAGAAATTATTCTAAACATGTGGTAAAAATGAAGCTTAAACATACACATGTGAAATATTAAAGCCACTCATGTGCCTATAATGGTGTTTTGCAAATCATTTTAAAAACATTCAGTGTTAAGATTGCTTAACCTTGAAATGATAATGAATCTTTGAAATTAAACTAAATGCACAATGAGTTTAGTTTCAATGTCTTAATTCTCTCATAAGAAAAAAAAGCACAATGACTCAAAAATTCTGATGATTGGGGCTCAATATAGACAACAAATGTCAAGAGAAATGAGTGAAGAATAGACAATAGCTCCCCCTCAACAAATACTCCCCTTCAACAAATTGCATAGAGGAATCTTGATACTTGGCGGACACATACTCACGCATAGTGAAAGTGTCCAGACAAGCATGACTTGTCTTTCTTCAAATCACCATTTGATATACCAAGAATGCCAATGCAATGTGAGAGTGAGGAATTCATTTGCAAAAACATTTGTCAACAAACTGAATAGGAGTTGATGATAAGTCAGATATGAAATAATATTTCTCCAGCATTTCACTCAAAGATTCTTTTGACTCACTTCCCCATAAAATATGCATGATATGAAATGATCATTTAAGCAATTCAGATATGTTCATTCAAAGTAGTTTGCACAGAAAGAATATGAACATGATCAAGCATGCATTAACAGGTAATTTATTGAAGGAGAAAAATTTCAAAGACTTAAAATAAAGTTTTTGAGATTTCCATTTTTCTTGATGACCTTTATGCAGAAAAAGACTATTGATACTTGGCGGCGAATTTTTCTCACGCTTGATGATAGTTTCCAGACAAGCCTAACTTGTCCTTTCACATTTCACCATTAGATATACCACATAGTCACTACAAAAAGGTCAATTATTCTTTATTTTTAGCATGAAATTCATTGCATTTTTCAAGAATATTTTTGCACTTTTTTAAATTTACTCCCCCTTAGTATGTGCATGGAATGAAAAAGCTAGTAAGCAATTCACACAGGATTATGCACACAGTTAGCTTTAAGCATAACATGACTTTTGGTACTTGGCGTAGAATTTTACTCACGCATAATGATAGCTTCCAAACAAGCATAACTTGTTTTCCATATGTCATCATTTGATATACCAAAAAGTCAAAGCAATTGATATGCACACAGAATCATGGGCACAGTTATGCAAGCATGATAACACAAACATGATTCCAATTGTAATGACACAAAGTTCATTGTTGGGAGTACCATTGAAACACATTTCTTATTGTTCAGATAAAAATTAAACATTCATTTCAATTTAGGCAATTCAAATTTGAAATGATAAAGAAGTTTTACCTGAATGGACTTCAATTGTTTTTCAAAGATTTTACCTGTGTTTTCCAATCATTTCTTGCCTTGCACAGCCAATATCTTGACTCCATTTACAATGTATGGCTGCAAGACTCCTCAGCTTGCTGATCAAGCTAGTTTTGGGACCCACACTTGCTTAGGTCCTGCAATGAAATCAATGTTAGAGTGCAATAAAAATTTTTGAATCCAAAATGATTTTATTTTTGGTATAGATGCATTTCTTTTATTGACAGAACTATGAGCATAATTAGTTCCAAATTTTCTTTTTTCCTTGCTCAATGCATCTATGTTTTCATGAAGTGTTCAATTTATATTCACATGGAGTTTCTGAACATTTTCAACAAAATCATGATTCTTAATTACATGTGAATGATGCAAAATTTTTTCAAGTAATTCAGGCTAAAATCATCATGGAAGAAATGAAATAAACAAGCACTCATTTTTCAATGACAACCATTTTAAAAAAAAAAATTAATGACTCTTACACAAGGAAGATCATTAGTACTTGGCGGAGGTAATTCCTCACACATAATGAAAGTTTCCAGACAAGCATGACTTGTCCTTCCACAGTTCACCATTTGATATACCAATTGATCTTTGCATAAGAGTTTCAATTGATTTCTGTTTTTATTTAGCAGGGAATCTCTCAGAAGTATTTACCTGGTGAGATTTTCATTTTCTTTCATTCTCTTCACTTACTTTCCTTGTACCCTTTGTCATGAAGCCTTCATCTTGAAATTGACTACAAGGATCCCTGCATCCAGTATTCAAGCAGCACATTTTAGAACCCTGGAATCATGGAGCTATTGGTATAGAATGCACCACTAACATACTGAACATTTTGTTTTCTATTTTTCAGATTTTTATCATTGAGATTTTTAACATGGAATTCAGAAGAGATCTTTTGTGCAACAGTTCCTTTTTCATGTACATAGAATTTCTGAGTGTTTTCAGTATGAACATGATCTTTATTCTTATGTACATTGACATGAAACATGGGAGCATGCACAAGATTATCATTTCTATGCCAACATTCCCTAAAAGTATGCCCAAATTTATAACATGTGAAGCATTGGACTAATTTGGCATGTTTATTGAAGTTTTGATTTCTATTCCAGCAATGTTTGGCAAGATGATCAGGTTTATTACAGTTAAAGCAAATGAGAGCATTTTTTACCTGGTACTTACCTTGTCATGTGTGCATTTGCTGGAATCTTCTTTTCATGTGACGAGGCTTACCATGAGGAGAAGGAGGTACCTTTTGGTGGCTCTTGGCATGATGTGAATTTGGAACTTGCTTTGGAGCTTTTTGGACTGATGGAGGAAGTAGATGAATCTTCTTGACACTAGCATTTTTATTTTTCTCCATCTGTTTCTGAACAAGAACTTTCACTAGTTTTTCATTAGAATTAACAGTGTTCTTGTTCGTAGCAGCTTTAACAAATGTTATTGTGGTTTTCTTTTCATTTTTCTTAGTTTTCACATAAGCAAGACTTGTGTTTGTAGTGTTCTTCAATTCATGTTGAAGCTTCTGTTTTTCAGCTTTTAATGCAACAACTTCTTTTTCTAAATTTGAAGTTTATTTAGCATGACATCCAAACCATTTTTCATCTTGCTCTTTTCATTTTCAAATTGAGCAATTTGTTTTTCCAAATCAGAAATGTTATTACTTCAATTGCTACAATCATTGTTCAATGGTTTGTCATGTAACAAGCATTCAATCTTCCTTTTTAGATGATGATTTTCTTCAACAAGTTGTTTGCATCTCTCATTTATTTGATGATCATGAGCCATGTTAGAAATCTGTTTGTTTAATTGATTATTATCAAATTTGAAGTTTTCATTGAGATCAATCAATTTTCCATTTTCATTTTCCAGATCAATAACTTTTGATTTCAATAGCTCATGGTTTTCTTTCAATCCATTCAGTTTATTTTCACAGATTTGGACTTCATCTTCCAAATTCTCTTTCTCAGAATTTAAATTTTCAACTTCAATTTTCAAATTATCATTTTATTCTGAAAAATATTTATCATTGTTCTTGAGCAATTCAAGTGTATTTGTCAAATTTTCAATTTCTTTATGGCAATGTTTTAAAGTCTTTTTCAAATCATTATTCTTATTGTTCAGCTTTGCATTAAGATTTTGTATCTTCTCATAGAACTCAACCAATTCAGCATAAGACATGCCTTCATCTGCATTAGAATCAGAATTGGAATACATAGATGGGTCTTGAATTGATTTACCTGACCTGGTAGACCCATTTGAACTCTTGTGTTCTGAAGAAGATGAAGAATGCTCTGAGCTCTTAGAATGTGCAGTGAGAGCCACAACTTTATGAATTGTTGATATTCAGGATTCATGAATTTCTTTTGCTCCTTTTCTTTGTGCTTCATTTGGCAAACTTGATGAAAGTGACACTGGTGATTTCTCTGAAATTATAACAGGAAATTCATGCAAACTAAAGAGATTTGCCATTATATCAAAACTCAAAAAACTATTAGATCTAATCACAGTGAATCAATGTAACAAGGAATTAGATCTAACAATTAGAGTGGTTAACCCGCTCTAATACCAAATGTATGAATCAGAGCGATTAAGCACACAGAGATAGTGAAAGATCAAGCAAACAGTTCATGCAATTAATACAGAGATCAAATAGAAGAAATCAAATCAGATCAGTAATAGACATTAACCCACTCTGATACCAATTGTTAGGGATCGGATGGGTGGATGGATCAGATCTAGAAGGGGGGGTTGAATAGATCTAACACCAATTAATGCGGAAGCTTAAGCAATTCAAAATTACTTCGAATCAGAGATCAATTCACCCAAACAATTTACTGATCTGAAGTGTGATTAGTGTGTGTGAGCAAATCCATTAGTAGTGTGAGCAAATCCCTATGCATGCATCTATCATAATACAAAGTCAAACCACAATTCAAACCACTACACAAAGGATTTTTAGGTGGTTCAGAAATCACCTCCAATGACTCCTACGTCCACCCTCACACAGTGACGCCACACTACTCAAAACCTTGAGTACAACTCACACTGGAGCATGACGACTCCAAACAACCTTGAGCATGATGGCTCAACACACAACCTTGAGTTCAATGACTCATAAACTGAGCGTGACGGCTCAAACAACTATCGGAGTATGACGACTCCAAATTGAGCACGACGGCTCAAACCACACCGTGAGTGCGACGACTCACAAACCAGAGCTCGACGGCTCACAGTACAAAAGCTAGATCAAATACAAAAGAGATCATATCCTCTAGCAATGATCGATTCAAGACAGTTTCGTGCACAGAAATTTGTGCAGAACTTCGTGCACAAATCTCATTGACGAAATAAGGAAGAACAAACTCAGAAATAAGACAAATAGATGTAGAAAGAGTGTTCTTCGATGAAGAGGCCCTGCAGACGCTTCAATTGAGGAGCCTTTATGGAAATCGATGGAGATTCTCCTCAATTGGCGATGCTCTGCTTTGATGGCATCTGAAATGCCAGAAATCCTTCTTCTCCTGCGCCTCTTCAGTTGGATCTGCTCCCTTGCCTAGCACAGCAACCTTCTCTCCAGGGATTCCCCTTGATTCCCATGTCCTTCCTCTTGAAAGGATGGCTTGCAGCTTCTGGAGATGGAGACAGATCTGGAAAACCCCCTTTGGCCGCCAAAAGGCTTCTTCTGGAAGTGTATGGGCTCTCTTACCTTTGGGGTACAAGGAACATGGGTATTTATAGCCCCATATGTCCATAAAGTGCTTTGGGGTGCATGGGCACAGAAACCTAGGTCAAATCCCCCAAATCCCAAGCAGCCACGTGTACAGAGAAATTCACATTTTTGAGTTTCAGCCGGAGTGTGTCGACCTGCCCTGATCTATTGTCGACTTGCTTTCCCAGTCAGGCAAATTGGTATGCTGGAAACTGGGTCTAGTGTCGACCTGCCCTAATCTAGTGTCGACTTGCTTTGATCTAGTGTCGACCTGACTTGATCTAGTGTCGACCTGCTTTGATCTAGTGTCGACCTACTTTGATCTAATGTTGACCTGATGTCCCAGTCATGCAAACTGATCTGCTGGAAACTGGGTCTAGTGTCGACCTGACTTGATCTAGTGTCGACACTACCAAGACAAAAATGTGTGAACCTGAAAATATAAAGTGTAAATAATTAATACAATATATTATCATTAAAATATGAGATATTAAACATCAAAAACATGTTGTCTAAGCATTATTGTGATATGTATAAAATGTATAACATGTTCAACATATCATCATCAAAATCACAATTTAAACATTAAAAACATGTTGTCTAAGCATTATTATGATATGTATAAAATGTATAACATGTTCAACATATCATCATCAAAATCACAATATGTCATCATTAAACTCACAATATGTCATCATTAAAATCACAACATGTCATCATTAAAATCACAACATGTTATCATTAAAATCACAACATGTCATCATTAAAATCATAACATGTCATCATTAAAATCACAACATGTCATCATTAAAATCACAACATGTCATCATTAAAATCATAATATCTCATCATTAAAATCAGAATATGTCATCATTAAAATAATGATGTGTCATCATCAAAATCAAAGCATGAGTGATGTTCATTGATCATTATTAAAATGCAACTTTAGGAAATTCCAAAACACACTCAACCCAACAGATCCAAATCTGGAAACCACCTTTGTTAGTTATATTACTTCTAATACTTTGTACAGTAGAAAATAATCAAGAAACAAAGGTTGTTTGACTGGGTAATAAAATGTATTGTTACTGACTATGTGAATCTGGCACAGTCTTCAAGTTCGGGCTAATACTCTCGGTAGGGTAAACTAAAATTAGGGAAACCAGTGCTTAAGGAAAGTAGACTCATAGGGTAACATTTCTATGTTGAACACTTAGTCTAAAAATGACTCCACAGAGAGATATGAAACTCGTAAGACAAGTCAAGGTTAAATCGCGACAGTACAGTGTCAAGATCATGCAAGATTTAATTCGTGAAACTCTTAAGATAAAAATTGGGGAAAAAGTAATAACATGATCTATACATATGGATGCAAGTGTGGACAAGTTTAATTAGAGTTTGGCATGGCGATGACCTACCTTTTAGGTGAAAGAAAGTCATGCTTCCCGAAAATCCTAGTTTCGACCAGTCGTAGGAGAACGCTTAATAATCACAAACTACTGGGTAAAAATTATGCAAAATAGTGTCATAAGAAACTAGACTCAATGATCTTTCCAAGGATGTATGGTTTGCACAGTTTGGTCGAGGTTTCACTAACCTTTGGTGATGATATTGAAGGGACTGAAGTGCAGGTCGTTGTAGATCCTAGTTGGGAAGAGCACAGGATTCCTCCTTGCTCCAGCATTCTCCTTGAGATCTCCAGCCACCATTGCCTCCAAGAAGGCCTCCAATAACCCTAGGGGTCGTCCCATGGGAGAGAGAGACTTTATTTATAGATAGAGGGGCATTAGTTGCCTAATTAAATTAGGAAACCTTTAGGCACGAATTTGGGTATACCTTTCCTCAACTTGGAGATTTCTCTCCCCAATTCATGATGGAATTGGTATGGAAGCTTACCTTAGGTGGTAACCACGAATTTGGGCTTGGTTTGAAGTCTAATGATGGTCAATATGGTGAGAATTTACCCTACCATGGTCTATTAGCGAATATTTTTGAATTTTGGGTCATTTTCCTAGAATGAATTTATTTGTGGTCCAAAGGACATCCTTCGGCCCATTTCCTTCATTGGATTGTCAATACCCATTGTTTGAAGTCCAACCATAATTTTTATTTTAATTTATGACCCCTTTATGTATATGTGATAATGATTTTTCGACTTATTCCTTAATTAAGATAATAAGTCACAAAAACTCTTAAATTCAATCCAAAAGATTTATATTGGCCCAAATTTCTTTATGGGTCACTAGAGAATAATATTTAAAGTCTAACTATTATTTTTATGAAATTTCTAGATGTGTTTTTACATCTAGGATAATGGTGCGTACGTATTTAACTAGTTTTAAATTATTAAGTGGTCATATTTTCTATTTATCTCTAATTTTTAATTATTGAAATTCTCGAGTTGCCACATCCTCCCCTACTTAAAAGAATTTGGTCCCCAAATTTATAGGACAATTTCTTCTCTCTAAACTGCGTCAAATCTCCCCCCCTTAAGATTATGCATGTAGAGGAAAATTTTCAAGTAGATTACTTCGAGGTTATTGTATTGGTATGAATATATTAATTCTTCTCAATTATGACTTGAGCAATAGGAGAAGACGATACTAATGAGGAGAATCAGAAGAAGCACCAAGATTACATGATGCTTGTGATGTCAATGTGAGTAGATCTACCTCATGCCGTTCCGCCCTTTCTATTCTTCCTAGAGCGTTCCTTTCCTGTTGTTGCTTGAAGTCGGCCTTGATGTTGAGATGTCGTCTTCTTCAATTGAGAGCAACCACTGATCTGGTGGCCCATACTTCCACATCGCAAACAAGCCCCCATCTTTCTCCAACACTCCTCAGCCTTATGTCCCATTCGACTATAGTGCCAACACTTCTCCTTGAATGGTTGGATTGCATTCTGTGGTTGATCTTCTCTCTTAGGCTTCTTATTCTTTAAGTGACACTTGTCTTTATTTAACCTCTTATTAGGGCTTTTGGGTTGATAATCCTTGAAGTTAATGGGTTGTCCCTCCTTTGGGGT
The DNA here is from genome assembly GCA_014218235.1 of Colocasia esculenta. Lineage (NCBI taxonomy): Eukaryota > Viridiplantae > Streptophyta > Magnoliopsida > Alismatales > Araceae > Colocasia > Colocasia esculenta. The sequence continues at coordinate 135,025,576 of CM024754.1, forward strand.
GGACTTCCCATCATCTTCCTTAGTCATCTCTATGGCATCTTCTACTAATTGAGCTCGTTTCACTATATCATTATAAATTTGGATGTCTATTGACGCCAGTAAGGGAATATATGCTGGCTTCAATCCATTTCAGAATCTTTTTTCCTTCATCTTCTCTGTCCTAACTAAGTGTGGTGCATAGCGGGACAGTCTAGCGAATTGGGCTTCCTACTCTGCCACTAGTAACCCTTCTTGCTTAAGAGCAGCAAACTCCGCAGCTTTCTTCTCACGAATCCTTTCTGAGAAATATTTATTATTGAAGTGTTCTACAAATTCAACCCAAGTAACAGGATTATCAGGCAATGGAGCTTTGGTGGCCTCCCACCAGGTCCTTGCATCATGTTCTAGTTGAAAAGTGGCCTGTAGGACCCTATCTTGGTCCGTGCACTGCATTACATTGAACATCCGTTCCATCTCATGCATCTAGTTTTCAGCCTCCTCGGGGTCAGGAGATCCATCAAACTTAGGAGGATCCATTCCTCAAAAATTCCTATGTAACTCTCTTGCCCTGACATAAGCTCCACCCTGTACGACTTGTTGCAAGGCCTGTGCCAACTCCTGTACTGTGTTATGTATATCGCGCCATTGGCCATGCCTAGGTGCCATCTCCAAGAATGTTTGAGATCTTGAGAGAAGATTAATAGTTAGTTATAGTCTAAGTTATTCTTTGTGAATATGAATTTATTAACTTTTGAACTATTCTAACCACGAGCTCTACCCATCTCACTAGGTACTAGCAAGAAACCTAGCTTAGTGCTAGACACAAACAGCGTAAGAACCTAGATCCTTACAACATGATCCTTTAACATAGTTTCATAACTTAGCCTCTAATATATCCTAGGACTTTAGAAAGCCTACGCTCTGATACCACTCTTTCACGCCCCCAATTTTTATTTTAGCAGCGGAATAAATTGGGTGACATGAAGAACAAGCCAGCATTCAGAAGCTAAAGACCAATAGCTATTACAAATATGGCCCACAATGTAATAATCAAATTTTCTTCCTTTATTTATCAAAATGAATATTACAACCTCCAATGTCAAATGCAACACGCCTTACTCACCAATCTATCTATCTCTTAAAGAAAGGGAGAAAATTACATTAATGACCAATCTAAATAAAAAATGGGAATGGACTCTCTAAGTGTACTCCACGCTCGGCGCACAAGTCCCATCATTTAGCTTTCCCTTCACTATCTAAAGTGTTAAAGAGAGCAGGTATGAGCGCACTTGCCCAGTAGGATTTACATCTTCCAGCAATGATGTAAGTATTTATATTTTAAAAGGTAGAATGTATGAACATGATATGTACAATGCAATTAAAACGTCGGTAGTAACACGTGTACAGTGTATCATGCAAGATAGTATGATCAAGAGATTGTAATGATCAATCTAGAAATAAGGTTGTATTCAAGAGTTCAAGATATTGTGAACAATGATCTAGCAAGATGGTAACTTCATGAACAAGAGCAAGATAGCATCTAACAAGATGGCCATTTCACTAGCAAGCATTTTGAGTAACCCACTCGGAGCACTCCACAAGAATATCATGCATGATCTACTGGTGTCTCTTGCAAGTACGTCCTTCAGCCACTCAGGTTAAGGACTAGCACATAGTAGTAGATAACAAGCAAGTAAGTTTATCACGTGTAACAAGTACGTGCCATGCCAATCACCAATCATGATTCTGCACCACGCCAGGTGCAAGACTTTGTTAGGGGATCAACCTAACAATAAACTCCTGGGGTAACGAATATCTTTGGGAAAACTGGGTAATCAACACCTTAGGGTAAACAAGACTTTGTCGGGAGGTGAATCCGACAATCACACCCGTAGGTAACAGGACTTTTCCAGAATCTCCAGGACCAGATATGGGCCCTCAGTCAAGTTCGTATTGCGCAACCCTGGCATGTGTCCCAATGAGCCGGTCGACTCATGGGTGACAAGAACGTGTTTTGAGTCCATGACTCCAATATCATTACTGGACTTCAAGAACGTATCACAACAAGGCAATGTGTGTCAATAAGGATAGACTGGTCAAGAAAGTTCATGACTATCATGTCAATAGTAATGATTATCGAGAGTGTCATGTCAATAATGATATAGAGTTCAAGGGTACGTTGGGAATATCGGGTCAAGAGTTCAATTTGGAAGCATAACGTCACATTTACATAGATTCTATCTTTAATAAATTGGTTTCATGTATTATACTGGATCACTCAGAGAATGTCAAGATGAGGAGAGAAAGATCTCGTCAAGAATGCCGAGAGAGAAGAGAAACATGCACACTAACTTCCGGGTACTTCATTGGTACAACCTGCTCGTCGGCCATGTGGGAATCCATAGTTAGAGGAGACTTACGGAGGCCTTGGTCAAGGGGTCACTGGTCCGGTAGAAGGAATATCCGATGGAGAGTTCACCACAAGCCAGAAGGGGCTTTCCTATCGTGCTAGAGTGTATGCGTATGCCGCGCGTGAGAATCGCTCCAGTGCGTGTGTGAATCCGATTATGGAAACTCCAGTTATAGAAACTTCATTTATTGAAAATCCATGCTTTGAAAGTATCATGAGTGCTAAATTAGGGAACACTAATCATGCATGACCAATGTTAACAAGTATCATTGTATGTTTAGGAAGTTCGGTAACAAGGCAAGAACGTGAATAATCGGTAGGTAGAGAGCATGATCATGAACTTAAGATCAATTAAAAATCATGTGAACATGTTTTAACTTTCATATGGGTTGTTAAATGCATGATAATACTTTCTATAATCCTCCTAGAATAGATCAAACTCACACATGCAAGGAACGACACAAAACAACGAAAACTGAGATGTATGCCCCTTAGAAGGCAAATTCAATCCCATCCCTTCACTTCCTTAGGTCATAACTCATTGATTCATTTTTTATTCAAAAATAAAACATGAATATACCATATTGAAGTCCTTTGAATGAGGAATCCATCAAAGAAAACGGCTCGTCAATCCGAGGTCTATAGAAAAAGTTATGGACGATTAAGTGGACATAGGCAGAAGGCGACACATTACCTATCGCCTTCTGAACATGAAGGCGACCATCATCTTGTCGCCTTCTGAAGAAGACCACGAAACTGTCTGATTTTTGGTATGGGTTGTGACTATGATGTTGTCACATTCTGGTAGCGACGTGTCGACCTGTCACCACCTCAATATGACGTTTGGGTTGCTTTTTCTACTTATTTCCAACTCTGACTTGGATTGGGTTTGACACCTATGGGTTTGAAAAATCAAAACAAATGCTAGGGTGATCCAAATCAGGTGAAACCACCTTTGTTAGTTATATTACTTCTAATACTTTGTACAGTAGAAAATGATCGAGAAACAAAGGTTGTTTGACTGGGTAATAAAATGCATTGTTACTGATTATGTGAATCTAGCACAGTCTTCATGTTCGGGCAAATACTCTCGATAGGGTCAACTAAAATTAGGGAAACCAGTGCTGAAGGAAACTAGACTCATAATGTAACAAGTTCTATGCTGAACACTTAGTCTAAAAATGACTCCACAAAGAGGTATGAAACTTGTAAGACAAGTCAAGGTTAAATCGCGACAGTACAGTGTAAAGATCATGCAAGATTTAATTCGTGAAACTCTCAAGATAAAAATTAGGGAAAAAAGTAATAACATGATCTATACATATGGATGCAAGTATGGACGAGTTTAATTAGAGTTTGGTATGGAGATGACCTACCTTTTAGGTGAAAGAAAGTCGTGCTTCCCGAAAACCCTAGTTTCGACCAGTCGTAGGAGAATGCTTAATACTCACGAACTACTGGGTAAAAATTGTGCAAAATAGTGTCATAAGAAACTAGACTCGAAGAGCTTTCCAAGGATGTATGGTTTGCACAGTTTGGTCGAGGTTTCACTAACCATTGGTGATGATATTGAAGGGACTCAAGTGCAGGTCGTTGTAGATCCGAGTTGGGAAGAGCACGGGATTCCTCCTTGCTCCAGCTTTCTCCTTGAGATCTCCAGCCACCATTGCCTCCAAGAAGGCCTCCAATAACCCTAGGGGTCGTCCCATGGGAGAGAGAGGCTTTATTTATAGAGAGATGGGCCTTTAGTTGCCTAATTAAATTAGGAAACCTTTAGGCACGAATTTGAGTATACCTTTCCTCAACTTGGAGATTTCTCTCCCCAATTCATGATGGAATTGGTATGGAAGCTTACCTTAGGTGGTAACCATGAATTTGGGCTTGGTTTTAAGTCTAATGATGGTCTATAGGGTGAGAATTTACCATACCATGGTCCATTAGTGAATATTTCTAATTTTCGGGTCATTTTCCTAGCATGAATTTATTTGTGGTCCAAAGGACATCTTTCGACCCATTTCCTTCATTAGATTGTCAATACCCATTTTTGAAGTCCAACCATAATTTTTATTTTAATTTATGACCCCTTTATGTATATGTGATAATGGTTTTTCGACTTATTCCTTAATTAAGATAATAAGTCGCAAAAATTCTTAAATTAAATCCAAAAGATTTCTATTGGCCCAAATTTCTTTGTGGGTCACTAGAGAATAATATTTAAAGTCTAACTATGATTTTTACGAAAATGTTAGATGTGTTTTTACATCTAGGATAATGGTGCGTACGTATTTAACTAGTTTTAAATTATTAAGTGGTCATATTTTCTATTTATCTCTAATTTTGAATTATTGAAATTCTCGGGTTGCTACAAGGAAGCCACTGAACCTCGAAATGGATTGAATCCATTAGTGAACAAACCAAGCCTCACATTACGCAACTCCCTTGAGAAGATAGGATGAGCATGGTTGAAATGAGTCCAAGCTTCGCCATCTGTAGGATGACTCATAATATCCTCATCCCGACATACTCTTTCTGCATGCCACCTCATATGTCGAGCTGTCTTTGAAGACATATACATCCACTGCAATCTGGGTGTAAGGGGGAAATATCGCATAAGGCATATCCTTTCCCCTAATATTGGCCACTCTTTTAGGTTTAAACCTATCATGATGGCAAATAGAACATGATACCTTATCTGCAACCTCTTTGTGATACAACATACAATGATTAGGACATGCATCTATTTTCACATATCTAAGTCCTAAATCATTGACCATCTTCTTAGCACAATAAAAATTTGGAGGCAGCTTCTCATCTTGAGTTAACATGCTCTTGATGATGAGGAGGAGATCATCAAAGAAATTCTCACTTATATGAAATTTAGATATCAAGTTCAACAACTATGACACCGCTGACAATCGAGTGTGTTTTTGACAACCATCCCACAATGGCTCATCAACATCCTTAAGTAACTGATAGAATCTTTCGGCTCCCTTGTTCGGTACGTCTTCAGCGTATATAGGATCCTCATGTACATTGAATGTTGGACCAGCAACATCTACAACCATATCCACGTACGTACTTGTGCCTTCCACATTACTAGTCTCGTGCGACTAGAGCTCCTCACCATGACATGTCCAATTCATATAACCTTCAACAAACCCTTTTTCTATATAAATGGCGTTGAACCTCCCATGTTGAATTCCACTTCAAATTTTTACAAATCATACAAGGACATTTGATGCAATGTTCGTTGTCTACTGCTGCATTTGGATTCCCCAATGCAAACTGAATGAAAGTCTCAACTCCGACCCTAAACTCCACAGACACCACATGATCAACTATTCAACGATACATCCATGAACGGTTTGAAGCCATTTTTTTTTGTGCCTAACCAATATTAACAGAAAAATAACTTTAAAATTCAAACTCACACATCCTTCGATGCAACTGAAATAAATATTTAGATTATCACTTTTTACCCATCTGTGAATATTTGATCGCACTCAGATGGCCATTTACTATGTGTTTGTATAATTTGCTGAAAAATTCGGTAGCATCTCCCCACACCTCTCTGATATACCAAAAATATTTATTGATTAAGATATTTTCTTAAACACTTACAAATAAGTGGCTAAGAAAATATTCTAAATTAATAAAGGTGTATTAGAGAGGAGTGAGTAGACGCACCTGAAATTTTCAACAAATAATACAAACACATAGTAAATGGCCACCTAACTGTGATCAAACATTTACAGACTGTCCAAAACGGGACAATTCAAGACTTTGAATTAGATATACATGTTCTCATCATTGAAAATAAGAATCGTGCACATCAATCCCAAAGTCTTGAACGGAAAGGTTTATTGACACGGGCTTAACACGCTCTTGTGAGGTGTGTGTAGTGATCAATTGCTACACATGCATAGATCAAATTTAAAAACCACATAAATATGAAAGAAAAATGAAAAAAAATATTACATGTGAACAAGTGCAATATTAAACCAAATTCACACATACATGTAAATTAATTACATTAAAGTAAGAACTGCCAAACATGCACCAGAGTCATGAATGTGAATAGGCATTCATGAAGGTTCGTTGTAGCCCCATGGGCAAGTAGGCAGTCCCTCTCCATTTCTCCGAACCTGACTTCCCTAAATCTTTTCCTATTAGCTACTGGTTGTCGTGTAAGTAGGTGAAATTCAGGAACACAGGGCCAGTGCACCTTTTTTTGTTTTTCCTTTGAAGTTGTTCAACACTTAGCAAGAAATATTACATATCAACAAGTGCAATACTAAACAAATACATTAAAATAAGAAGTGTAATACTAATTATTAAACTGAAAGTGAAAAGTGAACAATTAAACGTAAACTAAACTAATGTCTAGAATGAAGAGTTTGTACTAATTTTTTTTCCTAAATTGGGATGTATACCTCATTGGTGTTTGTATTTGGCTTCTTTACAAATGCCTATCCCATGGCTAATAAGTGGTGTGTAACACACTTCTAAACACCTATCCCATGGCTCCAAGGGAGTTGGGGAGGGGAGAGGATTGTGACTTCCTGCACATTAAAAATTCACAATGACCTTGAACTAGAGTTGTGTCCTCTTCCTATATGCCATTAATTCATTCATATTAGGGGTTGTGTCTTCTAAAAAAACCCACTTTATAGGGGATAAAATTTTTATTTACTTAGTTTGTTATTTCTATGGGTGTAACTATCTGAATCAGATTATAAGAACTTCTCTATTAAAGTGAAAAAAAAACTTACAATTTTCTATCTAATCATACTCTAACCTATCTCATATATATAAGAAGCCAAGACCCTAGCCAGTACATTGAATTCATTTCATGGTTTGCACAAGGTGAGCTCATCCATTTCATGTCAAATAACATCAGGTCCCCCCCCCCCCCCAACACTATTTAGGGCTTATAAATGGTCCTAATACAAAGAAGAAATCGAATTTACCAAAGCACAAGTTGATATAGAGCACATATGCGTCAATAGTTAGGTCCCCCCCCCCCAACTAATTCTATGTGCCACCCATGGTATACCTATTATATAAAAAACAATTTTTTAAAAATATCATTATATATATTTTAAGATATATAAATGTACATTAAATATTTATATTTGACAACTTTCCGTGCATCGCACGGGCATAGAACTAGTTGATAATATATTCTTATGTTAAATCTAAAAAGAATTCATAATATAAATAAAAAAAGACATTACAATTATACAATCATGCAAAAACACACAAATATGACATTATAAACACAATGTGAAAAAAATTGCCATTACAATAGTGCACCAAAATTAAACATATGAAAGTGTGTATGTGTGTGTGTGTGCATGTGAGAGGGGGGGGCGGGACTGTGACAGTGTGTATGTGTCTGTCTATGTGTGCGTGTGTGAGAGAGAGAGATAGACAGAGAGAGAGAGAGTTAGACAGAGAGAGAGAGGGGCGTGAATGTGTGAGAGAGAAGGGAGGGGGTGGGACTGTGACAGAGTGTGTGTGAGAGAGGGAGAGATGACTGTGTGAGATAGAGAGGAGAGGGGGGGGGGGGAGGACAGTGTGTCTGTGACAGTGTGTGCGTGTGTGTGTGTTTTAGAGAGAGATAGATAGGGAGAGAGAGAGAGCAGGGGGTGCCGGGGACTGTGAGAGAGTATGTGTGTGTTTGTGTGTGAGTGCGTGCGTGTGTGAGAGAGAGAGACAGAGGGAGAGAGGTTAGGAGACAGCGTCGAACAGGGAGCTCCCACCCCCACACTGCCAGTCCCCCCCCCACCCCCACACTGCACCCGCCCCTCCCCCACACCGCCAGTCCCCCCCTCCCACAGCCGGAAACACCCACCCCCTCCCCTCCCCACCCATAGCCGGCCTCCCTCCCCCCTCCAACAGCCGGCCTCCCACAGTTGGCAACACCTACCCCCTTCCCTCCCAACCCACAGCCGGCCTTCCTCCCCCCTCCCACAACTGCCTCCCCCCTCCCACTCATAGACAGAGAGAAAGAGAGGCCATAGAGACAGAGAGAGAAAGAAGGACGACTTACCGACGGCGGCGGAGACGACGGGGTCCACTGACGACGGCGGGGACTGGGCCATAGCAGGGGCGACGTCGGTGCTGTCCGGTCGCAAGGGCGTCGATGACGCTATCCGATGGCAGGGATGGCGGTGCTGTTCGGTGGCGGGGACGATGACGGCGACCTCCGGTTGGGGTGAACAAGAGAGAGGGAGAAAAGAGGAGAGGCGGCGACGGTGTGGTGGTGCGAACATGGCATCAGAGAAGAGAGGAGAGGCGTCGGAGAGAGAGAGGGAGAGAGAAGAGAGGATACCGACAGTTAGGGTGGGGGGGGGGGAGTTAAATGAGATATAGTGACCGAATAGCAACCGAAACATTCCGGTCATTATTCGGTCGCTAAACCCGCATAACCATTGTGACCGAAATATTTCGTTTACAATTCGGTCTCAGATTTGAGACCGAATTGTGACTGCAATATTTCGGTCACAAGGTTTCACCCATAAGCCCACCAACAGGTAGTTCTAGTGGTCGAATTTTTTCCGGTCACTATTCGGTCTCAAATCTGAGACTGAATGGTGATTGAAATATTTTCGGTCACTAAAACTAAAACTTAGTGACCGTTATCTTTCCGTCACTATTCGGTCTCAGATGTGAGACCTAATAGTGACTGAATAGTTTGGTCTCTATTGACATCATTTCTTGTAGTGACAACAGGCCTTCTATGTAATATTCCATATACAGCTACCACATTCTTCAAACTCAGATAATCCTGCTTGTCCTTGGTATAAGGAGGATTTGACCAGAAAACTATAACTTGTCTGCCTAGCTAGTTCATAGAGATGTTTTCAGTTCTGAAATTGAGGCAGCTAGCAAACCATATAACCCTGGCCATCGACCATTAATTGGAAAAATAAGTGATCAATAGTTTCCACTTGATCTAGAGAGATGGGGCAGAAGAGATGAATTTTTGGCGAGAATCTAGCCAATCTGGCCATGGTTGGTAGGGCATTGTTCAGGACCTTCCACAGAAAAAAGGAGCTGGTTAGGGGGAATATGAGCTTGAAGCTTAGGAATCCCAAAGAACCTTCCAAAATAGATGAGTAGAAGAGACTGTAGGTCTATCCATCTAGTCCGTTTATTATCTACAAGCAGTTGATTCAGTGTTCAAATATTGGCCATCCTGTGTAAGTCTCTAGATGAGCATGTCCTGGATCAATGGTATCTACATGAGGAAGGCTGATGTGGCATATTTTCTTAGCCCACTGTTTGATCGTCAAAAATTTTGTAGATGAGCTAGGTATTCCAGCTGCCCCCTTGAATCAAATCAGCAACTTTGTATGGCAGAGTACCTTGGAAGCTGCTAGCAAGAGTGGGGGGAGACTCTACCAACTATCCACACATCGTCCAAAATTCTGATACCATGGGCTTCTTTAACCACCCAAAGACAGCCCTTTTTGAGCTTCTCTCTAAGTGCCATCATGCTATACCAAATTTGGAAGGCCCTCCCAGTCTGTTTTGGGGACCAAAAAATATATATATAGAACAATATTTGGCTCGAATTGCAAATCATTCCATTCTCACAAGACTTCTCTCTCTATCGCTCAATAATAAAAGTGATCTTATAATCCACTTAATATTTAATACACTTTAAGCAAGTACATTTATTACATTTGTCAAGTGATGTGGCAATCCACATGGCGCCATACAAGGTGTTGTGCAAGCTGGTGTGCTTCATCATCGGTGCAAGAGATTGTAGGCGACGATTGGCAGTAGTGGCAAGTTCTAGTGAGCTTATAAATTAAAATTTAGACACATAAATATAAACTTTATATTTTAAATTATTTTCTTTATAGTTTAAAAATATCGATTGACTTTTAATAGTAATTTATGCTCATAAATATAAATTTTGAACTAAAAAATATAGCCTTTAGAATTTAAAAGATGTTGACTGGATTGTAATGAACTTGGGCCGATAAATACTAATTTTAGACTTAAAATACTTCTTATTAGGGATTAGAACTATGGATTGGGCTTTTAATTGTTATTTTAGACCCATAAATGGTAGACTGGATTAAGAGTAGCTGTCATCAACCACTGTTGGTCGCCATCTATCGCCATCTCTCGACGCCCGCCACCATCCATTGTCAGCCACTGTTGACCATTGTTATCTGCCATCCCTTTGCCACTTACGGTCGACTAGCAGCCCACATGGCATTTTGTATGGCACCATATGACTTGCCACATCACTTGAAAAGTTTAGTAACTATACTTGCCAATGTTGTGGCATATATTCTTTTATCACTTCATATGTTTTCTAGATGATAAGAAAAGCAAAAAGCTTCTCAAGTCAGGTTAGCTCCACTCAAAGGTTGAGAGATCCTCTGTTGGATCGAAATGGAGTTGAGATGCCCTAGACGGGGGTTAATAGGACTTTCTTTTGAAATCTCTGCTAAGATAGAATGATTTGAAAATCACTCAAATAGTTGTTAGCAGTTAGTGTAACGTGTGAAATAAAGATAAGAGTAAGCGGAAGCAATCACACATAAAAGACAAAGGATTTATCCTAGTTCAAACCTTCTTCTAAGTAAGAGTCCAACGTCCAGTCTCTAAGCAAATCTTGAGATTTTCCACTAGCCACCAAGCAACATTGGTCTTCCCTTCAAAGAGGGGCATACACCACTTACTCCTAGGGAAGTCTTCCTTTCACTAAGGGGAATACAAACCTCCTACTTCCAGTAGGCCCTCCTTTCTACAAAAGGGGAACATAAGGACAAACCCCCTGTAGGTTACAAGCACTAATGTTTACATAAGGGGTGCTACTCAGAGAATGAGCAAGCATAGGCAGAAAGAGATCTACAAAGGATAAGGATTAGATGTGCTCTTCTCTTTCTAGCTCTAAGTGGACTGGATGAATGATTTAAGAAACTTGTCCACATAGTTGAAGGCTTTTTCGAAGGCTTGAAAGCTTGAGCAGATCTTCTTCCATTCACTACACTTCATATATTATCTCTATATGTGTATCTGTCTATATATTCTTCAAATGCTTCGACTGCCTTATATAGAGTCTTAAGTGTTCGACTATCCATTTGAATCTGACCGTTGAAATATGAATGTTTAGATTGGGAAGAAGATCTCTTGAGAGTAATGTCTCCATGTCTTCTTCTAACGAATAGCTTGGTTGCCATTATAGGATAGCTTGCATGCTTCTGTCTAACGATCAACTTAGTTGCCATTATAGGATAGCTTGCATGCTTCTATTAGCTAGTTGTATTGGAAAGCTGCATACATTGCAAACACGCAAAACACTTCCTAGGTTAGAAAAGAAGTAGATAGTATACTAGGTAGAAGGAATAAAAGGTAAGATAATACTAACTACTTTCTATCCTGGAAAAAGTACGTATCCTTATTGGTATAAGATCTAACACACATCTAAAAGTAGATTTGTTTTACTTTTGGCATGTAAAAGCAAGCTACAAAAGACTTACTTAAAAAGAACGCTAAACTTTTTGTCAATTTAAAAGATGTTAACCAAAGAGGTTCTGAACTGACAAGTCAAGCTTTGTTCTCTTAAAAATATAATATATTTAGCATTCTAAAGAAAGAGAGGGAAATGAAAATTTGAATTTCAGCTCTTAGATATTTTAAGAGAAGTCGAAGTAATACTTCAACTCTTAGATACTTAATAGAAATGAGAGTGATATAATACTTCGACTGGACAAGAGTTGAAGTGAGAATATAATAGTAATTAGAACACTTTAAAGCAATCTGAATGAATAGTGAATACTTGTTCAGTAATCGAAAGACAACTTAATCTTTTGTTCACTAATCGGAAGGATATAATGCCAATCGATACGAGAAGTGAACATTTGGTCAGTAATCAGAGTACAATTTATCCACTGTTCACTAATCAGAATGAAAACAACGTCAATCGATGTGGTGTTCACTAATCACTACAAACATAACGTTAATTGATGTGGGGTTCATTAATCACAACAAACATAACATTAATCATGTGGAGCTTCAATTGGTCATGAGTCGGAGTTGGACTTCAACTGTTCATATAAGTCTTCAGTAATCAAAAAATTTATACAGTAATTGATAGAAGACTTAGTCAGTAATTGATGTTGCACTTCAATTGTCTAGGAGTCGAAGTTGGACTTCGACTGTTGAGTTTTGTTCACTAATCGATGTCGCACTTCGACTGCCCATGATACATATATTGCAGTCGATGTGGACTTAGAAAAATATTTGCTTGAAGTAAATCATTTGTCGATAGATAGACTAGCATGTACCAATAGATAGAAAATATTTTTCGACAGATAGAAAAGCATTTGTCAACAAATAGAAAATATTTGACGACAAATAGAAAAGCATGTGTTGATAGATAAGATAAATATGTTTACAACAGAGAGAGATTTGTTGTCAACAAAATGAAATCTAGACTACAAGTAATTTTAATTACACACAATTAGATAGATTTTTTTAATTAAGATAGGATTTTGTCATACTCAAAACGCTAAATAATGCTTTAATTAATTGTGCACAAACATGTGCTCAACAATTCTCCCCCTTTTCAAAGTCCTTATATATGCATCATTCTTGTAAAAAATTGCTTCTTCCATATATAGACAAGCAAAATGAGAAGAATGGGGATTTGATTCCCCTCACTTGTATGAAACCCCTGATAAAAGTCCTCCAAATGTAGTTGCAAGTTCCAGCATGAGAAATTGGGAGGCCTTTTGAGTTCATTTGCCACATCTGACTAGTGTGGTGTGTTTAACTCTTTCTTTTGCTTGTTGCTCTAGCAAATAACTAGTGGAACTATGGGTGAACTTCAGATGTACAACAACATAATATATATGTGCGCATTCAGAAGAAAAATAAACGAACACACTCGACTTGCAGGTTTCAACTTCTCTGTATAACTGCAATAAAATGCCCATTGCATGTAGTAGCACATGTCAATAGAAAATATGTTGTCCCGTCCCGACGCAGAATATCGAGACGAGTAGTTATTAGCGATACAAGCATGCACATTAGACGAGTAATCTAAACATAATCCACATCACAAAATGAACACAAGACAACTTAACCAACAATCAATTGTATTTCATTCAATCATAATTCAAAGGTCCATCACACTTACTAATTCAGCCATAAGATAGGCCCATCAAACCAAAACATAGATAAAAGGGAAATATTAACTCTAACATAGATCTAGATATCTTGAATCCGACTAAAAGAGCTCTTGCACTTAAACACTCGGGACGCTCGATCACCCTTGCCCATCCCCATGTATCTTATCGTACTCTTCATCACCTGAAAATAGACGTAGCAACTGTGTGAGAAAACACTCAGTAGGTCATAAATCTCTTGAGTTGAGTAGGCTTTACATGAATTAACACTTTAAGGCAAGCAGAATATCTAAAGACACGAGTATGTTAATCAAGAGTTCAAATAACAGTAACAAGTGAATAGCAAGAGAAACTTGACATGTAACAAGACGGTGAGTGAGATCATGTCACAAATAACGAGTACATGATTTGGCCACACCACGGTCACGATGTCATAAGCATGATATACGAGTACATGATTTGATTGTTTAGACCAATTTTAATACGATTAACACGATGGTGGTGCAATGCCAACACCATGGTCAACAATCCCTGCAGATACACGATATTCAGGTGCTCCTCTTAGGACTCGACCAAGGCCCTATTAACGCCTAGCATTGTTAGTTCAATAGATCTGAAGATCCACACGATTTTTGTTCAGACAATCACTTTATGGCCATTAGAAGATTATGGATTAAGATGAGATTTCAGCAGGAGAACGAGATGAGAACTTGTAATCCAAGAACCAATATGGGTTCTAGTTTACCAAACTACGAGAAATAATAGGGTCGCGATGAGATGATATTAGCAAGAACAATTGACGCATAGCCAGTTGATACATGTCGTGCAGTAGTACTCCAGTAGGATCAGAAAGGTGTCATGGGTTTCATGGTATAACTGCCTCGGCGACCTTGTGGGAATCCAAGGCCAGCGGAGACTTATAGAGATCTAAAATGAAGATGTTCTAGTCTGAAAGAAAGAATATTTTGTGGAAAGTCCATCAGTCATGGAGGGGTGTTCCTAACTACAACATAGTAAGAATATGTCACACAAGGTGACGGTCTCCAAAAGACGGTGCAAAACTATGGTGCGAGAAAGAGAGTTTAAGAGTGAGAAAGTTAACATTTAAAAGAGGCTTTTAACATGATCAAGTCCATTAACACTTAATTACTGATCACTAGCATTTGTAATCAGAGGATAACATCTTTATATTACTGTTCATGACACGTACTTCGAAAAATTCAATTTTATGTTGAAAATCTGAGAACGCGACATACCCTTAGTCAGAACGCGATAGGGTATGCAGGGAACGTGACACAGTAGTAAAATTGGATGCAACAGGATCTTTCTAGACAGACAGAAAGAAGGCGACACAGTTGCTATCATGTTTAGAATGTGACAGGTTAGTTGTCGCAACCTCAAGAAGATCACGACATATCATGGTGTCGCGATCTCAGGATCGTTGTTTGAACCAAAAAGGAAAACCATACCTTCTTGGGTTGCAGTTTGCTTTCTAAGAGGTCTTGACACAACAAGCTTAAATGATGAAATACTCAACATATACATGATGAAAAATTATGAAACATGGATCGAACAAAACTAGACTTGTAGGAGAACAAGTAGTAACGAGAAATTAGGGTTTCATCATGCTTTCAACTGGATATGATTAGGTTCTTTCATGAAGAACTCAGTATATGACACAGTGAACATGGATTAAGAAATTCGCACAAGGCACACGATAGAAATTGGGAAAAAAGATACCAATGTGATCAGGATATCAAATAGTATCTATAGTAAAAGCATCACATCACGAGATAAAGTGTGGACAAAGATCTAAAGGGGGCATGATGGGTCGGGTTGAACATGAACATGAACTTTGTATCATGAAATATGAGTAAACCGCATGATAAGTGTAAGGCCCTTGATTTTCACCTTGCTTGCTTAAGTATGTATATGTATATAAGTGTATACTATTGATGTATAGATTATTGTGCATAATATTTATTTATATGAATTGTATGAATTAGTATTTTTGTAATGTATGTATTATATACAAGTATATATATATATTTATGTGTGTGGTGTTTATAGATTCTGCATATTTTAAGTGTGTTTTGTCGACCAGTCGGCGTCAACATTAACTGACGTTGATTAGGATTAGGCGGCAATATCGATGGACGCCCACTCTGAATAGGCGACCATAGATGTGGACGTCAATATCCTAGACCAGTTACGCTTCCAAATCCGGAAACGCCTCCAGAAACTTCACCATCTGTTTTAGAAACCGTCCCCAATGGCTCTATGACTTACCCTTACGCATGTCTGGCCCTCAACCCTTTATATTGCCCAGTTTTCGGCCAAATCTGTCCTTTTGAATCTGGCAGATCCGACTTCTAGAGGCTTCACCCGGTGATCTGCATCGACTAGCGACAACTCTGAGCATCTGGGAACGACTTCCCCACGCTTGTGTGCAGTGAAGATCAACAGAGAACTGGCATAAGGAGAGATTTGAAGGCTCTTTGGCACAGGCTGAGGAGGGCTTCTCTGGCTTAAATCGTTGCTTGTGGATTTTTCAAGAGGCAAGTACCCCACCCACATCAACCCTACATGTATCTAGTAGGTCCTAGGAATTGTTTGGATCTTTCTCGTGTCCTGGAACCCCCCATTCAAGTGATCTGTTAGCGTTCAGTTTGTGTTTATGCAGACATGATATTAATGGCAGAATCCCTTGCCGCTAATATCATATGTTGGCGGCATCATATGTTGCCGTTAACTTATAGGCGGCTACCCCCATGCCGTCAAGTTCTTTAGACTGCAACAGTGTGCATGTCTGCCCTTCTATAAGCTAATTTTCGAGATTTTCCGCATGAGGATATACGGTAAATTTTATATGTTATGTAAATATACATGTTGGGATGTACTGTGAGTTATTGTGAAATTTTGTAATCTGCCCTAATTATTAGACTTCTTTGAATGTTCGACCGACAAAATTTTAATCTTGAAAAAAAATCTCGTTTGTGAAATCTATATAGAATTTAACTATGATGAAATTTTTGTACACTGTTTATGAGGTCTAATGCATGATATAAAAATTTGGGAAATTCATAATATCTGTATAGTTTATTAAATTTTCTGAACCGAAAAATAATGAATATGTCTACTCAATATAGAAATGTTAATAATTCATGTAAAATTATTTAAAATCGTATAAATTGACATATAATTAGAAATGTCAGTATTCATGTATATAATAAGTTGTGGGTCCAAACAATGAAAATTTATGTCAGTTTAACTATTTTTACATTTGATAGCATCACTGATAGAATTTTCAGAAATTATGCGTGATACAGAAAAATGTGGATTTTGGTATGCATGATGGTTAGACTGTGATAGATTTCTGGTTAAATTTTGTACTGAACTGATGACAATAACTATATATGTTGGTTTTATGTTAGATATTAAGCAATAATGCATGACAATATGATTAAGTGTTTAATTCTGTAAATTTCAGCATGATTAGACTTGTTTTAAAACTTGGTTAATACTGAAGACAGTAGAACCATGCTAGGTAATACTGAAGAATGTAAATGTACGAGCATGAAATGAATGTGTAAAAATTGTGCATTTAGAAGTGTGTTGAAACTTGAGAAAATGTATAAATGTGCCAATGGGTGACACTGCTACCTTAGAGGGCTGTGGAACTGTACTGTGGTAAAGTCCCCACGGGAAAGTTCAAAGTGTCTGATGTCCCATGGGCATTGGGATTAAATCTCGGAGGCGAACAAGTATCGCTAGTTAGGGTGTAGAGTGCTTCTCCCAATTCTGCGCAGTAACTAAGATTTATCACTGGAATGCCTAGGTGATAGATATGTGATGTGATTAGTGTGTGCCATTCTAAAGTGGTTTGGGCTATGTGTCACGGCATTAAGAAATTGTGAAATTGTATTTAAGTGAAAGGAAATGTGTAAATTGTGTTTAAGTGAAAGGAAATGTGTAAATTGTGAGACTGTGTAAGCAAATATGTGAAGATTATTTAGAATTCATGCTAGAATAGTCTTTTATGAAATATGCAAGTCCATGTTTAAAATGATCAATAATTAGTATATGAATGGTTGAATGAAATTTAGTTTAACATAGTGAGAGTATGTAGAAAGCATGTGATAGACTTAAGTTATGTGGTATAAAAGAAATTCCATGTGTAATATGTGTAGAAATCATGCATAGGTTTCTATTTGAATTGATTGTCAAATCTACGCATTATGTATAAATTGTGTAGCATGAGAATATGAATGTTATATGATGCATGTATGTTTAGTGTGTTTGGTGTAACGTCGCGTGCCTTTCGGATCCATGCGGATCATGTGTGTGTTGGTTGTGTAGGCCGTTGTGAGGCCAATGTGAGCTAGTTGTGTCGAATGTGTTATGTGAATGTGTGGCTTGAGCAGGTGAAGAGCAGGGTTGGTCCTGAAATGAAACAGGACCTGCTGCTGTTCAGTTGGAGTTGGCGGCCAGGGGTGGCCGTTGAATGGTTGGCGTCCAGGTTAGTGGACGTTGACTGCTTGAACTTGGCGGCAGTCGATGTGGACGCTAATGGTGGCCGTAGCTGTTGGCGGCATAGGGGTTGACGCCAACCTGAGAATTCTGCAGGTTATAGGCTCACCCGAGAGCAGTTCTCTCAGCTCACTCTCTTTCCCTCTTGCCCCAGTTTGTTGCCCCCGTGTCTCTGAAGGTTCTAACAGGTTCCGAAGAGTGGTTGGACGATCGTAGAACGCGTGGCATTGCCGAATTGCAAGAGGAAACGTCGCGGCGTGGTGCAATTCCCGTGGGAGCTCGCGGAGGGCTCAGCGTGAACTGGGAGATTGCGGGAGGTTTTAGCGTGTTCTGAGGTAGGGGACGAACCTGTTTAACTCCGTAGAAACATTAAAACATATCATAACCACCTGAATCAGCATGATAATGCATTTTCGAATAAAGTTGCACCATACGGGGATAATGGGTGGTTTGAGTAGTTTAATGTACGAAGCATGTTGTAATGGATTGTATTGAGTTCTGGCATTCTAAAGGAACTACATTTGTATGTTTTTCTGTAGTTAGAACGGTTAGAAAACCCGCAGAGCCAGATTAGGGTTTCTGCAGGGTATAAGGCCGGAGAACTTGGCGTCAACATCGTTTGTCGCCAAGCTCCTCAGCCAAGATGTTAACGGCCAGGTCCCTTGCTGTTGACTTGTTGTAAGCGGCAGTCGATGTTGCCGCCTACTGGTTATAAACAGAAATGACTAATTACAGCATTTATCGATAATGCATGTGTGTTGACACATGAGGTGCACTAAGTGCACTTGATTCTCGTGTTTAGCATATAAGGTATGCAGTTAGTTGCTTACTTCAGTGACTGCGTGTTGTTTATGCGAGTCAGTTGGGTTCACGTGTAGTGGACCATGGTTACTTGTGGTTTACATGAGGTTTCACGTGGTTTGTGTGTGACGTGCACATGATTTTGTGTACGTGGCGAGTAGTACGACGCCTACCGTGGTTACCTCTCCAGTTGGGTGCCCCAGGTTCTTTGTGAGCCAGGCTGTTAGCTCGGGGCTTTGTCCTGGTACTTGTGTTGTACCGTCGAGGTCTGTGTCGTCTGACCTGGACACCCTCACTCTTGTGTTTGAGTTGTACGTCCGGCTGAGGGAAAGACGACAGTGGGACAGTGACACTTGTGTTTGTCTTTAGTCACTTGTAGCGCACTCGTTGTTGGGGGTATGGACACCAGTAGTCGACACTGGTCCCCAGCTAGTCCTTTTCCAGTGCCTCACTCTAGTGAGCCCAGGCCAGGGTCTCTGGAGGTGTCAGGCATGGGCCTGTGACCGTGTGGTCTGCAGGTGGTGGTGTTTTAGTTGGTCTCCACAGTTGCTTCACCTTTTCACGTGGAGCGGCAGCTGGACCTTTCGTCCGTGGCTGCGAGACTGAGAGGTAGACCTGTGTTAGTTTGTCCGAGTCAGTTTTTGGTGTCGCGAACCAGTTCTCGTGGCTCTTGTTAGCTGTCTCTACTTTAGCTTGTACACCTGTATTGGTTTGCCGTTTAATTATTACTGTTGTTTCTCGTAGTCGACAGACGGTGAGTACTTTTACAGCTTTACTTACCTGCTTAGCTATTCTATAAATTGTTGGTATTGTTTATAGCTTTGTACCTGTGGTTTTTGGTTTGCTCAGTTTTGGGGGAGTTCCCTACTGAGCCAGTGACTAGAGAGGCTCACCCCTACCCCCATAGGTGAGAGCGAGGAGGACGTTTCTCGTCCGACGTCCAGTTCTGGGCCGCGTCGTAGCGGTGCAGGGTCAGTACCTCCAGCGGAGTAGTTCCAGCAGTGTAGTTTAGTTAGTTGTTTACTTTCTTCAATTGTACCTCGGGGTATGCCCCAGGCTCTTGTACCTCTTTATAGTTTTTGTGGAAATTTGGCTATGTAAAACTGTGTAATATATATGAAATGTGGTGTGTTCCTTTATGTTTACACGGACTATGGTTTGGTATCCCTTGCGAGGCTTTGGCCCGTTCGCGGGAGGCGGACTCGGATCAAGTACGTTATCGGTTTAACGGGCTTGGCCGAGGCGTTCCGTCACATGATTTAAGAAAGCATTTTTGGTGGCCTCATATGAAGAAAGAAATAGCAGAATTTGTGGCAAGGTGTGCTATTTGTCAGCAAATTAAAGCAGAGCATCAGAAGCCTGGAGGTCTATTGCAACCGTTGCCTATTCCACAGTGGAAATGGGATGATATTGCAATAGACTTTGTGGCAGGTTTACCAAGGTCGAGTTCCGGGCATAATGGAATATGGGTGTTTGTTGACAGATTGACTAAGGTATGCAGATTAGTGGCAGTAAGTATGTCTTGGACAGTGGACAGATTGGCAAATATTTATGTTGAAAGAATTGTTCCGCTGCATGGTATTCCGAAGACTATTGTATCAGATAGAGATCCAAGATTTACTTCTGGTTTTTGGAGAAGTCTGTAGAAAGTAATTGGTTCTGAATTGAGGTATAGCTCCGCTTATCATCCCCAGACAGATGGTCAGACAAAGAGGACTATTCAGACAATTGAAGATATGTTGCGGGTTTGTTGTTTAGTTTGGGGAGGTAGCTGGGAGCATCATTTGGGAATGGTTGAATTTGCCTACAATAATAGCTATCATACCAGTCTTGGGATGGCACCGTATGAAGCTTTATATGGAAGGCCATGTAGAACCCCATTGAACTGGCATGAAGTGGGAGAAAGGCAATTGGTGGGTCCTGAATTGATTCAGCAAACCACGGAAGTGGTGAAGCTTATTAAAGAAAAATTGCAGGCAGCTCAAAGCAGACAAAAAAGTTATGCAGATGTGCGGAGGAGACCACTTCAGTTTGAGGTGGGAGATTTTGTTTTTCTGAGAGTTTCCCCGACTAAAGGTATTATGAGATTTGGCAAGTCTGGGAAGTTGAGTCCAAGGTATGTGGGACCTTTCCAGGTGATTGAAAGAATTAGGGAAGCAGCTTATAGGCTGGATTTGCCAGCTGATTTTGCAGATGTGCATGATATTTTCCATGTCTCCATGTTGAGAAAATGTATTGAAGATCCAGCTCAAATAATTAGATATCAAGGTGGTGACCTGAGGCCGGACATGACTATGCCAGAGTATCCAGTGTAGATCACAGAATGAAAGATGAAGAAGCTAAGAAATAAAGAAATTGAGCTTGTTAAAGTGAGATGGGAAAATAGACTAGGTGGTGAGGATACCTGGGAGTTGGCCGTGGAAATGGCTAAAGGGTATCCCTATCTGTTTGAGTAAGCCTGTGTATTTTCTTTTTAGATGATAGTACTTGTAAAAGTGTGTGTGTATAAGTTGTTTAACCTTGAATTGTGTTATGAATTTCGAGGTTGAAATTTTCTTTTTAGATGATAATAATGTAACGTCGCGTGCCTTTCGGATCCATGCGGATCATGTGTGTGTTGGTTGTGTAGGCCGTTGTGAGGCCAATGTGAGCTAGTTGTGTGGAATGTGTAATGTGAATGTGTGGCTTGAGCAGGTGAAGAGTAGGGTTGGTCCTGAAATGAAACAGGACCTGCTGCTGTTCAGTTGGAGTTGGCGGCCAGGGGTGGCCGTTGACTGGTTGGCGTCTAGGTTAGTGGACGTTGGCTGCTTGAACTTGGCGGCAGTAGATGTGGACGCTAAGGGTGGCGGTTGCTGTTGACGGCATAGGGGTTGACGCCAACCTGAGAATTCTGCAGGTTATAGTCTCACCCGAGAGCAGTTCTCTCAGCTCACTCTCTTTCCCTCTTGCCCCAGTTTGTTGCCCCCGTGTCTCTGAAGCTTCTAACATGTTCCAAAGAGTGGTTGGACGATCGTAGAACGCATGGCGTTGCAGAATTGCGCGAGGAAACGCCGCGGCATGGTGCAATTCCCGTGGGAGCTCGCGGAGGGCTCGGCGTGAACTGGGAGATTGCGGGAGGTTTTAGCATGTTCTGAGGTAGGGGACGAACCCGTTTAACTCCGTAGAAACATTAAAACATATCATAATCACCTGAATCAGCATGATAATGCATTTTCGGATAAAGTTGCACCATACGAGGATAATGGGTGGTTTGAGTAGTTTAATGTACGAAGCATGTTGTAATGGATTGTATTGGGTTCTGGCATGCTAAAGGAACTACATTTGTACGTTTTTCTGTAGTTAGAATGGTTAGAAAACCAGCAGAGCCGGATTAGGGTTTCTGCAGGGTATAAGGCCGGAGAACTTGGCGTCAACATCGTTTGTTGCCAAGCTCCTCAGCCAAGATGTTAACGGCCAGGTCCCTTGCCGTTGACTTGTTGTAAGCGGCAGTCGATGTTGCCGCCTACTGGTTATAAAAAGAAATGACTAATTACAACATTTATCGATAATGCATGTGTGTTGACACATGAGGTGCACTGAGTGCACTTGATTCTCGTGTTTAGCATATAAGGTATGCAGTTAGTTGCTTACTTCAGTGACTGCGTGTTGTTTACGCAAGTCAGTTGGGTTCACGTGTAGTGGACCATGGTTACTTGTGGTTTACGTGAGGTTTCACGTGGTTTGTGTGTGACGTGCACGTGGTTTGTGTACGTGGCGAGTAGTACGACGCCTACCGTGGTTACCTCTCCAGTTGGGTGCCCCAAGTTCTTTGTGAGCCAGGCTGTTAACTCGGGGCTTTGTCCCGGTACTTGTGTTGTACCTTCGAGGTCCGGGTCGTCTGACCTGGACACCTTCACTGTTGTGTTTGAGTTGTACGTCTGGCTGAAGGAAAGACCACAGTGGGACAGTGACACTTGTGTTTGTCTTTAGTCACTTGTAGCGCGCTCGTAGTTGGGGGTACAGACACCAGTAGTCGACATTGGTCCCCAACTAGTCCTTTTCCAGTGCCTCACTCTAGCGAGCCCAGGCCAGGGTCTCTGGAGGTGTCAGGCATGGGCCTGTGACCGTGTGGTCTGCAGGTGGTGGTGTTTTAGTTGGTCTCCACAGTTGCTTGACCATTTTACGTGGAGCGGCAGCTGGACCTTTCGTCCGTGGCTGCGAGACTGAGAGGTAGACCTGTGTTAGTTTGTCCGAGTCAGTTTCTGGTGTCGCGAACCAGTTCACGTGGCTCGTGTTGGCTGTCTCTACTTTAGCTTGTACACCTGTATTGGTTTGCCATTTAGTTATTACTGTTGTTTCTCGTAGTCGGCAGACAGTGAGTACTTTTACAGCTTTACTTACCTACTTAGCTATTCTATAAATTGTTGGTATTGTTTATAGCTTTGTACCTGTGGTTTTTGGTTTGCTCGGTTTTGGGGGAGTTCCCTACTGAGCCAGTGACTAGAGAGGCTCACCCCTACCCCCACAGGTGAGAGCGAGGAGGACGTTTCTCGTCCGACGTCCAGTTCTGAGCCGCGTCGTAGCGGTGTAGGGTCAGTACCTCCATCAGAGTAGTTCCAGCAGTGTAGTTTAGCTAGTTGTTTACTTTCTTCAGTTGTACCTCGGGGTATGCCCCAGGCTCTTGTACCTCTTTATAGTTTTTGTGGAAATTTGGCTGTGTAAAACTTTGAAATATATATGAAATGTGGTGTGTTCCTTTATGTTTACACGGACTGTAGTTTGGTATCCCTTGCGAGGCTTCGGCCCGTTCGCGGGAGGCGGACTCGGATCAAGTACGTTATTGGTTTAACGGGCTTGGCCGAGGCGTTCCGTCACAGTTTGGTGTTACTTGTTGAGTTTCTTTGAACTGATTCTTGCTTCGGCGTACAGGTGCAGACGTTTCTACTTCTTCCGAGGAGATCGTTAGGAGCGACTCGGAGCGGGAGTAGGAGATCTTGTTGTGGAATTAGCATTATACTTTTCCCTTATTTCATAGTATGTAATGAAGACTCTGCGTAGTCTCATGTGGACAATGTATTTATTTTATTTTCAGTTATGAAAAGTTAGTTCTCTTTTCTTCTATAAAGACTGTGAATAGAATGTGGATGATGGAATGAGAATTTCTTTTCAGTTCTTTCAATTCCGCTGTCATGTGTTATATATTTGTGTATGTTTCAGCCTATCATACTAGTGTTGGGTAAATGTCCCACTGTGGCGACGCTTTCTATATCGACGTGGGTTGGTAGAACCGTACCGATATAAAGAGGGTCGTTACAGAGATTGGTATCAGAGAGTCAGGCTGAAATTGTACATAAATATGCGTATACCATCATCTTCATTGTATGCTAAGTCTGTGTAGATTGTTCACATAGATAAGTAATTAGTTAGAAATTAGATAGTTTAGTTCTAAATTGTGATTAATCTGTTTTGCAGGATATGGCTTCGCGTGGCAGGCGTGGTGTTCCTGCTCGTGATGGCGAGCAGAGGAGAGATGAGGCTCGGCGTGAGGATCAGGGTAAGCAGCAGGCCCCTGCACCCCACGGTCCTGTACTTCCCCCACCGCCACCAGTAGACTATGGAGTCTTCATGCAGGGTTTAGTGCAGGCCATGCAAACGCATGCCCACACTCAGGCTGCACTCCAGGCTCAGTTGGAGGCTCAGGTTAGAATAATAAGATAAAGTTGTCGATTTTATTAAATGAATGATTGTTATGTTATATGTGTTAATTATGTTGCTTGTTGTAGCAGGCTCAGGTACCAGCTCCCCAGGCTGACCATGGTGGACCCTCCATCATGGAAAGGTTCAAGAGGATGTCGCCACCCTCTTTTAAGGGGGAGAGCGATCTGTTATTAGCTGAGAGCTGGATGAGGGAGATTGAAAAGATCTTCCGGGCTATTAGGTGCGCTGAGGAGGACAAGGTCACTTTAGCCACCTATATGTTGCAGGTATGTGTAAATTAAATTGGTATTTATTTCTTTAAATATAGATTACGTCGGATAGTTCTTATGGATGGTTTTGGCAGGAGCGAGCTGACGTGTGGTGGTCCTCATTGTTGCATACTCGGATCGAGGATGGTGCTGTGAAGGTTGGTTGGGATGAGTTCGTGAGGCTCTTCCGAGCCAAGTTTGTTCCAGAGCACATCCACGACAAGATGGAGCAGAAGTTCCTCTCGTTAACTCAGGGCTCCATGACTGTGTTGGAGTACGAGGCCAGGTTTTCCGAGCTATCGAAGTATGCCCCTCATATTGTAGCTGATGAACGCAGGAAAGCGAAGAAATTCGTGATGGGTCTGAGACCATCGCTGAGGACGAGGTTGGTGGCTTTCGACCATCGTACCCTGAGAAGGCGCTCAGCGCGGCGTGTCGGCAGGAGGGAGAGATGGAGCAGTATCTAGAGGAGAAGAAGGCTTCTCAAAAGAGGCCAGCAGCACCATTCCAGAGGCAGGATAGGAAGAAAGCGGCTTTCCAGTCACCGCAGCGTCCTGTGGCATCGGGCAGTGGTCAGGTATCTTCTCAACGTTCCCCTAATGGCAAGAAGGAGTTTCCTCATTGCGGAAGGGCACATGGTGGTATGGAGTGTTGGATGGTAGCAGGGAAGTGCTTGAAGTGCGGGAGCAACGACCATAAGATAAAGGATTGCCCGAGACTTCAGCAGGGAGTCCAGTGTGGACCAGCCCCAGTAGCGGCAGCAGCAGCGCCAGCGATAGGACGACCAGGGAGACCTCGAGCCCCAGCTCGAGTGTTTGCATTAGCTCGTGAGGACGCCGAGCAGGCGAATCATGTAACCAAAGGTACGGTTTTGTTCTTAGGTGTGCATGCTCGGGTTTTGTTCGATACGGGTGCCACTCACTCGTTCATTTCTGAGCGTTTTGCTAGGCAGTTAGTCTTAGAGTCAGGATTAGAGTCTGAGGATTTAGAAGTCCCTTTGTCTGTGCACACAATTGCGGGCACGGTATCGACTAGGAAGTGTATTCCGTCTTTACCGGTGTGCATTGAGGATAGAGTCCTAGAAGGGTGTTTCTTCTTGCTAAAGATGAAGGACTATAATGCTATTCTTGGTCTGGATTGCCTAGAAGAGCACTATGCATTAGTAGATTGTCGTGGGAAGAAGATTGTTTTCTGCATTCCTAGTGAGGATGAATTTTCTCATCCCTTGCCGAGGAACTTGGCAGGGAAGTTTGTCATCTCGGCCATGAGGACGATGAGAATGGTGAACAAGGGTTGTGACGCTTTTCTTGCCAGCGTGGTTTTAGTGCCCAAGGCTGATGAGTCACTTACTCTTGCAGAGATAGATGTAGTGCAGGATTTTCCAGATGTCTTTCCTGGTGATTTATCTGGATTGCCACCAGCTAGAGAGATAGAGTTCACTCTAGAGTTGCTTCCAGGCACCTGTCCTATCTCGAAGGCACCTTATCGGATGGCACCTGCGGAATTAGCTGAGTTGAGGAGGCAGTTTCAAGATTTGTTAGATAAGGGATTTATTCTCCCTAGCGTTTCCCCTTGGGGTGCACCTATCCTATTCGTGAAGAAGAAAGATGGGTCACTTCGATTATGCATCGATTATAGGAATCTAAACCAAGTGACGGTGAAGAACAGGTATCCCTTACCTCGAATTGATGATTTGTTTGACCAGTTGCAGAATGCATCGGTCTTTTCTAAGATTGATTTGCGTTCTAGCTATCATCAGTTGAGGATTAGGAGTGAGGATGTGTCCAAGACGGCATTTAGAACCCGTTATGGACATTATGAGTTTTTGGTCCTTCCGTTTGGTCTAACCAACGCCCCTGCAGCGTTCATGGATCTCATGAACAGGGTGTTTAGACCATATCTAGATAGTTTTGTTGTAGTATTCATTGATGACGTGCTGGTCTACTCTCCGGATGAGGCCACACATCGTCAACATTTGAGGATAGTGTTAGAGGTTCTCTGTGAGCACAAGCTGTATGCAAAATTCAGCAAGTGCGATTTTTGGATGCGCGAGGTTCATTTCCTTGGGCATGTTATCTCCGGTGCTGGTGTAGCAGTGGATCCAGCGAAAGTCCAAGCTGTTATGGATTGGGAGATTCCCAATACTCCTTCGGAGATTCGGAGTTTTCTTGGTTTGGCGGGTTATTATCGGCGATTTATTGAGGGATTTTCATCCATCGCCGCACCATTGACTCAGCTAACCAGGAAGGGAGTGAAGTTTGTTTGGTCCGAGGAATGTGAGAGTAGTTTTCAATTATTGAAGACTAAACTCACATCGGCTCCTGTGTTAGTTTTACTGAGCGGTGTAGAAGATTTTTCTATCTACACAGATGCATCTCGGATTGGCCTTGGTTGTGTATTGATGCAGCAAGGAAGGGTAGTAGCTTATGCTTTGAGGCAATTGAAGGAGCATGAGCGAAACTATCCGACTCATGATTTGGAGCTTGCGGCAGTGGTCCATGCACTGAAGATCTGGAGACACTATCTTTATGGTGTCAGATTTGAGGTGTTCACTGACCACAAGAGCCTAAAGTATCTTTTCTCCCAAAAGGAATTAAACCTTAGGCAGAGAAGATGGATTGAGTTCCTGAAGGACTATGACTTCGACCTCCAGTATCATCCTGGAAAGGCGAATGTCGTAGCAGATGCCCTAGTAGAAAGAGGACGTCTCTCCAGCAGGATTGGAAGATGTTGGAGGATGCAGCTTATGCGATGACCGAGTTGGAGCCATCATTGTGTCAGGCTTTTATAGCTCAGTTGTCCATTAGATCTTCGGTGTTGGATGAGGTGATCGAGCATCAGAAAGTCGACCCTAGACTCCAAGAGTTAGTGGGCAAAGTGGGTATTGCTCGTGATGAGGATGGTGTGATTAGATTCCATCACTGTGTCTGTGTTCCAGACATTGTAGATGTTCGTGAGCATGTTTTAGCAGAAGCTCATAGATCTAGGTTCTCTATTCATCCGGGTAACACTAAAATGTACCAGAATTTGAAGAGATCTTTTTGGTGGTCTGGCATGAAGAATGATGTAGCTGAGTTTGTGTCTAGATGTCTAGTGTGCCAGCAAGTGAAGGCCGAGCGGCAACGACCATATGGTCTTATGCAGAAGATGAAGATCCCAGTTTGGAAGTGGGAAGCTGTCACTATGGATTTTGTTACGGGTTTGCCTCGATCTAGACGAGGTAATGACTCGATTTGGGTAGTGGTGGATAGATTCTCAAAGACTGCGCATTTCTTGCCTATGAAGAAGAAGCAGTCAGTAGAGAGTTTAGCTAGACTGTATGTTAGTAGTATTGTTAGATTGCATGGGGTACCGAAGTCGATCATTTCGGATCGAGATCCGAGACTTACTTCGAGGCTGTGGAAGGGTCTTCAGGATGCGTTAGGTTCGGAGTTGAAGCTTAGTTCGGCGTTTCATCCCCAGACAGATGGACAGTCTGAGAGGACTATCCAGACGCTTGAGGATATGTTGAGGGCGTGTGTGCTGGATTGGAAGGATGATTGGGAGCGCCATTTACCTTTAGTGGAGTTCGCATATAACAACAGTTTTCATGCGAGCATTGGCATGGCTCCATTTGAAGTATTGTATGGTAGGCCCTGCAGATCTCCTTTGTGTTGGGAGGAGACCGGTGATAGGCAGCTGATCGGTCCGGAGTTAGTTCAGGAGACTTCTGATAAGGTCCAGCTTATTAGGAAGAGGCTTGTTGTGGCACAGGATAGGCAGAAGAGTTATACCGACAACAGGAGAAAGGATTTGGAGTTCGAGGTAGGTGAGCATGTTATTTTGAAGATTTCGCCTACGCGTGGTGTAGTTAGATTTGGCAGGCATAGTAAGTTGAGCCCTAGATTCATTGGCCCGTATGAGATTCTCCGACGATTGGGCAACGTGGCATATGATCTAGCTTTACCTCCAGCATTGGCTAGTGTACATCCTGTTTTTCACGTATCTATGCTCAGGAAGTATGTCCGAGATCCGTCTCATGTTATTAGCCACGAGCCAGTGGAGATCCAGCCAGATCTTTCTTATGTGGAGCAACCAGTAGCTATTCTTGATCGGAAGGTTCAGCATCTCCGGAACAAGAGCATTGCGTTAGTAAAGGTCTTATGGCGTAACTTCTCGTGAGAGGAGGCTACTTGGGAGCTTGAGGATGCAATGAAGAAGAAGTATCATTAGTTGTTTGAGTAGTGTCAGTCTAACTTCGAGGACGAAGTTTCTTTAAGGGGGAGAGGGTGTAAGGCCCTTGATTTTCACCTTGCTTGCTTAAGTATGTATATGCATATAAGTGTATACTATTGATGTATAGATTATTGTGCATAATATTTATTTATACGAATTGTATGAATTAGTATTATTGTAATGTATGTATTATATACAAGTATATATATATATATATATATATATATATATTTATGTGTGTGGTGTTTATAGATTCTGCATATTTTAAGTGTGTTTTGTCGACCAGTCGGCGTCAACATCAACTGACGTTGATTAGGATTAGGCGGCAATATCGATGGACGCCCACTCTGAATAGGTGACCATAGATGTGGACGTCAATATCCCAGACCAGTTACGCTTCCAAATCTGGAAATGCCTCCGGAAACTTCGCCATCTGTTTCAGCAACCGTCCCTAACGGCTCTATGACTTACCCTTACGCATGTCTGGCCCTCAACCCTTTATATTGCCCAGTTTTCGGCCAGATCTATCCTTTTGACTCTTCGGTCAAAAACCTAGCTTTTCTGTGCAAAACTCCAACTTGAATCTGGGAGATCCGACTTCGGGAGGCTTCACCGGGTGATCTGCATCGACTAGCGACAACTCTGAGCATCTGGGAACGACTTCCCCACGCTCGTGTGCAGTGAAGATCAACAGAGAACCGGAATAAGGAGAGATTTGAAGGCTCTTTGGCACAGGCCGAGGAGGGCTTCTCCGGCTTAAATCGTTGCTTGTGGATTTTACAAGAGGAAAGTACCCCACCCACATCAACCCTACATGTATCTAGTAGGTCCTAGGAATTTTCGGATTTTTCTCGTCTCCTGGAACCCCCCATTCAAGTGATCTGTTAGCATTCAGTCTGTGTTTATGCAGACAGGATATTAAACACAGAATCCCTTGCCGCTAATATCATATGTTGGCGGCATCATATGTTGCCGTTAACTTATAGGCGGCTACCCCCATGCCGTCAAGTTCTTCAGACTGCAACAGTGTGCAGGCTTGCCCTTCTATAAGCTAATTTTCGAGATTTTCCGCATGAGGATATACGGTAAATTTTATATGATATGTAAATATACATGTTGGGATGTACTGTGAGTTATTGTGAAATTTTGTAATCTGCCCTAATTATTAGAATTCATTGAATGTTCGACCGACGGAATTTTAATCTTGAAAAAAAATCTCGTTTGTGAAATCTGTATAGAATTTAACTATCATGAAATTTATGTACACTGTTTATGAGGTCTAATGCATGATATAAAAATTTTGGAAATTCATAATATCTGTATAGTTTATTAAATTTTCTGAACCGAAAAATAGTGCATATGTCTACTCAGTATAGAAATGTTAATAATTCATGTGAAATTAGTTAAAATCGTATAAATTGACATATAATTAGAACTGTCAGTATTCATCTATATAATAAGTTGTGGGTCCGAACAATGAATATTTATGTCAGTTTAACTATTTTTACATTTGATAACATCACTGTTGGAATTTTCAGACATTATGCATGACACAGAAAAATGTGGATTTTGGTATGCATGATGGTTAGACTATGATAGATTTCAGGTTAAATTTCTGTACTGAACTGATGACAATAGCTATATATGTTGGTTTTATGTTAGATATTAACAAATAATGCATGACAATATGATTAAGGGTTTAATTCTGTAAATTTCAGCATGATTAGACTTGTTTTAAAACTTGGTTAATACTGAAGACAGTAGTACCATGCTAGGTAATACTGAAGAATGTAAATGTACGAGCATGAGATGAATGTGTAAAAATTGTGCATTTAGAAGTGTGTTGAAACTTGAGAAAATGTATAAATGTGCCAATGGGTGACACTGCTACCTTAGAGGGCTGTGGAACTGTACTGTGGTAAAGTCCCCACGGAAAAGTTCAAAGTGTGTGATGTCCCATGGGCATTGGGATTAAATCCTGGAGGCGAACAAGTATCGCTGGTTAGGGTGGAGAGTGCTTCTCATAGTTCTGCGCAGTAACTAAGATTTATCACTGGAATGCCTAGGTGATAGATATGTGATGTGATTAGTGTGTGTCCTTCTAAAGTGGTTTGGGCTATGTGTCACGGCAATAAGAAATTGTGAAATTGTATTTAAGTGAAAGGAAATGTGTAAATTGTGTTTAAGTGAAAGGAAATGTGTAAATTGTGAGACTGTGTAAGCAAATATGTGAAGATTATTTAGAATTCATGCTAGAATAGTATTTTATGAAATAGGCAAGTCCATGTTTAAAATGATCAATAATTAGTATATGAATGGTTGAATGAAATTTAGTTTAACATAGTGTTAGTATGTAGAAAGTATGTGATAGGCTTAAGTTATGTGGTATAAAAGAAATTCCATGTGTAATATGTGTAGAAATCATGCATAGGTTTCTATTTGAATTGATTGTCAAATCTACACATTATGTATAAATTGTGTAGCATGAGAATATGAATGTTATATGATGCATGTATGTTTAGTGTGTTTGGTGTTACTTGTTGAGTTCTTTTGAACTCATTCTTGCTTTGGCGTACAGGTGCAGACGTTTCTACTTCTTCCGAGGAGATCGTTAGGAGCGACTCGGAGCGGGAGTAGGAGATCTTGTTGTGAAATTAGCATTATACTTTTCCCTTATTTCATAGTATGTAATGAAGACTCTGCGTAGTCTCATGTGGACAATGTATTTATTTTATTTTCAGTTATGAAAAGTTAGTTCTCTTTTCTTCTATAAAGATTGTGAATAGAATGTGGATGATGGAATAAGAATTTCTTTTCAGTTCTTTCAATTCCGCTGTCATGTGTTATATATTTGTGTATGTTTCAGCCTATCGTACTAGTGTTGGGTAAATGTCCCACTGTGGCGACGCTTTCTATATCGACATGGGTTGGTAGAACCGTACCGATATAAAGAGGGTCGTTACAATAAGAATTGGGAAAAATATATTCATGAGATTCCTAGTATCAAGAAGTACCTAAGGGTTCACTTAATTGGATTAAGCTCGAGAGATTGCCTACCCTTGATCATTTTAGTCGTCTAAGGTTCCTTTGCCCAAACTTTGGGAAAGAACGAGGAAGAACTCATAATCCTCTCTTCCTCCTCTTTCTTTCTGCCTTCTTCCACATCCAAAGCCTCCTCTTCAGCAACCTAGGTCAGCCTTGGGAAGGGATTGGGTTGTATTTGAGAGAATAGGTCATTATGAGTCCTAATTAGACTTTAACTTCCTAGTTACGAGTTTCATTTCTTTCCTTCCTTCCTTGGATCCTCCAACTCTGAATTTCTTTAGAATTTTGATCAGAAATTCATCCCCTGATGGTGGGTTAGGGTTTTCCTTGGGTTTTAACCCAAGTTCATGGCCCAATTGGGCTTAATAACTCACTAATCAATTAATTATTATTACATGAATTAAATACTATTTTTCATATTTTATACCTATTTAATCCTCATACTTGACCCAACAAATTGTCATGGGTCCAATTATCATACTTGATTTGATGGTGGGGTTATGTATATGAGATAATAGATTTCTGACTTTATTGGGTTTCCATCCCTTACCGCTATATTAAGTCTAACATGTACAATTTACTATGATTTTTTTATTCATCATTATAACATATTATTTGGTTCATACATATAGAGTTTTATTTAATTCCAATGAAGTTTACACATGTGATATTAACTTTCCTACTTATCTAGATTTACAAAATTAGAGTTGTTACATATGTACCACAAAAGTATGAACAATAAATACACAAAAACGACATCGATTTTTTTAGGTGGAAAACCCCACCAATGTGGAGGGTTAAAAAGTCATGGAACAAACTGACATCAAAACCACTAAAATGAATTGAGATACAATGTTTTCTCAAGTCTTGTCTAGAAATTTGAAGTACTTGAGCCGAGAAAAATTAGGAATGAAGTCATCTCTCTAGGATTTGAATAAATCCTTGATTTTACTCCACTACACCCAAGAAAGTTTCTTAGAAGAAAGAGGGACAAATCAGAGAAGAGAGATTGTTACCTCTCATCTTCCTTTTTCTTCTCTTGGCTCCTTTACTTCTGCCATACACTAAACCGGCAATAATCGCAAGCTAGCTTTTCCTTCTTTCCCTTTTTCTTTCTCTTACAACCATAGTTGTTGTGAAGCAGAGGGAAAAAGATAGACAATGGAATGGCTTCTTTTTGTATTCAATCGCATGGGACATGGGGTATCAACTAATGGACCCTATTAATGTACCCCGTCAATCTTCCCTCCAATCCATGAGGGACAACTATAAATCAACTGATCAACGTGAGTCCATATTGACTAATCATCGACGTAACTCGAGCTTCTCTCTTATAACAACCTTGATCATTATATTGGAAGAACTCATATCTGAGTGAATATTTTTCAACATCAAATGTTGTTGTTCAACAACATTACATAGCCAGTGGTACCTCACATCAATGCGCTTTGTACAGACTTGATATGTGGAATTCATACTCAAATCCACAGCACTTTGGCTATCGCAAAAGATCACATATTCTTCTTGCTTCAAACCCAGCTCTTGTAAAAAATCTGTTTAGCCATATAACTTCTTTTTCTACTTCAATTGTTGCAATATATCTACCTTAATTGTTGACGCTGCAACACATTTTTGTAATTTTGATTGCCAAAATATAGCCCCTCATGTAAGAGTAAACAACCACCCTGAGGTAGATTACCTGTGATCAAGATTACCTACCATGTCAACATCAACAAAGTCTTCTAGAACTAGTTCTGAGCTCCCAAACCTCAAGCACACCTTGGAAGTACCTCTCAAACATTTAAATAGCTACTTCATAATTTTCCAATGTTCTTTCTCGAGATTGGAATGAGATATACTCACTACTTTAACTACATTAGCAATATCAGGTCTTGTTTATATCATTACATACATCAAAATCCTAATTGCGGTGGAATAAGAAATACATTCCATGTATTTTTTATCTTGATAAGAGGATAGGCATAACTTCTTGTAGAGCTTGAAATGACCAACTAAGGGTGAACTTTCAAATTTAGCATCTTTCATATATTGAACCTATCAAGCACCTGTTCAATATATTTCTCTTGTGAGGACCACAACTTCTTCATTTTTCTATTATGAGAAAATGTTAATGCCTAATATTTTGTGTGTTGGTCGCAAGTCCTTTATGTCAAAGAACATAAATAATTCTCCTTTCAACATGTTAACCAACATAACATCTTAATCTACAATTAGCATATCATCTACATAATGCAGAAGGATAATGAAACTATCACATGAAAATTTTTGTAGTAAATACATGCGTCGATAGATGTCCTCTTGTATCCATGACTCAACAAGAATGAGTTGAATTTCTTATATCATTGCCTTGGCACCTACTTTAAACCATATGCATTTTTCTTCTTTTTTTAAAAAATGGAAACTTCTGGAATGATTAGTGTGGTGGTGTTTTCTTGTTTGGGCTGAAGCCAAATGGGCCTCCACTAAGAGATGAAGAAGATGGTCGCCGGTGCGGACGGTAGCCTGCAAGACCAGAACAGGATCAGTGGGGTCTGGTTGAAGAACCAGGGGGAACCCTCCGATGCCTAAGTTACATGACTGTAGAAAGGCTTGAAGAAGAAGGGTTCACTGGTGTGTGCCTCGCGTGGAGGTAAGTGTATGGCAAGGGTTGCGTTACCTTTGCATGGGGTATACTTGTGCCTTTTATAGGCGAAGGTTTCGAAATGGTTGGGTGTGCTTGCCGTTTGATAATGTCTGAAAGGGCGTGCCGATTACCAACCTTAGTAGGGAGGTTACATGTTGAGGTGCCCGTTGGGGACCCTTGCGGTTAATGCTCCCTTGAACGTGGGGCGTGCACAGCGCTGCAGCAATAACCGCCATTGGGAGGCGAGGAGGTTCCCTACTCTCCCTAGTCAGGAGGTGCCGAATAGGGGGCCTGTTCGGTAGTTGTGCTGTATGCTCGGTACTCGGAGGCACAACTTGTGCTGAGGGAGCCGCAGTGTGCTTTGAGCAGGACCTATTCGGTAGGCCAAGCATAGATCAAACAGGCTGGGGGTGCCCGGAGACCACCCTTGGAGGACCCTGGGACGCCTTAGGTTGCCATAATCATGTTCGGAAGCTGTCCGAAGACACGTGGCTTAAGGGCCGGAGCCCTGGCATCTGGATGGGTTGAAATTGGGTCGTACAGGGCCTTGGCGGGCCCGTGAGCTCAGGAGGCTAGAAATATCCTCCACACTTGCCCCCCACGCTCTCATGCTGGTGCAAGGATTGCGGCACTTG
The DNA here is from genome assembly GCA_014218235.1 of Colocasia esculenta. Taxonomy (NCBI): domain Eukaryota; kingdom Viridiplantae; phylum Streptophyta; class Magnoliopsida; order Alismatales; family Araceae; genus Colocasia; species Colocasia esculenta. The sequence goes on from CM024754.1 coordinate 135,060,939, forward strand.
AGAGCAGAGTTCTGCTCGGATGTCACTCTCATTGAATGCGATATTGACCGTGGCAGTGTGAACGGCGCCAAGAGGAAGCCGTTTGACATTTCTCCTCGGGGACGGAAATCCTCATGATGGCGGAGATGATGTGTCGAGCAGCGAAGCTTGCGCCGTGCATTCGAACGGGCCGTCGGAAGCGGGGGAAAGGCATCTTCTGATTTTTCGAATTCCGTGCCCCTTCTTCCTTATAAAGAAGAGGTGGGACTCGTGCCTTCAAAAATTCTTCTTCACCTTCGGGGTCTTCATCTTCTGTTCTTCCCGCTAGCTCTTTTCTTTTCTTCCTTCGCCTTCTTCTTCTTCTTTCGCCAGCCATGTCGCAGAAGGGGAAGAGCATCGCAATCGCCGAAGGGAGTGGGATGGTTCCAATAGCAGCGGGGGGGCCGAAGTACCACTCGTACGAAGGCCTCCACGAGCAGTTCCGAATCGGCGATGAATACGACATCGTCTTGGTCAAGGAGGAGGAGTCCTACCTGGTGAACAAACCAGGGTGTCTCATCCTCTCCTTGGACCTACTAGAAGCAGGGTTCCTACTGCCATTGTTGGAGGTGGCGAGGGCGCTATTGAGTACATGGGGGGTTGCGCCCATCCAAGTGACCCCAAACACCTAGCGGACGATTTATGTGTTCTGCATCGTCTGCAAGCTCAGAGGAGTGCGTGGCTCAGCGGAGGTCTTCCGGGCACTTTTCAACCTCGCGTCTTTGCCGTTGTCTAGAGAAAGCGTCTACTACACAAAGCATCGCCCGAATAGGATGCAGATCCACTTCAGGAAGAAACATTCTGTTGGGTTGAATGCAAATTCATATCATTTCCCTCCTATTTTGATGATGACAAGAAGTGTTCTTAAAGCAATTGAATTGAAACATGTCAAAAACATCATACCTGAGGTTCATATTCAAAAAGTATTTTTCAAATCAATTTATCATTTATAGTCATGATAAATCATTTAACTAATGATATATGTGTTTATTTTTCAGGTACAAACATTTTTATGCAGAAGATGTGTCGACACACTCATCAATGGTGTCGACACAACAACACAGATTTAAAGACAAAATGCATAAGAATGTTGAGACTGTGTCGACACATGTCAATAGTGTGTCGACACGAGTGGCAGTTTTTCAGAAATCAAGCCTACCCAGGTCGACACACTCATAGAGCAGGTCGACACTAGACCCAGTTCCCAGAACAGCCAGTTTGAGGAATCAGGAAAGCAGGTCGACACACTCCAGAGCAGGTCGACACGGGACCTTCCTCCCAGAACAGCCTTCTACATATTTTGGACAGTGTGTCGACACTACCACCAGGGCAGGTCGACACACTACGGAAACTTTTCATCCTAAAAGTTGTGGCTGCCACGTGTCCTCCTAGGGCGATCAAATCTGTCTAGGAAAGCGTGCCCTTGTACCCCAAAAGGGTATCTTTGGAATCCTAAGGGTATAAAAGGTTCTTTTTGGCCTGCCTTCACAAGAGACAACGGACCAAACTCTCTCAGAGCCTCCAAGAAGCTCCTGGCGGCCAGAAGAGCTCGTGTCTCCTTCCTCTGCTCTCCAATTGCTTCTAGAAGACCAATTCCCACCAATTCAAGGTGTGGGAATTGGAATTTGAGTCCTGAAGATTCCTCTGAAGCATTCCAAGGAGGCAGATCCTGTAGAAGACTTCATTGGTGAAGAATTCGAGGAAGATCCAACTTCTCAGATCGCAGAGCATCGACTTGGACTTCAAGCTTCACATGCTTCTTCCCAATTCAAGCCTCTACAAGGGAGTACACTGAAGAACGAAGACTTTCAATTCAACTTAATTTCTCTTCTGTTCTTCTGAGATATCTTTTGAGATTATGCAAGTACTTCTGCATAACTCTCTTTAGAGTTCTCAATCTTCGACTAGATCTATTGCTAGAGGATCTTAGTCTCAAGTTGGTGTCTAGCAGTTTCAGTGTGAGCATTGTGCTCAGGGTGTTGTGAGCCGTCGAGCTCAGTCTGAGTTGTAAGCTCAGGGTTGGTTTGAGCAGTCTTGCTCTGTGTTTCTAGAGTAGTCTTTCTCTAGAGGTTGTGTGAGTTGTATGCTCTGAAGTATTGGAGTTGTCATACTCCTTTGGGTGTGTAGCCCAGTTGTGTTAGTGAAGCCTCACGGTTGTGAGGGGTGGATGTAGGAATCACATGGGTGATTTCCGAACCACCTAAAAATCCTTGTGCATTTGTCTTGTGGGTTTGATTGATTCATTCGCTAGATGCTTGCATAGGATCCGTATTTAATTCACTCAATCAACTTGCTTCACATCTAAATTTTCAACTCACTCAAATCTAATCAGATCTGTAGTTTTTACTGATAACATTGCCTCTGATTCTAAATAGTTTTCAAATTGCTTAAGCTTCCGCAAAAGTGGCTAAGATCTATTCATCCCCCCCCTTCTAGATCTTTTCCACACATTTACTTCGATCTTCAATTGGTATCAGAGCGGGTTTACATCGATCTGATTTGAACTGAGCAGTTTTTGTTTCTGAGTATTGAGTGTTTGATTGTTTGCTTGTTTGTTTGCTTACTTGTTTAACTCTTTCTCTGTGCATTTACTTAAGTGTCATGGACTCAAAGGGTTTCATAGCTGAGGGCCATTCCATAAATAGGCCACCCTTCTTTAATGGTTTGGACTATTCTTATTGGAAGAATAGAATGCATGTGTTTTTAAGGGCCCAGAACTATGAGATCTGGAAAGTTGTAGAGGTGGGTCCCTATGAGAACCAGGGAGAAGAAGATACCTGGACAAGGGAACATATAAGGAAAGCTACACTGAATTATAGTGCCATGAACATGATTCAGTGTGCTGTCCATCCCAAGGAGTATTCGAGAATCTCTATGTGCAAATCTGCCAAAGAGATGTGGGATAAACTCGAATTACTCTATGAGGGAACATCTCAGGTCAAGGAGACCAAGGCAAACATTTTAGTTTCAGAATATGAACTCTTTATGATGAAATCTAATGAATCTATTTCTGAAATGTTTGCCAGATTCATGGTGATAGTCAATGGACTCAAGGCTTTGGGTAAGGAGTATACTGATGCAGACTTGGTAAGAAAGATTTTGCGTTCACTTTCTTCACTTTGGCATACCAAGGCCACTGTTATTGAAGATTCAAAAGATTTGTCCAAGATTTCCTTGGATGAATTGATTGGATCTTTAATGACATATGAAATAAACTTAAAAAGAAATGAAGAGCACATCATTAAGACCAAGCCTATGGCACTCAAAGCCTCTTCAAGCAACAAAGATAAAAATCAGGATAAAACAAGTTCTGAAGAATCTGAGTCGAATGAGGATGAGATTGCCCTCATGACCAGACAATTCAGGAAATTCTTGAAATATAGGAAAGGGAAAATGACTGGGAAAAAGAAATTTCCCTCAGGTAAGAAGAACACTTCCTCTTCCAATTTCAATAAGAATCATAAACCTGATGAAAATGTTATCTGTTACAGGTGCAACAAGCCAGGGCACATGAAAGGAGAGTGTCCTGAGAATAAGAAGGAAAAGCACAAGAGATTCCAAAAATATAAGAAGCCAAAGGCCATGGTAGCCACTTGGTCTGATGAAGATACAAGTGAGGAAGAAGAAGAAAAGAAGTCCTCAAGCTCAGAGAGTGAGGAAGTTTGCTTCATGGCCAACAGCACAGATGGAAAGGTAAATACTTCCTTTGAAGATTATAGTGTTGAAGATTGGCAGGATGTGTATGCAGAATTAGTTGAAAGATATTCTGAAATGAGAAAAGAAAATAAACACATCAAAAAGAAAATTGAAAATCTCTACCATAATCAATCTTCAAACAATAGAATCTGTGAACTGGAATCTGAAGTAACAGATTTGCTTGAAGAAAAAGAAAATCTTCTGAACCTTGTTGATGAATTAAAACTTGCCTCTCAAAAGGCCTCCCAAGAATTAGAAACTTAAATGAAAAGCTGGAAATTGAAAAACAAGAAAAACAACAGAAAATTGAAGAAATTGAAGCTCTTAAAAACCAGCTAAAGGAAAGGGAGGAGGTTATCCAAACCTTCACAAAAGGCCAAGATAACCTAGAGGCATTGCTAGGATCCAACATGACAACCACATCTCATGGATTAGGATTCAACAAGAAGAAACCCCAAAAGACAAATCTGGTGAGAAAAAGGGAAAAGCACCACTAATTAATTTTGTCAAGGGTCCTAATCTGGAAAACACTGAAATCCAACAAACAACAAACAAAATCCCAAACAAAACTCAAAACAAATCAAAAATTCAAAAACAAAAGAAGACTAATAGGTCGACACAGTCCCCTGACAGGTCGACCTGCTCAACACCAAAAACCATAAACAACTCAACCAAAAATTCAAACAAAAATCTGAAAAACAAGAAAAAGGGAAAAGAAATAATCCATGAAAGACCTTGGATTTCCAAGACAACACATCAAGAAAATTGGACTAATCCTTGGAACCAATGGTATGAAAATCCTTGTTGGTATTATCCTCAATATTCTTATCCAAATTTCTGGATGTACCAACACAATCCATGGATTCCACCTCCTCCTCTGAATGCAAATTTTCAAATGAAAAACTCCCCTCCTCCCAAAAACAAAGATCTTGGTGCTTTCATTCCTAAAAGAAAGAACAAACAGAAGAAGGCTGAAAACACCAAAGTAACAAAACAAAAATCTAAAACAAATCAAATTTGGGTGAGAAAGGATTTGATATCTGTGCTAAATCATACTGATGGTCCCAACTCTGTTTGGGTACCAAAATCTTCTCTCCATTGATCTTTGTGCAGGAAGGTCGTGCACCCAACACCAATGTTTGGTTTCTTGATAGTGGGTGTTCACGACACATGACTGGAGATAGAGCCAAATTTTCCTGTCTAATTGAAAAGGAGGGAGGGTCAGTCACCTTTGGAGGTAAAAATAAAGGAAAGATCATTGGATCTGGTAAGGTTGGTCAAACTTCTTCAAACTCAGTAGATAATGTTTTGTTAGTTGATGGACTTGATTATAATTTGCTCAGTATTAGCCAACTTTGTGACAAAGGTCACAAGGTTGTGTTTGAATCTGATTTTTGCAAAATAATTGATTCATCAACTGACAAAATCAAATTCTGTGGAAAAAGAGAAAACAATGTCTACATGATCAACCTTAATAAAAACTTTTCTGAAAATCTTTGTTTTGTTGCAAATAAAGATGAAATTGCATGGACTTGGCACAAAAGACTTGGCCATGCAAGTTTCAGAACAATGGATAAGTTATTAAGATTGAATTGGTTAAAGGTCTTCCTGAATCACTCTCTAAAGTTGAAAATCAACTTTGTGGGATCTGTGCTAAAGGAAAACAAACAAGAAAATCTTTTAAAACCTTCAATGAGGTACTTACTTCTAGGCCACTAGAACTTCTTCACATGGACCTTTTTGGGCCAACAAGAGTTCTAAGCTTAAGTGGCAAGAGATATGGATTTGTAATCATTGATGATTTTACTAGATTTACTTGGGTTATTTTTCTATCCCACAAAAGTGATACTTGCCTTGAATTCAGGAATTTCTGTACCACTGTCTTAACAACTTATCCATATAAAATCAAAAACATTTTAACTGATCATGGGGGTGAATTTGATAACACATCCTTTTCTGATCTATGTGCTGAATTTCAAATCTTTCACAAGTTCTCTTCACCTAGAACTCCAGAACAAAATGGAGTTGTAGAAGAAAGAATAGAACTCTTGTGGAAATGGCTAGATCCATGCTCTTTGGAAGTTATCTGCCCAAATCCTTCTGGGCTGAAGCTGTTAACACAGCCAATCACATCCTAAACAGAGCTTTGGTCAGACCAAAGATCAAAAAAAACCCCTATGAATTGTTGAAAAATAAAAAGCCAACTGTTGCTTACTTCAAAACTTTTGGGTGCAAGTGCTTTGTACACAATAACAACAAAGAAAACCTTGACAAGTTTGATGCTAAGAGTCAGGAAGCTATCTTCCTTGGCTATTCAGAAGTGTCAAGGGCTTTCAAAGTGTACATATTGAAAACCAAAATTGTTGAAGAATCACCACATGTTATCTTTGATGAAAATTCCTTTTCCACTAATGATTCTAAATCTTGCAGGGAAAAACAAGACAATGAAGAGGATGACCTCATTGTGGATTCTTCACCAACCGTTGAGGAGATTAACAACATTGAAGAGAACCTGAACAACATCTCACCATCTTCAAGTGGTTCAGGTAATATTGCTCCAGAAGTGGGCACTTCTCAACAGGTAATTTCTGAACCTCGTTTTCTAAGAGACCACCCATTAGACAGTGTAGTTGGCAACCTAAATGATAGAGTTAGGACCAGATCATCCTTTTTGCAAAACATTGAAGAAGACTCACTAGCTCTAATTTCCCAAATTGAACCCAAGTCAATTGATGAAGCCTTATCCAGTTCTGATTGGATTGATGCTATGCATGATGAGCTTCATCAATTCGAAAGAAATCAAGTATGGGAATTAGTACCTAGACCTAGTGACCAAGCAGTGATTGGTACTAGATGGGTTTTCAGAAATAAATTGAATGAATCTGGTCAGGTAATTAGAAACAAAGCTAGGCTAGTTGCAAAGGGGTATAACCAAGAATTTGGAATTGACTTTGAAGAATCTTATGCCCCTGTAGCTAGACTAGAAGCCGTGAGAATTTTCCTTGCTTTTGCATCCTCCATGAAATTTAAGGTTTATCAAATGGATGTCAAAAGTGCATTTCTAAATGGATATATAAAGGAAAATGTTTTTGTTGAACAACCTCCTGGATATGAAAATGAAAAATATCCTAACCATGTTTTCAAGCTTAATAAGGCACTCTATGGTCTTAAACAAGCTCCAAGAGCTTGGTATGATCGTTTGAGTTCCTTTTTACTTGAAAAAGGATATTCTAGAGGTAATGTTGATCAAACATTGTTCACAAAAACAGTAAAAAATCAAATAATTGTGGTCCAAATTTATGTTGATGACATAATTTTTGGCTCCACCAATAAAGGCCTTTGCACTGAATTTTCAAATCAAATGAAGAATGAATTTGAAATGAGCTTGATGGGAGATTTAACATTCTTTTTGGGATTGCAGGTTAACCAAACCAATGAAGGAATCTTCATCAGTCAAACCAAATATGTCAAGGAGCTACTGAAAAGGTTTGACTATCAGAATCTTAAACATTCAAGCACACCCATTGCAATAAATGCTAAGCTAGAAGAAGACCCATCTGGTAAGTCAGTAGATCCAAAGACCTACAGAGGTATGATTGGCTCTCTGCTCTACCTTACTACTTCTAGACCTGACATTCAGTTTTGTGTATGCTTATGTGCTAGATTCCAATCTAATCCTAAAGAAAGTCATATGCTTGCTGTGAAAAGAATTTTTAAATATCTTGTTGGAACATGTGACTTAGGAGTTTGGTATCCTGCTGGTTGCAAGTTAGAATTGTTTGCCTACTGTGATGCTGATTATGCTGGGTGTAAGTTAGATAGAAAAAGCACAAGTGGCTTGTGTGTATTTCTAGGTGGGTGCCTTATTTCTTGGGCTTCTAAGAAGCAACATTCAGTTGCTCTGTCAACTGCAGAAGCTGAATATGTTGCAGCAGGTAGATGTGGAACTCAGATTCTCTGGGTGAAACATCAACTTCTTGATTACAACCAAGACTTAGGGTGTGTACCCATCCTATGTGATAACACTAGTGCCATAAATTTGTCTAAAAACCCATTCAGCACTCCAGAACAAAACACATTGAAATTAGACATCATTTCTTGAGAGATGAGGTTGCAAAGAAATCTTTTGAACTCCATTTTATTGAAACTGAAAAACAAATTGCAGACATATTCACCAAACCCCTTCCTGAAAACAGATTTTCATCATTAAGGAGAGAACTTGGTCTTTGTAAATGTCCATTCTTGATCTCTCTTAAGGTTTGGGTTGAGTGCTATGCATTGTCTAAGGGGGAGTTCTTTGCATTTCATAACTCCTTGCTTCCTCAAGCTACATTGCTCATATCTCTCTCTTTTCAATTCCATTTCCCTTTTTACAATAAATTCTTCACTTCTGATTGTGTTGAAACTTCTTGGTATATCAAATAGTGATTGGAGAAGGACAGGTTATGCCTGTCTGGACACTTTCACTATGCGTGAGAACATATCTCCGCCAAGTACTAAGAAGTCAATATGCACTAATTGAGGGGGAGCTTTTATTGTTCAAAGAGAATTTCTTTTCTGATTTCAAAACTTGCACAGTTTTAACTTCCATTTCTTTTTGATAATGAATTCTTCAACTTTTATTGCATTGAAATCTCTTGGTATATCAAATGGTGACTTGGAGAAGGACAGGTTATGCTTGTCTGGACACTTTCACTATGCGAGAGTATGTGTCTCCGCCAAGTACCAAGAAATGGATATACAATTGTTGAGGGGAAGTCTTTGTTGTCCAAAAAGAAAATTTCTTTCTGATTTCAAAACTGAATATCCTTATTTTGATGACAAATGGTTGAAATCATCATCTCAGGGGGAGCTAGAAAATTCACAAGTCATTTTTTTGCAAATTTCAAAACCCTTCTTGCATTTCATCAATTCCTTGCATGATGTCCTCATTCTAAAGTCCAGAGTCACAAAATGAACCTTGAGTGATATATTATATTTTTTTACCTTACAACTATGTCTCTCAATCCACAGAAATTCAGATCTCTTCCTAAACTAAATGAAAATTTGTGTCTTGAACTTAAAACATTTTCTTGTTTGCAACTGATGACTGGATGTATTTGAATTCTATCTCACAAACTCTCCAAAATATTGTAAAATCCAACAGAGCAATGGCATTTGTGCTGAGAAACTGCACACCTTCACAATGAATGAAGTGCCATGTATGTCATGAGGCATTATTGCTAACTCTGTTCAAAGGGGATCCAAATTGAAAATAACCTCAAAATTTAAGCAATTATGTGCTATGCTTTTTGATGATGACTGAGTAACTGGAAATATTGGCGTCTACAAAACGTATATTTTCATGTCAAAAGGTCATCATTTACCCCTTTGAGACTTGACAATGACTAAATCTTAAGTATCCAGGGACTATGGTGTGTAAAAAGCACTAGTACTTGAGTGAAAGAGATTTATATCATTTGATAGTTTGTTAAAAGAACAAAAATATGAAAATTATTGGAGATTTGTTTAGAAAGAATCATCTTCCTCCTTCATCAAGTTGTTCTTTAAGTTTGTGTTTTACTTTCAACACAACTGTATTTAGTCTAGATGATATCTTTAATTCTTGAAAATTGAGAAACATGGTAGCTTTTGGTTGATTGTTAGATACATTATATCCCTCAATTTATCATTTTGTTGATTCAAGTCTTGGAATGCTAATATCCTGTTGGAAATTGTGTGAAACACTTGAACTGTGATGAATTTTGCAAAATACAACAAATGAATTTTTAGGCCTCTTAAAAATCCTTGAAATGATAATTCCTCTCATTATTTATCATTATAAAGATGTCCCCAAATTTCTCAAAAATTTCCTCTCAAAAATTCAAATTTCTTTCAAGGCTGTGTCGACACAATTCTCTCTCGTGTCGACACACAACCCCAGTCAGGTCGACACACCCTTCCTCATGTGTCGACACTGCCTTCTTGCCAGACTCTTTTCAAACCTTTCGGGTTCACCTTAAACCCTTGTGTTCCTGCGGGGCAGTGTACCACTGCATCCCTTTTTGGGCATCAGGTCGACCCGACGGCCCCATTTCCACTCCTTTCCGGCAAAAATTCCTCCAAATTCTCTCTAAATCGCATAAATCCTTCATCACCTCTCCATTCTTCCATTTCCTCTCCTAATTCCACTCCTCTTGCACCATGGTCCGCAAGTTGGGTCCCCGCCGTGGCGCAAGATCAGCAGCCTCTTCAAGGCCGATTCCGGCACAGGTTCCAGTTGAACAGATGGAAAGAAGATCAAAAAGGAGAAACGATCCTGCCTCTTCTTCTGCACCTCTGAGAGCTTCCAAGCGTGGCAGGACTTCCACTTCACACAGAGGTGGTAATGTTTCAAACCCTAGACCAGACATTTCGGGAGATTCCTCTGACCATCCTGAGGAATCATCTTCCTCTTCTTCTTCTGAGTCTCAAGAGGATATCCCCTCAGAATCCGTCAGTGCAGCCAAATTGATTTTGAAGCCAAGGATTCTAGACCTTTCAGACATCCAACTAGCAGACTCCCTTCCTGAAATTCAAACCTACTTTTCCTTTCAATCTTGGATACCCTTTATTTCTGAATTTCAAGTCTGCTATCCAAGGTTAGTTAGAGAGTTCTACAAGAACCTAACATGCACAGACGAAGGGTATGAATCAAAGTCAAGGGAATAGCCATAGACATGCCCACTGCAGTAGCTGCCTCCATTTTCAAAGTACCAGATGAAGGGGCAGACTACCATGAGTTTGAGTTCAATTTACATGAAGCCTACTCCATTTTGACAGGTCTTCCTGCAGATGAATCTGATCCCAAGCAGACCTATGTAACCAGGTTCAATGCAAACACCTTTCCACCTGTGTTAAGGGTCATCCACCACATTTTGACCACCATAATTAGCCCTCAAGGTGGTGGGAGGGATAGGTTGACAGACATTCAGAGGTTCATCCTCTTTGCATGGTGAAAGACATCAAGGTCAACCTCCATGTGATTCTCTATCAAATCATATCTGAAACAACAAGGACAGACCTGAAGAGATCACTTCCTTATGGAGCACATCTGACCTCAGTGTTCAAGCACTTTGGTGTGCCATTGGAAAATGAAAAATCCCAATCCATTCCCAAGTCAAACATCTACACTTTCAAGAATATCCAGAAGTTTATGGGATTTAGATTGGAGGGAAATCAAATTAGAAGAGGACCAGCTGTGGTTGAGGCTCCTCAAGTTCAAGAGGAACAGCCTCAAGATCAAGGGGAACAGCCCCAACTTCAGGAGGACCAGCCTCAGGCTCAAGGGGATCAGCCCCAAGCTCAAGAGGAACAGCCTCCAGCTGAAGGGGACCAGCCCCTAAGTCAAGAGGATCAGCCTCCTATGCATGAGGATCAGCCTCAAGTTCCTAATGAAGATGTTAGTCCTTCTCATGCTCCTCTCTCACCTCAGCTTCCTCATTTTTCTCCACAACCCTCATTCCAACCATCCACATCTTCTGGTGGGTCCTCAATTCCACCAGAATTGTTCTCTTTCCTCAATGCCAAATTTGATACATTGAACTCCTCTATTCAATCAATGTCAGATCAATTTGAATTGAGAGTTCAAAGACTAGAGAACACAGTGTCAGCCAAATTTATTGAGCAGAAGGCAGCTTCAGATTATGCAGCTCAGAGATTTAACAGACTCATAGGCACTCTGGGAGATTCCTATATTGAGCTGAAAGAGCACCAACAAAAGCTAGAAGTTGTACTTCAGGGAATTTTGGCAAATTCCCAATCAGATGTCTTCAACACTACAGAGACTCTTTCTCAGCTTGCTCATCTAGCTGATGATTTGGAAAGCATGAAAAACTTCAATGAAAACATTGGTAAAGAGATCTCAACCTTGCACAAGGAAGTAAAGATTATTTCAAGGCCTGGTTGGTCAGATGGATCTTCATCAAGTTCTCAACCTGTTTCAGATGAATTGAAAAGAACTCAAAGCACCTTGATAGAGCATTCTGATAGAATGGAGCATTATCTTCACACTAGGCTGACAACTATCCATGAAAACATTAAGTCAAGCATGAAGTCAATGGACAAAAGATTGTCAGACATTGAGATTCTTCTAGCTCCAATTCCTCCTCCTCCTCCATCTTCTACCTAATGTACATTTTTTTGATAATGTCAAAGGGGGAGAAGAATGAATGAATTGAATGTAATATTTTGATGTAATGATCTTTTGAATGAAATGAAATGGTTGTCTTTTGAATGAAATGAAATGGTTGTTTGGCTTCAATGCAAATTTTTTGTCTTTGTGTTGAATACTTGTTAAATTGTTTGACTTGTGTGCACAAAACTTCTAATTTCAAGTAACATTGTATCTCACCAACACATCATCAATTGTTACTGAACAATATCAAAAGGTCATTGACAAGTATAAACAAAAAGGAAAACAAAATTTAAACAATCAAAAATTGCTTAAAATCACACTTCATCAAAACCACATTGAAATATGGATTTAATGTTGCCATCATCAAAAAGGGGGAGATTGTTGGGTTGAATGCAAATTCATATCATTTCCCTCCTATTTTGATGATGACAAGAAGTGCTCTTAAAGCAATTTAATTGAAACATGTCAAAAACATCATACCTGAGGTTCATATTCAAAAAGTATTTTTCAAATCACATTTATCATTTATAGTCATGATAAATCATTTAACTAATGATATATGTGTTTATTTTTCAGGTACAAACATTTTTATGCAAAAGATGTGTCGACACACTCATCAATGGTGTCGACACAACAACACAGATTTAAAGACAAAATGCATAAGAATGTTGAGACTGTGTCGACACATTCAATAGTGTGTCGACACGAGTGGCAGTTTTTCAGAAATCAAGCCTACCCAGGTCGACACACTCATAGAGCAGGTCGACACTAGACCCAGTTCCCAGAACAGCCAGTTTGAGGAATCAGGAAAGCAGGTCGACACACTCCAGAGCAGGTCGACACGGGACCTTCCTCCCAGAACAGCCTTCTACATATTCTGGACAGTGTGTCGACACTACCACCAGGGCAGGTCGACACACTACGGAAACTTTTCATCCTAAAAGTTGATGGCTGCCACGTGTCCTCCTAGGGCGATCAGAATCTGTCTAGGAAAGCGTGCCCTTGTACCCCAAAAGGGTATCTTTGGAATCCTAAGGGTATAAAAGGTTCTTTTTGGCCTGCCTTCACAAGAGACAACGGACCAAACTCTCTCAGAGCCTCCAAGAAGCTCCTGGCGGCCAGAAGAGCTCGTGTCTCCTTCCTCTGCTCTCCAATTGCTTCTAGAAGACCAATTCCCACAATTCAAGGTGTGGGAATTGGAATTGAGTCCTAAGATTCCTCTGAAGCATTCCAAGGAGGCAGATCCTGTAGAAGACTTCATTGGTGAAGAATTCGAGGAAGATCCAACTTCTCAGATTGCAGAGCATCGACTTGGACTTCAAGCTTCACATGCTTCTTCCCAATTCAAGCCTCTACAAGGGAGTACACTGAAGAACGAAGACTTTCAATTCAACTTAATTTCTCTTCTGTTCTTCTGAGATATCTTTTGGGATTATGCAAGTACTTCTACATAACTCTCTTTAGAGTTCTCAATCTTCGACTAGATCTATTGCTAGAGGATCTTAGTCTCAAGTTGGTGTCTAGCAGTTTCAGTGTGAGCATTGTGCTCAAGGTGTTGTGAGCCGTCGAGCTCAGTCTGAGTTGTAAGCTCAGGGTTGGTTTGAGCAGTCTTGCTCTGTGTTTCTAGAGTAGTCTTTCTCTAGAGGTTGTGTGAGTTGTATGCTCTGAAGTATTGGAGTTGTCATACTCCTTTGGGTGTGTAGCCCAGTTGTGTTAGTGAAGCCTCACGGGTTGTGAGGGGTGGATGTAGGAATCACATGGGTGATTTCCGAACCACCTAAAAATCCTTGTGCATTTGTCTTCTGTGGTTTGATTGATTCATTCGCTAGATGCTTGCATAGGATCCGTATTTAATTCACTCAATCAACTTGCTTGACATCTAAATTTTTCAACTCACTCAAATCTAATCAGATCTGTAGTTTTTCACTGATAACATTGCCTCTGATTCTAAATAGTTTTCAAATTGCTTAAGCTTCCGCAAAAGTGGCTAAGATCTATTCATCCCCCCCCCCTTCTAGATCTTTTCCACACATTTACTTCGATCCTTCACATTCCAACAACAAAGGTTTGATGCACCGCATCTTCTTCATTGGCCACCAAGAAGATGCGCCGGAGTGGGGGTTTCCCACTCGAGTTCTGATGCCTCGATAGGATTCCTACCCCTTCCTGATCCAGGATGAGGCTAAGGCCTCAGATAGCCTGAACTTGGCATCTGTTCGGGATGCCGAAGATTCCTTGATGGAGTTCCAACTTGTCCAGCATGGTCTGAGCCGGCCATGGGGTAAGTAACCGAACTCACTTCGTCCTTGGGATTATCAAGTGGCTGCCTTTTGACTGTCTTTTCCTTGTGCAGGCGCTGAAGAGTTGGCCGCTGGTGGGGAACAGGAGGCCATGGAAAATTATGCCGAGCAAATCGCCATGACCCCCTACCTGGTCTATGTGAATGAGGGTGTTCACACCCTGATAGCCAAGGAGCGGTGCCCGACCAGTCCCTAGGCCTCTGAAAAGAGACCTCCATTGATACGTCTCAAGAGGAAGTCTTGGGCGAAGGTTGTGTCGAAGAAGGCAACACAGCCTGTGACCGAGGAGGAGGCCGAAGAGGAAGAGGAGGATCCCCAGCTTCAAACACGAAAAAAGTGGAAGCTGACGATGGTGGTCGAACAGTCGAGGCCACAGGCTGTGATAGAGACGAGGCCCTTGTCGAAGGAAGGGGTTTTCTCTGAGTTGGGGCTGGTCGTGGTCAGCGACCAGTCTGATGAAAGCTCCTCAGAGTAGCGAGTGGGGGCATCCACGCCCCAAGGCCCCATTGCCGGCCGAACAGAAGCTATGGCCGCGGCTAGAGCATACAGCACTGTAGCTGCAGAGCAGACTGTGGTGGCAGGCGAAGCCTTCACCGCCCAAGGGTCAACCTCCAGTAGGGCCAACGAGGTGGTGCGCATGGCAGAGATACCAAAGGGGGCAACAGTCCCCATTCTCCCCGTCGAAGCAGCTGTGGAGGTTCCAACATAGACATCTGCTGCGTGATCTCATGAGGCTGAGCATACGGGCGAAACTGAGGAGGGAGGACCTTGGGTGTAACGTCGCGTGCTTTTCGGATCCATGCGGATCATGTGCATTGTGGTTGTGGCGGCCGTTGTGAGGCCAGTGTGAGTTGGGTGTGTGGAATGCATGGTGTGATTGCGTGGCTTGAGCAGGTGAAGAGCAGGGTAGGTCCTGAATTGGAATAGGACCTGTTGCTGTTCTGTCTGAGTTGGCGGCCAAGGGGTGGTCGTTTACTGTTGGCGTCCAGGTTTATGGACGTTGACTTCTTGAACTTGGCGGCAGCTTTTGTGGACGTTTAGTCTGGCGGTGCATGTGGGCGACAAGGGGGTTGACGCCAACCTGTCAGTTCAGCAGGTTATATGTTCACCCGAGGGCAGTTCTCTCAGCTCACCCTCTCTCCCTCTTGCCCCAGCTTCGCGCCCTGGTGTTTCTGAAGGTTCTAACAGGTTTCGAGGAGTGGTTGGTCGATCGTGGGACGCGCGGCGTCGCCGAATTGCGCGAGGAAACGTCGCGGCGTGGTGCAATTCGCGTGGGAGCTCGCGGAGGGCTAGGCGTAAACCGGGGAGTTGCGGGAGATTCTAACGCGTTCTAAGGTAGGGGACGAACCCTGGTAGCTCCGTAGAAACATTAAAACACATCATAACTACTTGAACCAGCATGATAATCCATGTTTGGATAGAGTTGCACCATATGGGATAATGGGTGGTTTGAGTAGTTTATTGTACGAATCATGTTTAAACGGGTTGCATTGGATTCTGACATGCTAGAGGGTATGCATTTGCACATTTTTCAGTAGTTAGAATAGTTAGAAAACCCGCAGGACCGGATTAGGGTTTCTGCAGGGTCTAAGGCCGGGGAACTTGGCATCAACATCGTTTGCCGCCAAGATCTTCAGCCAGGAGGTCGATGGCCAGGGACCTTGCCGTCTACTTCCTGTAAGCGGCAATCGATGTGGCCGCCTACTCCTATATGAACAGAAATGGCTATTTATGGTGTTTTATCGATAATGCATGCGTGGTATCATACGAGGTGCACTAAGTGCACATGGTTCTCGTGTTTAGCATACAAGATATGCTGTTAAGTGTTTACTTCGGTGACTGCGCGTTGTGTATGCAAGTCAGTTGGGTTCACGTGTAGTGGACCAATGGTTACTTGTGGTTTACGTGAGGTTTCACGTGGTTTGTGTGTGACGTGCACGTGGTTTTGTGTACGTGGCGAGTAGTACGACGCCTACCGTGGTTACCTCTCCAGTTGGGTGCCCCAGGTTCTTTGTGAGCCAGGCTGTTAGCTTGGGGCTTTGTCCCGGTACTTGTGTTGTACCGTCGAGGTCTGTGTCGTCTGACCTGGACACCCTCACTCTTGTGTTAGAGTTGTACGTCCGGCTGAGGGAAAGACGACAGTGGGACAGTGACAGTTGTGGTTGTTTTAGTCACTTGTAGCGCGCTCGTAGTTGGGGGTACGGACACCAGTAGACGTACTGGACCCCAGCTAGTCCTTTTTCCAGTGCCTCACTCTAGCGAGCCCAGGCTAGGGTCTCTGGAGGTGCCAGGCATGGGCCTGTGACCGTGTGGTCTGCAGGTTGTGGTGGTTTAGTTGGTCTCCACAGTTGTTTGACCTTTTTACATGGAGCGGCAGCTGGACCTTTCGTCCGTGGCTGCGAGACTGAGAGGTGGACCTGTGTTAGTTTGTCCGAGTCAGTTTCTAGTGTCGCAAACCAGTTCACGTGGCTCGTGTTGGCTGACTCTACTTTGGCTTGTACACCTGTTTGGGTTTGCCGTTTAGTTATTACTGTTGTTTCTCGTAGTCGGCAGACGGTGAGTAGTTTTACAACTTTACTTACCTGCTTAGCTGTTTTATATATTGTTAGTACTGTTTACTGTTTCGTACCTGTGGTTTGTGGTTTGTTCGGCTTTGGGGGAGTTCCTTACTGAGCCAGTGACTAGAGAGGCTCACCCCTACCCCCACAGGTGAGGGCGAGGAGGACGTTTCCCGTTCGATGTCCAGTTCTGGGCCGCGTCGTAGCGGTGCAGGGTCAGTACCTCCAGCAGAATAGTTCCAGCAGAGTAGTACTTCAGCAGTGTAGCCTTGTAGTTTTGTAGTTGTTTACTTTCTTTTGTTGTACCTCGGGGTATGCCCCAGACTTTTGTACACCTTTACAGTTTTAATGGATTATGGCTATGTAAATTGTGAAAAATTATATATGAAATGTGATGTGT
Organism: Colocasia esculenta; assembly: GCA_014218235.1. Classification (NCBI taxonomy): domain Eukaryota; kingdom Viridiplantae; phylum Streptophyta; class Magnoliopsida; order Alismatales; family Araceae; genus Colocasia; species Colocasia esculenta. The sequence continues at coordinate 135,078,066 of CM024754.1, forward strand.
TCCTTTATGTTTACACGGACTGTGGTTTGGTATCCCTTGCGAGGCTTCGGCCCGTTCGCGGGAGGCGGACTCGGATCAAGTACGTTATTAGTTTAACGGGCTTGACCGAGGCGTTCCGTCACATTGGGAGTATCCCGCTATTACGGGAGATCAAGGGTCGACAGCCACCGCGGGTGCCACCGATGCGGTTCGAGAGGAGGTTCCTTCTGTAGGGCAGACCAACGCTGCCGACGAGGGCCAAGCTGGCTCCAAGGAGGATCACCTCCCCCTGATGCAATCACTGAAGGCGAAGGCTCCACTGTAACCTTCGGCATCATTTTTAGAGGTGGCCCTGGAGCGACTTCAAGAGGGCCCGTCAAGGGATCTGCCACCCTGCCCCAAAGCTTCTCACCTTGAGGTGTTGGCGTGGTGCCAGGGTCAAGGCACCGGGGATGCCCTAGAGTGCTCAGAGGAGGTCTACCAGGACCAGCGCGTCAACGAGGATGAGTCAATCGACGTAGGGGCTCTGGTAGACGGTGTAGCGCACTCCTTAGGAGTGCTCAAGAGGTTGGCTTTACGGGCTCAGAACCATCAACAAATGTGGGATGCTGAGTTCGCCTTTTGCAAGGAGCTCCAGGCACAACATCAGAGTAGGGAGGCCGAGTTGAAACAGGAGGTGAAGAACCTCCAAGATACACTACGCACCTTCGAGCTCAATCTCGCCGTTGCTTGGGCGGAGAAGGAGGTGCTTTCCAACGTCCTATCCGTGGCCAAGGCCAGTGGCGTGACCGAATACAAGGCAGGGCCGATCTTCAAGGAAGACTTGGAGCAATACGATGCCCTTTTCTATAAGATGGGTCTTGGTGCTGGGGAGGACCGAGGATGAAGGCTAGCTTCGATCGAGTACACTCGTGAGGCCTTCGAAGCTGCCCTTCGCGAGTGCCGACGATGGACCCAGGATCCGCGCATAGATGTAGTGTGTTTCTCGCACTTCCAGGCAGGGCGGATGACCCCTGGGAACAATGGCGTCGGCCCCTCCGAGCAGGCCCCTTGAATGTATCTTCTTCCTCTTTTTGGTAGCTCGTTGTGAACGAGCGCTTTTGTAAGAAGAACCTGAATAGATTCCTCTTTTTGAGCACTCAAATGGCTTTCTTTTTCTATCTTCTTTCCTTTGCATTTGTTCTGTTTGAATCAGAATTCCTCAGTCTTTCTAAAGGGTTCGTGGTTACCGCGTAGGTCGTTTGGAACTGAGAAAAGTCCCGACTAGGGGTTTGCACTGAACACCTTTGGCTTTAGGGTTTAGGTATCGCACTAGTCTTTCGAGCTAAAAAGCCTCGACTAGAGATGTCCTAAATACCCTTTCGACCAGACTGAAAGAATGTAAAGAAGAGAAGTAGGATGCCCTTCAAGAGGCTTTTACAAATAATAAACCTTTAGATTGGATACGTGCCAGGTCCTGTGTATGGCTTCGCCACTAGGAGTAGTCAGCTTGTAGGAGTCTTTTCCAAGAACCTGGGCAACCTGATAAGGTCCTTCCCATTTCGGGGCGAGTTTGCTAATTGCTTTTCGGGGATCCGATGCCGAGCAACGACGTACAACAAGGTCACCTTCGAAGAAGCGCCGCTCCCAAACCTGGGAATTGTAGTATTGTGTGAGTCGCTGTTGGTAGGAGACTAGCCTAATGCTGGCGTCGCCTTGGCGTTCGCTGAGCCTGTCTAGGTTCTCCCGAAGTACACGGTTGTTATCTACTTCGTCGAAGTGTGTTGTTCGAATGGTTGGGAGAGCAACTTCTAAGGGCACGACAGCTTCTGTGCCGTGGGCCAAATGAAAGGGAGTCTCCCCGGTGGCCACCCGAGCAGTTGTTCGGTGACACCATAGCACGTTGGGGAGCTCTTCGATCCATGAACCGCCTGCAGCTTCAACCCTTGTGTATATCCCGTGTAGCTGTGTTCGGTTGGCATTTTCAACCAGACCGTTTGCTTGGGGATGCGCTACTGAAGTGAAGTGGTTGTAGATGCTGAGCTCAGAGCATTTTTGATTGAAGAATGTGCTGTCAAACTACTTCCCGATGTCGGAGGTGATCACCTTTGGGACGCCAAACCGGCAAAGGATGTTCTTCCAACGAACTTCCATGCGGCCTAGTCGGTGATTGAAGCGACAGGTTCGACCTCGATCCATTTGGTGAAGTAGTCGATGGTGACGAACAAGAATTTCTTCCGCCCTTGTGCTTTTGGGAAAGGACCCAAGATGTCAATTCCCCATCTAGCAAAAGGACGGGGCTCGAACAAAGTGTGCATCTATTCGGCTGGCTACTTGATGAGCTATCCGAACTTTTGGCACTCCGGACACTTCCTGGCGTAGGACATGCAGTCCTTTTGTAGGGAAGGCCACTAGAACCCTTCTCGGAGAATGCTATGCGCCAATGTTCAGCCCCCCAAGTGGCTTCCGCACAGGCCTTCATGGACCTCTTCGATGGCCGGTGTTGCCTCTATGGGGCTACGGCACCGCAGAAGAGGTCTTGAGAGGGATCGTCTGTACAGATGGCCTTCAATGATAGTGAACTTTTAGCAGCGTAGCCTGATCTTGTGAGCCTCACTTTGGTCGGGCGGAAGCTCTCCGTGAAGCAGATAGGCCATGAGGGGATCCATCCAGCTTAGCGCTGGAGGGCTAGCCTCAATAGCTGCTACATCTACTTTGGTGCTTAGTGAAGCGAGCTCTTCTATGAAAATGGAGCGAGAGGGGGCGATGTCGCCCGAAGATGCCAGCTTGGCAAGTGCATCGGCCCGCGCGTTCTACTCCCATGGGACATGTATAACTTCAAAGTAGAGGAGTCCCTCTGTTCGGCTCTTGACCTGCTGGAGGTATTGCGCCATGTGGGGATCTCTTGCTTTAGAGTGTCCATTCACCTGGCTAGAGACCAACTGTGAATCACTGAAGACCCGTAGTCGAAGTGGTCCAAGGTGCCTAGCCATTCGGATTTCGAACAGAAGTGCTTCGTACTCAGCTACGTTGTTGGAGGCCGTGAAGCGGAATCCGAGGGCATACTGAAACTCCAGACCTTCCGTGGAAGTAAGCACTAGGCCTGCTCCACTTCCTGTGATATAGGATGATCTATCGACGTAGAGCTCCCATGGGGGCTCGTCTGCCAATGGGGGATCCTACTCGGTCAGGAGAGTAAATTCTGCCACGAAGTCTGCCAGCGCCTGCACCTTGATGGTCGTCCTTGGATGGTAGCTGATATCAAATTCACCAAGCTCGATTGACCATTTGACAAGACTGTCGAAAGCCTCCGGACGCTGAAGGATGAGCTTCAATGGCTGGTCGGTAAGGACCGTGATCGGATGGGCCTGGAAATAAAACCTGAGCTTCCGTGTGGCTGTTACTAGTACCAGAGCAAGCTTCTCTGCCCGAGGGTAGCTTCTTTCAGCTTCTTGAAGGACCCTACTGATGTAGTAGATAGGATGTTCTGCTGCTGCCTCTTCCTTAATCAACACTACACTGATGGAGTGTTTGGTTACCGAAAGGTACACGAACAAGGGCTCCCCGAGCATAGGTTTGAGAGAACAGGTGGGGTTGCCAGGAACACCTTCAGCTCGGTGAAGGCTGCTTCACAAACCTCGGTCCACCGTACATGCCCCCCTTGCTGTGAGGTGCCTTTGGGGACTTGCAGCAATTTGAAGAAGTTAAAACTCCTTTCTGCTGCTTGAAACATGAAACGGTTGAGCGCGGCGAGGTGTCCAGTGAGTCGTTGGGCATCGCGTACTGTCTTGGGACTGCTCATCTCTAGTATGGCTTGGATTTTTTCGGGGTTGGCCTCCATTCCCCTATTAGAAACGAGGAAACTGAGGAACTTACCAGAGCGAACTACGAATGCACACTTCGAGGGATTGAGCTTCATATTGTACCTTCGCAGGGTTGCGAAGGTTTCTTCGAGGTCGATAATGTGGTCGGCGCTCGGGAGCTTTTTGACCGGCATATCATCGACGTAGACCTCCATATTACGTTCGATCTGCTGCTCAAACATCTTGTTGACCAGCCGCTGGTATGTCGCACCTGTGTTCTTCAGACCAAAATGCATCCTTGCAAAATAGTAGAGGCCAAGGTCGGAGACGAATGTGGTGGCATCCTGGTCCAGAGGATGAATGCTGATCTGGTGGTAACCAGAATAAGCATCTAGGAAGCTGAGGGGCTCGTGTCTAGATGTAGCATCCACCAGCTGGTTGATGCACGACAAAGGGAAGTTGTCCTTAGGCGTGGCTTTGTTGAGATCCTTGTATCCACACACCTCGCCATTTGCCATTGGCTTTGCATACAAGGACTACGTTGGAATCCATCTTGGGCATTGAGCTTCCCGAGGATCCCAACAGTCGGCTTTTGACCACGTGATACTGGATCACGGTCTGCCATTCGCGATTGACGGGTCTCCGCCTTTGTTGGACCGGGGCACTTTTGGGTCCAGTCGTAGACGATGCACCACCACCTCCGAAGAAATACCAGGCAGATCTTCGTCAGACCACGCGAACACGTCCAAATTGGCTAGTACGAATGTCATGTCCCGAGAATTACACAGCGGATATTATTAATTCATTCGAAAATAATTCGAGACGATAACCCTAGATGTGAACAGTCGGCAAATAAGCCTCTAGCTAGCATGCACTAAATGTACAACAACATACATCATTATAGGGCCCAAATATTAAACTCAACTAACCTTTTATTCAAATCTCAACTCATTGTATTCCAATTGGAAACTATTACAGGACTAAGACTCAATAAAAAGAGAAATTATATTTATTCCTCACTTCCTACTACATGAGTCTAATGCTCAGCAAACTAACTATAACTAGACTCATAGTTGGAACGCTCTTCACTCAGACGCATTCCGATCCTCGACTTGCTCTTCCTCTTGAACTTCATAGACACCTAGATTGGGTAAAAGTAGGGATGAGCAAACTAGTCCAGTAGGATTATATCTCAATGTGCAGGCATGATATAAATGATTAGCAATTTAGAACTAGGTAGCACGATGAATGTCATGATATGCATGTGCCAATAAAACTCGTTAAACATGATACATGAACCAGCTAGATAGAGTGATCATGATAGAATAGGATCTAGAAGGATATAACAAGATAGAACTAGCAATAAATCACTTTGTACAAGCACGCAAGATTTCACTTGATATCAATGGCTTTCAAGAACGCAAGATATCACTAATTGCAATAAATGCAGGATGGCCATATCACGCAGGCAAGCAAGCACGCACGAGCACGATAATGTAACACTAATCAGGGATGTAGACACTAATGTACACCAAGAAAAGATCCATCAAGAATGTACACTAGGACACGTGTATGTGGTTATTGGATCTATCATTCAACACGACACACACGACTCCCAGCGTAGATGCAATGCCAGTAATCATTATACCCCATGGTTAACAGTATATTTATGACTCTCCGTCATTGGGGCTAGACTGGAGCCCTTGGACACTCGCCGTGCCCGGTCAGCATCTCACTTAAATTTTAAATGTAGATACCCATAGTCATTAATAATGGCCAATGAGAGTTTCAATAAGTATGCGTGTGTAATGTCATGTTCATGATGATGATGAGAATAAGTAATAAGTAAATTGAACATGATTTCATGAGAACAATGGTCAAGAGATAAATTTGGCAGCATAACGGCACGATTTATACTTTAGTTCAATTTTTATATTAATGGATTTAGTCTAGATTGTAAATCACACTCACGAGAACAAGATGAGAGAGGACGTGCATGCTATCTCCAGGGAACTTCAATGGTACAACCAACTCGTTGGCCATGTCGGAATCCATGGTCAGAGGAAATTTACGCAGGCCTTGGAGAATAGTCACTAGTCTACCGACTTCGAACAACCGGTAAGAGCTTCCAAATTCCCAAGAAAGGGCTGCCTAGACGTGTAAGTGTGTATGATGTACGCACGTCTCAATCCACAACCATCGTTTTAAACTCGTGGAAAACACTTAACAATATGACATGAATAAAACTATGTGCTTAACTATCATGGTTTGCAAGATTTTAAGATAAAATTATCATTTAAACATGGTAGACCCTAGGAAGATTAAATCATAAGTAGCATGAATGATCACGTCATTACGAAAGCACTTAGAATAGTATTCGTGTAATTAAAGCTTTTTAAATGTTTTACCACTTTTAAGCCATTAAAATAACCATCATGCAATGATCAGACCTAAGACATGGGAATTACACACTAAATATCATATTTAAATAGACTCAGTATAGCGGTAAGATTTGCAAGAAAATAAGTAGTTTCATGTAAAATCCTGAGATCGCAATGGACACTTGTAATGGTCGTGACGGGTGAGATCAGAACGCGACAAGGGGATGTGAAGAACGCGACAAGGCAGTCAGAACAGGCAGAGAGATAGCGACGGGGTGCTCGTCGTGTTCAGAACACGACGGGTTAGCTGTCGCGACAAGACCTCAGAATGCGGCCTATTGGGCCGTCGCGTTCACAGGGTCTGCGCTTGAATCCGATAGAGAAAGGATAGTGCTTTGGATTGCGGACCAGACTTTCCTTCTTTTGACACAGGGTTGTTCTAAAATTAAGAACAAATTGTACAGTGTATGAAAAATCACGAAACTAGTTTTAAACCAACCTAGACATGCAAGGGTGCTTCCAGTAAATCGGAATTAGAAAAGAAGGATGATTTCGACAGGCTTTAATTAAGTCAAACACAAACGTAAAACCAAGTGCAACCTGAAAACATAGTATCAAGCAGTGACTCTCTTGCCATGCTCATAACTCTCTAACTAATGATATTTAGACAAAATGTTCAACACAAGACATGACGAGGACAACTAGTAGAAAAATGTTCATGTTGTGTGTTTGCTCTAATTCGGTCTTGAATCACATGCAACATATAAAGAATGGGAAAAGCCCTGACAGTGTACGACTTGAGGAAAATGCTTATAATTCAAAATTTACTCATTGGAGTTCGATGAAACCAATGGGACATGAAGTTAACTTGATGCTCTACACATTGGTATAGGATATGTTAAGGTTTGGCCCGATAAAACCTACCTTCTGGGTTGAAGAAGTCCCATTTTTCCTAAAAACCCGTGTTCAGAACACTTGGAGGAAAATGCCTAATACTCCATGTATACTGCATGGAATTTGGGCATTCCACTTGGGTTAGAATGTAGACTCGACCCTCTTTCCAGGGGTATAGGCCTTGCAAGGTTTGGTTAGGGTTTGACCTACCTTTGGTCAACATCAAGTGGACGGTTTGTGCAGGTCGCAGCAGACAAGAAGGGGATGAAGAACGGCTTGGTGTGGACGATCTCCTACTCCCCAGCCGCCAAGAACTGCTCCACACGACCCCAACAAGATGTAAACTCATCCGCAAGGGTTTTCTGAAGAGTATTTAAGCATCAATGGTATTTAGGAGTCCTATTGTAACTAGGAAAAGAAGAGTTGCGGTTTTGACTTACTAGTTTCCTATTTTGATGATTTCTTCCTCCATTTGAGTGTGTGAGGCTTTAGGAAACCTCCAACCATAGTTAAGCACGAATTTGGGTTGCCAAGAAAGCATGTTCTCATCCCAATTCAACACTAATTGCCTCCTTCTAATTTCAGCCTATTTATGGTTACGAATTTCCATGTATTTTCTAGCTTCATTTGATTTTGGGGTCATATGCCGTCCATTGGCCTAATTCAGATATTGGGTCATTAATATATAATGTTGGAAGTCTCTCCAACACTTTTATTTAATTTTTGGTTGCGTCGTACTTCCGTGTTAACGGTTTTCCGACTTGTTTCCTAATTTGGATAATCAGTCACAATAACTCTTAAATCTAGTTCAAATGATTTTTATTGACCCAAATCTATTGATGGGTCATTAGAGTATATTATTTGAAGTCCATATATGATTTTTATTTAATTTTCTGACTCCTCCAGGTACGTGTGATAATGATTTTTCGACTTATTCATGAATTACGATAATAAGTCGCGAAACACTTTAAACTTGGCTAATCTGGTTTTTCTTGGCACAAATGTCTTTGTGAAACATTTAGGAATAATTTGTGGAGTTGATTTATAATTTGTACAGAATTTTATGACATATTTTAGCACGTATGATAATGATACGTATGTTTTAAATACTCTGATATTATGAAAATGATTTATTTCTATTTATTTATATGTTATGTAATTAAAATTTCCGGGGTGCTACACCCTCCTCCCACTTAAGAGATTTGGTCCCCAAATTCATTCATCATTAATTGGATTTTGAAAGTTATGATCCTTGAGTTGGTTCCAGATTTATTCCTCTAACTTGTTTCAATCATCATGGATGCTAGTCCAACATCTACACCTATGGCTACCCATATTATTCATTTGGTTCCTTCCACTCCTATTTTCCTTTCACGGTTGTTATAACTCCATCTTGATCCACCAGATGAACTATGGTATATTACTAGATTATTCCTTCCTAATTTCTCCTTATGATCTCCCCCACTTAGAAATGTACTAATAAGAAAACATCATAAGATCAGTCTAAGGGGTTTAATAATCATACCTCCTTCCGGGAGCTCCGCTTGCGTTATTGCATTCACGCGTCCTGGAAGCTTTACCCCTCCGTGGTTCCTTCCAACTTGGTCTTTTAGCATGCGCCAGTTCGGTATACGATGTTCATGACTCCCACATCGCAAGCAAGCCTCGACCTTCTTCCAGCACTTGTCCGCTTGGTTCCCAAGCTTGTTGCAAAATTTACAATACTCCACCGTGATTGTTTCTTCTACTTTGATCTTTTTCTCCATGCCATAGTCCTTCCCAATGGTTGGCCTTTTGTTGTTGTTATTGGGGAAAGTTCCAGTTGTATCGACTGCTCCCCTTTTTGTAAAGGTCGGCTTTGAGATGTCCTTTCCCCTCATGCCTTCCACCTTCGCCATAGTATCTTCTACCAGTTGAGCTCTTTGGACCATCTCAATGTAGGTTTGGATGTTGTGTGGTCCTAGCTTTTCAATGAACATGGGACTGAGCCCATCCATGAAACGGTTAGCCTTTAGTCTTTTAGTTCCCTCCAGGTGTGGGGCATACAAAGCCAGACGCGCGAACTGGGCCTCATACTCAGCCACAGACATTCCTTTCTGCTTCAGTGCGGCAAACTCCGCTGCCTTCTTTTCCTTAACTCTTTCAGAGAAGTATTTTCCTTGGAAGATCTCTAGAAATCCTGCCCACTCCAGTTTGCCAAAATTAGGCAGGTGGGCCGATGTGGCCTTCCACCATATTCGGGCATCCTTAGTGAATTGAAAAGTGGCTAGTACAACTTCTCCCTATTCGTGCATTGCATGACTTGGAGATCCTTTCTATCTCCTCCTGCCAATTTTCTGCCTCGTCTGGATTAGGGGATCTAGAGAAGCGAGGGGGTTCAAACTCCTAAAGTTGTAGTGTAAATCACCCGCTCCATTCCTAGCAGCAGCAGCAGCCTGATTTCTAGCCTGAACCATATTTTGTAAAGCCTAAGTCAATCCAGCCACGGTTTCTTGCATAGCTTGCCACTGGTTGCGAGCCATTGCAGTTGAGTGTAAGAGTTATGAAGTTTCCTGAGAAAATGATGGAAACCAATTATTGTCTCTAGATACATTATCAGAGTCAATGGGTAGGAGTGTTTTAATTCTTGCTAACATATTCCCAGTCTCTACCCATTCTCACTAGGTAGTGTATTTAATTTCCATGACCTAGGTTCCATAGGTATCTCCTATTCTTGAGACATATATCCAATTTGGTATTCCTAGGCTCTGATACCACTAAACTGTCACGTCCCGAGAATTACGCAGCGGATATTATTAACTCATTCGAAAATAATTCGAGAAGATAACCCGAGATGTGAACAGTCGGCAAATAAGCCTCTAGCTAGCATGCACTAAATGTACAACAACATACATCATCATAGGGCCCAAATATTGAACTCAACTAACCTTTTATTCAAATCTCAACTCATTGTATTCCAAATGAAACTATTACAGGACTAAGACTCAATAAAAATGGAAATTACATTTATTCCTCACTTCCTACTACATGAGTCTAATGCTCAAAGCAAACTAACTACAACTAGACTCATAGTTGGAACGCTCTTCACTCGGACGCATTCCCATCCTCGACTTGCTCTTCCTCTTCTAATTCATAGTCACCTAGATTGGGTAAAAGTAGGGGATGAGCAAACTATCCCATTAGGATTTATATCTCAATGTCAGGGCAATGATATAAGTGATTAGCAATTTAGAACTAGGTAAGCACGATGAATGTCATGATATGCATGTGCGAATAAAACTCGTTAAAACATGATACATGAACCAGCTAGATAGAGTGGATCATGATAGACAGATCTAGAATGATATAACAAGATAGAACTAGCAATAGATCACTTTGTACAAGCACGCAAGATTTTACTTGATGTCAATAGCTTTCAAGAACGCAAGATATCACTAATGCAATAAATGCAAGATGGCCATATCACGCAAGCAAGCAAGCACGCACGATAATGTAACACTAATCAGGCACGTGGACACTAATGTACATCAAGAAAAGATCCATCAAGAATGTACACCAGGACACGTGTATGTGTTATTGTATCTATCATTCACACGACACGCACGACTCCCAGTGTAAATGCAACGCCAGTAATCATTATACCCCATGGTTACAGTATATTTATGACTCTTCATCATTGGGGCTAGACTGGAGCCCTTGGACACTCGCCGTGCCCGGTCAGCATCTCACTTAAATTTTAAATGTAGATACCCCTCATTAAATAATGGCCAATGAGAGTTTCAATAAGTAAGCATGGTAATAAACCCCATGTTAGAATATGTTAAATGGACTAAATCAGTAGACTACCAACAACCCGGACTAGTCATTTTCAGAGCTCGAGATGGAAAAGAACTCTGAAGTTAAGCATGCTCATTGGGAGTAGTCCCAGGATGGGTGACCTTCTTGGGAGTCTACAACTGGCACGGTTGTTGGGCCTTTGCTGGTTGGGTCGTCACAAATGGTATCAGACTTACCCAGCCGGAAGTGCAGGAACTAAGTGCCACACAGAGAAAAGTGCTACGCTATGGGAGCCACCTCTTGAAGCCATAATGGTGCAAGTGCTACATAGTGGGAGCCACCTCTTGAGCCTGTGGCGGCCACCTCTAGAATCCTGCTTGCCTGGGGTTTGATTGTGTGCTATATGTGAATAGCGACGAGGACGTCGCTTATATAAGAGGGGTAGATTATAACACCCCATGTTAGAATATGTTAAATGGACTAAATCAGTAGACTACCAACACCCGGACTAGTCATTTTCAGAGCTCGAGATAGAAAAGAACTCTGAAGTTAAGCGTGCTCAGTTGGGAGTAGTCCCAGGATGGGTGACCTTCCTGGGAAGTCTACCAATTGGCACGGTTGTTGGGCCAGTTTCCTGGTTGGGTCGTCACATGTATGTCATGATGATGATGATCATGAGAATAAGTATAAGTAAATTGAACATGATGTCATGAGAACAATGGTCAAGAGGTAAATTTGGCAGCATAACGACACGATTTATACTTTAGTTCAATCTTTATATTAATGGCTTTAGTCTAGATTGTAAATCACACTCACGAGAACAAGATTAGAGAGGAAGTGCATGCTATCTCCAGGGAACTTCAATGGTACAACCAACTTGTCGGCCATGTGGGAATCCACGGTCAGAGGAGATTTATGGAAGCCTTGGAGAACAGGTCACTAGTCTATCGACTCGGAACGACTGGTAGAGAGCTTCCAAATTCCCAAGAAAGGGTTGCCTAGACGTGTAAGTTGTAGTGATGTACGCGTGTCTCAATCCACAAACCATCGGTTTTAAACTCGCTGAAACACTTAACAATATGACCAGAATAAAACTATGCGCTTTAACTAATCATGGTTTGCAAATTTTAAGATAACAATTATCATTTAAACATGGTAGACCAGTAGGAAGATTAAATCATAAGTAGCATGAATGATCATGTCATTACGAAAGCAATTAGAATAGTATTCGTGTAATTAAAGCTTTTTAATGGGTTTTACCACTTTTAAGCCATTAAAATAACCATCATGCAATGATCAGACCTAAGACATGTGAATTACACACTAAATATCATATTTAATAGACCTCAGGTATAGCGGTAAGATTTGCAAGAAAATAAGTGTTTCATGTAAAAATCCTGAGATCGCACGGGGTCAGATTAGAACGCGACAAGGGGATGTGAAGAACGCGACAAGGTAGTCAGAACAGGCAGAGAGATAGCGACAGGGCGCTCGCCACGTTCAGAACGTGACGGGTTTTCTGTCGTGAAAAGACCTCAGAACGCGGCCTATCAGGCCATTGCGTTCACAGGGTCTGCGCCTGAATCCAACAGAGAAAGGATAGTGCTTTGGATTACGGACAAGACTTTCCCTATTTTGACGCAGGGTTGTTCTAAAATTAAGAACAAACTGTATAGTGCATGAAAAATCATGAAACTAATTTTTAACCGACCTAGACATGCAAGGGTGCTTCCAGTAATAGGAATTAGGAAACAAGGATTGTTTCGACAGGCTTTAATCAAGTTAAACACAAACGTAAAACCAAGTGCAACCTGAAAACGCAGTATCATGCAGCGACCCTCTTGCCATGCTTATACCTCTCTAACTAATGATATTTAGACAAAATGTTCAACACAAGACATGATGAGGACAACTAGTAGAAAAACTTTCATGTTGTGTGTTTTCTCTAATTCGGTCTTGAATCACATGCAACATATAAAGAAAAATCCTTGACAGTGCGCGACTTGAGGAAAATACTTATAATTCAAAATCTACTCATTGGAATTCGATGAAACCAGTGGGATACGAAAGTTAACTTGATGATCTACACATTGGTATAGGATATGTTAAGTTTTGGCCAGAGAAAAGCTACCTTCTGCGTTGAAGAAGTCCCATTTTTACAGAAACCCGTGTTCAGACCACTTGGAGGAAAATGCCTAATACTCCATGTATACTGCATGGAATTTGGGCATTCCACTTGGGTTAGAACGTAGACTCGACCCTCTTTCCAGGGTATAGGCCTTGCAAGGTTTGGTTAGGGTTTTACTTACCTTTGGTCGACTTCAAGTGGACGGTTTGTGCAGGTCGCAGAAGACGAGAAGGGAAGAAGAACGGCTTGGTGTGGACGATCTCCTGCTCCCCAGCCGCCAAGAACTCCTCCACACGACCCCAACAATATGTAAACTTGTCCCCAAGGGTTTGGTGAAGAGTATTTTAAGCATCCATGGTATTTAGGAGTCCTATTGTAACTAGGAAAGAAGAGTTGCAGTTTTGGCTTACTAGTTTCCTATTTTGAGGATTTCTTCCTCCATTTGAGTGTGTGAGGCTTTAGGAAACCTCCAACTATAGTTAAGCACGAATTTGGGTTGCCAAGAAAGCACGTTCTCCTCCCAATTCAACTCTAATTGCCTCTTTCTAATTTCACCCTATTTATGGTTACGATTTCCATGTATTTTCTAGCTTCATTTGATTTTTGGGTCATATGCCGTCCATTGACCCAATTCAGATATTGGGTCATTAATATATAATGTTGGAAGTCTCTCCACACTTTTATTTAATTTTTGGTTGCGTCGTATTTCCGTGTTAACGGTTTTTTCGACCTGTTTCCTAATTTGGATAATCAGTCACAATAACTCTTAATCCTAGTCCAAATGATTTTTATTGACCCAACTCTCTTGATGGTCATTAGAGTATATTATTTGAAGTCCATATATAATTTTTATTTCATTTTCTGACTCCTCCAAGTATGTGTGATAATGATTTTTCGACTTATTCAAGAATTACGATAATAAGTCGCGAAACACTTTAAACTTGGATAATCCGATTTTTCTTGGCACAAATTTCTTTGTGAAACATTTAGGAATAATGTGTGGGGTTGGTTTATAATTTTTACGGAATTGTTCGACGTATTTTAGCACGTATGATAATGATAGGTATGTTTTAAATACTCTGATACTATGGAAATGATTTATTTCTATTTATTTATATTGTTATGTAGTTAAACTTTCCGGGGTGCTACGAGGAAAGCCTTATAGCATTGTTGTTCGGCTTCTGGCAGTAGTGTACCAATATGAAGGACGTGTTCGGGGTCGTCGTCCACCCGAATAGGAAGCAGGTGCTCGGCAGGAGTTCCCCTGCTGGTGGAAGGTTGATCGGCTGGCGGGGGTATGGCCTCCGGAGCTGCGAGGGGCTACTTGTCTCTCAAATAGAGGACATAGCACTGTCACGACTTGCGCTGATTACCGAGCACCTCACCGATGCCACAGGGGTGGGGAACTTCATCTTCTGATGGACAGATGAAGGTATTGCTTTGATTCATCCAATCAGGCCCCTGCTGAGGATGGCATTGCATCCGGGCATGCTTCAGATAACCAAGAAGTCTACCATCTTGGTTACATTCTTCGGAGCCATCCCAATTGTGATTGGGAGGCGCGCTCGTCCCCTAGGTTGAACCGAGACCCCTGAGAAGCCGAATAGAGGTGACTCTACTAGGGTGAGTTGGTCGGTCTTCAAACCCATAAGAAAAGAGCAGTCGTAAGCCAACACATCCAGGGCGCTTCCATTATCCACCAAAATCCGGCACATGGTACAGTGATTGATGGTGGCCGAGACGACCAACGCATCAGTGTGTGGAGTATAGCCTCCTCGGATCGTATGCATGCAGGACTGGGGGGATAAGGGGTGGGGCGAGGCGCCGGGGGCCTGTCCACCAATTTCACTCGCCGAGCGTAGTCGTTTTGACTTTGGTTGCTTTCTCCGCCTGCGCTAAAACTTCCTGCGATCACGTTGATCTCCTGCCCACTTGGCTAATTGTTGATGGGCTGTTCAGGGGTCCGTTCTCGGGGACTTGGGCAGTCTTCATTGCGGCACACATACCGTCCAAGGTAGTCGCACTTGATCATGGACTCAATCTCATCCTTGAGCTGATGGCACTCGGAGGTGTCGTGGCCGTGGTCACGGTGGAAGCGACAGTACTTGTCCTGGTTGGGCCTTCGGGGATCATAGCGCATCCTTGGTGGCCACCGAACATACTGCTCATCCCGGATTTTGGCTAGGATCTGTTCGGGAGCCACGGTGAGCGGGGTGTACTCGGTGAAGGGGCTTGGTCGGCGCGGTGAGTCCCCGTTGCGCCGGCCCTTCTTCCGATCACAGTTAGAATCATTGTCGGAAGGCCTCTTCTTGTTCGATTGCTTGCCCTGCTCTGCTCGGCCGGTTGCCAGGCTCTCCTCACACACAGTGTGTAGCTGGGCAGTGGAGAGGAGCTCGGTTAGGGTGGAGGGTTGTTGGACCCCCAGCGTCCTTTAGAGAAAACCATCGCGAGTGCCCTGAATGAGGGCACTAGTGGCTATGGGGATGTCGAGGTGTGGGATTCGCAGTTCTTCAACTCAGAACCTTTTGACGTAGTCCCAGAGTGCTTCGCCCTTCCTCTGCCGAACAGATAGGAGCTAAGCCGCAGTGCGCGGCTGCGATCTTCCACCCAGAAAGTTGTCCCGAAAGGACTTCTTCAACTAGTGGAAGGAGGAAATGGAGCTCACTGGGAGGGCTTCGAACCATGCCCGGGCAGTCTCCTTCAGGGTGGCCGGAAAGGCCCGGCATTTGGCCACGTCTGATGCTCCGTGGAACACCATGTGCGACTCAAATCCGTGGATGTGATTAGTGGGGTTGGAAGTGCCGTCTTAGGGAGCGATGGTAGGCAGTGGTAGCTTCGGTGAGACCTAGGCTTCCAGGATCTCCACGGTAAACGGGGAGCGGAAGTCCAGGTCTTCATCCGTCACAGTTTTGCCCTCTACCCTTTGGACCATCGTGTCCACGTGGCGCTCCAGATCAATGATGCGACGGAGGTGTCTTGCTAACTTCTGGTCGGAGTGCACGGAGCCCTCGCATTTGGACCTGTGGGAGTTGGCACCCACGATAGAACGAGGGGGAGGCGGACCCACCACGAAGCGGCAGGGTGAGTTGTCCTGCCGCTCCAGTGTCCGACGTGCTGATGGGGCCCGGTGCGATCATCGGGGCGATTCTGCCTGCTGTTCCTGCGGCGCTGGAGGGGCACGGGATCCTCGATGGGACGATTCCGCATGCTGCTCTAGTGGCGGGGGAACTGTCAGGACCGGCTGTACAGCCAACTAGGCCTAGAGGCCCTAGCAAAACCCTACAAGATGGTGCATCTGCCCCTAAAGCTCTGCTATGTCCAGGGTGGTTACTGGCACAGCAGCAGCAGGGACATCACAGGTTCCACCGGTGGGAGCGACGGCGATGTTGACAGGGGGGACTCTTTCGCATGAGTCCGTATGCGACTGTCGAGACCTCGTCGCCCTGCTGCCTGGGTTCTAGTGAGAGGAACGTCTGCGAGCCATGGCTGATGTCGTTCCCACAGAGGACGCCAAAGATGTGGTGGTGTTTTCCTATTTGGGCTGGAGCCAAACGGGCCTCCAGTAAGAGATGAAGGAAGACGATCACCGGTGCGAATGGTAGCCTACAAGACCAGAACAGGATCAGGGGGGCCCGGTTGAAGAACTGGGGGGAACCCTCTGATGCCTAAGTCAGATGACTGTAGAAAGGCTTGAAGTAGAAGGGTTCGCTGGTGTGTGCCTCGCATGGAGGTAAGTCTATGGCAAGGGTTGTGTTACCTTTGCATGGGGTATACCTGTGCCGAAGGTTCCGAAATGGTTGGGTGTGCTTTCCGTTTGATGATGCCTAAAAGGGTGCACCGTTTAGCATCCTTAGCGGGGAGGTTACACGTTGAGGCACCCGTTGGGGACCCTTGTGTTAATGCTCCCTTGAACGTGGGGCGTGTGCAACGCTGCAGCAATAACAGCCATTGGGAGGCGAGGATGTTCCCTGCTCTCCCCAGTCAAGAGGTGCCGAATAGGGAGCCTGTTCGGCAACTGTGTTTTATGCTCGGTACCTGGAGGCGCAGCTTGTGTTGAGGGAGCTGCAGCGTGCTTCGAGCAGGACCTGTTCGGTAGGCCAAGTCTGGACCGAATAGGCTGGGGGGCGCTCGGAGACCACCGTTGGAGGACCCTGGGACGCCTTAGGTTGCCATAATCATGTTTGGAAGCTGTCCGAAGACACGCGGCTTAAGGGTCAGAGCCCTAGCATCTGGATGGGTCAAAATTAGGCCGTACAGGGCCTTGGTGGGCTCGTGAGCACAAGAGGCTAGAAATAGCCTCCACACTTGCCCCCCATGCTCTCATGCTGGCGCGAGGATCGTGGCACTTGAGAGCAGAGGTCTGCTCAGATGTCACTCGCATTGAATGTGATATTGACCATGGCGGTGCGAACGGCGCCAAAAGGACGCCGTTTGACATTTCTCCTCGGGGACAGCAATGCTCATGATGGCGGAGATGATGTGTCGAGCAGCGAAGCTTGCGCCATGCATTCGAACGGGTCGTCAGATGCGGGGAATAACTTGATCCTAGTGTTACTCTTCATTCACATATCCAAGGTCTTCCACCTTGTAAAACGTAAAGAATTACTCCCCAAAAGTAGCATGATAAGATGCACATATGTACATTATCTACTCTAAGTCTTGTCCTGTGACATGCAAACAAATATCAACTTCACATGAGAGAATAACATATTCACCCACTGACAAAGTTGTTTTAATGTTCTCATCCTTTGTCTTCTTCAAATTTTCGCCCTTCTTCTCTTTTAGTTCACTCTTAAGTATTCTACATTTCCTCTTCACGTGACCATTGAAATAATGAAAACATTTTCCATCGTTAGACTTTGTTTTTGTAACAGTTCCCATGCCTGGACCCCCAGCTCCCACCAAAAATCCGATAGCCAGCACCGCCGCCCATGGGCCCCAAGACCCGGAAGGGCTAACAGATCAGTCTAACAAGATATATAACGAAATTAAACGACAATAACAATCACTAAAATGTACTAACAAGTGAAAGAGAACATCCACTACAAGTACAAATCTAGTACAATCCCAAGTAACAAGTACAAGTGCTGAAAGAAAAGGGGATAACAGATCACTTAAGGGCATGCCCCAAGGGTGAAGAGTCACAAATATAGGGGAACACTCCTCACAGAAGATGCATCTACTATGGCCCGGTCTCCTCAGCTTGCCGCAGAAGGTGCTACGGTGAAGTCTCAACTGAAAAGGAAGGAATGAGCTACACAAGAAGCTCAGTAGGGACTATCAATCCCCCACTAGTTCTAGCAAGCAGAATAGATACATGTTTAACATGGAATTAAGCAAGTTAATCTATTCTACTAACATAGTAAGTGTAGAAGTGAAATTAAACTGCACGGCCATCGGTCTAAACACATCGGGACCGGAAACCCGTGTTGTAACACCCCGGAAATTCAGTAATTGGAAAATTAGAAATAAATCGAAAACGATAAAATCAATATTTGTGAATTAGCAAAATTGCACGTGTCATTATCATACAAAAACCATTAGAAAATTTTCATAAAAATCATAGTTCAACTCTAAATAATACACCCTAATGATCCACAGAGAAATCGTGCAAAGGAAAATCGGATGGTCCAAGTTTAAGGTGTTTCGCGACTGAGTATCGTAATCAGAGAATAAGTCAGGAAATCATTATCACACATACTTAAATGAGTCATAAAATTAAATAAAAATCATAGATGGACTTCAAATAATATCCTCTAATGATCCATAAGAATTTTGGGTCAATAAAAGTCATTGGGGATATATTTAAGAGTTAGTGTGACTTCCTATCATAATTAGGAAATAAGTTGGACAACTCATTATTAGGTGTATAAATGAGATCATAAACTAAATGAGAAATTTATGGTGGACTCCAAGCAATATGAGGGGATAGTCCATAAAAGAAATTTGATCAATGAACAACTTATGTCACATGAACAAATTCAAGTATGAAATTAGTAAATAAATAACTTCCGTATTATCAGAATAATAGAACTTACGTACCACTATCATACGTGAGAAAACACATCGAAAAATCCGTAAAAATTATAAACCAACCCTAAATATTATCTATAAGAGTTCCACCTAGAAATTCATGTAACAGAAAATCCGATTGGCCGAGTGTACGTCACACGTGACAAATACCCGAGTTTAGAAACTAAGTCGGAAAATTGTTAACACGGAAAAATAATCCAGCCATAAATTAAATAAACATATTGGAGAGACTTCCAATATCATGTATTAATAACCCATTAACAAGATTGGGTTAACGGAGCACATTTGGCCCAAGGATAGAAATTGGGACAAGAAAATACCCAGAAATTCGTGTATGTAATTAGACAATAATTAAGGAGGGAAATTTAGAGTTAAAATATGGGTGATTAGTCATGTAAGGTAAGCCAAAACTGAACCCAACTCTAAGAGGAGGTTTCCTAAACCTTTGCTACCTTCTTTAGGTGAGAGAATCCCAGATTTCTTGGAAAGCAGGGAGCAGAATTCACAGCCCCTTTCCTAGTCCTGTTAGGACTTGTAACTACACCCTAAAACTATAAGAACTCCTCACAAAAGGTTTAGGGAAGGGTTAGCAACAAGTTTGGGTCGTGAGCAACAAGTTTGGAGCGCTGGAGGAGTGGAGAACGGCTGGGGAAAACGTGGTCTTCCTCAACCTCGCTCTGCATCAACCCAGAAATCTGCAGGGAGTTCTTAGCATTTAAAGGTAGGTGTTCTCGGGCCAAGATTAAAGAAAACCAACACCAGCATGTAGTTCTCTGAGTCTAGGACCATTTGTATTTGGTTTCACTCAATTCATGGAGTGTACGTTGTGTATTCGTCATTTTTCCGAAGTCTCGCATAGTTAGGGCTTTTCCCGTTCTTCTTATTATTCACACGATTCAAGA
Source organism: Colocasia esculenta (assembly GCA_014218235.1). NCBI lineage: Eukaryota > Viridiplantae > Streptophyta > Magnoliopsida > Alismatales > Araceae > Colocasia > Colocasia esculenta. Next base: position 135,097,942 of record CM024754.1, read on the forward strand.
CCGAATTTGACTAAACTTTCTTCATGAAAGTTCTTCCACGTGAAGTCACGATCATCTTCTATGTTGGAAATTTTGTCCAAAGTCCTTCGTTAGAGAGTTAGGAGCATGACAAGAGAGCCTCTGCATGATACTGTGATTTCAGGCTACATTAGATTTTTGTTATTCACATGTTTTCACGGGATTCGAGACCGAATTAGATCCAACCCTCAACATCAAAGTTCTTCTACTAGTTGTCCTCGTCATCTTTCGTGTTGAAGTTTTATCGAAATATCATTCCTTAGAGATTTATGAGTGGTGAAAGTGAATCACTGCATGATATGTGTTTTCTGGCTACACCTAACCATGTGTTTGGTTCTGAAAGGGCAACTAGTGTCGACACTACTTGAGGTAGTGTCGACACACTGTCCCAAAACTGCCCAGATGGTGTTCTGGGAAAGTGTCTAGTGTCGACACTACTTGACCTTTTTGTCTTGTTTTTGATGCACTGTGCCGACACTATCTGAACTAGTGTCGACACTACCTGACCAGTTTTGCATGATTTTGTCTTGTGTTTGGAGCATGGTGTCTACACCACTTGATCTAGTGTCGACACTACCTTCCAAGAAATTTGCATGTTTTAGGTCTAATCATCTCATGATGTCTACTAGCATGTGCATGATGTTATATAGTATGCATGGACCTAAAATAAATCAACCCATTGAAAAATAGTAAAGTTGTGAATATGATTCTAATGTGTAAATGTGATTGATCTCATGTTCATTGGATTATCTTGTGATCTTGCTTATTGTCATTGATAAGATATAATATGATGTGAATGTGGGGATGAATACATGTTAGAAGGGACATGTTAGTGTTAATGTTACGATTTGCATATGAGTTTCATGGTTACATGTTTTCCGGTGTTAAATTAATTGCTTGTCATATGCATACATGTTAGGAAAGCATATGTCTACATACGATCTGTCTTTAGAAGCAACCTCATGTCAAGACATTAATGAATTATGAAACATAAGATACGTCGTTATCCTACCTTGTTCTTTTGAGCTATTTGTCATACCTTGATTCTATGAATGATCGTGTTTCTCTTACTGCGAGCTTGTTATTGAAATTATGTGGCCATAACATGAACCTGTTTGTTCGACACAACGTGGGACTTCGGTCCAAAACTTGATCCAATGCCTGTGCAATAGGGGCCCTGTCCGGTCCTGGGAGGAGCGCCCCAACGTACTTATTAACCGCGGGAGTATGGACTCTTGGTGCTTGGCATAGCACAAACAAACACGCAAGATTGTGAAAATGTGCCTCATGTTTGATATGATAAGTTTGACTTGACATGATATGATACGCCGTTCATGTGAACACATGAGACCTGTTTGAATATGGCCAATCTCTTCTGACATGATTCTATTCTTGAAATATCTATCCATTGTATATGAAACTCGACATTTGATCTGTTATGATATCCGTTCTACTTTGCTATTCAACTCATTAGAAAAGCATGCAATGTCATCATATTCATATGCATATCTGCCTATTTAAAATGTTAATCATGTATACTAGTGCCCGCACGTTATTGAGATGTAAATCCTACTGAGCTAGTTCGCTCACCCCTATCATCCTGCCCTTTTCAGGAAGTGATGAAGAACCAGTGGAGTCCGATGGGGCAGGGCAAGAGTGATGAGCACCCGTCATATGAATAGTTGACAGTTTAGAAATAGACATATGAGTAGTTTATGTATTAGAGGAACATTGTTATTTGAATAATGAACTCTTTTCAGTGAGTTCTTCTTATGTAAGGTTGCAACTAGTTGAATGGAATGGAATAAAGTATACTTTTGGTGACCATATTATAGTCTCGAATGTGTTATTATATTCAATTGGGACTCTGCGTTATTCAACTGTGATACGTTTGTTTGTATCGTTCACGTCCCCCGGTATTTATTCCGTTGCTAAATATCGGGGCGTGACAGTTGGTATCAGAGCCTTAAACTTTAGGGTCCAAGGGAATAGGACATAGAATGAAACTAGATCACACAAGTCAAAATCTGTCGTACCTAATGTGAGCTTGGGTAGAGCAATGGGAATAGAGGTCACACGTGATATATTTAGATGACTGAAACCTATGTTGACTGGTTTCTCTGGAACCTGGGTTTTCCCATAAGCCCTAGGCAATTAGGAATGATAGGATAAGTGTCATTATAACCCTCAGCCTGTGTCAAGAACGTTGTACCTACCTAGTGAGATTGGGTAGAAACTTGGGCTTAGTCCAAAATGTTATTAATAACTAAATATTGTAAGTTACAAGGCATCAACAAGGAGTAAAGAAGACTGACCGTGTGATAGTTTGTTTTGAGGAACTTAAATAAACAGCAATGGAGGATACACCACACCATCTATGGACGGACAAAGAGCGGTCCAAATTAACCAAAGCACTACGACAAGCTGCTCAACTGTTAGAGGATGCCCTAATAATGGCTAAGGGTGATACAAATGGAAAGGAAAGGTCTAAGGATGACCAAGGAGTTGGCAGAACTAATAAGAAAGAACAAATTACAACCACAAGAAACTCCAAACCTATAGCCAGAGAGAAGCAGCCCAACAACAGTAATAGATTGCACAAGAGAAAGAAGTGCAAGAAGTGCAATAAGAAACTAATTCCCGCTCCTGTAGAAAGATGCCAGCATTGCAACAAAATAAATCATCGGTCCGAGGAGTGTTGGAAATTTCAGGACAAATGTTTCCGTTGTGGTAGCCAAGACCACAAAGTTAAGGATTGCCTTAATGAGAAATCAAGCTCAGGGAATAAATGGCAGAACAAACCAAGGAAAGAGGTATGAGAGAGGTATTCTTTCTAACTCGCTTTTATTTGACCCTGAAGTTACATCACCAAATCAATCATTATATTATGAGCAATTCATAATTAGATTCTTTGTAAGTTCAGCTCACAAACACATATGAATTTGGGGACCAAATTCTTTTAAGTGGGGGAGTATGTAACACCCCGAAAATTCGGTAATTGGAAAATTAGAAATAAATCGAAAACGATAAAATCAATATTTGTGAAATAGCAAAAATGCACGTGTCATTATCATACATACAAAAACCATTAGAAAATTTCATAAAAATCATAGTTCAACTCCAAATAATACTCCCTAATGACCCACAGAGAAATTCGTGCAAAGGAAAATCGGATGGTCCAAGTTTAAGGTGTTTCGCGACTGAGTATCGTAATCAGGGAATAAGTCAGGAAATCATTATCACACATACTTAGATGAGTCATAAAATTAAATAACAAATCATAGATGGACTTCAAATAATATCCTCTAATGATCCATCAAGAATTTTGGGTCAATAAAAGTCATTGGGGATATATTTAAGAGTTAGTGTGACTTCCTATTGTAATTAGGAAATAAGTTGGACAACTCATTATTAGGTGTATAAATGAGATCATAAACTAAATGAGAAATTTATGGTGGACTCCAAACAATATGAGGGGATAGTCCATAAAAGAAATTGGATCAATGAACAACTTATGCCACATGAACAAATTCAAGTATGAAATTTGTAAATAAATAACTTCTGTATTATCGGAATGATAGAACTTACGTACCACTATCATAAGTGAGAAAACACATTGAAAAATTCCGCAAAAATTATAAACCAACCCTAAATATATCTATAAGAGTTCCACCTAGAAATTCGTGTAACAGAAAATCCGATTGGCCGAGTGTACGTCACACGTGACAAATTACCCGAGTTTAGAAACTAAGTCGGAAAATTGTTAACACGGAAAAATAACCCAACCATAAATTAAATAACATATTGGAGAGACTTCCAATATCATGTATTAATAACCCATTAACAAGATTGGGTTAATGGAGCACATTTGGCCCAAGATAGAAATTGGGACAAGAAAATACCCAGAAATTCGTGTATGTAATTAGACAATAATTAAGGAGGAAATTTAGAGTTAAAATAGGGTGATTAGTCATGTAAGGTAAGCCAAAACTGAACCCAACTCTAAGAGGAGGTTTCCTAAACCTTTGCTACCTTCTTTAGGTGAGAGAATCCCAGATTTCTTGGAAAGCAGGGAGCAGAATTCACAGCCCCTTTCCTAGTCCCGTTAGGACTTGTAACTACACCCTAAAACTATAAGAACTCCTCACAAAAGGTTTAGGGAAGGGTTAGCAACAGTTTGGGTCGTGAGCAACAAGTTTGGAGCGCTGGAGGAGTGGAGAACGGCTGGGGAAAACGTGGTCTTCCTCAACCTCGCTCTGCATCAACCCAGAAATCTGCAGGGAGTTCTTAGCATTTAAAGGTAGGTGTTCTCGGGCCAAGATTAAAGAAAACCAACACCAGCATGTAGTTCTCTGAGTCTAGGATCATTTGTATTTGGTTTCACTCAATTTCATGGAGTGTACGTTGTGTATTCGTCGTTTTTCCGAAGTCTCGCATAGTTAGGGCTTTTCCCGTTCTTCTTATTATGCACACGATTCAAGACCGAATTTGACTAAACTTTCTTCATGAAAGTTCTTCCACGTGAAGTCACGATCATCTTCTATGTTGGACATTTTGTCCAAAGTCCTTCGTTAGAGAGTTAGGAGCATGACAAGAGAGCCTCTGCATGATACTGTGATTTCAGGCTACATTAGATTTTGTTATTCACATGTTTTCACGGGATTCGAGACCGAATTAGATCCAACCCTCAACATCAAAGTTCTTCTACTAGTTGTCCTCGTCATCTTTTGTGTGAATGTTTTGTCTAAATATCATTTCTAAGAGATTTATGAGTGGTGAAGGTGAATCACTGCATGATACGTGTTTTCTGGCTACACCTAACCATGTGTTTGGTTCTGAAAAGGCCCTAGTGTCGACACTACTTGAGGTAGTGTCGACACACTGTCCCAAAACTGCCCAGATGGTGTTCTGGGAAAGTCTCTAGTGTCGACACTACTTGAGGTATGTCGACACACTGTCCCAGTTGACCCAGAAGGTTTTCTGGAAACTGTCTAGTGTCGACACCACCTGTGCTAGTGTCGACACTTTCCCATTTGGCCAGAAGGTTTTCTGGAAACCGCCTCTAGTGTCGACACTACCTGACTAGTGTCGACACTTGACCTTTGTCTTGTTTTGACACTGTGCCGACACTATCTGAACTTGTCGCACTACCTAACTAGTTTTGCATTTTGTCTGTGTTTGGAGCATGGTGTCGACACCACTTGATCTAGTGTCGACACTACCTTACAAGAAATTTGCATGATTTAGGTGTAATCATCTCATGATGTCTACTAGCATGTGCATGATGTTATATAGTATACATGGACCTAAAATAAATCAACCCATTGAAAAATAGTAATGATGTGAATATGATTCTAATGTGTAAATGTGATTGACCTCATGTTCAATGGATTATCTTGTGATCTTGCTTTTTGTCAATTGATAAGATAAGAATATGATGTGAATGTGGGGATGAATACATGTTAGAAGGGACATGTTAGTGTTAATGTTATTATTTGCATATGAGTTTCATGGTTACATGTTTTCCGGTGTTAAAGTAATTACTTGTCATATGCATACATGTTAGGAAAGCATATGTCTACATACGATCTGTCTTTAGAAGCAACCTCATGTCAAGACATTAATGAATTATGAAACATAAGATACGTCGTTATCCTACCTTGTTCTCTTGAGCTATTTGTCATACCTTGACTCTATGAATGATCCTGTTTCTCTTACTGCGAGCTTGTTATTGAAATTTTGTGGCCATAACATGAACCTGTTTGTTTGGCACAACGTGGGACTTCGGTCCAAAACTTGATCCAATACCTGTACAATAGGGGCCCTGTCCGGTCCTGGGAGGAGCGCCCCAACGTACTTATTAACCGCGGAGTATTGACTCTTGGTGCTTGGCATAGCACAAACATACACGCAAGATTGTGAAAATGTGCCTCCTGTTTGATATGATAAGTTTGACTTGACATGATATGATACGCCTGTTCATGTGAACACATGAGACCTGTTTGAATATGGCCAATCTCTTCTGACATGATTCTATTCTTGAAATATCTATCCATTGTATATGAAACTCGACATTTGATCTGTTATGATATCCGTTCTACTTTGCTATTCAACTCATTAGAAAAGCATGCAATGTCATCATATTCATATGCATATCTGCCTATTTAAAATGTTAATCATATATACTAGTGCCCGCACGTTATTGAGATGTAAATCCTACTGAGCTAGTTCGCTCACCCCTATCATGCTGCCCTTTTCAGGAAGTGATGAAGAACCAGTGGAGTCCGATGGGGCAGGGCAAGAGTGATGAGCACCCGTCATATGAATAGTTGACAGTTTAGAAATAGACATATGAGTAATCTATGTATTAGAGGAACTTTGTTATTTGAATAATGAACACTTTTTAGTGAGTTCTTCTTATGTAAGGTTGCAACTAGTTGAATGGAATGGAATAAAGTATACTTTTGGTGACCATATTATAGTCTCGAATGTGTTATTATATTCAATTGTGACTCTGCGTTATTCAACTGTGATACGTTTGTTTGTATCGTTCACGTCCCCCGGTATTTATTCCGTTGCTAAATATCGGGGCGTGACAGTTGGTATCAGAGCCTTAAACTTTAGGGTCCAAGGGAATAGGAACATAGAATGAAACTAGATCACACAAGTCAAAATCTGTCGTACCTAATGTGAGCTTGGGTAGAGCAATGGGAATAGAGGTCACACGTGATATATTTAGATGACTGAAACCTATGTTGACCGGTTTCTCTGGAACCTGGGTTTTCCCCTAAGCCCTAGGCAATTAGGAATGATAGGATAAGTGTCATTATAACCCTCATCCTGTGTCAAGAACATTGTACCTACCTAGTGAGATTGGGTAGAAACTTGGGCTTAGTCCAAAATGTTATTAATAACTAAATATTGTAAGTTACAAGGCATCAACAAGGAGTAAAGAAGACTGACCATGTGATAGTTTGTTTTGAAGGAACTTAAATAAATAGCAATGGGGGATACACCCACACCATCTATGGACGGACAAAGAGCGGTCCAAAGATTAACCAAAGCACTACGACAAGCTGCTCAACTGTTAGAGGATGCCCTAATAATGGCTAAGGGTGATACAAATGGAAAGGAAATGTCTAAGGATGACCAAGGAGTTGGCAGAACTAATAAGAAAGAACAAATTACAACCACAAGAAACTCCAAACCTATAGCCAGAGAGAAGCAGCCCAACAACAGTAATAGATCGCACAAGAGAAAGAAGTGCAATAAGAAACTAAGATGCCAGCAATGCAACAAAATAAATCATCGGTCCGAGGAGTGCTGGAAATTTCAGGACAAATGTTTCCGTTGTGGTAGCCAAGACCACAAAGTTAAGGATTGCCTTAATGAGAAATCAAGCTCAGGGAATAAATGGCAGAACAAACCAAGGAAAGAGTATGAGAGAGGTATTCTTCTAACTCGCTTTTATTTGACCCTGAAGTTACATCAGCAAATCAATCATTATATTATGAGCAATTCATAATTAGATTCTTTGTAAGTTCAGCTCATAAACACATATGAATTTGGGGACCAAATTCTTTTAAGCGGGGGAGTATGTAACACCCCAAAAATTCGGTAATTGGAAAATTAGAAATAAATCGAAAACGATAAAATCAATATTTGTGAAATAGCAAAAATGCACGTGTCATTATCATACATACAAAAACCATTAGAAAAATTTCATAAAAATCATAGTTCAACTCCAAATAATACTCCCTAATGACCCACAGAGAAATTCGTGCAAAGGAAAATCGGATGGTCCAAGTTTAAGGTGTTTCCCGACTGAGTATTGTAATCAGGGAATAAGTCCGGAAATCATTATCACACATACGTAGATGAGTCATAAAATTAAATAACAAATCATAGATGGACTTCAAATAATATCCTCTAATGATCCATCAAGAATTTTGGGTCAATAAAAGTCATTGGGGATATATTTAAGAGTTAGTGTGACTTCCTATTGTAATTAGGAAATAAGTTGGACAACTCATTATTAGGTGTATAAATGAGATCATAAACTAAATGAGAAATTTATGGTGGACTGCAAACAATATGAGGGGATAGTCCATAAAAAAAATTGGATCAATGAACAACTTATGCCACATGAACAAATTCAAGTATGAAATTAGTAAATAAATAACTTATGTATTATCGGAATGATAGAACTTACGTACCACTATCATACGTGAGAAAACACATCGGAAAATTCCGTAAAAATTATAAACCAACCCTAAATATTATCTATAAGAGTTCCACATAGAAATTCGTGTAACAAAAAATCCGATTGGCCGAGTGTACGTCACACGTGACAAATTACCCGAGTTTAGAAACTAAGTCGGAAAATTGTTAACACGGAAAAATAACCCAACCATAAATTAAATAAACATATTGGAGAGACTTCCAATATCATGTATTAATAACCCATTAACAAGATTGGGTTAATGGAGCACATTTGGCCCAAGGATAGAAATTGGGACAAGAAAATACCCAGAAATTCGTGTATGTAATTAGACAATAATTAAGGAGGGAAATTTAGAGTTAAAATATGGGTGATTAGTCATGTAAGGTAAGCCAAAACTGAACCCAACTCTAAGAGGAGGTTTCCTAAACCTTTGCTACCTTCTTTAGGTGAGAGAATCCCAGATTTCTTGGAAAGCAGGGAGCAGAATTCACAGCCCCTTTCCTAGTCCCGTTAGGACTTGTAACTACACCCTAAAACTATAAGAACTCCTCACAAAAGGTTTAGGGAAGGGTTAGCAACAAGTTTGGGTCGTGAGCAACAAGTTTGGAGCGCTGGAGGAGTGGAGAACGGCTGGGGAAAACGTGGTCTTCCTCAACCTCGCTCTGCATCAACCCAGAAATCTGCAGGGAGTTCTTAGCATTTAAAGGTAGGTGTTCTCGGGCCAAGATTAAAGAAAACCAACACCAGCATGTAGTTCTCTGAGTCTAGGATCATTTGTATTTGGTTTCACTCAATTTCATGGAGTGTACGTTGTGTATTCGTCGTTTTTCCGAAGTCTCGCATAGTTAGGGCTTTTCCCGTTCTTCTTATTATGCACACGATTCAAGACCGAATTTGACTAAACTTTCTTCATGAAAGTTCTTCCACGTGAAGTCACGATCATCTTCTATGTTGGACATTTTGTCCAAAGTCCTTCGTTAGAGAGTTAGGAGCATGACAAGAGAGCCTCTGCATGATACTGTGATTTCAGGCTACATTAGATTTTTGTTATTCACATGTTTTCACGGGATTCGAGACCGAATTAGATCCAACCCTCAACATCAAAGTTCTTCTACTAGTTGTCCTCGTCATCTTTCGTGTTGAATGTTTTGTCTAAATATCATTCCTTAGAGATTTATGAGTGGTGAAAGTGAATCACTGCATGATACGTGTTTTCTGGCTACACCTAACCATGTGTTTGGTTCTGAAAGGGCCACTAGTGTCGACACTACTTGAGGTAGTGTCGACACACTGTCCCAAAAATTGCCCAGATGGTATTCTGGGAAGTCTCTAGTGTCGACACTACTTGAGGTAGTGTCGACACACTGTCCCAGTTGACTAGAAGTTTTCTGGAAAACTGATCTAGTGTCGACACCACCTGTGCTAGTGTCGACACACTTTCCCATATTGCCAGAAGGTTTTCTGGAAACTACCTGTAGTGTCGACACCACCTGAGCTAGTGTCGACACTACTTGACCTTTTTGTCTTGTTTTTGATGCACTGTGCTGACACTATCTGAACTAGTGTCGACACTACCTGACCAGTTTTGCATGATTTTGTCTTGTGTTTGGAGCATGGTGTCGACACCACTTGATCTAGTGTCGACACTACCTTACAAGAAATTTTCATGATTTAGGTCTAATCATCTCATGATGTCTACTAGCATGTGCATGATGTTATATAGTATACATGGACCTAAAATAAATCAACCCATTGAAAAATAGTAATGATGTGAATATGATTCTAATGTGTAAATGTGATTGACCTCATGTTCATTGGATTATCTTGTGATCTTGCTTTTTGTCAATTGATAAGATAAGAATATGATGTGAATGTGGGGATGAATACATGTTAGAAGGGACATGTTAATGTTATTATTTGCATATGAGTTTCATAGTTACATGTTTTCCGGTGTTAATTAATTACTTGTCATATGCATACATGTTAGGAAAGCATATGTCTACATATTTGTCTTTAGAAGCAACCTCATGTCAAGACATTAATGAATTATGAACATAAGATACGTCGTTATCCTACCTTGTTCTCTTGAGCTATTTGTCATACCTTGACTCTATGAATGATCCTGTTTCTCTTACTGCGAGCTTGTTATTGAAATTTTGTGGCCATAACATGAACCTGTTTGTTCGGCACAACGTGGGACTTCGGTCCAAAACTTGATCCAATGCCTGTGCAATAGGGGCCATGTCCGGTCCTGGGAGGAGCGCCCCAACGTACTTATTAACCGCGGGAGTATGGACTCTTGGTGCTTGGCATAGCACAAACAAACACGCAAGATTGTGAAGATGTGCCTCCTGTTTGATATGATAAGTTTGACTTGACATGATATGATACGCCTGTTCATGTGAACACATGAGACCTGTTTGAATCTGGCCAATCTCTTCTGACATGATTCTATTCTTGAATATCTGTCCATTGTATATAAAACTCGACATTTGATCTGTTATGATATCCGTTCTACTTTGCTATTCAACATTAGAAAAGCATGCAATGTCATCATATTCATATGCATATCTGCCTATTTAAAATGTTAATCATGTATACTAGTGCTCGCACGTTATTGAGATGTAAATCCTACTGAGCTAGTTTGCTCACCCCTATCATGCTGCCCTTTTCAGGAAGTGATGAAGAACCAGTGGAGTCCGATGGGGCAGGGCAAGAGTGATGAGCACCCGTCATATGAATAGTTGACAATTTAGAAATAGGCATATGAGTAGTCTATTATTAGAGGAACATTGTTATTTGAATAATGAACTCTTTTCAGTGAGTTCTTCTTATGTATGGTTGCAACTAGTTGAATGGAATGGAATAAAGTATACTTTTGGTGACCATATTATAGTCTCTAATGTGTTATTATATTCAATTGTGACTCTGCGTTATTCAACTGTGATACGTTTGTTTGTATCGTTCACATCCCCCGGTATTTATTCCGCTGCTAAATATCGGGGCGTGACACTTGTAAACCACGACACTAGGATGAACCCCAAGGCTGCAAACACAAACAAAGGAAATTGTCTAGACATGGACACTAGCCATAGAACAACTACCACTAGTCAACTGGTCAGATGCGCCACGCGCCTTATCCTTGACCACCAGTCCATGTCTACCGCCTCCCTTTGGAGTAAGACACGGAACTAAACGTAACCACACAACTGCCGTAGTCTGGCCGTGTAATGTAGCAGGTTTTTCGGATCTTCATGAGCCTCGCTTAGTGGTTGTTTGGATCCCTGTTTACTGGCTCTGGTGTGGTGCTCATGACCAATGTGGTCATTGAGCCTTGATCGTGGATTTCGTGCATTGTGTGGCTTAGTGACCCGCAATTTGGGCCCTTAGCACCCGTTGGTTCACTGGTTGTGAACGCGATAGGGGTGTGCGTCACGTTCTTAACGCGACACCCCTGGTAGTCGCATTCTGCTTGCCGACTGAGAGGCGATCTTCGTCCGCATGCACGCCGCGTGTCGCGCACTGGGCAGCATGCTGACGTCGTCCTTGGGAAGGCGACGATCACTTACATCACATTCAGGTCGCGACATAGAGCTACGTCGCGTTCCCAATCGTAGTGCGTTTTTATGCAAGGTTGGCCAAACAGAGCTTTCACAAGCTCTGCTCGGGTAGGGGAGGTTGCTGCGGCGGATTTCCAGGTGATTCGGCGTTTCGGAGTGGTTTTCGGCGTGCTCTCACCGCGAGGATGTCGAATGGAGCGGGGGAGATGCCGTGCCATGGTTGGTTTGCGTGTTCTTCACAAAGGTAGGGAGAATCCACCTCGTTTGATGCATGGATTGTGTGTGTGATGTGTTTAACGCGTTATTTGCTTTATAAACCATAGATACCATGCTAGGGTATTCACTGAAGCATGAAAAATGGAAATTACGCATGGTTTGCATGGCTTGTGCGGGTAATCCGGGGAGAGGATCCCGGATTAGGGTTTCGGCCTGTGAAGGTGACAGATCCCTCTGTTGCGTTCTGAAAGCGACAGGCCGACCCATCGCGTTCAGCTTGTGAACGTGACATATCGTGGTGTCGCGTTCTGAAGGAGACACTACCCCACGTCGCGACCTCAGTCGAGAGGTCCTGTGGTGTATGTTTTGAATAGTATGATTATCCGATTATCATGGTTCGTTGTGCATGGCGGTGGTGAGAGGTGCATTGGTACCTGTAGCGCTCCTTTAGCATGTCGTTTACATAGTTAGCGTGTTGTTTACGTAGTTGACATGGTGTTTACGTTGTTTGAGTGTGTGCATGGCACATACTCTATCGTGGATTAACTTGTTGGTCGTGGTGGTTGTGCAGTGAGGTTCCAGCATGAGCGTAGCCTCAGTCCTTTGACGTCATTTATAGGTTATTTAGGATATTATAATTTGAGTAGAGTTAAGAGTTAGCGTATGGTTATCGTATGTTGTGTTTATGAGGCAATGGAGGTCATGAGATGACCAATGATATGAAAGGTATGACTGGTTACCGTGATATATGTATGTGTCTGTAGATTAGCTTGTAGGTCACAGTGTGACCAGAACAAGCTATTCCTCACATCTGAACTATGGTTTGTAATAAAGATATTATGTGTAAGTATCGTGGTTTGTGTGCTAGCCAAGTGTGGTGGTCCGGCGCCTATTTCGAAATACCTCTCTACTTGGGTACCCAAGGTTTTGTGTGAGCCAGGCACGTTAGTGCTCGGGGTTTGTCCTAGTAATATGTGTAACGTCAAGGTCTGTGTCATCTGTCCTAGACACCCTCACTCCTGTGTTTGAGTTGTACGTCCGGCTGAGGGAAAGACGACAGAGGGTAGTGACTTGTGTTTGTGGGTGTGCGGTCGCTTGTAGCGCGCTCTTGGTTGGGGGTACGGGCGCCAGTAGACGTACTGGGCCCCAGCTAGTCCTGTATTTCCAGTGTCTCACTTTAGGGAGCTCGGGCCAGAGTCCCTAAAGGTGCAAGGCATGTACCTGCTGGATGTGTGACCTGCAGGTGTGGTGTTGGTTGGTCTCCATTGTTCTTGGCTTTACTTTGTGGTTGTGGAGCAACAGTTGGACCTTTCGTCTGTGACTACGAGACTGAGAGGTAGTTCTTGTGTTGTGTTGTCCGGGTTGAATGCTGGCGTCATGAACCAGTAGTCCGTTCCCATGTGGTGGCGTCGTTCTTTTTGACTCGTGCTTTGCCTGTGGTCGTGGTTTGTGTACAATGACTCGCTGGTTGTGGTTAGACCCGTTGTGGTGTGCCCTGGTGGTGGGACGGTTCTGTTTGTGGTTCTGTGGTGGTACCTCGTGGTAGTAGGTACCTGTACCCTTTGTGGGTAGTTTTGTTTGTGGTACTTCGTGTACCACCCTTCAGGTGTTGAGGTGTACTTGGGTTCTGTGGAAGTCTGTAGAGTGACCTTCCACGTGTTATGCTTTTACTCGTCTCTGGGTAAGTTTCCAATAATGTTTTGGTGTGAGTTGCTGGTCTGAGGTGGATTGGCTAGGTGATACCAGTCCTGTTACGCTACATGCGTAAGTTGTCTATGAAGCTTGTAGCTTCAGCGACCAGTTGTTGTAATGATTTGCCTGTGAGGCTTGTGACCTAGGCATTACAGTTGTGTAGCGGACTAGTGGTGCTGTGCTAGTCCTGAGTTCCTCTTCCTTTCCGGATTGGAATTAGCTGATGTAATCGTGTTTAGTTGTTATTAATAGACTTTGATTTGAGCATGATATGGTTTTGGCTATCGGTGTTGCCAGTGAGACCCTCTGAGGTTCTGGTGCTTTAGTTTCGTGTGTTATTTTTGGGTGGTCCCTACTAAGCCTGTGACTTGTTGAGGCTCACTCCCCTACAGTTCTTTTCAGGCTTACCATTGGTATGACTTGCGAAGGCGTTGTGGCAGACTTGTACCACCAGCAGTAGTGTTAGTTGTGTTGTGTGAGCTTGTGCTCTCCCTCGGGGTATGCCCCAGTAGTTGTACTTTTTTATTGGACATGTAACCATGTATTGGGACAGTTGTAAATTATTATATACAGATATGAGCACATGTACATTTATGTGTCTTATGCTGTTGTTGTTTTCTTTTATATTCCTACTGGACACGTACGACCTATCCCTTGCGAGACTTCAGTCCGTTCGTGGGAGGCGGATCTGGATATGGAGCCTTATTGGGATTAATATCCAGGGTCGTCACAGGCTGGACTACGGTCCCATGCCAGGCCCCTCTAGATGGTACCAGAACCACGTACAGTGAGGCAGTGAGAAGGACTAGTTGATCTGTGTTAGAAGAACGCCTAAACCACATTAGTGTACCAGACTCAACTAAGAGAGCTCTGTAAACGACTCTATGCCACTGTTCCCACCGATTTTCCCTTAGCTCCAAAGTCCGCAACTCAAGCACTCCCTCCTCCAAGAGAACTCCCTGAACTAGTGTGTGGGGATGGGGGGGTCCGGGTAATGGTAACAAACTCTCAACGAACAAGCCCACAAGTGCCTAGCACCGAGCGAACGACTAGTGTAGGACCGTTCTAGGAACAACACAGGTGCAAGGAAGAGACGCAGTGAAAGGAACTCCGAACAGGTCACCAGTCACTCTCTGTCTGAGAAGGCGACAGGGTCACTGTCGCTTTCTCATAGGAGGATACACAAAGGCTATCGCCACCTGAAGGGGACACCAAGCCTGTCGCGACCTAGGTGTGAAGGCGATGGGGGAAGCATCACAATCTGGGTCGTGATAAGGGCCTTGTCGCAACCACAGATAGAGGTCCAATTGTCCACCCAAGACTTCCACAAGCCCCACAGTAAACCAGGTATGAAGGCAATGGCCACCCTGTCGCAACCAAAACGTGACAGGCTGAGCGTCGCTACAAGACCAGAAGACGATGGGGCGACAGGTACATTCTGGGTTGCGACAAGAACCGTGTCACGACCATAGACAGAGGACTGGGTGCCAACCCAAGACCTCCCAAAACACCCCTAAATGGCAAATCCGGTGCACACAGAGGGAGGGGAGCATGGAGGACAATGTAAACACATGCTAGAGGCACAGACCACCCTCCTTCACACCCATGCATGCCAAGGATATGCATCTACACTCCAAAAACCTCACATGCATGCATGATAACAGTCAAATCCCAAACACTAAATCATGTTCAAAGGATCAAATCAAGCATCCACATACACCTAACATGGATTCTACAAGGCTTGGAGAAAGGGAAGGTGGTCCTAGCATAATAGAACTAGGGGGAAGGAGAGAGTCCCTACCTTAAATAGAAGAGCCAACCCATTGGGGTCTTCTCGTGTGCATGGCCACCTCCTCCTAGCTCCAAGCTCCATGCTCACGCCATCCACGAGCAAGCTATGACCTCCTACACATCAGAAAAGAGATCACCAACATGAAGAGTAGAATGCCACACCAGAGAGGAACACCACATCTATGATAAACACCACAATCCTCACCACCAACACCCTCACCCTTTGCTCACAGAGAAGCTCACACAGAGAGGGGTTGGAGGAAGGAAAGAAGAAGAAGAAAATGAGAAGAAGAATAAGAAGAAATTGATGGCCTAGCCTATATAGGCCGTGAACCTGAGAACGTGACAGCTTGGTGGTTGCGTTCAGTAATGAACGCAATGGCCAACTTGTCATGACCTCAAGGTCATGGTCAGACTGGACCATCAGACCCACAACGTGTCAACCTCGCAGGCCTGATACCCTGTACGCGATGACTAACATGTCGCCTTCAGGTGACATGCGCCATGGCACGTGTCTCAGCTGTCCCGACAGCAAGATGACAAAAGTGCATGTTGCGGTCAAAAGGTGAACGTGACGACATGCTTGTCACGTTCAAGAGCAGAACGCGATAGACATCTTGTCGCTTTCAGAAGGTGATGGCCCGATACGTTGCTATCTTCAACAGAAGGTGGCTAACCAAGAAGGGAAGGATGTTACAATCTAACCAACAAAAAAACAATTTCGTCTTCAAAATTAATGGAGAAATCCAGGGGACAAAGGCAAACAAGCATACTAGTCACTCAAACAATTATGGAATGTGCTCTCGCATCTCGTCCTCGCGCTCCCACGTGGCCTCACCATAGACGTGATTCTCCCAAACGACCTTGACGAGTGGGATCTTTCTCTTGCGCAACTGCTGCACTATATGGTCCACTACACTGACCGAGTACTCTGGCAGTAAAAAAACTGAAGCAACCTCTAACTGTGAGTAGTCAAGCACGTGCGAAGAATTTGGCATGTACTTTCTCAGCTGTGAGACGTGGAAGACATCGTGAACACCTGCTAACCTGGCTGAAGAGCTACCTGTACGTGCCATTGCCAACCCACTCCAGGATGGGAAATGAACCAACGAACCTCGAGCTTAGCTTGCCCCTCTTTCCGAACCTGAGAACGCCCTTGGTTGGCGAGATCCGTAGAACACACTATCACCTACCTCAAACTATAGTGGCCTCCAGCGAACATCTGCGTAACTCTTCTGCCTGCTCTGTGTTGTCTGTAGTCTCTGCCTGATCAGGTTCACTGTATCTACATACTGCTGCACAAGCTCTGGTCCCACAACTACCTCTCACCAACCTCGTGCCAAGGCAAAGGTGTTCGGCACGGTCTCCATATAGAGCCTAGTAGGGTGCCATCCCAATGCTGGAGTGAAAGCTATTATTATAAGCGAACTCCACCATAGGAAGGTGCGAGTCCCACGTGCCGCCCCAGTCAAGGAAGCACGCACTCAAAATGTTCTAGGGTCTGTATGGTTCTCTTCGACTGGCCATCTATCTACAATTGGTAGGCTGAACTCAGTCTCAACCTTGTGCCTAGTGCCCTCTGAAAGCTGTGCCAAAAACGAGAAGTGAACCACATATCTCTATCTGAGACAATAGAAACTGGGGCCCCGTGCAAAGGAACTACTCTGTCCATGAACAGTCTGGAAAGCATGCCCATTGACCAAGCTGATCTGACTGGCAAGAAACGTGTTATCTTCGTCAGACGATCCACGATCACCCACACACTGTCGTGAACCTACGAAGTACGAGGTAAGCTAACAACAAAGTCCATGGTGATGTGCTCTCACTTCCACATGGGAATGGGTAGCGACTGAAGCTCACCACCAAGACGCTGGTGCTCCACCATCACCTTCTGACAAGTAAGGCAATGAGTGACAACCTCTGCAATATCTTTCTTCATCTCGAGCCACCAAAAAAGTCTCCGCAAGTCGTGGTAAATCTTGGTGGATCTAGGATGAACGGAGTGCCTCGAATGATGCACCTCTGCTAACAACTCGTACCTGACGTCCGCTGGGACATACAACCTGCCTTTGAACGCGATCTCACTATCCTCGTTTAGCTCTACTTCTAGCATCTAGAAAATCTCTACTAGCTCTGGATCTGCACTCTGAGCCTCTATTACCTGCTGGTACATGACTGGTCAAACTATCAAACTGGTCAGCATTGCTCTGTCTCTACGGCTCGACGAAAGGAACACTCCCTACACAACATCTTCCAACAATCTCCAGTGTCCAACCAACAATGAACTCAAGTGGGCTCTCCTGCTCAAAGCGTCCGCTACGACATTAGCCTTTGTCGGGTGGTAGGAAAGAGTAAGTCCTTCAGGTTTTCAGCCCACCTACGTTGCCTCAGGTTCAGATCCCTCTGAGTGAAGACATATTGTAAGCTCATGTGGCCTGTGAACACCTTGCAGATCTCTTCATACAAGTAATGTCTCAACAACCTCAAGGCATACACGACTGCTGCAAGCTCCAAGTCGTGTGTCGGATAGTTCTGCCCATGCTTCTTTAGCTGCCTAGAAGCATAAGCGACTACCCTCCCATGCTGCAACAACACAGCACCAAGACTTGTCCCTGATGCATTGGTGTAGATGACAAAACCACCACTGCTAGACGGCACAACAAGGATCGAGGTTGAAGTCAACCTGCTCTTCAGCTTCTGAAAGCTCTGCTTGTACTCTGCCGTTCACATGAACCTAGTCTCACGTATGCCTGGTCAACCTCATCAACTACTCTACAACTATGGCAAAGTCATTGACGAACCTCCTATAGTAGCCTGCCAACCCTAGAAAACTATGCACCTCTGCAACTGTAGTGGGCTGGCCCCAAGAAACCATGGCATCAACTTTGGCAGGATCCACTGCCATACCAGCACCTGAGACCACATGACCTAAAAAGTGCACCTCCTTTAGCCAAAATTCACATTTGCTGAATTTGGCATAAAGGCGGTGACTCTTCAGTGCCTCTAACACAAGCCTCAAGTGCACCTTGTGCTCCTCTATTGACACTGAGTACACCAGGATATCATCCACGAACACCACCACAAAACTGTCCAATTACTCTCGGAACACATTGTGCATCATCTCTATGAAAGCTGTTGGTGTATTCGTCAACCCAAAAGGCATAAGGACAAACTCAGAGTGGTCATAGCGGTTACGGAAGGCTGATCTAGCGATGTCCAACTCCCTAATCCTTGGCTGGCAGTAACCTGACCTGTAACGACCGTCTTTATACTAGTACGATTATACCAATGCACGTCGATATAAAGTGCATCATCACAATGGGAGATGTACCCAACACAACATAGTAGGTAAAGATGTACATAAATTACAAAGGAAAGTACAGCGGAAATGAAAGAGATTCTTATTCCATCATCATTACACACATTCCATAGTCTATATGGCAATAATGAAAATAAAGAAAGTCTATATAACATCATTGTCCACATACTAGTAAAAGAAAAGTACAATCTATAAGACAGTCCTCGAATAGCTCCTCTACTCCTATCTCTCAGAGTCTCTCCTCACAACGTCCTCCTCAATCACAGGAACACCTGTCTCACCTGTATGTTAAAGCAAGGATAAGTTTCACAAGGACTCAGCAAGCAACCTATTGGTACATCCTTACACATATCACAATCATGCTACTTAATTTAACAAAAAGATTTTTTTTTTACCATATGGATCATGTCATAACAAATAAGTACAAATGAATAACCTATAACATGTTATCTACACATGGTCTTAGCTCAAATCATGGTATCAATTTCATCTCATTCATAACATATTCCAAACAACTTGATCATGAAACTAAACACATGATTTTTAGCAAACCTAGCATGATATCTATCACTCTTCACATTCTTTTATAACACATTTTCACACATTTTTCTTGTTGTTTTGACATAAATATAACAAGATCACATGGTTTCACATTATTCCACAATATAACACATTAACACATCACTTTCACATGAACACTTGGCACATTTACACACATTTCACATCTTTACGCATTTTTTTGCTGTGACACATAGTCCGAACCACCATAAAGAAGGACACACATATCACATAACACATACCCGTCACCTAGGCATTATAGTGACGAATCTTGGTAACTGTGCAGAACCGGAAGAAGCCCTCTCCACCCTAACCACTTGTACTTGTCCACCTCCAAAATTTCATCCTGATGCCCACAGGATATCAAATACACATTGAGCCTTCCCATAGGGACTTTTCTACAATACAACTCCACAGTCTTCTATGGTAGCAGTGTCAATTCTGGCACAAATTTCACTTAATCACATGCTTAGCAACATTTTACATGCTCTTAATGATCCATTCACATGTTTATAATGCAAACACATGTCTTCCAGGTTATAGAACTTATTATGGTTGTCTAACAGTAAGAAAATATACTTAACAGTACCTAAACATGATACTAATCACAGAAAATACCGTTTCTTGATTAATCATGCTTACTATCCTCTTTTAATACCTTTACAATTACAAATAGTACCTATGGTTGTCAGAACAGACTCAAACTTTAATCATAAAATCTACGCATGAAATATATCATATGGTGAATTTTTTAGAATTTTCATAATAGTATATCTATTTTTAACATTTAACAAAGACCTCATGCAATTTAATAAGATAATTCAATTACACATGATAAATAGTGAACAATCAGATCTAACAGTCTTAAAACATGTATACACTAATGCTATGTTCCTGGAAATTTCATGTAACAGTTTCATACATCATATGTATTTATTCTGAATTTAGATCAATCAAAACATGCATAATTCCTCTTAACAGAAATTCTATAATTCGTAATTATGATCAAAACTTTAACAAGAATTCATGATTTGACCTAATAAACATACTTGACCAACCAGAAATTTTATAGCATATGCAAACATCAACAAATCCCCGAAAAATCCCACCACATGCATTGAAACCACTGTTTTGTAAAACTAGATGAACTTGACGGCAAGGGGCCTGCCATTGTAGACATGCCATTTTGACAACATATCGAGAAAATTTCACATTATACTGTGATGCCTCAAAGTGGCTCTCTCCAATTAACCTCTTGAGTGATTTTCCTATTTTTTCTGGATTTCTCTAGGATTTTTAGAGATTTTTCTAAGGGGTCTGTTGAGCTCAAGTGATTCGCGTCTGACACAATGGCCGCCTTTTAGGATGTTTGATCCATGGCGGGTAAAATCGATGCGGATCACACTTCCTTTTATGGCACATACTCTGTTTTGAATCGCATCTTATAAGGCCACCACGATTAAGAGTTTCCATTTTCGAATTATGGCAATTTCCAAAATCATTTTTGGAAAGATTTTGTTGCTAATTAGAACCGTGTCCATGTTGTCTGACGCATTTCAAACCTTCTCTCCTATGAAGATCGATTTCCATCAGAGAACAATTCTCTTCAAATACGTGGCGGCTTATGGCGTCGCAATTCAATATTTCCATTTTTAATATTTGGAAAGAATTGATTCAAACGGGAAGTGTTTTAAATGCGGCAGACATTGCCGACGTGATTATTGAAATGGCTATAATCGTTGTTTGGAAACGCTTAATCAGAGCAAGTTGATCTTGGGAATCGTGGCAGCATCAGACGCGGTTCTATAAGATAGGCATCCACTGTGTCCAACGCAATTTAAGAATTGTTTCCCTATAAATAGACCCTTGAGGCCGCTATTTTGAGCAACACTCACGCACTACGGTGAAGCCCTGCCGAATTAGAAACTCAATTCCAAACCAAGGAGAACCTTCATCCCAAGCTTTTCAAGTCTCTCATCCTTGGAGTTTAGAGCGGTCTTCCTCGCGCGCATTGAAGCAAGGCAGGAGGGGCATTCTTCGTCCACTTCGTCCATTGCAGCAGTGGCTCACATCACCACTCTTCTTCTCCCTTCATTTATATTTATTTCATTTATTGCTTGCATCACAACACACATGCACACATCATTTTCTCCACACTTGCACTTTTTAGGGGTTTAACACCGCCCCACGAGGTGTGTTAACGCCCATGTTCTTGCTTTTTACTTCATTTCCTTTGAGTTTTATACCGCACCTCAAAGTCTAATCTTGCTTCACTTGTTTCTTGTCTTCCTTTTTTTGCAAGGTAACCATCAGAGCTAAATTTTCTTCGTCGGTCGGCTGGTGGAAGAAGTAGAAGTGAACCCGCACACCACATTCTCGCGATCTTCGAGTGAAGGTAAGTACCCTCCGCGTCTTCCTTTTTGCCTGTCCCCTTCGGTACCCTCGTGTACCTGGCGATAACCTTTCCTTTTTATGCACAAGACACGTTTTTGTTCTTTCCCTTTCTCGTCATCCCCTCATTTCTTATTTTCTTTTACTTCAAAATTTCTTCATTTTTTTAATCATCTCTTTGTGTGAGGTGTTTTGAAAAAAAACACATCTACAGCCATAATAGTGGGTTAATGGCACAATCGATTGACGTTAACTCAAGAACTTGGTGGCAATAAGGTTACCGTTACCTCCTGTCTGCAGAGAGTGCAGACCAAACACAGAAAAATGATGAATTTGGGGGTCCAGGACACGAATTAAAATCTGAAAAAATACCTAAACTCTAGGTGATAGGTCTAGGGATGAAACCCATAATTACTTGCCTCTCTAAAAAAACCCTGAAGAACAAATTTTGACGATGAAGCCCTCCTCGGCCAAGCCAAAGTGGTGATGTTCCGCGCCTTGATTCGACCTCCATGCTTATGCAATCGATCCCCCAGCATTAGGAGTGCTTCTCCACCTTCAGTAGAGTCTCCCTTTCATAGGTGATCGTCGGTGAAGCCTCCAAATCGCCGGATCAACCCTAACAAGTTCTCTCTATCTCTCCCCAGAACCTAGAAAACCTCTCTTATGAACCAAAGTCCTCTCATAATCGAGATGCCTAGGTTACATAGGCAATAGAGTCGGGGAATCCTAGGTCATAAGAGTCCTGACCATTGGGGGAGGTTTCCTAATTAGACTCTAGAGAAAATGAGATAGTTTTAGATCTGGAATCCCAAACACAGCTGGAGAAGTAAACGGCCACATAGCTGCCGTCAACCAGAAATAGGCGTCAATCGATGTTGATGTCTAGATCTTCTGGAAACAAGATAAACGACACAAGTGTTGCCATCAACTAGCCCTTAACATCAAGGGATGTTGACGTTAAGAAGAAATTTTGGGCAGAACAACAAGGCATCAAAATAGTCATAAAAATGCATGGAAATTGAGGCCTTACACCCTCTCCCCCTAAAAGAAAACTTCGTCCTCAAAGTTAGAGAAAGAATACTAACCAAATGGATGGGCATACTACTTGTTCATGGCCTCCTCAAGTTCCCTATGTAGCCTCCTCTCATGAGTAGTTTCTCCACAACACCTTCACGGATGCAATAGCCTTGTTCCTAAGATGCTAAACCTTACGATCTAGGATAGATATGAGTTGCTCTACATAAGACAACTCTGGCTTAAGCTCCCCTGGTTCGTGACTGATGACATGTGACGGATCCCGCACTTATCTCCTAAGCATAGACACATGGAAGATAGGGTGCACACTTACTAGCACTGGGGGTAAAGCTAGCTCGTACGCCACACTGCCCGTCTGCCTGAGAATCTCAAACGGGCCAATGAATCTTGAACTCAACTTGTTATGCCTTCCAAACCTGACCACGCCTCATGTATGTGAAATCTTGAGGAAAACATGCTTGCCAACCTCGAATTCTATGTCCTTTCTTTTGTTGTCGGCGTAGCTCTTCTGCCTATCCTGCGCTACAACCAATATCTGTCGAATGAGCTGAATCTTCTCTGAAGTTTCTTGCACCAACTCAGGTCCAACCAACTGCTTATTGCCTGTCTCCTCCCAGCACAAAGGAGACCTACAGGGCTGACTGTACAAAGCCTCGAATGGAGCTATGTGTATACTTGCATGAAAACTGTTGTTATAGGCAAACTCCACAAGAGGTAGGTGACATTCCCAGTCGCCCTTCCAATCAAGCACACACGCTCTCAACATGTCCTCGAGCATCTGAATCATCCTCTCGGACTGACCGTCTATCTGAGGGTGAAATGCCGAACTGAGCTTCAACTGTGAACCTAAAGCCTCCCGTAGACCCTGCCATAGCCTCGATGTAAACCGCGGGTCTCTGTCAGAGATAATAGACTTTGGCACACCATGCAATCTCACAATACTGCCAACATACAGCCTCACCAAGCTCTCCACAGACTGTTTCTTCCTCATGGGCAAGAAGTGAGTTGTCTTGGAGAAATGGTCTACAACCATCCAAATCGAGTCATTGCCCTTAGCCGACCTGGGCAAACCCATCACAAAGTCTATGGTGATTGCTTCCCACTTCCACACAGGTATCTCTATCTTCTGCATAAGGCCTGATGCTCTCTGATGCTCGGCCTTAACCTACTGACACACCAAACACCTAGATACAAACTCTGCGACATCCTTCTTCATGCCTGACCACCAGAAGGATCGATCTCTTCAAATCCTGGTACAACTTGGTGTTGCCTAGATGAATAGAGAACTGTGACCTGTGAGCTTCTGCAAGCACTTGCTCATGAACTTCCACAACATCAGGTACACACACTCAGTGCTGAAATCTAATAACACCATCCTCATCACGAGCAATGCCTGCCTTACCCACCATCTCTTGGAGTCTAGGATCGGCTCCTTGCTGTCAATCACCTCATCCATCACCGTGGATCGGATAGACAATTGTGCCACAAAAGCCTGACACAACTGTGGCTCTAACTCGGTCATAGCACATACCGCATCCTCTAGCATTTTCCAATCCTTCTGAAGTAAGGACCTCTTCCTGTTGAGTGCATCTACCACGACATTTGCCTTCCCTGGATGGTACTGAAGCTCGAAGTCGTAGTCCTTAAGAAAATCTATCCACCTTCTCTGTCGGAGGTTCAACTCCTTCTAAGAGAAAAGGTACCTCAAGCTCTTGTGGTCTTTGAACACCTCAAACTTGACACCATAAAGGTAGTGTCTCCAGATCTTCAGTGCATGGACCACAACTGCTAACTCCAAATCATGGGTTGGATAGTTACGGTCATGCTCCTTTAGATGGCGAGAAGCATAGGCAACTACCTTACCATGCTGCATCAGAACACAACCAAGACCTATCTGGGAAGCATCTGAATAGATCGCAAAACCCTCAGCACCACTAGGCAAAATCAACACGGGTGCAGATGTCAACCTTGTCTTCAGCTTCAGCTTCTGGAAACTGCTCGCACAATCCTCAGACCACACATACTTACCCCTTTCCGGATTAGCTTGGTCAAAGGTGCTTCTATGGAGGCAAAGCCTTCAATGAATCGCCTGTAATAGCCTGCTAACCCAAGAAAACTCCTGATCTCAGATGGTGTCCTCTGAGTCTCCCATTCTAACACCGCCTGAACCTTCGCCGGATCAACAACAACTCCAGCGCCTGAGATGACATGCCCAAGGAAGTGAACCTTGCGCATCCAGAAGTCACACTTGCTGAACTTGGCATACAACTTGTGCTCTCAGAGAACCTGCAAAACAATTCTTAGATGCTCATGGTGTGTAGCATCATCAGGGGAATAGACTAACACATCGTCTATGTACACCACAACAAAACTATCCAAATATGGCCTAAGCACCCTATTCATGAGATCCAAGAATGTTGTAGGGGCGTTAGTCAGACCAAATGGAAGCACAAGGAACTTATAGTGTCCATAGAGGATCCTGAATGCAGTCTTGGACACATCCTCTCCCTTGATCCTCAACTGATGGTAGCGAAATCGTAGATATATCTTGGAAAACACGGATGCATTCTACAGCTGATCAAACAAATCATCTATGTGTGGCAAGGGGTACTTGTTCTTCACTATCACCTGATTGAGCTTCCTATAGTCAATGCACAGTCTGAGAGAACCATCTTTCTTCTTCACGAATAGCACAAGTGCGCCCCATGGTGACACACTAGGGCGAAGGAACCCCTTGTCAAGCAACTCTTACAACTTCTTCCTCAGCTCAGTTAACTCTGCAGGTGCCATCTGTTAGGGGGCCTTTGAGATAGATGAGGTGCCTGGAAGCAACTCTATAGTGAACTCTCTCCCTTGTTGGTAGCAATCCAGACAAATCATCAGGGAACATGTCTGGAAAATCATGCACAACCTCGATCTCCTCAAGGGTAGGTGACTGATCGACCTTAGGAACTAAGACCACACTGGCAAGGAAAGCGTCACAACCCTTGTTTACCATCTTCATAGCCTTCATGGCAGACATCACGAACCTTCCCACTGGATTTCTTGGCAAAGGATGTGAGAACTCATCCTGTCCAAGAATATGGAAAGTAATCTTCTTCCCCTTGCAATCGACCAAGGTATAGTGCTCCCCAAGCCAATCCAGACTAAGTATAGCAGCATAGTCCTTCATCTTGAGCAAATAGAAGCACCCAAACAAACCTTGATTTTCAATGCACACAAGTAAGGATGGGATGCACTTCCTGGTCGCTACAGTACCTGCTGGTGTGTGCACAGACAAGGGAACCTCTAACTCCTCTGCCTCAACTCTAAACTATGCTGCTAACTGCTTTGCACACCGCTCGGAAATAAACGAGTGTGTAGCACCCATATCAAACAACACTTGAGCCTGCACACCCATAACTAAAATTGTACCTTCTGTGATGTTCTTTGCCTGCTTTGCATCCTCATGTGCTAGCACATACACTTGGGCTTGGGCCCGAGGCCTTCCTAGTGTCCTTGTCACTGGTGCTGCTGTTGCTGTCGCTGTTGGGGCTAGCGCTCCTCTCTGAGCAAACTGCAGAAGTTTAGGGTAGTCTCTGATCTGGTGCTCGGTGCTGCCACACTTCAGGCACTTCCCTGCTAGCTTCCAACATTCTGTGCCGACGTGTGTCCTTCCACAATGAGGACACTCCTTCTTGTCGTTGGGGCTGAAGCGGGGTGACTGCGGTGCAACTGCTGATTGGCTCGGAGCTGTTACTAGGCACTATGACTACTTGTACACGGCTGCCTTCTTCTTGTCCTGCCTCTAGAAAGGTGGCGCTGACCTCTTTTGGGCTGCCCTCCTCTCCTCCATGTACTGGTCTATCTCACTATCCTGCCTGCATGCTTCATTGAGAGCCTCGTCCAAAGTCCAATGGTCAAATGCTACCAGCCTCGATCTGAGTGATGGCTTGAGCCCCATCAGAAACTTCGTTGCCTTCTTGCGCTCATCAGTAACAATGTTGGGAGCGTATTTGGAAAGCTCAGAAAACCTGACCTGGTACTCTAGGACAGTCATGGAGCCCTATGTGAGAGATAGGAACTCCTGCTCCATATTGTCCTAAATATGCTCGAGGATGAACTTAGCCTGAAAGAGTCTAGTGAACTCTGTCCAAGTCACCTCCAAAGCTCCATCCTCGTACCTCATACGTAGCATAGAGGCCCACCAAACTCAGCTCTCTCCTGCAAAAACAACCCATAAGCACCATCCGATCTAAAATCTTAATCTTACACAAGTACACATACTGTAAGTACCTGTAGCATGTAAGTCGCCAGTCTAACTTTGTCCTCTTCCACGCACCTGATAGCATGGAAGATCTTCTCCACTTCTCTCATCCAGCTCTCTACTAGAAGGGGCTGACTCTTCCCCATAAAAGAAGGCAGAGCCATTGTTTTAAGCCTCTCCATGATGGACAGACCACCATGGCCATGCTTTTGGGGAACTTGCGCTGGAGCCTGAGCCTGAGACAACAACCAACTCATAAGCAATCATACAACCAAAAAAACAGTCTACTCCCTATTTAACAACTCTAACCTGTGCCTGCAACTGAGCTTGTAACACAGTCTGAGTTTGTGCTTGCGTCTGCATTGCCTGGACCAGGCCTTGCATGAATAAGCCATAGTCCACAGGTGGTGGTGGAGGAAGTACCGTGGGACCCTGGGGCCCTAGGGCCTGCTGCTCACCCTTCTCCTCACGCCTCTATTCATCCTTCCGAGCCTGGGTACTGTGCCTACCACGGCTTGCCATTACTGTAAAACAATCAACACAATTAGAATCTAAGTTACTTAGTCCTAACCATTTTCATAACTATCTTTAATTCATTATTAGATGTTTTCCACATATATGGACTAGTTCTATGAAGACTTTGAAATAATGTGTACATGATGGCTTATTTATGTACAATCTCAACTTGAGTCTCTGATACCAATCTTTGTAACGACACTCTTTATATCGGTATGATTATACCAATCCACGCCGATGTAAAGTGCGCCGTCACAATGGGACATGTACCCAACACAACACAAAAGGTAGAGATGTACATAAGTAACAAAGAAAAGTATAGTGGAAATGAAAGAGATTCTTATTCCATCATCATTACACACATTCCATAGTCTATATAGCAATAATAAAAATAAACAAAGTCCATAATTAAACAAGTCCATATAACAACATTGTCTACATACTAGTAAACGAAAAGTACAATCTATAAGACAGTCCTCCAATAGCTCTGTTACTTCTCTCTCTCGGAGTCACTCCTCACAACGTCCTCCTCAATCATAGGAACACCTGCCTCACCTGTATGTTAAAGCAAGAATGAGTCTTCACAAGGACTCAGCAAGCAACCTATTGACACATCCTTACACATATCACATTCATGCTACTTAATTTAACAAAAAGAAAATTTTTACCATATGGTTCATGTCATAACAAACAAGTACAAATGAATAACTATATGTTATCTACACATAGTCTTAACTCAAATCATGGTATCAATTTCGTTTGATTCAAAACATATTTTCAAACAACTTGATCATGGAACTAAACACATGATTTCTAGCAAACCTAGCATGATATCTATCACTTTTCACATGCTTTTATAACACATTTTCACACATTTTTCTTGCTGTTTTGACATAAATATAACAAGATCACATGGTTTCACATTATTCCACAATATAACACATTAACACATCACTTTCACATGAACACTTGGCACATTTACACACATCTCACATCCTTACACATTGTTTTGTCGTGACACATAGTCCGAACCACCATAAAGAAGGACACACATATCACATAACATACTCGTCACCTAGGTATTATAGTGACGAATCTTGATAACTTGCATACCTGGAGAAGCCCTCTCCACCCTAACCAGTGGTACTTGTCCACCTCTACGATTTCATCCTGATCCCCATAGGATATCACATACACATTGAGCCTTCCCATAGGGATTTTCTACAGTACGGCTCCATAGCCTCTATGGTAGCAGTGTCAATTCTGGCACAAATTTCACTTAATGACATGCTTAGCAACATTTTACGTGCTCTTAATGATCCATTCACATGTTTATCATGCAAACACGTCTTCCAGGTTATAGAACTTATTATGGCTGTCTAATAGTAAGAAAATATTCTTAACAATACCTAAATATGATACTAATCACAGAAAATACCATTTCTTGATTAATCATGCTTAATATGCTCTTTTAATACCTTTACAATTACAAATAGTACCTAAGGTTGTCAGAGCAGACTCAAATTTTAATAATAAATTCTACTGCATGAAATATATCATATGGTGAGAACAAACTCAAATTTTAATCATAAATTCTATGCATGAAATATATCATATGGTGAATTTTTCAGAATTTTCTTAATAGTATATATATTTTTAACATTTAACAAAGATCTCATGCAATTTAATAAGATAATTCAATTAGACATGATAAATAGTGAACAGTCGGATCTAACAGTCTTAAAACATGTATATAGTAATGCTATGTTCCTGGAAATTTCATGTAACAGTTTCATACATCATATCTATTTATTCTAAATTTAGATCTATCAAAACATGCATAATTCCCCTTAACAAAATTCTATAATTCGCAATTATGATCAGAATTTTAACAGGAATTCATGGTTTCACCTAATAAACATACCTGACCAACCAGAAATTTTATAGCATATGCAAACATCCACAAATCCCTGAAAAATCCCACCACATGCATTGAAACCACTGTTATGTAAAACCATATGAACTTGACGGCAAGGGGCCTGCCATTAGAGTCGGTTAACGACATAATCGATTGTCGTTAACTCAAGAACATGACGGCAATAAGGTTGCCATCATCATCCTGTCTGCGGAGAGTACAGACCGAACACAGAAAAATGATGAATTTGGGGGTCCAGGACACGAATTAAAATCCGGAAAAATATCTAAACTCTCGGTGATAGTCTAGGGATGAAACCTCTAAGTTACTTGCCTTAATAAAAAAACCTTAAAGATCAAATTTTGGCAATGAAGCCCTCCTCGGCCAAGCCAAAGAGGTGATGTTCCCCGCCTTCATTCGACTTCCACACTTATGCAATCGATCCCTCGACGTTAGGAGAGCTTTTCCACCTTCAGTGGAGTCTCCCTTTCGCAGGTGATCATCGGTGAAGCCTCCAAATCTCTGGATCAACCCTCACAAGTTCTCTTTATCTCTCCCTAGAACCTAGAAAACCTCTCTTCTGACCAAGTCTTCTCCTAATCGAGATGTCTAGGTTAAATAGGCAATAGAGTCGGGGGAATCGTAGATCATAAGAGTCTTGACCGTTGGGAGGAGGTTTCCAAATCAGACTCCGGAGAAAAGGTGACAGTTTTAGATCTGAAATCCCAAACACAGCCAGAGAAGTAAACGGCCACATAGCTACTATGAACTAGAAATATGCGTCAATCGATGTTGACGCCTAGATCTTCTGACCACAATGTAAACGACACAAGTGTTGCCGTCAACTAGCCCTTAACGTCAAGGGATGTTGACCTTAGAAGATATTCGGGCAGAACAACAAGGCATCAAAACAGTCATAAAAATGCTGGAATTGAGGGCCTTACATGACCTCAAGTCAATTTATGAGAACACTGAACAGCTGCAACTGGTCAAACAATCATCAATCCTGGGCAACGTTTACTTGTTCTTCACTATACCTAATTCAGCTGTCAATAATTGATGCACACCTGAGGCTACCATCCTTCTTTCTCACAAACAAGATAGGCACACCTCAAGGTGAACGGTCGGACGAATGAAGCCCTTCTCAAATAGCTCATATAGTTGGCTCTTCAACTCCCATAACTTCTTCAGTGCCATCCGATACGGTGCCTTGGACATAGGATCATCCCCGGAAACAACTCAATGGAGAAATCTACCCCCTGCTCCGGCGGTAAACAAGGTAGATCCCTGGAAACACATCAGCATAGTCACAAAAATAGGCACATTTGAAATAGACAACTCACCTGAATCTGAGAAACTCACAGAAGCAAGATATGTTATACAACCATCTAGGATTAGGTCCCGAGCTCCATAGAAGGAAACAAAGGATCGGCGGGTAGACCGTGTACCTCGAAAGTAAAGCATAGGTTCTCCAAGTATCTCGAACCGCACAGTCTTCCACTGACACTCCACTAACACAGAGTGTGCCTCCAACCAATCCATGCCAAGGATGGCATCAAAGTCGTGGATCTATAAGACAAACAGTCTAGCTAGTAGAAGAAGGCTTTGTACCTCGACGATGACACCGTCTAGGTAACCCAGAGTACACACGTAGTCACCCGTCGAAAGCTCAACTGCTAGGTAACAGCTCCTCTCCATAGCAAACTACGTAAGGGAACTGAAGAACTCCTCTAAAGCAAAACAATATGTAGCATCAGGATCATTCAAAACACGGATCGCTCTACCAAGTATAGGAACCGTACCGACGACCAGATCAGCGGCCTCTGCCTCTTCTCTGGTGATGTTCATCAAGCGTCCACGACCACGTCCTCGGTATGGCTGCTGCTGGGGTGGTGGTTACTAGTACTGTTGGCTCTATTGAGGTGGCTGGAACTGACCCTGGTGCTGCTGCTGACGATGCGCCTACTAGGGTGGATGGTATTGCGGCTACAGTGCTTGCTGCAAGTATTGTGGTGGTGCTAACAATTACTGCCCCTACCTGAATGGACACTCCCACCTAAAGTGACCTGGTTGCCCGCAGTGAAAACAAATTGTGTCATGTTGACCCTTCTCTGATCCCTGCTGCACTAATTGCTCTACAGGCTCGAGCTGATGCTGGCACTGCGGCTGCTGGGGATGCCGTCTACCCCCTCGAGTGAACATCTTCTTAAACTTCGAGTGCAGGCTAGTGTCACCTGTGCCTAAAGAAGAAGAAGATACACTTCCTTAGCTACCTGAAGGGTGCTGGTACGGGGTAGACCTAGCCAAACCTCCTCCCTACTGTGGCTAGAAGCAAGACTCCCTCTCCAAGGCGGTAGCTCTGGCCACTGCTAATGCCAAGGTGTCACAAAGGTGGCCAGCCATGGCCCACCTCAACTCTAATCGTAACTCACTAATGAACTGCTCGGTGTGAGCCTTCTCACTAGTGGATACATAGGGACTGTGCCACAAAAGCTGTACAAAACTCTAGTGGTGCTGTGCCATAGTCTACTCTCCTTACGTCAACTTGTGGAACTGGTCCTTCCTCTTACAACGAGCATGGTCGGGGAAGTACTCACCGTGGAAGAGCTCCAAGAACTGCTCCCATGTGATCTGGTCCAGTCTCCTGCCTTGGAAGCTAGTCTGCCTCACTACCTTCCACCACTCATGGGTTGACCCCTTCAGCTGATATACTGCATGTCTGACCTGATCCTGCTCTGCACAATCCATGGTCTCGAAAGTATGCTCGAACTCATGGACCCAACTCTCTACTCTGTTTGGATCATAGTTGTCGTAGATGGTCGGAGGCTGAAGACGAAGGAACCTCTCCAGAAGTGTAGTGCGGTCCTTGGGTGCTGCTGCCACTTCTGGAGTCTGCTGTCATACCACTGGTGGTACCTCTGGCTATACTGGTGGCTGCTTCTCTGTTGTCATCTCTGAAAACTGCTGACCTCTTGCTGGCATCTGCTGGTACTGCCAAGGAGCCTGGAACATAACTCTCCACCATTGCTCCATCACCTCTGGAGGAGGCGGGGATGGATACCACTACTGCTATTGTGTTCCCTGTGGCAACAGAACACTGTTGGTCATTGTGCTGAGGCTGAGCATCCATCAGTGTGTGCTCAGCTGCAATTGACCCGTCAGGTGTGTCATCCTGATGCTTCATCAGCTCTTTGACCTGCCTACGTCGACGCGGAGCCATGTCCTGTGACACAACTAATAATCAAGTTAGTGGTTTAACCGGGTGGCTAGTAGTGTTACTTGTACTTTCTATGGGACTTTGTGTTGTCACTTAGTTCCATTACAAGTCTTGATAGACCCATTACTTTGATACCACTGTAACGGCCTCGACGCCTGGACCCTCAACTCCTACAAGAATCTGACCGTTGGCACCGCCGCCCATGGGACCGAAGACCCGAAGGGCTAATTGATCAATCTAACAGATATGTACATAATTAAATGACAATAACAGCACTAAATGTACTAACAAGAGAAATAGAATGTCCACTACATGTATAATCTAGTACAGTCCAAGTAACAAGTACAAGTGCTGAAAGAAAAGGGGATAACAGATACCATAGGGGCATACTTGAGGGTGAAGATGTTGACTCCTTTATCTCCATTATATATTTTGGTGATAACAAACTTATCAAATATTTCTCTATTTATCTAATTATTAGTAATTACCTTAACTTCATTTTGGTTAAGCCTTCAACAAGAAACTCAAAGGAATTAAAAATTACCAAGGATTACCATTGTAAGTATTCTAGATTTTTCTAAGTCCATTAGAGAATCGAAGTTATATATATATATATATATATATATATATATATCTATAATCTTTGCGGGTCTCACTCCGACTCTTCAGAAGTCGAAGTGTGATATCGACTATCATATCGTTTATCGATTGTTATATCGATAGATTGATTTCACTCCGACTATTCTCCAATCAAAGTTTCATATTGATTGCCTTACTGTTAGACATCGACTGTCTTAAGACATCGATTCCTTTTAAACATCGATTGCCTCTTTATAGATCGATTGCCACATAACATCGACTACTTCACTTAAACATCGATTACGGTTTTAAGTCCACATCGATTACTATTATAAACCAAACATTGATTAGACTTAAACATCAATTATATTGGAACATCGATTATCTTTCACATCGATTACCTTAGAATATCGATTACATTGGAACATTGATTATTCTTCACATCGATTACATTATAACATCGATTATTCTTCACATTGATTGTCTTGCATAAACATTGATTTTCTTATCTATGAAACATCGATTATCATTTTAAATCACATCGATTACTCTTTGAACATCGACTATCTTGCTTAAACATCGATTACAGTTATACTCAAGCATCGATTGTCTTCATGGATTGTTCTTATACATCGATTACTCTTTGAACATCAACTGTGTCATAACATCGATTGCCATTATATTATCCATTTCTATTTTACATATATTAGTTTCAAATACCTTGATAATTATCTGTGCAATAACCTTACTGATTGTGGTTGAAATTATAATGATTGCCCTTATGATTATTTTTTTGTTGTGAACATAACTTGGCGAGTAGTATTTTCAAATCATTTTTAAAGATGTGCATTTTAAATTTCCCGCTATATGTTACATATCCTTCTTATAAAAGCTTTTAAAGATATCTTCTTACAGTATGACTTTTTGACTGACTATTATTTTCATGGTAAGTCTTCTAATACTTACATGTGAATAGAAAGGAACATATCTGTCTATGGCTTACTTAGTCATGGGACACAGTTTCTTTGTAGAAAGCACTTTATGGTTTGCCATTCTTATAACAAGTCTTCTTATGATTTATATGGTGACAGAATGGGCATATCTATTTCTATATAACACCTTTTTGTTCGTTGACTGAAGATCTCTCTCTTAGCATTTAATGCATGCAGGTTTCTGATAGTCACATGTTTCTACAACATAAGACTTGTTGCGACTGCATGGAAATGAGCACCAAGGTATAAGAGACAACGGACACTTCAACAGACACATTTGAAGAAAGCTGAAATGCTTATAAGAAGACGATGGCTGTGAAGAACAAACCGAGCATACACAAGCAATACATGCGGATTCACACAAGCCTTCACAACCACCATTGAGAGCAGTGCACCTTCACTCTAAGTCCATCTGCTCCAAGCACTCCTAAAGCCCTCATTTCTTTTCTTTGAGAGGTAGTTGTTCTAAGAAGATAGCATCATTGTCTATATTCTTCTTCTCTCAGTTCGTGTCTCAGATCAAGCAAAGCTTGTTGTATAAGCTTGATCTATGGATCATCCCTTCAACTCTTCTTTAAGAGTATTCCTCTTCCTATGAGAAGAGAAGACCTTCTGTGAGTAGGTGGTTTTGTTCCCCTTGCTGAAGGGAAGACCTGTTGCTACAGGTGGTTGTATTGCCTCTTCATGGGTTGAAGAGAAGGCCAGTGGGTGCTAGATGTGTGAGTGTCTTTGAGGGGGACTGTACCCTTGGTTAGTGAAATCCCAAGTAGTTTCTTGGGGACTGGACATAGGACTCCTGCTGATAGGAGGTCTGAACCAGGATAAAAATCCTTGTGCATTTTTGTGTGATTGTTTTTATCTTACTTCCACTGCTCACTAACTCTAACATCTATGCTTAGTGTGTTTCTGTCTGAAGTTATTTTAAGCTGGAAAATTTTAAGATATTCTTGAAGCAACCCATTCAACCGCCCCACCCCCCCTTTGGGCTTGCAACCTGGTCAACAAGTGGTATTAGAGCCAAGTCTCTTCAGGTAAGTAGATCTCACGATCTGAAGAGCAAAGATAAATGGCAGCCCAAGGTTATGTAGAGGGACAATCTATCAACAGGTCTCCACTGTTCGATGGATAAGATTACAACTACTAGAAAACTAGAATGGAGTTCTTTCTTCAAGGTCTTGACTTTCAACTATAGGCAATAAAAGAAGATGGAGATCTGGCAGTCACTAACACTAAAGAAAGTGACAGATGATGACAAGAAAAAGATGTTTCAAAACAGCAAGGCCAAAAGTGTACACCCAGAATTTAAAAATAATAAATATTGAACATTATGAAAGATATGATTACCATAAAAGATACAAGAACATGATTACAGTTGAATCTAGAAACGTTTCACATAATTTATGTGTTTTCGGTACTGTCTTCAGATGTGCGCACCCCGACAGGGCGTCATCAAAATTCGGTAACAAAAGTAAAATCTAACAAAATCATAATTACCAAAAAAAAAGTACTAATCTCAAAAATATAAATATCACAATTAATTGATGCACAGATATCCAGATTAAACCGACATAATGATTTTTGGGGGCAATTTCCACCTAACGGAAAATTAATCCAAATAATTAAACAAAAATCACTATAATTTGGATTATATCTCAATTAGCTCATGTTTGAAATTTCAACATAATTGGACATCATCTAGATAGAAAATTATCACCCTAAACTAATTAAAAGAATACGTAATGGCATTACGTAAGCTCCCTTACGTAAGAAACTTGGGGGCTAAGCTAGGAAGTCCTCGTGTGTTTTAGGCGATCCT
>CM024754.1:135134129-135415296 GCA_014218235.1 Colocasia esculenta
ATTCAACCCCCTTCTAGATTACATAATAGGCAATTCCGCACATCTATCAGACATATGGCATATCCTCGCTGGACTCGACGACGCTAACTCCACTCATGAAACATGATGGCGGGTGCGAGCTTATGGGTGTCAATACTGTGATGATTGATTTACCGGTAGGTCTCATTGACCATACTTTTTGCAGGTATTCCATGAGCGCCTCTTGGTGGGACACTAATCTCTTAATCAATTCCAGAATGGAGATTCTGGCCGGAGTCTTGACCAAATGCTTAGCAGGTCATATTGTGTCCCTGGGAACGGACCCCTCCAGTAGGCTTCTTCTTCTTCCTGGGTGCCAATGTATGTCCTTGCTGCTGGGGGAACACCTGTTGAACATGCGCCACTTCGGAGCACCATTGTCACCTCGGGAGCTATCCTCTGATATAGTTGTCGAAGCCAATGGAATAGGAGGTGAAAAGGAGGTAGAAGGTTGGTCAGAGAACATTTGATGTGGCAATTGGATGGTCGACGCACTGGGAGGTGGGGTGGGAGTACGAAGAAAGGGGGTTCGATGGTTAGGGTTGATAAAGGGTATGGTTGATGGTGTGTGGGGGAAAGACGGGTTGGCTGACATTTGTGGTTGCGGTGTGGGGGATGGGTGATTTGACTATGGTGGTATGGTGGAAGGGTTGTGCAAGAATGGGGCTTGTGCATTGGTGGGTGGAGGTGTCGTGGAAGCGGGAGATTGGCGGATGAGTGGAGGATTGGCGGGTTGGCTGGACTGTATAGAGGAGCAGTTAGGGATACGCAGGAGGAGGGTGGTAGTGGATTTCGGGACTGGGCGTGCGGATGAAGGGTGGCACGATGAAGGAGGAGTGGTAAGAGGAGGTGGATGTAGAGATTGCTTCCGTCGGCTGACTTGTGTTCTGTATCGGGGAGACACTGTGAAGGCTTTAACTTGGTGGTTTGGATCCTGGTGCTCTGGAAGTGGGTTCTGAATAATGCCCATGCAGGGCTGCTGCTGGGGTGCCTGAAGTATTGCTGTTGTTGGTTCTGCTGAGGCTGTTGCTGTTGCTGCTACGGTTGCCCAAGTGGCCTCCTTGCCTTATCTCAAGAATAACTTCCTCATCTCAGACCAATCTATAGCTCCATGTCGTTCAGTTTATAGATGTAAATTTGAAGTGAAAGCAAGACTCCAGAGTGTGGCTGGTCCTAGTGGAAATCACAATATCGAGAGGTGTCAACATTGGGAGGCCATTGTAGCCTCTCCCTCGACAAGGTGAGTGCGTCGGCGGCCATTAGGCATTAAGATATCTGAGAGGGTTTCTGGAAATGGGGGATAGTGGGTCCTTCTTAGGCCAGGTGTTTGTCGGGGTTGTTGAGGCTCATAGTTGCTGGAGGAGGGACCTGATTGTATCGCGGGGAGTGTAGGAGCAGGTGTTGGGGCTGGTATTGAGGAGGAGCGAGTTGCTGGGGGGGGTGGGTTGGGGAGGAGCAGGTGTCAGTATAAGGCTGCTGAGGTTGTTGGTATTGAGGCTACTGGGGTTGTCGATATTGTGGAGGTTGCGGTATTGCTGGGGCTGCTGATGATGTGAGGGCTGTTGGGGTTGGCTGGGGCTGCTGAGGTGGTACCCTCATATTGGTGGGTTGTTCGTCTAGGGGTGGCTGTTGGGGTGTGGGGCTCTGGTGTTGGTGTTTGGTGGTAGGTGGAAGGACTGGGGTTGCCCATTGCATCACCTGCTCGTTTTATGAATAACCCCCTCGGGCGTGGAGCCACCAGTTGGAGCGCCGACACCCTTCTTGAAGGTTCGGGCCTTTGGCTGAACATGGCCATGATGGGATAGTCTTTTAGCTGGTCTAGATGTATCGGGCTCTCTCATACAGCTTCTTCCATAGTAGTTAGATTATTCATAGCCAATATGTGCCTAAATTGGGCGCGGCATTCACTGTAATCATCTTCACTTCCTCGACCTCGGATATTGGATCTCTTAACCTTTCAGCTAGGGCCCTCCACCTATCAACATAATGTGTGAAATCTTCACTTGCCCTCATCTTCTCAGCCATTAGATCAATAATTGTCAATATCAGACCTACTCTGTCTCTGTATCACTACAAAAACTTCCTCTGCACTATCTCAAAATTTGGACATCTGCAAGTTCCATGGAATAGAACCAATCGAGGCGGGCCTCCAAGGACCGGCGGAAGAGAAAGGCAAGGGCACGGTTTTCGTCTTGCCAAAAGGAAGATTCATACATAAATTCTTTGATGTTCATGAAGGGGTTGCGGTGCCCGTTTGTAGCGATGTAGACAGGCATCTCTAAGGAGGGGAGATGAAAGATGGAATGGAAGGAAGTGCCAGTTAATGAATCTTTGGGCAAGGACACCCTTTTATCTTTGTTCCAGCTTACTCACTTTCCCAGAAGGGCTTGGGCGAGTTAAGGGTGGAAGGCTTGGGAGGTGCCCCGAAGGAAGGTGGGGTAGGGGACATACGCTTGAACAGGAAATTGTAAGGCCCTCGAATTTTGTTGCATTATTTTAATTTCGTGTAATAATTCATGTTGTGTATGCATAGATGTACATATCTACGTATGTATTAACTATTTATACTTATGTATGCATGTGTATAATTAGTTGTAAATAATGTATGAAATGCATGGTGGGTGTGTACATGATAATACATATGCATGGCACGTATATAGGTATAAGTTGTGCATGGTTTCTGCATGTTTTTGAGTTCTGGCCGAAGGCCAACTTGGCGTCAAGATCAATAGACGTTTGTGTTGTGTCGGCGTCAACCATATGGACGCCAACACTAAGTCCAGCGTCTAGCGATGTGGACGCTAATTTCTCTGATCTGCATGTGTTGTATAGCTGAATTTCTGGGAGCAAGCTAGCTCACCCATTGGGGAGCTGTCCCCAACGGTCTAAAAGGGTTCACATCAACCCTGCGGGACAAGAGAGGCCTCTCCTATATCTGAACCAGAGTGCAGCCCTAAACCCCCTCTCTTGACCTCTTTTGGGAGATAGAAAAAGCCCTAACTGCTGTGAGCAAAACCCCACCTTTGCAACCTTTAATCCGGCGATCTGAAGCTTGTTCCGGCCATCTACCACGACAAGGAGGTAGCTGGAACATCGAGGAAGGCATCCCCGACCTCGATCTGCTGTGGAGATTGCTCAAGAACCGGAGGAAGGCAATCTTGGGAGCTTCTTGGGACTGCCCAAGGAGAGCATCACCAACCCATTTAATCCCTTTGGAGAGTTTTGAAAGGCAAGTAACCTACCCCTATCGTCCATGTAGATGTCAAGTAGGGTTTTATCATTTTTATGTATTTTTCCTCGTGTCCTAGATCCCCCATTCTCTTTGAATTTGGAGCTCGGGTCCTGCATTTTGCAGAGACCTGAACTTGACGGCAACATAAATTGCCGTTAAGATCTTCATTGACGGCCAGCGATTTTGCCGTCAATCTCCATTAACGGCCATGGCTTGCCGTTAAGTTCGTCTGGACAGAACAGTGAACTGTTCTCTCCTTATATATGATTACTTTCGATGTGTTTTGCGATGAGGATATATTGTAAACCTATTATGCTACGTAATGTGAATGTTGGAATGTGTGGGAGAATGGTTGTGCATTTATTTTGTGGATGGTTGAGTTATTGTTTATTTTAAAATGCATGTGGAAGAATGGCCATGTAAGTTCACCCATGATCCTAATAATCCGTGGAAATTATGATGCCCTAATCTCGTTGAACCATGTCTATATACGTCAGTCTCTACTCTGAATTTTCTGGAATTTCCATGTCAATGTGATTTACTGAAAATTTATACTTGGGAAATAGAAAACATGTGTAGGATTTGTTAAATTTCCAGTAAATCGTGTGTTGTGAAATAAATCCGGGGAAATTTCCTGTGGTATTGTGTATATTGGGTTCAGGGTTATGATCTGTTAAAACTGAATTTTCATGTATACCCATGATAAATTTAATTTCGAATAATATGGGAATTTAGGTTAAATTTTCTGCAATTGCATTTTGGATCAGAAAAATGTGAAAATTTTCATGTGGGGTCCTAAACCCGAAATCAGCATGTGGTTAAATTCTCAGGTCATTTGGACAACTATACCATGCAATATGAATTTTCCATGCAAAAATGGGTAATTAATGCATGCCATTGTGAAATGATTTAATTTCTGGAAATCCAACCTGATTGGTGAAACTTCCTGAATGATAAATTCTGTCATCTGTAGTGGCATGATTAGGAAAACAGAGTCATGTTGTGATGAGAGAATGAATGAGATATGAGCGTCATGTGTAAAAATATGTGTTAAAAATCGGTAAACGTGATATGTGTAAAATTGTGCCAAGTGTGACACTGCTTCCATAGAGGGCAGTGGAACCGTATCATGGAAAAGTCCCCATGAGAAGGTTCAATGTGTTGTGATCCTAAGGGCATTAGGATGAAATCCTGGAGGTGGACAAGTACCACTGGTTAGGGTGGAGACTTGTTCTCCCGGTCTGCGCAGTCCAAGAGTCGTCACTGTATTGCCTAGGTGACGTCTATGTGTATGTGATGTGATGTGTCCTTCTTATGGTGGTTTGGACTATGTGTCACGGCACTAAAGTGTAAGATGTGAAAATGTGATGTGTGAATGTGTTATGTGAAAAGTGAGTGAACATGTGAAATTGTGAATGTAAAGTGTGAACTATGTGAATAAGAAATTGTGTAAAAATGTGAGACCAAAATGTGAGGATGTGAGATTGAAATCCATGATATGATGATCTGAAATCATGTTAGAACAGCAACATAAATGTGGTTATGATCATGTCCTATATGGGTACAATGCGTAGAATCCATGCTAGGGACAATCCTTACTTATGTGTAACCATTCCATGTATGTTTACTCTCACGTTGTGGTTGAATGAGAATGTAGCTTTCATGTGTTAGATTGTAAAGTGTTAAACCATGTCAAACAGCAAGCTTAAAGCATGTAAAATGGTTATGTGCATGTGTAAGAATGAGAAGTAACCATGTTAGCAATGTTTTCTTTCATGTATGTAAGCTAGTCATGCTAAATGCTTTCATGTTCTAGCTTAATTGAAAGTAGAACTTTCATGTGTTGGAATGATTAGAGAGCATGTGATAGGAGATTTTAATTTAGGAAATCTGAAAGCATGAATCATGTATTTCATTAATAGAATTACCATGATAGGTTGTTAATTTCAATGTCACGCATGCTACATGTTGTGTCTTGTAAATGGTATGTAAAAACTGCTATGATATGTGCATGTATGATGATAGATGTAGTGTTATTTGCTGAGTCTTTTAGACTCATTACTTGCTTCGGCGTACAGGTGTAGTAGGTGACACACCTTGGAGGAGACCGTGGAGAGCGACTCCGAGCGCGGGGAGTAGCTAGCTTGGTGGAGCTTAGTTGTGACATTTTGACATTTGATGTATGTAATTGAGGCATTGTATTAGAACTATCATGTAAACTTGGACAAACTATGTATTTTATCTTAGCACTTCTTCTATATGGATTATGTGGACTTTAGCTCTTAAATTCAATCGAATCATGTATGTTAAATGTGGATGATGAATGAAATGAAGACAGTAGTTCTTTTACTTCCGCTACTCTGTTCTTATATTCACGTGTATCTCAGCTGAATGTTATCGTTGGGTAAATGTCCCACTGTGGCAACGTTCACTATATCGACGTGGGTTGGTATAACCGTACCGATATAATGAGGGTCGCTACAGAGATTGGTATCAGAGCGAACGGTTGAGATTGCACATGAATATATATAAGTCATCATCTTCATTACATGCTAAGTCTACATAGGAATGTCCACATGTGTAGAATTGATTAATAATGAATGAAAAATAGATAAGAAAGCGGGTAGAAATAAATTAAAGTAGCTCTAATGGTGGCTGAAATTTATTACAGCCATGGCTTCGAGAGGTAGGCGTGGCGGAGCGCCGGCCCGTGAGGACGAGCCGAGACGTGAGGAGCGGGCGGAGCAGCAGGCCCCGGCACCGCAGGGTCCTGTACTTCCCCCACCGCCGCCTGTGGATTATGGAGTATTCATGCAAGGTCTGGTGCAAGCCATGCAGACGCAGGCTCATACTCAGGCAGCACTCCAGGCACAGTTGGAGGCTCAGGTTAGACTAATAAAATGATTAATAGTCTGTTTTATTTAATTATGCGATATTATGTTGATTGTGTATTGCTTGCTGTGTACTGTAGCAGGCTCAAGTACCAGCTCAGGACCATGGTGGACCTTCTACCATGGAGAGATTCAAGAGGATGCTGCCACCCTCTTTTAAGGGGGAGAGCGACCATTGTTGGCAGAAAGCTGGATGAGGGAGATAGAAAAGATCTTCCGAGCCATCAGGTGTGCAGATGAGGATAAGGTCACATTAGCCACCTACATGCTACAGGTATGCTTTAGTTTATATGCTTGTATGTTCTGTTAAGCTAGATTTGTTTAGATGGTGCTTATGAGCGGTGTACTGCAGGAAAGAGCTGATGTATGGTGGGCTTCATTGCTGCGTACCCGGTTTGAGGACGGAGCTATTGATGTTGCTTGGGACGAGTTCGTGAGGCTCTTTCGGGCCAAGTTCGTCCCCGAGCATATTCAAGATCGGATGGAGCAGGAGTTCCTCTCTTGGCTCAAGGCTCCATGACCGTGCTAGAATATGAGGCAAGATTTTCTGAACTCTAAATATGCACCTCATATCGTGGCAGATGAGCGCAGGAAGACAAAGAAGTTCGTGATGGGCCTGAAGCCATCACTGAGGACGAGGCTCGTGGCGTTCGACCATCGCACTTTCGACGAGGCCCTCAGCGCTGCGTGTAGGCAGGAGGGTGAGATGGAGCAATACCTTGAAGAGAAGAAGGCTTCGCAGAAGAGACCTGCAGCTACATTCCAGCGACAGGACAAGAAGAAAGCGGTGTACCCGACACAGCAGCGATCAGTGGCAGTCGGCAGTTCTCAGGTACCTTCTGTACGTTCCCCTGGTGTGAAGAAAGAGTGTCCCCACTGCGGGAAGACACATGGCGGTACCGAATGTTGGATGATTACGGGAAAGTGCTTGAAGTGCGGAAGCAGCGACCACAAGATCAAGGATTGTCCGAGACTTCAGCAGGGAGTCCAGCGCGGAGCGCCAGCCCCAGCAGCAGTAGCGGCAGCAGCGCCAGCTACAGGAAGACCAGGAAGGCCTCGAGCCCCAGCTCGAGTGTTTGCTTTAGCACGCGAGGACGCCGAGCAGGCGGAGCATGTCACCGAAGGTACGGTTTTACTTCTAGGTGTGCACGCTCGGGTTTTGTTTGATACGGGTGCTACTCACTCGTTCATTTCCGAGCGGTTCGCTAGGCAGTTAGCCCTAGAGTCGGCATAGAGTCTGAGGATTTAGAGGTCCCTTTGTCTGTGCACACCCCTGCGGGTACGGTATCGACTAGGAAGTGCATTCCGTCGTTACCTGTGTGCATTGAGGATAGAATCCTAGATGGGTGTTTCTTCTTGCTAAAGATGAAGGACTATGATGCTATTCTTGGTCTGGATTGGCTAGAGGAGCACTATGCGTTAGTGGATTGTCGTCGGAAGAGGATTGTTTTCCGCATTCCTGGTGAGGACGAGTTCTCTCATCCCTTGCCAAGGAACTTGGCGGGAAAGTGGTCATCTCTGCCATGAAGGCGATGCGCATGGTAAACAAGGGTTGTGACGCTTTTCTTGCCAGCGTGGTATTAGTGCCAGAGGCTGATGAGTCACCTACTCTTGCAGAGATTGAGGTAGTGCAGGATTTTCCAGATGTCTTTCCTGATGACTTGTCTGGATTGCCACCGGATAGAGAGATAGAGTTTACCATAGAGTTGCTTCGGGCACCTCTCCTATCTCGAAGGCTCCATATCGGATGGCACCTGCGGAGTT
Organism: Colocasia esculenta; assembly: GCA_014218235.1. Lineage (NCBI taxonomy): Eukaryota > Viridiplantae > Streptophyta > Magnoliopsida > Alismatales > Araceae > Colocasia > Colocasia esculenta. The sequence continues at coordinate 135,142,035 of CM024754.1, forward strand.
AGCCGAGTTAAGGAGGCAGTTGCAAGAGTTGCTTGATAAGGGATTTATTCGCCCTAGTGTTTCCCCTTGGGGCGCACCTGTATTATTCGTCAAGAAGAAAGACGGGTCACTTAGGTTATGCATTGATTACAGAAAGCTGAACCAAGTGACTGTGAAGAACAGGTATCCCTTACCTCGTATTGATGATTTGTTTGACCAGTTGCAAGATGCATCAGTCTTTTCTAAGATTGATTTGCGATCTGGTTATCATCAGTTGAGGATTCGGAGTGAGGATGTGTCCAAGACGGCATTCAGATCCCGTTATGGACATTATGAGTTTTTGGTTCTTCCTTTCGGATTGACCAATGCCCCTGCAGCGTTCATGGATCTCATGAACAGGGTGTTTAGGCCTTATTTAGATAGCTTTGTCGTAGTGTTTATTGATGATGTGTTGGTCTACTCTCCGGATGAGGCCACACACCGTCAGCATTTGAGGGTAGTGTTAGAGGTTCTTCGTGAGCACAAGCTGTATGCTAAGTTCAGCAAGTGCGATTTTTGGTTGCGCGAGGTTCATTTCCTCGGGCATGTTATCTCCGGTGCTGGTGTAGCAGTGGATCCAGCAAAGGTCCAGGCAGTTATGGATTGGGAGGTTCCCAAGACCCTTCGGAGATTCGTAGTTTTTTTGGTTTAGCTGGTTACTATCGGCGATTCATTGAGGGATTTTCATCCATCGCCGCCCCATTGACTCAGCTCACCAGAAAGGGAGTGAAGTTTGTTTGGTCCGAGAAGTGTGAGAGTAGTTTTCAATTGTTGAAGACTAAGCTCACGTCAGCTCCGGTGTTAGTCTTACCGAGCGGTGTAGAGGGTTTTGCTATCTACACGGATGCGTCTCGGATTGGTTTAGGCTGTGTGCTAATGCAGCAGGAAAGGGTAGTGGCTTATGCTTCTCGTCAGTTGAAGGAGCATGAGAAGAACTATCCGACTCATGATTTGGAGCTCGCAGCAGTGGTTCATGCACTAAAGATCTGGAGGCACTATCTTTATGGTGTCAGATTTGAGGTGTTTACCGACCACAAGAGCTTGAAGTATCTTTTCTCCCAAAAGGAATTAAACCTGAGGCAGAGAAGATGGATTGAGTTCTTGAAGGACTATGACTTCGACCTTCAGTATCACCCTGGAAAGGCGAATGTCGTAGCGGATGCTCTGAGTAGAAAGAGGCCATTCTCCAGCAGGATTGGAAGATGTTGGAGGATGCGGCTTGCGCGTTGACTGAGTTAGAGCCCGCTATGCCAGGCTTTTGTAGCTCAGTTATCTCTTAGGTCCTCGGTTTTGGATGAGGTGATCGAGCAACAGAAAGCCGACCCTAGACTCTTAGAGCTAGTGGGCAAGGCAGGCATTGCTCGTGATGAGGACGGTGTGATTAGATTCCATCACCGTGTTTGTGTCCCTGATTTGGTAGATGTCCGTGAGCATGTGTTAGCGGAGGCTCACAGATCGCGATTCTCTATTCATCCGGGTAACACGAAGATGTACCAGGATTTGAAGAGATCCTTTTGGTGGTCCGGCATGAAGAAGGATGTAGCGGATTATGTATCGGTGTTTGGTATGCCAGCAAGTGAAGGCCGAGCGACAGCGACCATCCGGCCTTATGCAAAGGATGGAGATCCCAGTTTGGAAGTGGGAAGCTGTCACTATGGACTTTGTTTCGGTTTGCCTCGATCTAGAAGGGGCAATGACTCGATTTGGGTGATGTAGATAGATTCTCAAAGACTGCGCATTTCTTGCCTATGAAGAAGAAGCAGTCGGTTGAGAGCTTAGCTAGATTGTATGTTAGTAGTGTGGTTAGATTGCATGGTGTGCCGAAGTCGATCATTTCGGATCGAGATCCGAGATTACTTCGAGGTTGTGGAAGGGTCTTCAGCATGCGTTAGGTTCGGAGCTGAAGCTCAGTTCGGCGTTTCATCCCCAGACTGATGGACAGTCCGAGAGGACTATCCAGACGCTCGAGGATATGTTGAGAGCGTGTGTATTGGATTGGAAGGATGATTGGGAGCGTCATTTACCTCTTGTGGAGTTCGCATACAACAACAGCTTTCATGCGAGTATTGGTATGGCTCCATTTGAGGCGTTGTATGGTAGGCCTTGCAGATCTCCTTGTGTTGGGAGGAGACCGGTGATAGGCAGCTGATCGGTCCGGAGTTAGTTCAGGAGACTTCGGATAAGGTCCAGCTTATCAGAAAGAGGCTTGTTGCGGCACAGGATAGGCAGAAGAGCTATGCCGACAACAGGAGGAAGGATCTTGAGTTCGAGGTGGGTGATCATGTCTTCTTAAAGATATCACCTACTCGAGGTGTCGTCAGGTTTGGCAGGCATAGTAAGCTGAGCCCTAGATTCATTGGCCCGTATGAGATTCTCAGACGATGGGCAGCGTGGCATATGAGCTAGCTTTACCCCCAGCTTTAGCTAGTGTTCATCCTGTTTTCCACGTTTCTATGCTCAGGAAGTATGTCCGAGATCCATCTCATGTGATTAGTCATGAGCCAGTGGACATTCAGCCAGATTTGTCGTATGTGGAGCAACCAGTAGCTATTCTTGACCGGAAGGTTCAGCATCTCCGGAACAAGAGTATTGCGTCGGTGAAAGTTCTATGGCGGAACTTCTCACGAGAGGAGGCTACTTGGGGCTTGAGGATGCGATGAAGAAGAAGTATCCCCTTTTTTTGAGTAGTGTCGTTCTAACTTCGAGGACGAAGTTTCTTTAAGGGGGAGAGGGTGTAAGGCCCTCGAATTTTGTTGCATTATTTTAATTTCGTGTAAATAATTCATGTTGTGTATGCATAGATGTACATATCTACGTATGTATTAACTATTTATACTTATGTATGCATGTGTATAATTAGTTGTAAATAATGTATGAAATGCATGGTGGTAGTGTGTACATGATAATACATATGCATGGCACGTATATAGGTATAAGTTGTGCATGGTTTCTGCATGTTTTTGAGTTCTGGCCGAAGGCCAACTTGGCGTCAAGATCAATAGACGTTTGTGTTGTGTCGGCGTCAACCATATGGACGCCAACACTAAGTCCAGCGTCCAGCGATGTGGACGCTAATTTCTCTGATCTGCATGCGTTGCAGAGCCGGATTTCCGGGAGCAAGCTAGCTCACCCATTGGGGAGCTGTCCCCAACGGTCTGAAAGGGTTCACATCAACCCTGCGGGACAGGAGAGGCCTCTCTCCTATATCTGAACCCGAGTGCAGCCCTAAACCCCCTCTCTTGACCTCTTTTGGGAGATAGAGAAAAGCCCTAACTGCTGTGAGCAAAACCCCACCTTTGCAACCTTTAATCCGGCGATCTGAAGCTTGTTCCGGCCATCTACCACGACAAGGAGGTAGCTGGAACATCGAGGAAGGCATCCCCGACCTCGATCTGCTGTGGAGATTGCTCAAGAACCCGGAGGAAGGCAATCTTGGGAGCTTCTTGGGACTGCCCAAGGAGAGCATCCCAACCCATTTAATCCCTTGGAGAGTTTTGAAAGGCAAGTAACCTACCCCTATCGTCCATGTAGATGTCAAGTAGGGTTTTTCATTTTTATGTATTTTTCCTCGTGTCCTAGATCCCCCATTCTCTTGAAATTGGAGCTCGGGTCCTGCATTTTGCAGAGACTGAACTTGACGGCAACATAAATTGCCGTTAAGATCTTCATTGACGGCCAGCGATTTTGCCGTCAATCTCCATTAACGGCCATGGCTTGCCGTTAAGTTCGTCTGGACAGAACAGTGAACTGTTCTCTCCTTATATATGATTACTTTCGATGTGTTTTGCGATGAGGATATATTGTAAACCTATTATGCTACGTAATGTGAATGTTGGAATGTGTGGGAGAATGGTTGTGCATTTATTTTGTGGATGGTTGAGTTATGTTTATTTTAAAATGCATGTGAAGAATGGCCATGTAAGTTCACCCATGATCCTAATAATCCGTGGGAAATTATGATGCCCTAATCTCGTTGAACCATGTCTATATACGTCAGACTCTACTCTGAATTTTCTGGAATTTCCCATGTCAATGTGATTTACTGAAAATTATACTTGGGAAATAGAAAACATGTGTAGGATTGTTAAATTTCCAGTAAATCGTGTGTTGTGAAATAAATCCGGGAAAATTCCTGTGGTATTGTGTATATTGGGTTCAGGGTTATGATCTGTTAAAACTGAATTTTCATGTATACACCATGATAAATTAATTTCGAATAATATGGGAATTTAGGTTAAATTTTCTGCAATTGCATTTGGATCAGAAAAATGTGAAAATTTTCATGTGGGGTCCTAAACCCGAAATCAGCATGTGGTTAAATTCTCAGGTCATTTGGACAACTATACCATGCAATATGAATTTTCCATGCAAAAATGGGTAATTAATGCATGCCATTGTGAAATGATTTAATTTCTGGAAATCCAACCTGATTGGTGAAACTTCCTGAATGATAAATTCTGTCATCTGTAGTGGCATGATTAGGAAAACAGAGTCATGTTGTGAATGAGAGAATGAATGAGATATGAGCGTCATGTGTAAAAATATGTGTTAAAAATCGGTAAACGTGATAGTGTAAAATTGTGCCAAGTGTGACACTGCTTCCATAGAGGGCAGTGGAACCGTATCATGGAAAAGTCCCCATGAGAAGGTTCAATGTGTTGTGATCCTAAGGGCATTAGGATGAAATCCTGGAGGTGGACAAGTACCACTGGTTAGGGTGGAGACTGTTCTCCCGGTCTGCGCAGTCCAAGAGTCGTCACTGTATTGCCTAGGTGACGTCTATGTGTATGTGATGTGATGTGTCCTTCTTATGGTGGTTGGACTATGTGTCACGGCACTAAAGTGTAAGATGTGAAAATGTGAAATGTGAATGTGTTCATGTGAAAAGTGAGAATGTGAACATGTGAAATTGTGAATGAGTAAAGTGTGAACTATGTGAATAAGAAATTGTAAAAATGTGAGACCAAAATGTGAGGATGTGAGATTGAAATCCATGATATGATGATCTGAAATCATGTTAGAACAGCAACATAAATGTGGTTATGATCATGTCCTATATGGGTACAATGCGTAGAATCCATGCTAGGGACAATCCTACTTATGTGTAAACCATTCCATGTATGTTTACTCTCACGTTGTGGTTGAATGAGAATGTAGCTTTCATGTGTTAGATTGTAAAGTTTAAACCATGTCAAAACAGCAAGCTTAAAGCATGTAAAATGGTTATGTGCATGTGTAAGAATGAGAAGTAACCATGTTAGCAATGTTTTCTTTCATGTATGTAAGCTAGTCATGCTAAATTGCTTCATGTTCTAGCTTAATTGAAAGTAGAATTCATGTGTTGGAATGATTAGAGAGCATGTGATAGGAGATTTTAATTTAGGAAATCTGAAAGCATGAATCATGTATTTCATTAATAGAATTACCATGATAGGTTGTTAATTTCAATGTCACGCATGCTACATGTTGTGTCTTGTAAATGGTATGTAAAAACCTGCTATGATATGTGCATGTATGATAGATGTAGTGTTATTTGCTGAGTCTTTTAGACTCATTACTTGCTTCGGCGTACATGTGTAGTAGGTGACACACCTTTGGAGGAGACCGTGGAGAGTGACTCCGAGTGCGGGGAGTAGCTAGCTTGGTGGAGCTTAGTTGTGACATTTTGACATTTGATGTATGTAATTGAGGCATTGTATTAGAACTATCATGTAACTTGGACAATTTGTATTTTATCTTAGCACTTCTCTATATGGATTATGTGGACTTTAGCTCTTTAAATTCAATCGAATCATGTATGTTAAATGTGGCTGATGAATGAAATGAAGACATAGTTCTTCTACTTCCGCTACTCTGTTCTATATTCACGTGTATCTCAGCTGAATGTTATCATTGGGTAAATGTCCCACTGTGGCAACGTTCACTATATCGACGTGGGTTGGTATAACCCTACTGATATAATGAGGGTCGCTATAATAATGCATGGAAGGGACACCGGCAGGTGGGCGGGGCCTTAAGCCGGATCCAGGGTTGGTAAACAGCCGCGCTGGCGTCGGAGCTTGGCCGAATGTGAGGATGCCTCCCAACAGGACTGTGGGGGCGCAACTGGATAATAGAATGGGCCTGCAAGGGGGCAGGAGAGGCTCGGCCGTCAGGTCACAAGCGGACTGAATCTGAACACCCGCATTTGGGTGGAGGGCATGAACGGATCAGCAACAGACTTCCCCCTCAGGGCAGGCTGGACCTCTTGAAGCTTGGATGCTTGGAGGCTCTGAAGGATGTTCACAATTTGGGACAGATTGATTGGGGAGGAAGTATTTCCAGCGTCACACCTTGGTGAGACGTGGGGAGCCTGGATGTCCATCGCGTTAACCGCGGACTGGACGGATCGGCGTAAGCCTGGTTTTGAAGTTGGGGGAGTTGCTGACTGGGATCGTACATCTCATCGTACATATTCTCATAACCCATATCATCGTTCTCGGCTGTTGAGAGCGATCGACCAGAACGAAGCTGCATGCAAATATTCTAGAGACACACAGTGTAATCTAGCAAGCAACTAACAGACAACTACTTAAACAAGTTTAAGAGAAGGAGTTAATGGATTTTAAATCACACACTTGGAGATGATTACGTCCACTTAAAATATTCAATAAGACTTAACGTGGATTTTAATTAGGATGTGTCTCTCCAAAATAGGTATGGGCCTAAAATAGGTGAGATGACAACTTCGGGGTTTTCTAAGCAACTTCCTCTCATGAAATGGATTTTCTAGCTCGGGTCACTGGGGTGGTACAACCGGCTCGGTCCACTGTGAGGGAATCCACAGGGTACAGAGACTTACGGAGGTCCCGATGAGGATTCTCTAGCCCAATGAGATGGAATGCCCAAAGGGGAGATAGCCCTCACCAGGATGGTGTGTGGATCCTAGGTAAGGAGGGAAGAGGTCCCCCGATCAAAATGCCCTGCAAATGTAAAAATAATGCAAAGATAGCACAGATGGCTGGAAGACCAGTGCTCTATGATAGACTGAATCGCGTCCAGTATAGTGGGAGCGATTCAGTAAAAGGCGTCCATTCTTTTGGCCGCGGATCTGACAGCTCCTGAAAGCTGTAAGAGCCGAGGCAACTCCCTCCGGACTCTATCACAAATAGCATCTGATTAGGCCACCGCGCAAATCAAGAATAGGAAAAGCGTCCTCTATACTGGACACGCATAAAACATGCAACATGGAACATAAAAAAAAACAATAAATCAGACAAGCATGCTTTCCACAAATTATAGCGAAAGAAGTAAAACCCAATGGAGATGCTTTCTTCAGGTAAAAGTAAGTACACAGGGACGGGAACAAGATGGTATTTTTTTTTTAAATCACAAATTTCATGCGATAAGTGTAGCGAAAAATGAAGGAAAACACAACTACAAAGTGGTAATGGCGACAGGACTCTCAATAGCACCTCGTGGGGTGCGGAAAGGGGAGGTTGTACTGCATGGGGTATGAAGGAAGGGCACACGTGGGTGCCGAAGGAGGGGCACACGTGGGTGCCAATGGAGGTAACCGGAATCAAAAAGAGGGTCAACCAAGTTGTAGACGGTGTTTTTCCTCAACTCTTCGGAAAACACTTGTCCCACGATAGGAATATGGAATTTAAAAGAAAAGTGACTAATGGAATGGAGATGGAAACGTGGAAATCAAAAATGTGCGTGTGCATGAGGAATGTGTCGAGATCGCCAGGTGCACGTGGGCACCAAGTGTAACGGGCGGAAAGGAAATGACGTGGTGTACTTACCTCCACCCGAAGAAAAGCACAGGAATGTGCGGTGGATTCTCCTTCCTTCTTCCGCCGGCCGGACCGACGAAGAAGATTTGATGCGGTTACCTTACAAGAAGAAAAGGATAGGAAAACACGTGAAAGAGAATTAGACTGCGAGGTGTAGTGAATGCGAAGGATACGGAATATAAAAGACATGCAAATAAAGGTTAACACACTCGTGGAGGTGGAGTTAAACCCCTAAATGGGTAGGACAAAAGTTTGATGTATGTGCGTGTGTGGAAATTCAGTGAAATGTATGCAACTAAAAAAAGGACTAAAAGAGAAAGGGATGGAGGAACGGAGGCGGTGGCGTAGCCGGTGGTGGCGAAGGACGAGGGGAAATGAGAGAGGATGCAGTGGAGTCCCTCCCGCTGCTACTCCGTCGCGCTTGGGAACTCCGGCTCGCAAGGGAGCGATGCAAGGACAGCGCACGTACTCCACCTCGACTTCAGAATGTGAGCTCCCGATCCGACAAGGTCCCACCTCGAAGGGTTGGAGAATTGAAGCTCTTGGGTTGGGGTGAGAGTTTGGCAGGGCTTCACCGGGGTCTGTATTTATAGCTGAAATTGCGTCCACTACAATCGGTGCCTATTATCATTAAAAAGCGTCCATCTGACAAGCCGCGATTTAGAATGTCACTTGATTTGCGATTGACTTGACATTAACATGATGATGGTAGCATACAGCTACGTTATGAATCGCGTCTACATGGCACACCGCTCTTTCTTAGGTAAATACAATTTTTGATGATATTTGATTTTTGATTTCACTGTTTGTAAAACGCGGTGAGCCGCCTGGACGAGCTTCTAACAACTATCATGATTATTGACGTGTCGACTCTAAATGGAGCTGACAGGGTGCAGCTCAAGGATTTGACTTTGGATCACGGTGGGGTGGCAAGATGCGTATATGAGTGTTATTCACGGTTACGACTACTGACCGGATGAGAAAAAAAAGAGTGTCCACTGTTTAGGATGCAATATATTGAAGCTCAACAGACCCTTATGGAGAAATCCCTAGAGAAATCTAGAAAGATAGGGAAATCACTCAAGAGATTAATTGAGAAGAGCCACTTCAAGGCATCGCGGATAACATGAAATCTGCTCGATGTGCTGCCAAATTGGCGTGTCTACAACCGAGTGTGGTGGCCGGTGCCTATTCAAGAAAACCTCTCAAGTCGATACCCAGGTTTTGTGTGATGTGCAATTGGACAACCGTGTGCTCACCCGATTGTCCGTCTGTCTGATTGCACCGTACATCAGTTTGTCGTGCGTTCAGAGAAAACTTAGAGTTACGTTGAGAGACTAGTGTGTGTCGCGGGTCTGTGTACTAGTCCATGATGTCGTCTGTCCTGGACACCCTCTCCTATGTTTGAGTTGTACGTCCGCTGAGAGAAAGACGACAGAGGGTAGCGACTTGTGTTTGTGGGTTCCCGTCGCTTGTAGCCTGCCGTGGTTGGGGGTACAGACACCAGTAGACATACTGGGCCCTATCTAGTCCTGCGTTTCCAGTGCCTCACTTTAGGGAGCTCGGGCGGGAGTCCCTAAAGGTGCCAGGCATGGGCCTACAGCTGCATGGTCTGCAAGTGTGGTGTTGGTTGGTCTCCACTGTTATTTGGCTTTATTGTGTGGTTGTGGAGCAGTAGTTGGACCATTCATCCGTGACTGCGAGAGTGAGAGGTAGTTCTTCTGTTGTGTTGTCCGGGTTGGATACTGGCATCATGAACCAATAGTCCGTTCCCATGTAGTGGCGACGTTCTTTCCGACTCATGCTTTGCCATTGGTGGTAGCTTGTGTGTATGACTGGTTGGCTGAGGTTTAGCTGTTTTAGTGTGCCCTGGTGGTGGCACAGTTCTGGTGGGTTCTGTTGTGGTACCTCATGAAGGTAGGTACCTGTACCCTTCGTGGATGGTTTTGTGTTGTGGTACTTCATGTACCAGTCCCTTCAGGTGTTGAGGTGGGCTTGTGTTCTGTGGAGGTCTATGGAGTGACCTCCACGTGTTGTGTTTTTACTCTTCTTGGGTAAGCTTTTGATTATGTTTTTGTGTGAGGTGTTGGTGTGAGGTGGATTGGCTAGCTGATGTCAATCCTGTTACCCTTTGTGGGTAGGTTACCTGTGAAGCTTGTAGTTAGGCGACTAGTAGTTGTAATGATTACCTGTGAGGCATGTGGCTTAGGCTTTACAGTTGTTGGACACTAGTGGTACTGTACTACTCATGTTGTCCTGTAAGGCCCTTGAATTTGTTTGTCATTTTATCTATTTTCTCTGAATTCATGTTTCGTGTAACTTGTATATGCCTATGTAGATATCTATGTACAATATTAGCTAGTCGTACTTATGTATGCATGTGTATATTAGTTGTAAATATTAGATGTTTGCGTGGTGTACTAGTGTATACATTATACTACATAGGTTTCGTGTACATATATGTATGGAGTAAGCATGGATCTGCATGTTTTTAAGCTCTAGCCGAAGGGCCAATTGGTGTCAACATCGGTGGACCTCCATGTGAGTCAACGTCCATATAGTTGGACGCTAACACTTTAGTAGGCGGCCATGGATGTGACGTCTAGCTCTCTAAAACTCAGTGTGCAGCAGACCCCAAAATTCCGAGGGCAAGCAATCTCAACCATTGGGGAGACGTCCCCAACGGCTCTCAAGCCTTCACATCATCACTCCTGCGTGAGTTGAGAGGTATCTCTCCTATAAACAAACCCATTTTTGCAACCCCAAGACCCTCGCTTGGCTCTTTTCAAGGAGAAGGAGGGAAAACCTAGGCCCTGTGAGAAAACCTGAGCTTTGAGAGCACAGATCCGGCGATTTGGAGCTTCATCCGGCGATCTACAACGACTAGAAGCTAGCTTGGACATAGGAGGAGGCTTCCCAACCTCGGACTGGAAGCTACAACACCTCAGAAGACGGAGTGAAGGTGATTTGGAGGCTTCTTGGGACTGCCCAAGGAGAGCTTCATGGCCCATTTTCACCCCATTGGAGATTTTACAAGAGGCAAGTAACCCACCCACTTCGTCCATGTGTGTGTCTAGATGGTTTCTATCATTTTTATGAGATTTTATCGTGTCCTGGATTCCCCCATTCTTCTTGTATTTGGAGCTCGGTCTGTCTTTTGTACAGACTGGAACTTGACGGCAAGATCCCTTGCCGTCAAGCTCTTCGATTAGCGGCCAACGATATTGTCGTTAATCTCCTTTAATGGCCAGACTATGCCATTAAGTTCTTCAAGACAGTGAGTTGTTCTCTCCTCCTATATGATAAATTTTTGATGTGTTTTCGCATGAGAATATATTGTAAACACTATATGTTATGTAATATGGTTAATGTAATGTGTTTGTGAGATTTTTATATTTTTCTGTGATTTATCTAAGTTGTTAGAATTATGTGAATGCATGTGAAATGAAGATCATGGGTATGTAGCTTATGTTTGCATGATCCATGTGTCATTAGACTTCCATAAATTTTCCAGATGATGTAAATGCATGACAGTCCATGTCCCGAAAATTTGGGAATTTTCCCATGATTAGGAAACTTGTTATAATTTCTATATTAGAAAGAGAGCATGCCTAGATTGTTTTAAAACATCGGAAAATTGCATGTTGTGCAAAAATTTTGGGAAAATTTCTGTGACATTATGAATGATAGGTACAGACCTGTGAATGGTCAAATCGAACATTCATGTTATGTTCCATGATAAATTGAATTATAAATGGTATGAGATTGAATGTTTTAATTTCTGTAAATGTAATATGACTCAGAAAAATATGAAAATTTGCATCTGTGATCATAACCTGAAATTAGTCTGTGGTTAAATTCTCATGTCATTTGGATAACTGTACAGTGCTCTATGAAATTTCCATGCGAAAACGAGTGTTCAACGCATGCTAATATGAACATGGTTGATTATGTATGTTTCAACCTGATTAGTGTAAGGTACCGGATGTTTGATTTCTGTCAGTAGTAGTATTATGAATAGGAAACAGAGCCATGTGTATAAGGAAAATGTAAAGACATGTGTATATCGTGTGTAATATGTGTGTTAAAATCGGAATGTGTAATGTTTATGAATGTGCCATGTGTGACACTACTTCCATAGAGGGCCGTGGAACCGTACCATGGAAAAGTCCCCATGGGAAGTTTCAATGTGTTAAGATCTTAAGGGCATTAGGATGAAATCCTGGAGGTGGACAAGTACCACTGGTTAGGGTGGAGACTTGTTCTCCCAGTCTGCGCAGTCCAAGAGTCGTCACTGTGTTGCCTTGGTGCCGTCTATGTGTTATGTGTATGTGTTGTGTCCTTCTAATGGTGGTTTGGACTATGTGTCACGGCACTAAATTGTGAAATGTGAATGTGAATATGTGTAAATTGTGTAGTGTGAATATGTGTAAACGTGCAATGTGTAAAAAGAGAACTATGTGAATGAGTAATTATGCAAACATGTGAAACCAATGTGTTAGATTGTGAAATTGTGATCCATGATATGTTAATGTGAAATAATGTTATAACAGCAACCTTAAAGTGTATGAAATGATAGTGTGCATGTGCAAGAATGAGTAGAACCATGATATGAATGTTTCCTTTTATGCATGTGAGAATCCCATGTTAGTTGCTATCATGTTGTAGCTTAATGTGATTGAATGAGTAGTAAGCATGTGATAGGATATTTATTTTGGAATGTCTTAAGTCATGTACCATATGTTTTAAATTTTGTAGAAATACCATGATAGGTTGTCTCTTATCAATGTTCAAGCATGCTATATATTTTGCTTCGTGAATTGGAATGTAGAACCTGCTGTGATGTATGTATGAATGATGTGTATGGAGTTATTTGCTGAGTCTTTTAGACTCACTCCTTGCTTCGGCGTACAGGTTTAGTTGGTGACCTGACACCTTTGGAGGAGACAGTGGAGAGTGACTCCGAGCGTGGCGAGTAGCTTGGTGGAGTCGACGTTGTGACTTTTGCTTTCATAGTATGTAATGAGGCATTGTAATAGAACTATTATGTAATTGTGGACGAGCTATGTAATTTGATTCTAGCATTTTATTTATGTGGACTTTAGTTCTCTTAAAATTGTTATTTGAACCATGTATGTTAAATGTGGATGATGAAATGAAATGACAAGTAGTTCGTTTCCTTCCGCTACTCTGTATCTATATTTATGAGCATCTCAGCCATGTGTACTAGTGTTGGGTAAATGTCCCACTGTGATGACGTTCATTATACCGATGTGGGTTGGTATAATCGTACCGGTATAAAGAGGGTCGTCGCAGAGATTGGTATTAGAGCCGACCGGTTGAGATAGCCCACCGATTGAGATTGCACATGAATATATATATATATAAGTCATCATCCCCATTACATGCTAAGTCTACATAGGAATGTCCACATGTGTAGAAAACATTAATAATGAGTGGAAAATACATAAGAAAAATGGTTAGGAAATTAAATAGCATAGCTCTAATGGTGGCTGAATTTATTGCAGCCATGGCTTCGAGAGGTAGACGTGGTGGTGTGCCTGCTCGTGAGGGCGAGCAGAGGCGTGAGGAGCAGGTAGAGCAGCAGGTCCCGGCACCACAGGGTCCTGTACTTCCCCGACCGCCACCTGTGGATTATGGAGTGTTCATGCAGGTTTGGTGTAGGCCATGCAGACGCAGGCCCACACCCAGGCTGCACTCCTGGCTCAGTTGGAGGCTTAGCAGGCTCAAGTTCCAGCTCAGGACCATGGTGGACCTTCCATCATGGAAAGATTCAAGAGGATGCTGCCACCCTCTTTTAAGGGGAGAGCGATCCGTTACTAGCATAAAGTTGGATGAGGGAGATCGAGAAAATCTTCCGGGCTGTTAGGTGTGCGGACGATGATAAGGTTACTTTAGCCACCTATATGCTACAGGAGAGAGCTGATGTGTGGTGGGCTTCATTACTGCATACCTGGTTTGAGGACGACGCTATTGAGGTTGCTTGGGACGAGTTCGTGAGGCTCTTTCGGGCCAAATTCATCCCCGAGCATATCCAGGATAGGATGGAACAAGAGTTCCTCTCCTTGACTCAAGGCTCCATGACCGTGCTCGAGTATGAGGCCAGGTTTGCAGAATTATCTAAATATGCACCTCATATCATGACAGATGAGCGCAGGAAAGCAAAGAAGTTCGTGATGGGCCTGAAGCCATCACTGAGGATGAGGCTAGTGGCGTTTGACCATCGTACCTTGGACGAGGCACTTAGTGCTGCTTGTAGACAGGAGGGCAAGATGCAGTAGTATCTCGAGGAGAACAAGGCTTCGCAGAAGAGGCCTGCAGCTACGTTCCAGTGGTAGGACAAGAAGAAAGCAGTGTATAACCACCGCAGCGTCTGGTAACAACCAGCAGTGCACAGGTACCTTCTCAACATTCCCCTGGTGTGAAGAAGGAGTGTCCCCATTACGGGAAGACACATGGTGGTACAAAATGTTGGATGATTGCGGGAAAGTGCTTGAAGTGCGGAAGCAGTGACCACAAGATCAAGGATTGTCCGAGACTTCAACATGGAGTCCAGCACGGAGCGCCAGCCCCAGCAGTGGTAGCAGCAGCAGTGCCAGCTACAGGAAGACTAGGGAGCCCTCGAGCCCCAGCTCGAGTGTTTGCTCTAGCACGAGAGGATGCTGAGCAGGCGGAGCATGTCACCGAAGGTACGATTTTACTTCTAGGTGTGCACGCTCGGGTTTTGTTTGATACGGGTGCCACTCACTCATTCATTTCGGAGCGGCTCGCTAGGCAGTTAGCTATAGAGTCAGCCATAGAGTCTGAGGAGTTAGAGGTCCCTTTGTCTGTACACACACCTGCGGGTACGGTATCGACTAGGAAGTGCATTCCGTCGTTACCTGTGTGCATTGAAGATAGAGTCCTAGAAGGGTGTTTCTTCTTGCTAAAGAGAAGGACTTTGATGCTATTCTTGGTCTGGGTTGGCTAGAGGAGCACTATGCGTTAGTAGATTGTCGTGGGAAGAGGATTGTTTTCCGCATTCCTGGTGAGGATGAGTTCTCTCATCCCTTGCCAAGGAACTTGCGGGAAAGTTGTCATCTCTGCCATGAAGGCGATGCGCATGGTAAACAAGGGTTGTGACACTTTTTTTGCCAGCGTGGTGTTGGTACCCGAGGCTGGTGAGTCACCTACTCTTGCAGAGATCGAGATAGTGCAGGATTTTCCAGACGTCTTTCCCGATGATTTATCTGGATTGCCACCGGATAGAGAGATAGAGTTCACCATAGAGTTGCTTCCGGGCACCTCTCCTATCTCAAAGGCTCCATATCGGATGGCACCTGCAGAGTTAACCGAGTTAAGGAGGCAGTTGCAAGAGTTGCTAGATAAGGGATTTATTCACCCTAGTGTTTCCCCTTGGGGCGCACCTGTCTTATTTGTAAAGAAGAAGGATGGATCACTTAGGTTATGCATCGATTACAGGAAGCTAAACCAAGTGACAGTGAAGAACAGGTATCCCTTACCTCGTATTGATGATTTGTTTGACCAGTTGCAAGATGCATCAGTCTTTTCTAAGATTGATTTACGATCTGGTTATCATCAGTTGAGGATTCGGAGTGAGGATGTGTCCAAGACGACATTTAGATCCCGTTATGTACATTATGATTTTTTGGTTCATCCTTTCGGATTGACCAACGCCCCTACAACGTTCATGGATCTCATGAACAGGGTGTTTAGGTCTTATTTAGATAGCTTTGTTGTAGTGTTCATTGATGATGTGCTGGTCTACTCTCCGGATGAGGCCACACACCGTTAGCATTTAAGGGTAGTATTAGAGGTTCTCCGTGAGCATAAGCTGTTTGCTAAATTCAGCAAAAGCGATTTCTGGTTGTGCGAGGTTCATTTCCTCGGGCATGTTATCTCCGGTGCTGGTGTAGCAGTTGATCCAACAAAGGTCCAGGCAGTTATGGTTTGGGAGACCCCCAAGACCCCTTCGGAGATTCGTAGTTTTCTGGGTTTGGCTGGTTACTACCGGCGATTCATTGAGGGATTTTCATCCATCGCCGCCCCATTGACTCAGCTTACCAGAAAGGGAGTGAAGTTTGTCTCGTCCGAGAAGTGTGAGAGTAGTTTTCAATTGTTGAAGACTAAGCTCACGTCGGCTCCGGTGTTAGTCTTACCGAGCGGTGTAGAGGGTTTTGCTATCTACACGGATGCGTCTTGGATTAGCTTAGGCTGTGTGCTAATGAAGCAAGGAAGGGTAGTGGCATATGCTTCTCGTCAGTTGCAGCAGTGGTTCATGCACTAAAGATCTGGAGGCACTATCTTTATGGTGTCAGATTTGAGGTGTTTACCGACCACAAGAGCTTGAAGTATCTTATCTCCCAAAAGGAATTAAACCTGAGGCATAGAAGATGGATTGAGTTCTTGAAGGACTATGACTTCGACCTTCAGTATCACCCTGGGAAGGCGAATGTCATAGCTGATGCCTGAGTAGGAAGAGACCATCTCTCCAGCAGGACTGGAAGATGTTGGAGGATGCGGCTTGTGCGTTGACTGAGTTAGAGCCATCGTTATGCCAGGATTTTGTAGCTTAGTTATCTCTTAGGTCCTCGGTTTTGGATGAGGTGATCGAGCAACAGAAAGCCGACCCTAGACTCTAGGAGCTAGTGGGCAAGGCGGGCATTGCTCGTGATGAGGACGGTGTGATTAGTTTCATCACCGTGTCTGTGTCCCTGATTTGGTAAAGTCCGTGAGCATGTGTTAGCGGAGGCTCATAGATCGTGATTCTCTATTCATCCGGGTAACACTAAGATGTACCAGGATTTGATGAGGTCCTTTTGGTGGTCTGGCATGAAGAGGGATGTGGCAGATTATGTATCCCGGTGTTTAGTATGCCAGCAAGTGAAGGCCGAGCGACAGCAACCATCTGGCCTTATGCAGAAGATGGAGATCCCAGTGTGGAAGTGGGAAACTGTCACTATGGACTTTATTTCGGGTTTGCCACAATCTAGAAGGGGCAATGACTCGATTTGGGTAGTCGTAGATAGGTTCTCGAAGACTGCGCATTTCTTGCCTATGAACAAGAAGCAGTCAGTAGAGAGCTTGGCTAGACTGTATGTCAGTAGCATCATTAGATTGCATGGTGTGCCGATGTCGATCATTTCGGATCGAGATCCGAGATTTACTTCGAGGTTGTGGAAGCGTCTTCAGGATGCCTTAGGTTCGGAGCTGAAGCTCAGTTCGGCGTTTCATCCCTAGACAGATGGACAGTCTGAGAGGACTATCCAGATGCTCGAGGATATGTTGAGGGCGTGTGTGCTGGATTGGAAGGATGATTGGGAGCATCATCTACCTCTAGTGGAGTTTGCATACAACAACAACTTCCATGCGAGCATTGGTATGGCTCCATTTGAGGCATTGTATTGAAGGCCTTGCAGATCTCCTTTATGTTAGGAGGAGACTGGCGATAGGCAGTTGATCGGTCTGGAGTTAGTTCAGGAGACTTCGGATAAGATCCATCTTATCAAGAAGAGGCTTGTTGCGGCGCAGGATAGGCAGAAGAGCTACGCCGACAACAGGAGGAAGGATTTGGAGTTCGAGGGGGTGAACATGTCTTTTTAAAGATTTCACCTACTCGAGGTGTTGTTAGGTTTGGCAGGCATAGTAAGTTAAGCCCTAGATTCATTGGCCCGTATGAGATTCTCAGACGATTGGGCACGTGGCATATGAGCTAGCTTTACCCCCAGCTTTAGCTAGTGTTCATCCTGTTTTCCACGTTTCTATGCTAGGAGGTATGTCTGAGATCCATCTCATGTGATTAGTCACGAGCCAGTGGAGATCCAGCCAGATCTATTGTATGTGAAGCAACCAGTAGCTATTCTTGACCGGAAGGTTCAGCATCTCCGGAACAAGAGTATTGCGTCGGTGAAAGTTCTATGGCGGAACTTCTCACGAGAGGAGGCTACTTGGGAGCTTGAGGATGCGATGAAGAAGAAGTATCCCCGTTTGTTTGAGTAGTTTTGTTTAAACTTCGAGGACGAAGTTTCCTTAAGGGGGAGAGGGTGTAAGGCCCTCGAATTTGTTTGTCATTTTATTCTATTTTATGTGAATTCATGTTTGCGTGTAACTTGTATATGCATATGTAGATATCTATGTACAATATTAGCAAGTCGTACTTATGTATGCATGTGTATATTAGTTGTAAATATTGGATATTTGCATGGTGTACTAGTGCATACATTAAACTACATAGGTTTCGTGTACATATATGTATGGAATAAGCATGGATCTGCATGTTTTTAAGCTCTAGCCGAAGGGCCAATTGGCGTCAACATCGGTGGACGTCCATGTGAGTCAACGTCCATATCGTTGGACGCTAAGACTTCAGTAGGCGGCCATGGATGTGGACGTCTAGGTCTCTGAAACTTAGTGCGCAGCAGACCCCGAAATTCCGGGGGCAAGCTATCTCAACCATTGGGGAGATGTCCCCAACGGCTCTCAAGCCTTCACATCAACCCCTGCGTGAGTTGAGAGGTCTCTCTCCTATAAACAAACCCCTTTTTGCAACCCCAAGACCCTCTCTTGGCTCTTTGCAAGGAGAAGGAGAGAAACCCTAAGCCCTGTGAGAAAACCTGAGCTTTGAGAGCTCAGATCCGGTGATTTGGAGCTTCATCCGGCGATCTACAGCGACTAGAAGCTAGCTTGGACATAGGAGGAGGCTTCCCCGACCTCGGACTGGAAGCTACAACACCTCAGAAGACGGAGTGAAGGTGTTTTGGAGGCTTCTTGGGACTGCCCAAGGAGAGCTTCATCGCCTATTTTCACCCGTTTGGAGATTTTACAAGAGGCAAGTAACCCACCCACTTCCTCCATGTATGTGTCTAGGAGGTTTCTATCATTTTTATAAGATTTTATCATGTCCTGGATTCACCCATTCTTCTTGTATTTGGAGCTCGGTCTGTCTTTTGCACAGACCGAAACTTGACCGCAAGATCCCTTGCCGTCAAGCTCTTGATTAGCGGCCAACGATATTGTCGTTAATCTCCTTTAATGGCCAGACTATGCCGTTAAGTTCTTCAAGAATAACAGTGAGCTGTTCTCTCCTCCCATATGATAAATTTCCGATGTGTTTTCGCATGAGGATATACTGTAAACACTATATGTTATGTAATATGGTTAATGGAATGTGTTTGTGAGATTTTTATACTTTTCTGTGATTTATCTAAGTTGTTAGAATTATGTGAAATGCATGTGAAATGAAGATCATGGGTATGGTAGCTTACTGTTTGCATGATCCATGTGTAATTAGACTTCTATAAAATTTCAAATGATGTAAATGCATGACAGTCCATGTCCCGAAAATTGGGAATTTTCCCATGATTATGAAACTTGTTATAATTTCTGTATTAGAAAATAGAGAGCATGCTAGATTGTTTTAAAACTTCAGAAAATTGCATGTTGTGCAAAAATTTGGGGAAAATTTCTGTGACATTATGAATGATAGGAGAGACCTGTGAACGGTCAAATTGAACATTCATGTTATGTTCCATGATAATTTGAATTATAAATGGCATGAGATTGAATGTTTTAATTTTTGTAAATGTAATATGACTCAGAAAAATATGAAAATTTGTATGTGTGATCATAAACCTGAAATTAGTGTGTGGTTAAATTCTCATATTATTGGATAACTATAGAGTTCTCTATGAAATTTCCATGCGAAAATGAGTGTTCAACGCATGCTAATATGAACATGGTTGATATGTATGTTTCAATGATTAGTGTAAGGTACCGAATGTTTCATTTCTGTCAGTAGTAGTATCATGAATAGGAAAACAGAGCCATGTGTATAAGGGAGAAACTGTAAAGACATGTGTATATCGTGTGTAATATGTGTGTTAAAATCGGAATGTGTAATGTGTAAGAATTTGCCATGTGTGGACACTGCTTCCATAGAGGGCCATGCAACCGTACCATGGAAAAGTCCCCATGGGAAGGTTCAATGTGTTAAGATCCTAAGGGCATTAGAATGGATTCCTGGAGGTGGACAAATACCATTGGTTAGGGTGGAGACTGTTCTCCCAGTCTGCGCACCCCAAGAGTCGTCACTGTGTTGCCTAGGTGGCGTCTATGTGGTATGTGTATGTGATGTGTCCTTCTAATGGTGGTTTGGACTATGTGTCACGGCACTAAATTGTGAAATGTGAATGTGAAATGTGTAAATTGTGTAGTGTGAATATGTGTAAACGTGCAATGTGTAAAAAGAGAACTACGTGAATTAGTAATTGTGCAAACATGTGAACCAATGTGTTAGATTGTGAAATTGTGATCCATGATATGTTAATGTGAAATAATTATAACAGCAACCTTAAAGTGTATGAAATGATAGTGTGCATGTGCAAGAATGAGTAGAAACCATGATATGAATGTTCCTTTTATGCATGTGAGAATCCCATGTTAGTTGCTATCATGTTGTAGCTTAATGTTATTGAATGAGTAGTAAGCATGTGATAGGATATTTATTTTGGAATGTCTTAAGTCATGTACCATATGTTTTAAATTTTGTAGAAATACCATGATAGGTTGTCTCTTATCAATGTTCAAGCATGCTATATGTTTTGCTCGTGAATTGGAATGTAGAACCTACTGTGATGTATGCATGAATGATGTGTATGGAGTTATTTGCTGAGTCTTTTAGACTCACTCCTTGCTTCGGCGTACAGGTTTAGTTTGTGACCCGACACCTTTGGAGGAGACAGTGGAGAGTAACTCCGAGCGTGGCGAGTAGTTGGTGGAGTCGACGTTGTGACTTTTGCTTTCATAGTATGTAATGAGGCATTGTAATAGAACTATTATGTAATTGTGGACGAGCTATGTAAACTGATTCTAGCAATTTATTTATGTGGACTTTAGTTCTCTTAAAATTGTTATTTGAACCATGTATGTTAAATGTGGAAGATGAAATGAAATGACAAGTAGTTCTTTTACTTCTGCTACTCTGTATCTATATTTATGAGCATCTCAGCCATGTGTACTAGTGTTGGGTAAATGTCCCACTGTGATGACATCATTATACCGATGTGGGTTGGTATAATCGTACCGGTATAAAGAGGGTCGTCGCATGTCCCTTTTATCTTTCGAGATTTATGCTAGATAGTGATATTTATTGTTTAGTTGTTATTTATCATGCTTTATTGTGAGCATAATATGTTTGGCTATCGGTGTTGCCAGTGTGAGACCCTCTGGGGTTGAGGTCACTTAGTTTCGTGTGTGGTTTTGGGTGGTCCTTACTGAGCCGTGACTGTTGAGGCTCACTCCCCTACAGTTCTTTTCAGGGCTTGTCGCTTATGTGACATGTGGAGGTGGTGTGGCAGCCTTGTACCACCACTAGTAAAGTTAGTCGTGTTGTGTGAGCTTGTGCTCCCTCGGGGTATGCCCCAGGTAGTTGTACTTTTAATTGGACATGTAATAATGTATTAGGATGATTGTAAATTGTTATATATACAGATATGAACACATGTACTTTCTTGTGTCTTATACTGTTGTGGTTGTCTTTTATATTCTTATTGGACCCATGTACGAGCTATCCCTTGCGAGACATTGGTCCATTTGCGGGAGGCGGATCTGGATATGGAACCTTATTGGGCATAAATATCCAAGGCCGCTGTAATTGGTATCAGAGCAATGGTCCAGTTAGAATATGAAAAGACATTGAAGTTACAATGTCCCAAGACATGGTTTAATGTCCACTGCTGGTAGTAAGTCTGGGGTTTGTGTGATTTTTAGTATGGTTTTCACGTGAGTTTCTGGTATTTATTTGAATGTGTGTATGGTTGGTCAGCATGGCAGTTGTTAGTAATGGTAGAGAAATGATGTGATTAGTGATATAAGTTGAGAGGTTATACCAGTGTGTCTGCAGTAAAAGTATAATTGTTAAAGAATCTCAGTTACAAGAATTAAAGAGATTTGTGAATTTGGCTATGATAATCAGAAAAGGGAAAATAGTATTTTAGAAAAGGTGTGTCTGAGGTATTTTGGTAAGATATAGAGTTGGCAAAGACAAGTATAATGTAATGATGTGATGGAATAGTAGAGGGAACATTGTTATTAATAAGAAATAGTATGTGCTAAGAATTGCGATTGAGGACCTTGGCAGAGGTATTGTAGTGTTTAAGATTTGTGTTAGTAAGTATTAAAGAGGTAGCCTGGGTAATAATGTGATTAGTAATATAGAAAGTTTGGAATAATTGAGAGAGGCAGATTAGTTTCAGATGAGGTACTAGTAAATAGAGGAGCAAGGATTTGTGGCAGTCATATAAGGATAAGTGTATTTGGTGATTAGAGATGAGTACAGTAAAGAGCTTGGAAATAGTGTTGTTGTGATTCTTGTAAATAATGATGATAATGGGAATTTGATATAAGAAATTCGTGTAAGAATGCATTGAGGTGATGGTGATCATTTGAGTAAAGAGGAAGTAAAGAAGTACCAAGTTAAGTGGAATAGCAAGGCAGATGATGAGAGGAATTAAAGTGAAGGTTTGAATGAAAAGGATCACGGTAAGTATGATGTAGCAGGAATGGTTTCAGCATTTGAGAATTGGGCAGCAAAATGAAATAGAGAAATCAGGCAAAGTAGGTTATAGTATTTAAAGAGATTGGTTTCAGATTTTAGCTTTGGCAGTATTTCAATGAAGGATGATTGTGCATTAGCAGGAATTGCAATATGAATTGTACAATGAAGATAGCCAGATAGCGGAATAGATAAGAAAAATGTTCTACGGAAATAATATCGTGAATAGTGTACGCGACAATAAAGATCAGATTAAGAGTTATTGATAAGAAAAAAAAGGGGTATAGTAGATTATGAAACAGATATAATTAGAGGGCTCAGAAAATTCTCAGTAAGAGTTGGCCTGCAAGCATGCAGAAAGTGATTTAGTTGCGTAAAGGTATTCTTCTATAAGAGTATTTCAGAGTTTGATGTAAGAATAAAAGTTAAAATAGTTAAGGAATAATAAGCAGATTAGACTATGATAGAATAGAACAGAGAGAGCAAGAAATGTATGAAAAATAGAATTGATAAGTACAGAAAGGAAATGTAAGATCAGATAAACAATAAACAGTTTAGAGACAAGTGGCACCTGATTGAGAAAGAATTCGGTAAAGTTGAAAGTAGAAGATGAACATAATTAGTTGAGCAGTGTTATTATGTGATAAGAGAGTGCAGTCTCACAACAATGAGAGCGAATATTTTGAAGATTATGTAATGGATTGATTAGATCAGCCAGAATATGTTATTCAAGCAGGAAAGAAATGAAAAGAGCTAGATAATTCAGTAGCAATATGGCAGGATTCAGAATTTAAGCATGCGACACAACCAGAATTGAAGCATTAAAGAAAGTAGTTCAGATATTTCGGTATTTCCTTCCAGTGTTAATTGATTAAGTAAAGTGATTTGAGAAGCATGTAAAGTTAGAATTGAATCCAGTTGAAGTCAGAGTAATAGTGAAAGTGGAAAGTAACTGGAAGCAATAATGAAAGCAAAATTTATGGAATATTTTGCTAAGTATCCAGAATAATCAGAGTAACGCAGCGGAAGCATGGAAGGTTTGATATTCACAGGTTATTCGAGATTTGAATGATTAAAGAAAAGTTTGAGGTTTATGCACAGTTGGGCAAAGAGACAATGATTTTTGGCCAGATATGAATTAAAGCAGCATGAAGGATGGTATAAAGAGCCAGGAAATTTTGTTGTGATAATGTGATTTTTTTTGAGAAGCTGGCAGTTAAGAATGTGAATAAAGTTGAAGCAGAGTAATAGTTGGCAGTAAAAGGTAGATAAGGGAATGATACTGAAGAAATTGAGAATTTAAAAGTGATTTTATATAGCAAAGTACCTCAGAATGGCAGTATACAGTAAAGGGTTTTATGCAAGTGAAGCGGCCCAGAAAGAAATATTGCAAACACAGCTGGAAAATTGTGGAAATAGGTTGAGTCCAAGTAGATAAAGCACCAATAGCAGGGTAGAATCGCCTACAGCTGAAAGGTATAGAAAGGGTAGAATGTAACAACCAGGCAGTGTAGTTATGAAATAAATTAAAGAGAAAGGAAATTAGAACAAGTGCGTAAATGAGCGGAAGAATCAGTTAGCACATAATGATTTGAAAGGCAGATGCAGAGAAAGTGTATCCTACTTGTTCTATATATGGCTTTGTTTTTTTTTAGGTGATAGTCTGATTATTGTGGTTTGTTTTGAATGTCGAGGACGACATTCCTTTTTAGGTGATAGTAATGTAACGTCGCGTATTTTTTCGGATCTTTACGGATCCTTGTTTAGCGGGTTTGGTGGCCAGTGTGAGGCTCATTAGTCTGTGTTTCAGGTGTTTTCGCAGGTTGTGAGGCTTTGTGGGCCGGCAGGTTGGGCCCAAAAAGCTCACAAGTTCTCTATCTGTAAACGCGACAGAGGCTGGCGTTGCGTTCTGAACGCGACGGCCCTGAGTGTCACATTCTAGTTGACGCCGTTTGCGGTCTTCGTCCGCATGTCCACCGCGTGTCGCGTACTGGGCGGTCTGGCTGACGTCGATAGTGGGAAGGCGAGGCCTCCTACGTCGCGTTCTTGTCGCGACAGTAGAGTACGTCGGATTCTCAACTGTGAGGTATTTTTAGTTGAGGTCGGCCGAACAGAGCTCAGGAAACTCTGCTCGGCCAGGGAGGCATTTTTGCACAGGTTCTTGGGCGATTCAAGGTTCTGGAGGTGTTTTCGGCGTGCTCTCACGTGAGGACGTCGCACGGAGCAGAGGAAACGGTGGGTGATCGCCGTTCTTCATGTTCTTCGCGAAGGTAGGGAGTTTCCGCCCAGTTTTACGTTGTGGATTGCATGTGATGCATGTTCAGATTGTTATTTGCTTTATAAATGATAGATACCATGTTATGATAATGAAAAGAGCATGAAAAATGGGTTTTCACATCGTTTTACATCGTTTGTGTGGGAGATCCAGAGATGGGAACTCGGATTAGGGTTCCAGTCTATGAAGGCGACGGACCCTGCTGTCACGTTCTAAACGCGACAGGCTGACCCGTCGCGTTAAGGCTTTTGATCGCGACCTATCGGGGTGTCGCGTTCTGAAGGCGACAGTAGCCCCTGTCGCGTTAACAATTTTGAGAGCTTTATGGTTGTGCATGATAGCGTATTTATCGGATTATCATTGTATATTGTGCAAGGCATTGATAAGCAGTGCATTGGCACCTGTAGTGCTCGTGGAGCGTGTCGTTTACGTGGTTTGAGTGTGTGCATGTGGTTTGTGTGTGCATGGCAAGTAGTTCGACGTTGTGTTATCGTAATATAACATCTGTTAGTAGTTGTGGTGGTTGGGCAGTGAGGTTCCGGTGTGAACCTAGCCTCGATCCTATGATATCTTTTATAGGTTATCTAAGCTGGTTTAATTAGTATAGCATGTGTATAGTTATTAAGTGATTATTATATATTATGTTAATATGGCAATGGAGGTCATGAGATGACCAATGACAGGCAAGATTGTTGTATGTTAATTGTGATCTAAGTATGTGTTGGAGTCAGATAGCTTGGAGGTCACATGGTGACCGGTGACGAGCCAATTATATTTAATTAATCATGATATAAGTTTCACCGAGGTGTTAAGTGACTGATGTGGTTTATGTGCTAGCCGAGTGTGGTGGTCCGACGCCTATTCCGAAGTACCTCTGTAACGCCCCGACACAGAATATCGGAGCGATATTACAACTATTAAATAGTACAGAGTGAGAAATAAATGACAAACCATTGCTCAATTGGAATAATATCAAATAACCTTCAATTTCATCAATATTACATCAAACTTCATGACCTAACTATTACATCAACTGATCACAGTCAGAACTAGGGCCCAAAGTAATTTATTCAAAATCAAACTAATACATAAGAACTAACTGACTCATTACTATACTAGCTAACTACTAAAGCACGGGTGTCACAGCGGGTCACTTCTGAGCATCCTCCTCAATCCCATCCTCGTGTGTGCGGTCATCTCCATCCGACTCACCTGAACACATGAAATAAATATGCCGGATGAGCGAATAACGCCCAGTAGGACTTAATATCTCATGAGAACAAGCATGCTTTAAGTATTTAATGTCTTTATGAGGCAGGATACTAGAACAAGTAGTCAGGTAAAGTCAGGAGAATGACGTAACAAGATAATGTGAAACATTAACACATTCACGAGAGTATAACATCACAAGATTTGGCCACAACACGAGATAGCAAGTAAACTAATCACAATAGCAAGTATAGGTCGGTATCTTTCAACCCCGAGTTCAGGTAACAACAAATGATTTATTGATTGTCATAGATTAAATCTTGTGTGTCATGCGTTAGGTGTATGCCATCACCTAGATCATTAGACCCCCGCGTGTTATAGCCTTTTAAGTGCTCCTCCCAAGGACCAGATCGGGCCCTTATAATGTTGCCTAGCATAGTCATGTTTGTTATCTTAGACAATCAATTGATGGCCAAGTAGAGTACCAGAAGAGATGAGAGTATTAGACGAAATAGATGAGAGTATAAGTGAAAGTGAACAGATGAGAGTAACGAGATAGTAGATGAGATAAGGGTATAATCATAAAACATCGTTAAATCACGATAATAACAGTTGCACAGCACCAGGTTGGGTACCGACAGTCTGGTAGAAGTCACCACCACCCATAAGTCATGCTATGAACACAGGCTAAATGGTCCGGCGTGAACACAAGATAAGAAGGAAACACTAAGGCCATTTGGATCGTACTGATCCCTAGGAGTGTAACGGGTTTTAGGGTACAACTAGCTCGTCAGCTAAGGATGTGCGCCAAAGCCAAGAAGACTTACGGAGGCCTTGACAAGGATTCCCTGGTCCAGTCAAGAGCCTCTCTAGTGGAGAGGTGGTCCATGACAAGAGAAAGTGTGTAAAACTGATCCGTCGTGCCTCGAGTGTTCGAAGGCCGAGGAAAAATGGTAACGGAGTATAAAACACGCGAGTAAAAAGAAGACAAGTGTAATTAATTAAATAGGGAATTTATTAATTTATTTTGCTAAATTACCAGATATATTATTGAATAATTTAACAAAGTTTAATGGCAAACATGATGGTTAAGTGTGTGTAAGTGTAGATGAATCAAGAGAACATGTATGGTTGTGCATATAGCTTTTAGATTAATTATATCCATGTAATAATGCTCATTAATAATTAATAGTTTGGAATTATACATGATAGTACTCAATTTGGGTTTAACATGATTTAATAAACATGTATGGTAGGGTTAAATGGGAAAAATCAAGATTCTGGCCGTTCTGTTGTTGTCGCGACACCGAGGGCTGGTATGATTAGGTCGCGACAATACGGGCTGGCGCGATCAGGAATCAGGTCGCGGCCCACAGGGCTGTTGCGTTAAGGTCAACGCGACGCCCATGCTTGGGCATTCTGTTAAACCGGCACTAGGATGAACCGGGGCAGATCGCGACAAGTCGACCCATCATGATCAGGTCGCGATGGTTCTTGCTGTCACGACCCCCCTCTGTCATCGCGGTGGATCAGGCCGTCATGACACCAGAAGGCCGCCGAGCCCCGAAAAGGAGATTCTCCCCTTTTTGGGAGGGTTCCATCCCTTCCATGCATGCTACAGGTTACTTTAAAAATCTGAATCAAATCACAGGAACGTCCAAAATTCATGAAATCTACTTTCAACAAAACTAGACAAGGAGATCTATCACTCGACATGATTAATTAGAAAACACCCATGTATAGAGCATGCTTCGATTAGGTTACTTTTTGTTAACCTAAACATGCACAGTCTAAGATCAACGATTTAATTCGTCATGGATACAAGATAAAAATTAGGGCAATTAGAGGCGTTTGAAAGATAGTGTCATGTAGTATTCAAGAGAATAAATTCAGGGCATGGAATCAAGTACATGCAATGTTTCAAAGCAAATAAGGGGGTTCAGGTGCATGGATATGACAGGGTTTGCAACATTTAATTCGCTCTCATGGATGAACGAAAAAGAGCAAAACAAGTGGGCTTTCGAAGGGGATCATGAAGACTACCTAGGGAAATTTTTACACAGTTTAAGCTTGAGAGATTGCCTACCTTTCGTTGAAGTAATGAAAAGCTAGGGTTATGGACGAAATGAAGAAGAAATCCAAGCTTCAAACCCTTCTCCTCCATGCTCCCACTTCCAAAATCACCTCCCCTTCGTCTCCCAAGGCTCTAGACACGAACTAGGTTTGGTGGGGGCGAATTGGTCGGGGTATAGTGCTAATAGAGTCCTCCTTTCTAAAAACTCTTCCTTTCTCTATTAAATCCGAATTCTTTCTTTTATCCTTCTCCCTTTGCCATTATCTCCTAATTTAGATTGGGAAGAGAGCCAATTTCATGGCCAAGGGTTTAGGTTGGGGTAAGGACTCTTGTTTTTGATATTTATAGGTTATTTAGTATTTATCTTAACCCTTACTACTTATTAATTAATTACATACGAATTTAAATTAATTATTCCCCATCCCACGATGGGCTTCTCTTAATTGGGCCCAACACTCCATGTTAGGACCATTAATACAACCCATTTCCAATTTAGCTTAATGGGTATTACTTTAATTTCCTTTTATTCCATTTATTCTATTTTTATTCTAATTAAATACATTTATCTTACTTATAAAAATAAAAATTTTATTTTGTTTGGATTTTTAAAAATCAAGGGTGCTACATCCTGCCCCTCTTAAAAGAATTTAGTCCCCAAATTCATATGATCGTGAGAGGAAGAGTGACTTACCGAATAACCCCGGATAATTCCGTCACATTAGTGCTTCAGGTTCCCATGTGGCTTCTTCAACTTCGTGATTTCTCTATAGTATCTTGACCACGGGTATAGCTCAATTCCGAAGCTGTTTCAGCTTCTTGTCTAATATCTTCACTGGCCTTTCTTCATAGGTCATATCTTTGTTCAAAATGATATCATCATAGCTGATTACGTGTGACGGGTCATACACATATTTCCTCAGCATTGACACATGAAATACGTTGTGTATGGTGGAGAACTGGGGAGGTAGTGCTAGTCGGTACACCACCTTGCCAACTCTATCCAACACTTCAAATGGACCTATGAATCGCGGTCTTAGCTTGCCTTTCATCCCAAACCTTTGAAATCCTCGGGTCGGGGATACCTTCAGCATCACATGGTCTCCAATTTGAAATCCAAGTCCCTTCTTCTTTTATCCGCATAGCTCTTCTGCGTGGACTGGGCTACCTTAATCCTGTCTCGGATAATCTGTATATCCCTGCTAGTGCTCTGCACCATGTCTGGTCCCAGCCATTGTTGTTCACCTACTTCATTCCAACACACTGGTGATCTATAGCTTCTGTCGTACAACGCTTCAAATGGTGCCATCTTAATGCTCTCCTGATAGCTGTTGTTGTAGGAAAAATCAATCAAGGATAACTGCTCATTCCAATACCCCTCAAAATCTATAGTGCAAGCTCGCAGCATGTCTTCCACTATCTGGTTTGTCCTTTCGGTCTATCCATCCGTCTGTGGGTGGAAGGCAGTGCTGAAATTGAGTTTAGTGGCCAATGCAGTTGAAGTCCCTTCTAGAATCTAGAAGTGAATCTGGGGTCACGGTCTGAGACTATGGATACGGGGACTCCATGTAGTCTTACTATCTCCTTCACATATAAGGCTGCAAGCACATCAACACTCCAGGTGCTCTTAATGGCAAGGAAATGTGCAGACTTAGTCAAACGGTCCACAATAACCTATATAGCATCGAGTCCACCATGAGTTTGGGGTAAACCCATGATGAAATACATTCCGATACTCTCCCACTTCCATTCTGGTATGTCAAGGGGTCTGAGTACACCTACAGGACGACGGTGTTCAGCTTTTACCTATTGACAGGTGAGGTAGTGTGTGGCATGCTCAGCCACCTCACGCTTCATGTTTGGCCACCAAAATGACCTTTTCATGTCTTGGTATATCTTGGTTGCGCCTGGGTGAATGGTATATTTGGTCTTGTGGGCTTCATCCATTTGCTTTCTCTTCAGCTCCTCATTGTCAAGCACACATGTCCTGGCTTGGAATAGTATTCTTCCATCCTTAGCGATGGAGAAATCCAGCTTGTCAGCTATGGTCTCCGTGACTCTGACTCGGAATGGATCATTTGCCTATTGTTCTCTGATCTCGACAAAGATGTCAGGTTGTGCCCTAAGATTGGCAACTATCATCTTATCACTTCTTTGTTCAATATTCAGATCCAGACTGGCGAACTGTTGTAACAATTGCATCTCGCCCATGACTAAACATGATAATG
The DNA here is from genome assembly GCA_014218235.1 of Colocasia esculenta. NCBI lineage: Eukaryota > Viridiplantae > Streptophyta > Magnoliopsida > Alismatales > Araceae > Colocasia > Colocasia esculenta. The sequence continues at coordinate 135,172,186 of CM024754.1, forward strand.
ACGCTACTGGCTTTCTACTAAGTGCATCGGCTACTGCATTACCTTTGCCTGGGTGATATTGGATATTGAAATCAAAGTCCTTCAAGTACCCCAGCCATCTACATTGTCGCATATTAAGCTCCTTCTGAGAAAACAAGTACTTCAAGCTCTTGTGGTCGGAGTAGATAATGAATTGCTCCCCATAAGGGTAATTCCTCCAGATCTTGAGTGCAAATACCACTGCAGCTAATTCTAAGTCATGGACTAGATGGTTGACTTCATGTGGCTTCAACTTCCTGAAGAATACGCTATCACCTTTTCGTTCTACATTAATACGTAGCCTAGTCTGATTCCCGATGCATCAGTGTAGATTGAGAATCCTTCGCCCTCACTGGTAATGCGAGGATAGGTGCAGATGTTAACAATTGCTTCAGGGTCTGGAACTCTTCTAGCACTCCTTGCACCAGACATAGGGGTTCCCTTTCCGCGTAAGACGCGTAAGAGGTACAACTATCTTGGAGAACTCTTTCATGAACCGCCTGTAGTATCCAGCCAGTCCAATAAAACTTCTGATCTCAGTAACATTAGTCGGCCTTTCCCAGTTGAGCACGGCTTCTACCTGGAAGGATCGACAGTGATACCATCCTTGGAAATAACATGGCCTAGGAATGACACCTCCTCAAGACAGAATTCACACTTGCTCAATTTGGCGTAGAGTTGGTTGTCCCGCAAGATCTGCAGAGCGATCCTCAGATGCTCCTCATGCTCTTCCTTGGTCTTCGAGTATATGAGAATATCATCAATGAATACCACGACAAATTTGTCGAGGTAGGGCCGATATATGTTGTTCATCATGGCATAAAAGCTACCGGAGCATTGGTTACTCCAAAAGACAGGACTACAAATTCGTAATGACCGTACCTACTCCTGAAAGCCGTCTTATATATGTCTGCATCTTTAATCCTCATCTGGTGATATCCCGATTTAAGGTCAATCTTAGAAAAATATTTAGCTCCTGATATCTGATCAAACAATTCATCAACACATGGCAGAGGGTACTTGTTCTTGATAGTGAGACTATTCAACTGCCTGTAGTCGATGCATAATCTCATGGATCCGTCCTTCTTCTTGACGAACAATACTGGTGCTCCCCAAGGAGAAGTACTTGGTCAGATAAATCCCTTTTCTAGCAACTCCATCAATTGCTCTTTCAATTCTTTCAATTCAGTAGGGGACATCCTGTAGGGTTGGCGTGAAACCGGTGCAGCTCTAGGTATGAGGTCAATCGAGAAATTGACATCTCTTTCGGGTGGAATGCCTGGCAATCATCGGGAAACACATCGGGGTATTCTTGCACTATATGGTATCTGATAGATATCTTAGTTGCTTTCTTTTCAACAACTATGGCGGCAAGAAATGCCACAATCCTTTTTTATCATATTCTGTACTTTTATGGTAGAGATGAGAGACAAATGCCTCTTGTGTCTACATCCCGTAAAGGTCAATTTAAGGAATTCACTAAAAGTAATCTTCCCTCTTCTACAATCAATACAAGCCCATAAGTAGATAGCTAATCGGCTCCCAAAATAACGTTGTAGCCCTCTATGGGCATACAAATTAGGTCAGCTCTAAGGTTAAGTTCACCAACCTTAACATCAGCAAAAGGAAAGTATTTATTCAACTGAGCCTTCTCTCCTAGTGGGGTAGTGACAGGTAGTTCAAATTCTATAGATGCAGGTTTTTCCTTTAAGGTGTCAGTGAATGATTGTGATATGAAAGAATGTGTTGCGCAAGTATCAAACAAAACAAAAACTAACTGAGATAAAACTAGTAAAGTACCTTCTACGACCCCACCATCCTCGGTGGTCTCAAGTTCCTGCAAGGCTTGAAGTCTTCTGGGCTTCTATTGTCCTATGGGACGCTTCTCTTTCTCCTGCTCCTTTAACATAGGGCACTTAGAAATGTGGTGATTACGATTTCCGCATCGTAGGCAAGCGCCTGCCTTTCTCCAGCATTCAGCAGCAGTGTGACCAAGCATGTCACAATGTTCACAGTTGGTCTTGTTGGTATTAGGGGGAGTAGGAATCTTGGGCTTTCTTTCCTAGTTCGGCCCTCCAGTGACGTTGAACGGCCGCTTCTTGCCATTGGTGGTCTTGTTTGAGGAACCTGATGTTGGTTCCTTCTTGACCAGTCTCCCTTTGATGCGATTAGTGAGATCGGTCACGTCTTCTAGTATCTGAGCCTTCTTAACCATTTCAGCATATGTCTGAATGTCCATAGGTGCAAGTTGAGTAATATAAGAAGGCTTAAGCCCATTGAGGAAGCGCCTTGCCTTCATCTTTTCGGTTCTGACCAGGTGATTGGCATATCGGGCCAATCGAGAAAACTGCGCTTCATATTCAGCGACTGTGAGGTGCCTCTACTTCAATGCGGCAAATTCCGATGCCTTCCTCTCTTGGACTCTTTCGGAGAAATACTTGGAGTTGAAATGTTCCTTGAATTCCTCCCAAGTAAATTGTGCGTCTGGCCTGGTGGCTTCAATGGACTCCCACACGCACGGCATCCCGTTCAAGCTGAAATGTGGCTAATAGAAGATTGTCACCATCCGCGCATTGCAAATGGATGATACGCTCAGTCTCTTTGTGCCAGTTCTCTACCTCATCAGGGTCAGTGGTTCCACTGAATCGAGGGGGGTTCACGTTGCGGAGTTCCTGTGTAATTCACCAGCTCCTGGGTTTGTTGTTATTAGCTCCAGCAGCTAGAGTAATGCATGAGTAAGCTGTTGAATTATGTGTTGCATGTCACGGAGTTGAGCATGCTCCGCTGCCATTGCTAGTGTTTAAGTTCCTTCAAAAGAGAATTTAAATGTAAGTCATTGAGTTTGCACTAAGTTTGTGCGTGTGTGAGTTCATTTTATCTTATTACCCTTGGTTCTAACCATCTCACATAGGTACGGAATTAGACTCTAAGTCGAGGCAGGTCAAACGTAGATCATCCTATACTTAAGAATAGCCTAGGCTCTGAGGCAGAAATAAATAACAAACCATTGCTCAATGGAATAATATCAAAACCTTCAATTCATCAATATACATCAAACTTCATGACCTAACTATTACATCAACTGATCAGAGTCAGAACTAGGGCCAAAGTACTTTATTCAAAATCAAACTAATACATAAGAAATAACTGACTCATAACTATACTAGCTAACTACTAAAGCACGGGTGTCACATCGGGTCACTTTTGAGCATCCTCCTCAGTCCCATCCTCGTGTGCGTGGTCATCTCCATTCGACTCACCTGAACACATGAAATGAAGATGCAGGATGAGCGAATAATGCCCAATAGAACTTAATATTTCATGAGAACAAGCATGCTTTAAGTAATTAATGTCTTTAGGAGGTAGGATACTAGAACAAGTAGTCATGTAAAGTCAGGAGAATGACGTAACAAGATAACGTGAAACATTAACACATTCACGAGAGTATAACATCACAAGATTTGGCCACAACACGAGATAGCAAGAAAACTAGTCATGATAGCAAGTATGGGTCGGTATCTTTCAACCCCGAGTTCAAGTAAGAAGAAATGATTGATTGATTGTCATAGATTAAATCTTACATGTCATGCGTTAGGTGTATGCCATCACCCAGAGCATTAGACCCCCACGAGTTATAGCCTTTCAGGTGCTCCTCCCAAGGACCAGATCGGGCCCTTATAAAGTTGCCTAGCATAGTCACGTTTGTTATCTTAGACAATCGATTGATGGCCAAGAAGAGTACCAAGAAGAGATGAGAGTAATAGACGAAATAGATGAGAGTATAGAGTGAAAGTGAACAAATGAGAGTAATGAGATAGTAGATGAGATAAGGGTATAAACATAAAACGTCGTTAAATCACGATAATAACCGTTACACAGTACCAGGTCGGGTACTAGCAGTCTGGTAGAAGTCGCCACCTCCTATAAGTCATGCTATGAACACAGGCTAAATGGTCTGGCGCGAACACAAGATAATAAGGAAACACTAAGGCCGTTTGGATCGTACTGATCCCTAGGAGTGTAACAGGTTTTAGGGTACAACCAGCTCGTCGGCTAAGAACGTGCGCCAAAGCCTAGAAGACTTACGGAGGCCTTGACAAGGATTCCCTAGTCCAGTCAGGAGTCTTCCCGGTGGAGAGGTGGTCCATGCCAAGAGAAAGTTTGTAAAATAGGTTCGTCGTGCCTCGAGTGCTCGAAGGCCGAGGGAAAACAGTAACAGAGTGTAAAACACGCGAGTAAAACAAAGACAAGTGTAATTAATTAAATAGAGAATTTAGTAATTTATTTCGCTAAATTACCAAATATATTATTGAACAATTTAACAAAGTTTAATGGCAAACATGATGGTTAAGTGTGTGTAAGTATAGATGAATCAAAAGAACAAGTATGGTTGTGCATATAGCTTTTAGATTAATTAAATGCATGTAATAATGCTTATTACTAACTCACAGTTTGGAATTATACATGACAGTACTCAATTAGGGTTTAACATGATTTAATAAACATGTATGGTAGGGTTAAATGGGAAAATTCAGGATTCTGGCTGTTCTGTTGTTGTCGCGACAATATGGGCCGGCGCGATCAGGAATCAGGTCGCGGCCCACAGGGCTGTCGCGTTAAGGTCAACGCGACGCCCATGCTTGGTGCGTTCTGTTAAACCGGCGCTAGGATGAACCGGGGCAGATCGCGACAAGTCGACCTGTCGCGATCAGGTCACGACGGTTCTTGCTGTCACGACCTCCCTCTGGCATCACAGCGGATCGGGCCGTCGCAACACCAGAAGGCCGCCCGAGCCCAGAAAAGGAGATTCTCCCCTTTTTGGGAGGGTTCCATCCCTTCCATGCATGCTACAGGTTACTTTAAAAATCCGAGTCAAATCACAGGAATGTCCAAAATTCACGAAATTTACTTTAAAGAAAACTAGACAAGGAGATCTATCACTGGACACGATTAATTAGAAAACACCCATGTATAGAGCATGCTTTGACTATGTTACTTTTCGTTAACCTAAACATGCACAGTCTAAGATCAATGATTTAATTCGTCATGGATACAAGATAAAAATTAGGGCAATTAGGGGCGTTTGAAAGGTAGTGTCATGTAGTATTTAAGAGAATAAATTCAGGGCATGGAATCAAGTACATGCAAGGTTTCAAAGCAAATAAGGGGGTTCAGGTGCATGGATATGACATGGATTGCAACATTTAATTCGCTCTCATGGATGAACGAAAAAGAGCGAAACAAGAGGGCTTTCGAAGGGGATCATGAAGACTACCTAGGAAAATTTTTACACAGTTTAAACTTGAGAGATTGCCTACCTTTCGTTGAAGTAATGAAAAGCTAGGGTTTTCGACGAAATGAAGAAGAAATCCAAACTTCAACCTCTTCTCCTCCAAGCTTCCACGACCAAAATCGCCTCCCCTTCGTCTCCCAAGGCTCTAGACACGAAGAACTAGGGTTTGGTTGGGGCAAATGGTGGGGGTATAGTTGCTAATAGAGTCCTCCTTTCTAAAAACTCTTCCTTTCTCTATTAAATCCAAATTTCCTTCTTTATCTCTTCCCTTTGCCATTATCTCCTAATTTGGATTGGGAAGAGAGCCAATTTCGTGGCCAAGGGTTTAGGTTGGGGTAAGGACTCTTGTTTTGGATATTATGGATTATTTAGTATTTATATTAACCTTTACTATTTATTAATTAATTACATATGAATTTAAATTAATTATTCCCCATCCCATGACGGGCTTCTCTCAATGGGGCCAACACTCCATGTTAGGACCATTAATACAGCCCATTTCCAATTTAGCTTAATGGGTATTACTTTAATTTCATTTTATTCCATTTATTCTCGCTTTATTCTAATTAAATACATTTATCTTACTTATAAAAATGAGAATTTTATTTTATTTAGATTTTTAAAAATCAAGGGTGCTACAACTTCTCTAGTCAGGTACCCCAGATTTTGTGTGAGGCAGACACGTTAATGATCGAGGTTTGTCCCGGTACTGTGTGTACCGTCAAGGTTTGTGTCGTCTGTCCTGGACACCCTCACTCATGTGTTTGAGTTGTACGTCCGGTTGAGGGAAAGATGACAGAGGGCTGTGACTTGTGTTTGTGGGTGTGCAGTCGCTTGTAGCGCGCTCGTGGTTGGGGGTACAGACACCATTTGACGTACTGGGCCCCAGCTAGTCCTGTGTTTCCAGTGCCTCACTTTAGGGAGCTCGAGCTGGAGTCCCTAAAGGTGACAGGCATGGGCCTGCAACTGTGTGGTTTGCAGGTGTGGTGTTGATTGGTCTCCACTGTTCTTTGGCTTTGCTGTGTGGTTGTGGAGCGACAGTTGCGTGGTTTCCGACTCATGCTTTGCCATTGGTGGTAGCTTGTGTGTGACTAGTTGGTTGAGGTTTAGCTGTTGTAGTGTGCCCTGGTGGTGGCACGGTTCTGGTTGTGGTTATGCTGTGGTACCTCTTGGAGGTAGGTACCTGTACCCTTCATGGATGGTTGTGTTATGGTACTTCGTGTACCAGTCTCTTCAGGTGTTGAGGTGGGCTTCTGTTCTGTGGAGGTCTATAGAGTGATCTCCCACGTGTTGTGTTTTTACTCGTCTTCGGGTAAGCTTCCGATCATGTTTTGGTGTGAGATGTTGGTGTGAGATGGATTGGCTAGCTGATGCCAGTCCTGTTACCCTTCGTGGGTAGGTTACCTGTGAAGCTTGTAGTTTAGGTGACTAGTTGTTGTAATAATTTGTCTGTGAGGCCTGTGGCTTAGGCTTTACAGTTGTTGGGCAGACTAGTGGTACTGTACTAGTCCTGTTGTCCCTTTCATATTCTAAGATTTATGCTAGCTAGTGATATTTATTATTTAGCAGTTATTTATCATGCTTTGTTGTGAGCATAATATGTTTGGCTATCGGTGTTGCCAGTGAGATCATCGGGGGTTGAGGTCTCTTTAGTTTCGTGTGTGGTTTTGGTGGTCCCTACTAATCCTGTGACTTGTTGAGACTCACTCCCCTACAGTTCTTTTCAGAGCTTACCGTTTGTGTGGCTTGTGGAGGTGTTGTGGCTGACTTGTACCACCAGCAGTAGAATTAGTCGTGTTGTGTGAGCTTGTGCTCCCTCGGGGTATGACACAGGTAGTTGTACTTTTAATTGGACATGTAATAATATGTTGGGACAGCTGTAAATTGTTATATATACAAATATGAGCATATGTACTTTCTTCTATCTTATACTGTTGTGGTTGTCTTTTATATTTTTACTGGACTCATGTACGAGTTATCCCTTGCGAGACTTCGGTCCGTTCGCGGGAGGCGGATCTGGATATGGAGCCGTATTGGGCATAAATATCCAGGGCCGCAACAGTTACAATGACCAATTGTGACAATAACTGATGGAGGACATTGACAAATAATATTATTTGATTAACAAATAGTTATCTTTGATTGAGAAATATTAGTCTTTATGCTTAGTTGACAAATACTATCCGTCAACTAACATACACTAACTTTATAACTATTGATTTTTAACTACTGATAAATATTAATTTCAACTAATAAATATTAACTTTATTTGATCAATATTAACTGTCATCGATGGGCTATTAATTACTACCATCCTACCTATAACTTATAAATATTGATTTTAGCTAACAAATTTCATCTTTTAACTGACAGATGTTACTTGACATTAATTAATTAGGGTGCCTTTGATGACTATTAATAAATGTCCAAAGTAGACATTGTATATATTTTTGTATTGTTTGGCAAAATGTGTAAATTTATGTATAAATGAATATTTATTTTCTTAATTTTTCTCTTAAAAAAAGTGAAGGATATGTTATGTTTTTCCAAACATGTGAGGCTCCTCCAGATTGATGGTCGGTGTTCAGGGTCCAATAGTTGACGTTTGGTAGTCTTACAATTGGCTCTCGACGGCCGGTGGTTAGTGCTTAGCATCTGGCAGTCAGCCCTCGACGTTTGGTGGCCAGTGGTCAACGCTTGGTGCCCACTATTGGGTTGCCGACGCCTGGCGATCAACCGTTCGTGCCCACTGTCGGATGCTGACTACCAAACGGCGATCGTCGAGACTCAGGTGTCAGTCGTCGAGCACCAACCATCGGGGGCCAACTATCGGGTGCTGGACGTCAACCACCAAAGCTGATCGTCTGTCGTCGAGCACCGAACACCGATAGCCAAGCATCAGTCGTTGGGTGCCAGACTGCCAGGCGCCAACCACCGACCGTTAGACCAACCGGGGCGATCATCGGGCGCCGGGTGACGATCATCAATCGTCGACCGTCGACCACCAGGAGCCGACCGTCGGCCACTATGCAAACCATCAGACCACCGGACATCGAGTGCCGACTGTCGAACTACAGACGTCGATAGTTGACCATCAGGCACGAACTATCTACCGCTAATACAGCTAGTTGTCAGTCGCATCGGCCACTAATTTCTAGTCACTATCGCAGGTCGCCAGTCATGGTGTTGATCACCGGCTACTCTTCCTTGCCGCAATCAAATGTCGCCTCTAGTCTTTGGGTGTATCTCACATTCTTTAGATGTTATTTAAGTTAGTTATCAAAAAATACTTTTTTAAATCTTAATATATTTAAATATTTTTATTAAAATTTAAAATTATATAATAATTAAATTAAATTTTAAATATTTTAAATAAATATTATCAAACGTCAACTCAGTCCCTTACCACTAACTGACTCACCCCAACCCGCCACTGGCAATCGCCACTCCACCCTTTCTAATCTCTGACCGACGAGTCATTCTCATCTCACACACAATACTGACATCTCAACACTGGTCTTTCTGCTCTTAGTTGGCACATGCTCCTAACATTGTCCTCCCCCACACTTTTTTTTTTCAACTGAAGTCCTCCCCCCACACGTGACGTTCTAACTCCAAATTCACCATAGGTTCCTCGCATTTTACAAGCAATTAATTATTACTCTAAACTCGTAATAAATAATGAAGTGGTATATATTATGCTATTAATTCCCACACTAATGATAAAAAATGAGATAAAAATATAAGGATATGTCTCACTTATTTTTCAAATAATTATATCTTATGTACTTTCTTATCACTTTTTTATAAATCAATCAACTTAAAATCTTGATTAAAAATGCTTAACAAGTATTAAAATTTTAAACTTTTTGATCTCTCAACGAGCCAATCTGACTGTTGTTTTAAATGGAAACAGATTCCCCGACTCATAAATGTTAGAGAATATTTATTGTATTTTTCTCATTGACCAATACATTTGTGGCACATTGTATTCATCTAATAAGCGATCAAAAGTATATTTATAAATATATTAGAAAATTGTGCTAAATATCTCTCAAAATGTTATATGTTTTTTTTAATTAACTACCAAAGAATATTGAGCTAAAAAGTAATAGAGTTCTTCCCACATTATAATTTTTTAGAGAAATTAATTAGAAGTTACTGACTGTAATAGGGAGGCTCTTACTGTAACTGATTAACATATACTGTAAGTCTGTAACAGGAAGTAACACTTACTGTAATGAGTTACAATTTTGTTTGAAATTAAAAAATAAGTCAAATATCTATCAACGACTTTTAATTAATTTGTCCTATTTTTTTTTTGCACTTCATGTCACCGTCTATCGCGGTGACCCACTTTCTCTTTTCTACGCCTACGCTTCACCTTACTTGTACAATCAGAAAAGGCGATGGACCAACACTAAAAGAATTGCTTGAAAGAAAGAGTGGCAAAAGTATGATAACAGCATTTTAATTCAATAAAAGAAAAGAAAGATAGTAATCAGCGAGAATTGCTATTGAGGTTTCTCGTCTGTTTTTTATTTACACCAGCTGTGAGTTTTGACACAAATTTCTAATTTTTTTTTGACATAAGAAGAAGATTATTTTATATTAGGAAGAAAAGTACAGCAATACAATAAGAGGATACATATCGTGAGGGGTCAGCAGGTGCCCAATCTTGCACAAACGCGTTCTTGGTGGCAACTACCTCACCCACCAAACACATAGATAAGCTAAGAAACACAGCTTCCATGAGAAGATGAGATAAAAACAACTTATTGACATAGCTACTAACACATCCAGTCCAACTCCAGGATGATAACGGAAGGTGGCGGTAATGATACATTTGTGCAGCAAAACAAAAACGTTAATTTGGATGACGCAAACATCAAAAGATATGTGTGGATGAATCTCGAGACACAAGCTAAACCAACACCTCCATATATCCAACTCGTGGGAGAAGGAGACTGAGTACGTAGCAAGTTAAAACACCACCCGTGAAGACTTGGTAAATCTTCAACAACATCTATAGATCTAGTCCTAAACAAATAGTGCGCCTAGAAGAGAACACCAAAAGATACTAATATTGTAACGACTCTCTTTATACCGGTACGATTATACCAATCATCATCGATACAAAGGGCGTCATTACAATGAATAATAACTCAACAATAAACAATATATTGATATGTACATGAATATAATTGAGTACAGCAGAAATAAAATAAATAACTCAACTTCAATCCACCATCATCACACATTCCACAGTCTATATAGTAAAAGAACATGACAATGTCTACATTACTATATCTTCAAAAGAACTACATTGTCCATAATGTTGTCCATGTAACTCACATTATTCAAACTATGAAAGAAAAATAACTATTAAAAAGTCTCCACAATTATTACACTTCGATTCCGTGTCGACTTTCACTACCCTCTCTTTAAGTATGGAACCACTTGTCACACCTGTACGCCGAAGCAAGAATGAATCTAAAAGATCCAGCAAAGTAATATAAAATATCAACCTTACACACATCATATACACACTAAGCTACCAACACTAAGGAAACACATGCTATCATTCTAACCATAACAATTTATATGGCACATGCTTTATATGGTCAACTACACATAATTCACTCAAACACATTTCTATCTAACACATACTCATATTAAATCATGGAAAATAAACATACACCTACGCAAGTTCTCTACACATGATATATCCTATGATACATGATTCAAATATTTATCATGTCATTGCACAATTCTACCAATTTAAAACATAAGGTTATGTACAAGACAATGAACACTCCTAACATGGTATCTAACCAATTTCTCATGCAATTGTATCATTTTATCACACATTTAACTTGTTGTTTTTAATGTAAAATTATCATACTCTCTTGACACTTGCATATGCATTTTAATAAACTACATAACATGATACTAACCATTCTATCATAATTAGGCTTAATCATATTAATACATGCATGACATGAACATAAGCACACATACACCTAACATGTAACATGATTTATTAATCTAAACATTATACATATTATGGAACAACTCAACCAACTAGAACATGGAGTTAAGCACAAAAAAAACAACCTAACATGATATCCATTCATATTTCACATGCACTTTTCACATTTAATTACACATTTTATTTTCTATTTTAATATAAATAATATACAATTATACATGATTTCACATTCTATTAAACATGAATTTAAGGTTTAAAACATATCCAAGTTGGTTGGGAACTATAAGCAATTTAAGCAAGGAACTATGTACTAAGTAAATAGTATATCTATCATGGAACTTGGACATTATTTCATGTATTTATCACAATCATAAACTCACTTTGCTTGCTGTTTTAACATGAATTAAACACATTCATATGGGTTTGCCTTTGTTTACATGCTTCCTTATTCATTTACCAATTCCACATGTTAATCTTTCTCATTGCATAATTTATATGTTTACTTACACATATTCATATACATTACCACATGGAAGTTATTACACTATACAATATGATATTAGACATGATATTTCATTTATGATACATGAATGACATGAATATATACATGCATTATTACATTGGTTTTCACATGCAATTATACTCTCATTATCATTTACTCTCCCTTACATATCATTTCACACACTCCTTCCATTTCATTTACTCTTGCACTCACATTTATCACATATCATAACAATTGCACTTACCATGTAGTACCCTAGAATTTCCTTGAATGTATTCTGTTCATTGTGTGTTTATTTCTGCATAAATTGAATGTTGTTCTGTGAAGAATTGGGCGTCAAGATCATTTGACGTTAAAGCTTGTAAGCGGCAACATCGCATGTCGTTTATGGGAGGTTAACGACGATAGGTATTGACGTTTAATATTTTTCTGAATTATTTAATTAGGGGCAAGACTATAAACGACATCAACGATGGACGTTTATATTTGGGGTAGACGACAACCTATGTTGACGTTAAACTGACTTGCCTATTTTTGAGCTTTCCGTTCCGGATTAAGGAGATCGGCCGTTTCGGGAGGTTTTAATGAGCTGATCTGATGCGTTTAGATCCAAGGGTCAGGCTTAGGTTTGGTCTTTGCTTGAGAGGTCTTTATAAGACCAGATCTCGCAGGAAGAAAAGGGGGTTTTTGCTTTGGTTCTGGAGGAGAGAAAGAGGGCCGAGGAGGGATTTGCAGAGCGATCTGGTGCTTGTTCGTGCGGTTCGAAGGCATCTACACCGAGGAGATACATAGGACTTCGTGCCCAAAAGCTCATCCAGGCGGAGGAACTTCATCGGAGGAGGTTTCGGATTGCTTGAAGACGGAGGAAAGAACTGTCTCCCTGGCAAGATGGGCTTCTTCGAGCTCGGATTCGACACTCCATTAGGAGGGATTAAGGCAAGTTGCATAGGGATTAGTTTAGGATATGATATACTACGTATTTAATATTTTTTTTGTATTTTTAAAGCATGTAAACAACCTACGGGAAGGGTTAGAAACGTCGTTATTGCATGCAGGTTTCTGTGTTTTCTGTGTCTTAGAACTAGACGTCCAGGGTATTGCCGCCTATAATATGTAAACGGCAATATCGACTGTCGTTTAGTTCATCCGAAATATATATGTATTTTCTGTCCTTACTATATGTAAACGGCGCTATGTGCCGCCGTCGGTTTGTGTTAACGGCGCTATGTGCCGCCGCCTATAATTACTTAACGACAACGTATGTGGACGTCGACTATAGTAAATGTCATACTAATTGACATCAAGTTTACAGAATCATATATTTCCAGAAATCTGAGTGAATTGGTTTTAAATGTATAATTTATGAATGTATGTGTTTCAGCCATGTAATATTAGAGTATGTTATTGTTATGGACTGTCTATTGCTATAATATGCAGGTTCTATATATATATATATATAATATGAATTGATGAACATGCATAATTACATGACAATGATCAAGGTTTAAATTGTATAAGATAAGTACAATGATGTAAAGAAAGCATGTTGATTAATGTTTAGATTACTGCAATAGATATGATATGTCAGTAATCCCTGTTCCATGTGAAAATTGTGAGCTTTTCTCAATATTAAACCATGTTAGTTAGTTGATTTAATAGAGTTAATTCATGAAAATAGTTGCAGAAATCAGAAAATATGAAATTTGGTATGTGTATTGAAATTACTGATTTCGAATTTTTGTTAAAATTTCAGAATTTTCAGACATGTGTACGTTCTGTTATGAATTTCTGAACAATATATTACACATAGAATTGAATAAAAATGCATGAAAATGCAAGAATGAATATTAGTATCATGATAGAAATCTGTTGTACAGTAAATAGGATTTCAGAACTGAAAGTGTTGTACTTTGTGTTGGCCCTTTTGGTACGGCAGCAAGCCAACCTAGAGGGGGGGTGAATAGGTTTTTCTGAAATCTGAAATAGAATCTTAAACACAGAAAATAACACTTGAAAGCTTGGTTAGTTCAGTGTGATAGAGAGTGCAGTGCGGAAGCAATAAACAATCACACAAGGACACAGGAGATTTATCCTGGTTCGGCCTTCCCACATGGAAGTCCTACGTCCAGTCCCCAAGCAAACTCTTGGGATTTCACTAACCAAGGGTACAGTCCCCCTTATGGACCTTACAACACCCTGGATCCCCCACCAGGTCTTCTTCTCTTTCCCGGCAAGAAGGCAGCCCACTTCTCTTACAGGTAAAGAAGCCAACCTCCTGGAACAAACCCCAGTGCGGTTCTGCTAGACACAAACCCCTAGCTGGGTTGACAACTGGTACAAACCCCAGTTAGGTTCTGCTAGACACCAACCCCTAGCTGGGTTAACAACTGTATACAGTCCTACAGCTGGACACAGATCTTTCTTAGAAAGATCAGACTGAGAGACCTTACAAGATGAACACTCATGTAAAGCTCACAGTCCCAAACTCTCCCCAGATTACAATGAGCTCGGAGAGAAAACAGAAGAGAGAAATGAAGGCTCGAATGCTTGGAAGCTTGAGAGCTTGAAATGCTTCTTCTTGGCTCGGGCTCTTTCTCTCTTTCCTTGAGTGTATGTGGCGTGAAGGTGCTTCTCACAGATGTACACTCCTTCAAAGATATTCAGAAAAGGCTCTTGTTGTTCTTCAGCAGTGCTCCTTCTTTTATATGAGCATTTGAATGGATCCGTTGAAGAGATCCGTTGGAGTTCTAGCCGTTGCTCATCTCCTCTTCATTTGTCTTAATCAGACTCTGATGGTCTTCGATGTCTGTGAGCATAGAAGAGAGTGTTAGCATAAAAGAGTGTTTATGATAAACGATGCATGGTACTGTGCTTCTGCTAACATACTGAAAATAGAGGTCATATCTTTTTTGACAAGACTCTGAAATATGCATGCAGCTTTTTGTCAGAAGATATTTGACTTTTCATTTAAGCGCCAAGCATATTTGAATATAAAGGCAATCTGTGTTTGAACAGAATCCATGAAGAAATCGTTATGAGCATGACTTATGAAATCGTTATGGGAACGATTTCTTAACAAATCGTTGTGAGAGCGAAATCGATGTGAACAAATCGTTGTGAGAGCAAGTCGTTGCGCTCACTTATAGAATCGTTATGAGATCGACTTCTTAGAAAATCATTTCGGTCACTTAAGGAATCGTTATGGGAACGACTTCTTATCAAATCAATACGCTCAAAGAAGAAATCGTTATGGCCACTTATCAAATCGTTATGGCATCGATTTCTTAACAAAACGTTATGGCTTCTAAAGAAATCGTTGCGAACACTTATGAAATCGTTATGGCATCGATTTCTTAACAAATCGTTGCGCTTACAGAAGAAATCGTTATGGCATCGATTTCTTAACAAATCGTTGCGCTTACAGAAGAAATCGTTATGGCATCGATTTCTTAACAAATCGTTGCGGCGCTTGATACTTTGGCACTTTAAACAGAAATCGATGTATATTGATTAAACATCGATTTTATCATTTTAGTGCGCCAAATATTGCATCAATGAAAGACTTAGCATTTTGCTATGGGATTGATGCGACACAGATGAAACAAAATATTCATTATTATCATCATAAGTTTTGTTATCACCAAAATACAAGGACAGCCATAGAGTGGTTCAACAATCTCCCCCTTTTTGGTGATGACAAAATTTATGCGAATTTTCTGATAGGGATAATCATGAAACGCTTTAAATCATGAAAACATGCAGAATTAAATCTTGAAACATGCAGAGACATACAGAAAATTCATAGTGCATACATACTCTCCCCCTTTTTGTCACTAACCAAAAAGGAAGGATCTTACCATGCATTTCTCTCCCCCTTAGAGAGAACTTCTTACCATAGAGGGGTTCAACAATGATTGACATAAATGAATAACTCCCCCTTAGTCTGTGCTCCCCCTGAGCATGAGACTCCCTCTTAATGTGAGGCAAGTCTGATCTTGTTGCTCTTGACCTTTGACATGTTGTTTGTCAAGTCTTCAAGATTTTTATCTGCATACATCTTAACAGAAAACTTGCAAACACTGTTAGTAGCATTGTAGCTTACTGAATATAACAAACATAATGTACAAAAAATACAAAACTAAAACTAAAGGATGACTACTTCCTCTTCAGATTAGAATGAAGTGAAGAGTTGGTAGTCACCAATTGGATGTTTTTTTTTTAAACATCCTCTAACCATACCCATTTGAATGCCTTTTTCTTTTGTTCATCAAGAGTAGATAGGCATTTTCTTTTCTAATGTTGAAGCTACCTGAGGAGTTATTACAGAAGTTGTCTCCTGAGGAGTTACTTGGATTTTATGAGCTTTATCCTCAGCTTTTTCATTGTCAGAAGCTTCTTCAGTGCTTATTTCATCAGAGATGTCCTTTTTGAAAAGGATATGAGGCTCCCCCTCACTCTGAGGTTCCTCCTTTAACTCTTCTTCTTCAGGTGGAAGGATGACATCATGAGGTCCTTCCTGTTGCTCCTTTTGAATGGCGACAGTTGAAGATGATGGAGTTATAGCTTCCTCAATTACCTGCCACAGATCAAAGTCTGTGCCTCGAATGAAGCATTCCATCCTTATCTTCCAGTGTTGGTAGTCCTCTCCATCAAAGAATGGAGGTCTGGTGACTGATTGGCCTTCAGCATATCCTTGAGCTGCCATGGATCTTTACTCTAAGATCGTTGGATCTTCTTTGAAAGTTCAGAGACTCGCTCTGATACCACTTGTTGGCCCTTTTGGTACGGCAGCAAGCCAACCTAGAGGGGGGGTGAATAGGTTTTTCTGAAATCTGAAATAGAATCTTAAACACAGAAAATAACACTTGAAAGCTTGGTTAGTTCAGTGTGATAGAGAGTGCAGTGCGGAAGCAAATAAACAATCACACAAGGACACAGGAGATTTATCCTGGTTCGGCCCTTCCCACATGAAGTCCTACATCCAGTCCCCAAGCAAACTCTTGGGATTTCACTAACCAAGGGTACAGTCCCCTTTATGGACCTTACAACACCCTGGATCCCCCACCAGGTCTTCTTCTCTTTCCCGGGCAAGAAGGCAGCCCACTTCTCTTACAGGTAAAGAAGCCAACCTCCTGGAACAAACCCCACTGCGGTTCTGCTAGACACAAACCCCTAGCTGGGTTGACAACTGGTACAAACCCCAGTTAGGTTCTGCTAGACACCAACCCCTAGCTGGGTTAACAACTGTATACAGTCCTACAGCTGGACACAGATCTTTCTTAGAAGATCAGACTGAGAGACCTTACAAGATGAACACTCATGTAAAGCTCACAGTCCCAAACTCTCCCCAGATATACAATGAGCTCGGAGAGAAAACAGAAGAGAGAAAAGAAGGCTCGAATGCTTGAAAGCTTGGAAGCTTGAGAGCTTGAAATGCTTCTTCTTGGCTCGGCTCTTTCTCTCTTTCCTTGAGTGTATGTGGCGTGAAGGTGCTTCTCACAGATGTACACTCCTTCAAAGATATTCAAGAAAAGGCTCTTGTTGTTCTTCAGCAGTGCTCCTTCTTTTATATGAGCATTTTGAATGGATCCGTTGAAGAGATCCGTTGGAGTTCTAGCCGTTGCTCATCTCCTCTTCATTTGTCTTAATCAGACTCTGATGGTCTTCGATGTCTGTGAGCATAGAAGAGAGTGTTAGCATAAAAGAGTGTTTATGATAAACGATGCATGGTACTGTGCTTCTGCTAACATACTGAAAATAGAGGTCATATCTTTTTTGACAAGACTCTGAAATATGCATGCAGCTTTTTGTCAGAAGATATTTGACTTTTCATTTAAGCGCCAAGCATATTTGAAATATAAAGGCAATCTGTGTTTGAACAGAATCCATGAAGAAATCGTTATGAGCATGACTTATGAAATCGTTATGGGAACGATTTCTTAACAAATCGTTGTGAAAGCGAAATCGATGTGAACAAATCGTTGTGAGAGCAAGTCGTTGCGCTCACTTATAGAATCGTTATGAGATCGACTTCTTAGAAAATCATTTCGGTCACTTAAGGAATCGTTATGGGAACGACTTCTTATCAAATCAATACGCTCAAAGAAGAAATCGTTATGGCCACTTATCAAATCGTTATGGCATCGATTTTTTAACAAAACGTTATGGCTTCTAAAGAAATCGTTGCGAACACTTATGAAATTGTTATGGCATCGATTTCTTAACAAATCGTTGCGCTTACAGAAGAAATCGTTATGGCATCGATTTCTTAACAAATCGTTGCGCTTACAGAAGAAATCGTTATGGCATCGATTTCTTAACAAATCGTTGCGGCGCTTGATACTTTGGCACTTTAAAAAAAATCGATGTATATTGATTAAACATCGATTTTATCATTTTAGTGCGCCAAATATTGCATCAATGAAAGACTTAGCATTTTGCTATGGGATTGATGCGACACAGATGAAACAAAAATATTCATTATGTTATCATCATAAGTTTTGTTATCACCAAAATACAAGGACAGCCATAGAGTGGTTCAACACTTTGAAATATTGCATTTACACATGTTAAATAGTATGAAATGAAATGTCACTATCTATTATATACGTTAGTGTATGCATTATAACAATGATGCCAATAAGACATTGCTATCTTAGAGATTCCTACAAGGAGCTACACCGTAGATGCCCCTATGGTAATGGTTCACCTACATGTAAAGAAATGAATCCGTGGGCAACGGATTGAAATCCTGGAGGTAGACTTGTTCTACTGGTCAAGGTGGGAAGGACTTCCCCGGTTTTGCGCAAATACTATGACTTCATCACCGCTTGCCTAGGTGATAAGTGAATGTTAAATGACTACTGATCTCTAATTTAGTGTGGGCTATGTCTTGGCAACTATATGAAAATGACTACATGCTACAGTTACATATCTACATGCTACATGTTACATGCTACAAGTTACATGTCTACATGTTACATGCTACAAGTTATATGTCTACCTGTTCTATATGCTACATACTACATGTTATATGCTTACATTCCTACATGTGAACTTGTTCAAAGGATTTCATGTTACATGTCAATGTTTTAGTATTTCTACTCGAAAATTGTTATGTAAAAGAATAGTGCATGTATAAGTGAGAGATTGATACATGAGAATTGTTGTAAGTCACATAACATCGAATAGTTTTCATGAATAAGTAATTCCATGCTACATGTGAAACATTTTTATTCCTTAATTGTTAAAGTCACCATGAATGAATGATTACCAATGGACTTAGAACTATATTAAGAAAGTATATGATATCAATGAATGGAATGCTAATGTACTACCATGTTTTAAAACTAATATAATGTTAATATCTTGAACTGTCTTTCATGTGATTTGCTGGGTCTTGTGGACTCATACTTGCCTAACATTTCAGGAGAGCTAGAGGATACGGTGGAGTTAGTGCAAACTGACTCAGAGCGTGAGGACGTGGAGACTTAGCTTGTCTTAGAGAGTTTTAGAGTGGCACTTGTATGTGAGGATCTTATGTAATTTCCTTTATGCAACTGATCATTGGATTGTAATAAACCTTGGACTATTGTTATCTTTTATGCATTAGATTTGCTTTTGAATAAATGCTGATTACAAGTGTTTAATTCCAAGTTCTGTTAATTATCATTGGAATTGAATAGTTATTTGTGTATATTTCAACCTGTATTGGAAATTGTTGGATTCGTTCCACTGTAATACCTCTACTAGATCCAACGTGAGTTGGTGTAACTATACTGGGTCTACGAGGGGCGTTACATACCACGTGCCACATTCATTTATTACTTTGCACTAGTCCTAACTACCATCTAGAGGAAAAACACTCACTTTAGCACTTAGTGCTTATCATATACCACTTAGCACTTCATTTGCACATATTTGTCACCTGGGCAAACTAGTGACAAATCTAGGAAACTTCGCAGAACTGGGAGAAGCCCTCTCCACCCTAGCCAGTGGTACTTGTCCACCTCCAAGATTTCATCCTAATGCCCTTAGGATATATTTCATAATGTTGAGCCTTCCATAGGGACTTTTCTATGGTACAACTCTCAAACCCCTATGGTAGCAGTGTCAATCTCGGCCCAATTTTACATTAATCACATTATCATACTTGATCACATTTTTCTCACGCTTATATACACACTTTAATCTCTTTTTACGTACACTTTACATAACAATTACCTTTCATTTTACAGAATTCACTCTTATTGTTGAACAATGATAAACAACTTAAAACAAGATACTAACATACTGTTAATCCTTAATTTACACATAATTAAACCTAACATGGTCAATATGGTCATTTTCTCATTTAAAACCATAACAGTACCTACTGTTATTAAAACATCATGAAATTTTTATACCGTGTTTAAAACAGTAAACATATCACATGCTCAATTTTACAGATTTTTATGAATAGTAAATATTTATAACAATTAAAACTAATTACAGGTGCATTTATCAGTAATTTCTCTTAAGTAGGAATTTCAGTATAACAGTTAAATCTAATAGTGCCAATGTGTAAAGATAGTCATCACATGATTACAAAAACTTTATGAAACCCTAATTCACAGCTGACCTATTTACACAGATTAAACATGGTCATATTATGCTCACAGTTCAATTATCAGAATTTTAATAATTAACACAATTCATGAAAATTCATCAAAACCTCATGATATGACCTACTGATCACCCTTGACCACACATTTACAGCATGCAACCACACCCGGAAGTCACATAACCACTTTAAAAACATCAAAGAACAATTTCTCAAAACCTAGAAGAACTTGGCGCCACACTGACTGTCGCCAACTGTGTCAGTGGCACCATCTGCTGCCGCCAACACAAGAGCATGGCGGCACAAGATATTGCCGCCAACCACCAGATAGTAGACTACGTAGACAGCACTCACATGCAAGGGAATTTGGAGGTTCGAGGACGCGAGGAAAAATCCAGAAAATTACTAGGACCTAAGGGGACTTATGTAGGATTGACATGCATAGGTTACTTGCCTCCAAATAAATCTGAGAAGATCAAATCTTGTTGGTGAAGCCCTCCACGGCCAAGCTAAGAGGGTGCTCAAAAACTCTTCAAATTCGATTCTCCTGTTGATCCTCGGAGTTGGGGATGCTTACTCGATGGTTGGACTATCCTCCAGTCGTTGTAGACCTCTAGGAAACTCCTCCAGTCATCGGATCGAAGTCGTCAAAGAATACCTTTTCTCCACAGGAACCCTAGCTTCTCCAATGACCCTAAAAGATTTGGCGCGGCCAGAAAAGGGTGTTTTTATAAGGTTGGGAAAGTTGGGTATGTACTAGGGTAGGTTTCCTATCGTTTGGGATGGGTTTCCTAAATTGGAACCGGGCAAAACGCGAGCATTACCAACTCTGAAACCGTTACACAGTAGGGAACCTAGCGTCAACATCTGGTGCAGTCAACATGGGGTTGGCGTCCAGACCTGGTGCCACCTACACAGTGGTTGGCGTCCATTGATCTGGACGCCAATCACCAGGCATGCAGTCTGCGGCACAGTATCAGGCCGCCAACTGTGTCCCTCAACCATAAATAAGTATACATTAAAATAAATATAAGATTACATCACAACAACTAAATGTGCACAGAAATTAATAAATATACATTCACCATATAAACTACATGCATTACATATTATTTATTTAAATATAACTTGTACAAATCTCAATTAAAGATAATATGCACAAATAACATACATATATATTTACACACTACATAATTATATGCATTATGCATGAAAATATGTATACAACATGCACATCCTTAGTTAGACACTACATGCATATTTAAACACACAGAAATAAACTTATATATATATATATATATTCATAGAAGATAATATATATATATTTATATATATATATATATACATACATATACACATGATAGTTACATACAATATGCTTGGAATAATTAAATACAATAGGCACATCAATAATTAAATAATGCATGCTCATTTAAACATATTGAGTGCACCAAGATAAATTCATATTTGTTTACAAGATGCATGATAATAACTTCATATTATACGCACAACGTTTCTCACATACTATATGCATGATACTTAAATAGGTATAACATGTACAAATTTGGCTAACTACTTATGTTTACGAAAAATAATTTATATACATGCATATGCACATGAACAATATAATAATTATAGCATGCAAAATTTTAATACACGCACTATATTTATGACAGGTAAATATCGCATGCACAATATAAAATGACAGAAAAATCAAAGTCTCACACTCTCCCCCCCTAAAAAAAGACCTTCGTCCTTGAAGATTGAATTGAGTACCTGTGGTGACGTCGTCGATGCCATCTTCGGAAATAAAATGTAATCCTCATTTTCCTTGGCTGGAGCATCTCGTGGAACGAGCTCTTTCAAATTTGGACACTCTTTAATTCGAAGATCCTTATTGCCACACTTGAGGCACCTTCCTTCCTTTAACCAGCACACGTATCTGCCGTGACGTTTGCCACATCGCTCGTACTCGGGCACCTCTCTCTTGTGTGAATCCACCCTACTCTTTTGCTTGCTTACTATTCTAAGAGCTTCTTCTAGAGTGTTGGGGTCAGATTCCAAAAGTCTAGCTCTTAGTGATGGTCTGAGCTTCATTATGAACTTTCTCACTTGACGTCTCTACTCAAAATCTTTAGCCCGAGTACTCATATTACTATGACTCGTCATAGCCTACAAAGTAATTAATCTAGTTAGAATCTAAGTTACTAAATCCTATCTATTTTTCTTAACTATCATTCGATCCTTGTTATTACTTTCTACATATATGGACAAATTTCTATAAAGATTTTGCAATCTTATGAAGATGATGGTTTATCCATGTACAATCTCAACCTTGGGCTCTGATACCATCTCTGTAATGACCCTCTTCATACCGGTACGATTGTACCAATCCTCATCGGTACAAAGGGCGTCATTACAGTGGGATAATAACCCAACACTAAGAGATAGGTTGATATGTACATGAATATAATTCAGTACAACGAAAATAAAATAAATAAGTCAACTTCAATCCACCATCATCACACATTCCACAGTCTATATAGTAAAAGAAAATGACAATGTCCGCATTATTAGATCTTCAAAAGAACTACATTGTCCATAATGTTGTCTACGCAATTAAAATTATTCAAACTATGAAAGGGAAAATAAGTACTAAAAAGTCTCCACAATTATTACTCCTCGATTCCGGTGTCGACCTTCACTACCCTCTCTTTATGTACGGAACCACCTGTCACACCGGTACGCCGAAGCAAGAATGAGTCTAAAAGATCCAACAAGCAATCTAAACTATCAACCTTACACACATCATATACACACTAAGCTACTAACACTAAGGAAACACATGCTATCATTCAAACCATAACAATTTACATGGCACATGCTTTATATGGTCAACTACACATAATTCACTCAAACACGTTCCTAACTAACACATACTCATATAAAATCGTGGAAAATAAACATACACCTACGCAAGTTCTATACACATGATATATCCTATGATACATGATTCAAATATTTATCATGTCATTGCACAATTCTACCAATTTAAAACATAAAGTTATGTACAAGACAATGAACACTCCTAGCATGGTATCTAACCAATTTCTCATGAAATTATATCATTTTATCACATATTTAACTTGCTGTTTTTAATGTAAAATTATCATACTCTCTTGACACTTGCACATGTATTTTAATAAACTACATAACATGATACTAACCATTCTATCATAATTAGGCTTAATCATATTAATACGTACATGACATGAACATAAGCACTCTTATACACCTAACACGTAACATGATTTATTAATCTAAACATTATCCATATTATGGAACAACTCTATCAACTAGCACATGGAGTTAAGCACAAATAAGAACAACCTAACATGATATCTATTCATATTTCACATGCACTTTTCACATTAATTACACAATTCATTTTCTATTTTAATATAAATAAAACCAATTATACATGATTTCACATTCTATTAAACATGAATTTATGACTTAAAACATATCCAAGTTGGTTGGTAACTATAAGCAATTTAAGCAGGGAACTATGTACTAAGTAAATAATATACCTATCATGGAACTTAGACATTATTTCATGTATTTATCACAATTATGAACTCACTTTGCTTGCTATTTTAACATGAATTAAACACATTCATATGGGTTTGCCTTTGTTTACATGCTTCCTTATTCATTTACCAATTCCACATGTTCATCTTTCTCATTGCATAATTTACATGCTTACCTACACATATTCATATACATTACCACATGGAAGTTATTAAACTATACAACATGATATTGAACATGATATTTCATTTATCTTACATGAATGACATGAATATATACATGCATTATTACATTGGTTTTCACGTGCAATTATACTCTCATTATCATTTACTATCCCTTACATATCATTTCACACACTCCTTCCATTTCATTTACTCTTGCACTCACATTTATCACATATCACAACAATTGCACTTACCACGTCCCACATTCAATTATCACTCTGCACTTTATTCATATTTAATCTCTTAAGTTGCCGTGGCACATAGTCCTAACTACCATCTACAGGAACAACACTCACTTTATCACTTAGTGCTTATCACATAGCACTTAGCACTTCACTTGCACATATTTGTCACCTGGGCAAGCTAGTGACAAATCTAGGTAACTGTGCAGAACTGGGAGTAGCCCTCTCCACCCTAACCAGTGGTACTTGTCCACCTCCAAGATTTCATCCTAATGCCCTTAGGATATATTTCACAACGTTGAGCCTTCCCTAGGGACTTTTCTATGGTACAGCTCTCAGACCCCTATGGTAGCAGTGTCAATCTCAGCCCAATTTTACATTAATCACATTATCATACTTCGTCACATTTTTCTCACGCTTGTATACACACTTTAATCTCTTTTTACGTACACTTTACATAACAATTACCTTTTAGTTTACAGAATTCACTCTTACTGTTTAGCAATGATAAACAACTTAAAATAAGATATTAACATACTATTAATCCTTAATTTACACATAATTAAACCTAACATGCTCAATATGGTCATTTTCTCATTTAAAACCATAACAGTACCTACTGTTATTAAAACATCATGAAATTTTTATAAAGGGTTTAAAATAGTAAACATATCACATGCTCAATTTTATATATTTTTATGAATAGTAAATATATTTATAACAATTAAAACTAATTACAGGTGCATTTATCACTAATTTCTCTTAAGTAGGAATTTCAGTATAACAATCAAATCTAACAGTGCCAATGCGTAAAGACAGTCATCACATGATTACAGAAACTTTATGAAACCCTAACTCACAACTGACCTATTTACACCAATTAAACATGGTCATATTATGCTCACAGTTCAATTATCAGAATTTTAATAATTAACACAATTCATGAAAATTCATCAAAACCTCATGATATGACCTATTGATCACCCTTGACCACACATAAAATTTACAACATGCACCCATACCCAGAAGTCACATAAACACTTTAAAAAGATCAAACAACAATTTCTCAAAACCCAGAAGAACTTGGCGCCACACTGACTGTCGCCAACTGTGTTAGCGGCACCATTTGCTGCGGCCAACACAAGAGCTTGGCAGCACAAGATGTTGCCGCCAACCACCAGACAGCAGACTACTCAGACAACACTCACATGCATGGGAATTTGGAGGTTCCAAGACACGAGGAAAAATCCGAAAAATACTAGGACCTAAGGGGACATGTGTAGGATTGACATCCATAGGTTACTTGCCTCCAAATAAATCCGAGAAGATCAAATCTTGTTGGCGAAGCCCTCCTCTGCCAAGCCAAGAGGGTGCTCAAAAACTCTTCAAATTCGATTCTCCTGTTGATCCTCGGAGTTGGGGATGCTTCCTCGATGGTTGGACTATCCTCCAGTAGGTGTAGACCTCACGGAAACATCTCCAGTTGCCGGATTGAATTCGTCAAAGAATAGCTTTTCTCCACAGGAACCCTAGCTTCTCCAATGACCCCAAAAGACTTGGCGCGGCCAGAAAAGGGTGTTTTTATAAGGCAGGGCAGGTTGGGTACGCACTAGGGTAGGTTTCATACGGTTTGGGATGGGTTTTCTAAATTGGAACCGGGCAAAATGCGAGCGTTACAAAATCTGAAACCGTTACACAACAGGGAACATGGCGTCAACATCTGGTGCAGTCAACATGGGGTTGGCGTCCAAACATGGTGCCGCCTACACAGTGGTTGGCATCCATCGATCTGGACGCCACTCACCAGGCATGCAGTCAGCAGCACAGTATCAGGCCTCCAACTGTGTCCCTCAGCCAGAAATAAGTATACATTAAAATAAATATAAGATTACATCACAACAATTAAATGTGCAAAGAAATAAATAAATATACATTCACCATATAACTACATGCGTTACATATTATTTATTTAAATATAACTTGTACAAATCTCAATTAAAGATAATATGCATAAATAACATACATATATATTTACACACTACATAATTATGTGCATTATGCATGAATATATGTATACAACATGCACATCCTTAGTTAGACACTACATGCATATTTAAACACATAGAAATAAACTTATATATATATATATATATATATATATATACACATGATAGTTACATACAATATGCTTGCAATAATTAAATACGATAGGCACATCAATAATTAAATAATGCATGGTCATTTAAACATATTGCGACATATTGCGTGCAGCAAGATAAATTCATACTTGTTACAAGATGCATGATAATAGCTTCATATTATACGCACAATGTTTCTCACATACTATATGCATGATACTTAAATAGGTATAACATGTACAAATTTGGCTAACTACTTATGTTCACGAAAAATAATTTATATACACGCATATGCACATGAACAATATAATAATTATAGCATGCAAAATTTTAATACACACACCATATTTATGACAGGTAAATATTGCATGCACATTATAAAATGACAAAAAATTCGGGGTCTCACACTCTCCCCCCTAGAAAAAGATCTTAGTCCACGAAGATCGAATCGAGTACATGTGGTGACGTCGTCGATGCCATATCTGGAAATAAAATGTAATCCTCATTTTCCTTGGCTGGAGCATCTCGTGGAACGAACTCTTTCAAATTCGGACACTCTTTAATTCGATGATCCTTATTGCGACACTTGAGGCACCTTCCTTCCTTTAACCAGCACACGTATCCACCGTGACGTTTTCCGCATCGCTCACACCCGGGTGCCTCTCTTTGGTGCGAATCCACCCTACTCTTTTGTTTGCTTACTACTCTAAGAGCCTCTTCTAGAGTGTCGGGGTCAGATTCCGAAAGTCTAGCTCTTAGTGATGGTCTGAGCTTCATTATGAACTTTCTCACTTGACGTCTCTGCACAAAATCCCTAGCCCAAGCACTCATCTTACTATCACTTGTCATTGCCTGCAAAACAATTAATCTAGTTAGAATCTCAGTTACTAAATCCCATCTATTTTTCTTAACTATCTTTCGATCCTTATTATTACTTTCTACATATATTGACAAATTTCTATAAAGACTTGCAATCTTGTGAACATGATGATTTATCCATGTACAATCTCAACCTTGGGCTCTGATACCATCTCTGTAACGACCCTCCTCATATAGGTACGATTATACCAATCTCATCAGTACAAAGAGCGTCATTACAGTGGGATAATAACCCAACACTAAGCGATAGGTTGATATGTACATGAATATAATTGAGTACAGTGGAAATAAAATAAATAACTCAACTTCAATCCACCATCATCACACATTCCACAATCTATATAGTAAATGAAAATAACAATGTCCACATTATTACATCTTCAAAAGAACTACATTGTCCATAATGTTGTCTACGCAATTAACATTATTCAAACTATGAAAGGGAAAATTACTACTAAAAAGTCTCCACAGTTATTACTCCTCGATTCCAGTGTCGACTTTCACTACCCTCTCTTCAAGTACGGAACCACCTGTACGCCGAAGCAAGAATGAGTCTAAAAGACCCAGCAACCAATCTAAAATATCAACCTTACACACATCATATACACACTAAGCTACTAACACTAAGGAAACACATGCTATCATGCTAACCATAACAATTTACATGGCACATGCTTTATATGGTCAACTACACATAATTCACTCAAACACGTTCCTAACTAACACGTACTCATATTAAATCATGGAAAATAAACATACACCTACGCAAGTTCTCTACACATGATATATCCTATGATACATGATTCAAATATTTATCATGTCATTGCACAATTCTACCAATTTAAATCATAAGGTTTTGTACATGACAATGAACACTCCTAACATGGTATCTAACCAATTTCTCATGCAATTATATCATTTTATCACACATTTAACTTGCTGTTTTTAATGTAAAATTATCATACTCTCTTGACACTTGCACATGCATTTTAATAAACTACATAACATGATACTAACCATTCTATCATAATTAGGCTTAATCATATTAATACATACATGACATGAACATAAGCACCCTTATACACCTAACATGTAACATGATTTATTAATCTAAACATTATCTATATTATGGAACAACTCTACCAACTAGAACATGGAGTTAAGCACAAAATAAAGAACAACCTAACATGATATCTATTCATATTTCACATGCACTTTTCACATTTAATTACACATTTCATTTTCTATTTTAATATAAATAAAACACAATTATACATGATTTTACATTCTATTAAACATGAATTTAAGGTTTAAAACATATCCAAGTTGGTTGGCAACTATAAGCAATTTAAGCAAGGAACTATGTACTAAGTAAATGGTATACCTATCATGGAACTTAGACATTATTTCATGTATTTATCACAATCATAAACTCACTTTGCTTGTTGTTTTAACATGAATTAAACACATTCATATGGGTTTGCCTTTGTTTACATGCTTCCTTATTCATTTACCAATTCTACATGTTCATCTTTCTCATTACATAATTTACATGCTTACTTACACATATTCATATACATTACCACATGGAAGTTATTAAACTATACAACATGATGTTTAACATGATATTTCATTTATGATACATGAATGGCATGAATATATACATGCATTATTACATTGGTTCTCATATGCAATTATACTCTCATTATCATTTACTCTCCCTTAAATATCGTTCCACACACTCCTTCCATTTCATTTACTCTTGCACTCACATTTATCACATATCACAACAATTGCACTTACCACGTCCCACATTCACTTATCACTTTGCACTTTATTCACATTTAATCTCTTAAGTTGCCGTGACACATAGTCCTAACTACCATCTAGAGGAAAAACACTCACTTTATCACTTAGTGATTATCACATAGCACTTAGCACTTCACTTGCACATATTTGTCACTTGGGCAAGCTAGTGACAAATCTAGGTAACTGCGCAGAACTGGGAGTAGCCCTCTCCACCATAACCAGTGGTACTTGTCCACCTCCAAGATTTCATCCTAATGCCCTTAGGATATATTTCATAACGTTGAGCCTTCCCTAGGGACTTTTCTATGGTACAGCTCTCAGACCCCTATGGTAGCAGCGACCCAATTTTATATTAACCACATTATCATACTCCGTCACATTTTTCTCACGCTTATATACACACTTTAATCTCTTTTTACGTACACTTTACATAACAATTACCTTTCAGTTTACAGAATTCACTCTAACTGTTTAACAATGATAAACAACTTAAAACAAGATATGAACATACTGTTAATCCTTAATTTACACACAATTAAACCTAACATGCTCAATATGGTCATTTTCTCATTTAAAACCATAACAGTACCTATTGTTATTAAAACATCATGAAATTTTGATAACGGGTTTAAAATAGTAAACATATCACATGCTCAATTTTACAGATTTTTCTGAATAGCAAATATATTTATAACAATTAAAACTAATGATAGGTGCATTTATCACTAATTTTTCTTAAGTTGGAATTTCAGTATAACAGTCAAATCTAATAGTGCCAATGCATAAGGACAGTCATCACATGATTGCAAAAACTTTATGAAACCCTAACTCACAACTGACCTATTTACACAGATTAAACATGGTCATATTATGCTCACAGTTCAATTATCAGAATTATAATAATTAACACAATTCATGAAAACTCATCAAAACCTCATAATATGACCTACTGATCACCCTTGACCACACATAAAATTTACCGCATGCACCCATACCCGGAAGTCACATAAACACTTTAAAAAGATCAAAAAGCAATTTCTCAAAACCCAGAAGAACTTGGCGCCATACTGACTGTCGCCAACTGTGTCAACAGCACCATTTGCTACCACCAACATAAGAGCTTGGCGGCACAAGATGTTGCCACCAACCACTAGACAGCAGACCACGCAGACAACACTCACATGCAAGGGAATTTGGAGGTTCCAGGACACGAGGAAAAATTCGAAAAAAATACTAGGACCTAAGGGGACATGTGTAGGATTGGCATTCATAGGTTACATGCCTCCAAATAAATCCAAGAAGATCAAATCTTGTTGGTGAAGCTCTCATCGGCCAAGCCAAGAAGGTGCTCAAAAACTCTTCAAATCCGATTCTCATGTTGATCCTCGGAGTTGGGGATGCTTCCTCGATGGTTGGACTATCCTCCAGTCGGTGTAGACCTCCAGGAAACTTCTCTAGTCGCCGGATCGAAGTCGTCAAAGAATAGCTTTTCTCCACATGAACCCTAGCTTCTCCAATGACCCCAAAAGACTTGGCATAGCCAGAAAAGGGTGTTTTTATAAGGCTGGGTAGGTTGGGTACGCACTAGGGTAGGTTTCCTACGGTTTGGGTTGCATTTCCTAAACTGGAACCGGGTAAAACGCGAGCGTTACCAAATCTGAAACCGTTACACAATAGGGAACTTGGCGTCAACATCTGGTGCAATCAACATGGGGTTGCCGTCTAGACCTGGTGTTGCCTAAACAGTGGTTGGCATCCATCGATCTGGACGCCACTCACCAGGCATGCAGTCAGCGGCACAGTATCAGGCCGGCAACTGTGTCCCTCAGCCAGAAATAGGTATACATTAAAATAAATATAAGATTACATCACAACAACTAAATGTGCACAGAAATAAATAAATATACATTCACAATATAAAATACATGCATTACATATTATTTATTTAAATATAACTTGTACAAATCACAATTAAAGATATTATACACAAATAACATACATATATATTTACACAGTACATAATTATGTGCATTATGCATGAATATATTTATACAACATGCACATCCTTACTTAGACACTACATGCATATTTAAACACACAAAAATAAACTTATATATATATATATATATATATATATATATATAATATATATATATATACATTTACACATGATAGTTACATACAATATGCTTGGAATAATTAAATACGATAGGCACATCAATAATTAAATAATGCATGCTCATTTAAACATATTGCGTGCACCAAGATAAATTCATACTTGTTTACAAGATGCATGATAATAACTTCATATTATACGTACAACGTTTCTCACATACTATATGCATGATACTTAAATAGGTATAACATGTACAAATTTCGCTAACTACTTATGTTCACGAAAAATAAATTGAATACAAGCATATGCACATGAACAATATAATAATTATAGCAAGCAAAATTTTAATACACGCACTATATTTATGATAGGTAAATTCGCATGCACAATATAAAATGATAGAAAATTCGGGGTCTCCCAAATATACTGCCGATGAAGGACAAGATAGTCCATGGTAGAAACTAAGAAGTTCATGGCTCCATATGATAGTCACATTTTCTCATACCTATCTCAACCAATTAGAGTTGGAATGCTAGAAAATAGAGATGAACATGAAAATCTCATAATTAAGATGAGTTAGAGTTGTATTAGGAATTAAAAAATATAATTTCTATAAATACACCCCAAATTCTCTTATGGCCGACCATATTGCAGCTTGGAGATTCTCTAATATGTGAAGAGAAAGCCTTAGGAGGAGGAATTCATGGAAAATGAGATCTTATAGCATTCTTCATCAAATTCTTCACGTATTTACTTTGAAGTCCCAAATTCATCCAAAGGTATGTATTCCCTTAAGAAAAATCTAATTAAATCTCTCTATAAGTCAATTCTTATGTCAGGAACATGACCTCCATCTTTTCCCCAATTTCTATCATGTCTCCTAACTGTATTTTGCATTTAAAGATCAAGAACATACATGTGCCCAACCCTTTGTTCTTCATGCTAGATCTTACTCAATCCATGATCTCTTATCAATTCCTTGTTTTGTACATCCATGAGCATGTTAGCTTCAATTTAAAACTGGTTTGACAATTTTAAATACTTCCGACTTCGAGAGTTAAGTGTTGTATTGCATTCTCGGGTTCACTGTTCTGTGAAAGCGGTGATGACAAAGACCACCATCGTAATGCAGTCATGCGAGCGTTAACTTAATCTTAACACAGTGGATACCCCAACCATCTTCTAAACATGGTCCCTCTAACCATGTTCAGACTACGAGTCATAAAACCCTAATTTTAATGCCAAATGTGCTTTAATTCGTGATATGCATATTGTTTAACCTCTATTAACTCTTAACACACTAATTGAAGATTATTTCATGATTAAAGATGTACTTAATCTCTTAAAAATAAAATCTACATGATCTCTCACTTATCTCATAATTACCTTACAAATTACACTCTCATACCCTTAAAACTCAATCATGTCATAAAACACCTCATAAATTATCTAGTAATAGATTGAAATTTCGCACATAACTCCCCTAACAATTAATGACCTGTTTTCGTTTCTATCGCTGTTTTGGAGCATTGTTACCGTCACTCCGCTGTTCTAGAAGTCCTCTAGAACTCCGAGTAATTGTTTCAACGCCCTTCTTAACATTTTGAGAACCCTCCGTCGGGTATTCCTCCTATTGGACTGGAACTCCTTGATCGCCAAAGCCTCCGTAAGTCTCTGTGAGTCTGTAATCTCTCTAAGATGAGGAGCTGGTTGTACCATAAATACCTATACACCCTAAGGGACCACGCTGGACCTGTACGACATCATCCAACTAGCCTTTAGAATTCTCTCTGTAAACTCACCCTACATGTTGCCCACTTTCTTAATGCAGTCGACAAGAGAACCACGACTTCTATAATATCACGTATGACTACCTGATCATGTTCTGGTCGCGGCCAAGAAGTAGACAGTGTTCTTTACCATGCTATCAGTACCCGAGAATACTATTTGTAGTGGTTACTATCATGGTTTCTCATGATATTTCTCGTGCATGACCCTTGTATATTTTTGGTTAAGGCAGAAATTCTTATCTCATGACGCTCTCTCTCATTTATTCTCTTTCTTTCATACTCTCATCCATTCATCTACTCTTCTCGTCTATTGTTTGGTACTCTACATGGCAATTGAGTGATTGTCTAAAGATAAGAAAATATGACTAATTTCTGGCAATTAAAGGGGCCCGGTCTAGTCTTAGAAGGAGCGCTCAAAAGTGTTGTGTGTCTGTGGGATTTTAATGACCACGGTGTTCAGCATTCACCCAAGTGCTATACCATCTCGATTATCTATGACCATCAACTCAGTGAAGTGCTAGACTTGACTTGTTACAAGACTTGACTTGAATTGTACATGCTTTATGGGCATTACTCTCTCTCTCTCTCTCTCTCTCTCGTGCTATACTTGTTACTGCTTGTACATGTTTCTACTCAACATTCTCATGCTATTACTTGACTTGGAAAGACATGGTTCTCTAACTTTAGTTAGTGACAATGGGCCCTATGTATTGGCTCTAATTAGTGAATGTAATGGACAATAATGATTTGGTTATGTATAAAAGATTAGTTGACTTTAGTATCCAATGTTTTGATGTCGAATATTACTTGTTCTATACATGCATGGTTACAACTGTCGTTTTGATATTCCACGTCGGGGCTTGACAACTTTAGTGACTAATGACAAACAAATGGTAAAACTTTAGTGACAAATAAGAAAACTCAATGATAAATGGCAAAACTTCTATGGTGTAACACCCCTCTTGGCCAGTTAAAAGGAGCCACATGCACACAAACGGAAATATCCTAAACACTTCTATTATAGGGTGGACTTCTATGTTGCATGCAATATAAATACAGACCAATTGTGCCGATGAAGCATAGTACAAATATTAAATACAAACTTTAGCACAACAATTAAGTTGCATATACATGTCAAAGTACAAGTACAATTATTTGTTCTTTTATTTACATGCCCAAAAGTAGCTGATTACAAAAGGTGACATAATCACATTTTAAACACAAAATCCCTCAAGCTCTTCCATGCCTGAAGCACTACAACAACTAAGGAGGTTGGCCTCGAAACAAGGATCACATCAGGACGAAAGATCTGGAAATGTGTTCAATTAAAGGAACGAGTTCGAAAGGAACTCAGTAGACAGAACCAAACATGGAGATTTGAAACTAATGTGCATGAAGTATACTGCGGCTTATAAGTAGCAAAAACATAAAAGCTTACACAAGGACCACACATGTGTGATGACTTGTCGGATGCCAAGTATAATAGGATGGCATATAATAGATTTCAAACATAATAGGATGGCAAGAATCTTAATTTAAATACATCAAATGGCATCACCAAGCAAATCTCTCATGGGATGCATAACATGTAACTAACCACTCGCCGAAACGAGATGCAAACATATATATATATATATTATATATATATAATATATATATAAACTTTACCTAGCGAATTGAGCCTAACCACCAACTTTTGAGTAGGATGCTAACCACCCACGTTTATCATTGTGGGATGAAACCATCTTCACGACCGACAACTGATGTATGATGCCCACCATGAGAAGTCTTAACCACCTAGAGAGATAGAGAGAGAGAGAGAGAGTTCAACTTATCTTTCCAAGAACATTAGAACATAGAACACAAGAGTGCTGGTAGCATTATTCAAAGGAGTTAAAGAGGTTTCAAAAGGGCAAAGAGTGAATTGGTCATGCCTACCTTTAGAGTTGAAGAACGTAGCCTAGAGCTCCTTCGAGACCATTGGGAGGCCTACTCCACCAGGACGTCGCTCCGACCCCAAGCTCCGGCCTTCAACCTTCCTCTAGAACCAAGAAGAAAAAAATCAATGATAAGGGTGGTGACGAGGGTTTAATAGGAGTTATCTGATTTGTAACAACAAGAATATTCAGACACCTAGCCAACATGCAAGTCATGGGAGGTGACACTAGCCCCAACGGAGATGACTGATGGAACTAAAAGTAGAAGGATTTGAAAGGCATGTGGCGAAACACTTAGAGAAATCATGATTACTCTATCAGGCACTAAGGTCGAAGTCAAAAGTTTGATAGTCAAAGGGGCTAGACGAAGCTGACTTTCAACTAGGGTCAAAGTTGAAGTCATTCACTAATAGGAGTCGAGGATAGGCTTTGTCAAAAATGAAGGGAAATCTGAAATCAAAGTTATCTTCATCGTACACGATGTAGAGCTTAGTCATGCACGAAGTAGTACATCGTCATACATGAAGCAGAACTTCATCTTACACAAAGGGTACTTCGTCATACATGAAGGACACTTCATCATAAATGAAGCATAACATCATCATACATGAAGGAAAAGATGAAGTCGAACGCAACGTGTAGAACCACTGTTCAAACAAATATAAATCTTCACAAATCAATACATGGTATTTATTTGGTTTTTGACAAAATAATAAATAAAAATATTATCTTCAAATAAGATCATGGTATTTAAGTAGTTTTAATGACGACTAAATAATAAATGAAAAAAATGTCTTCAAATATATTGAATTTTCTAAACTCTATCTTTGTCTATTTTTCAAGTATAATGACTAACTTTGAATGACACTTCATTAATATTTGAAGCTTACTTCATTCTATCTAAAGCTTCTCTTTGTCAATATACGATGCTAACTTCATCATATCCGAAGTCTTACTTCATAATATTCAAAGTTTACTTCTCTGAAGCTTCTCTTCGTCAATATACAAAGCTAACTTTATCATATTCGAAGTCCTACTTCATCATATCCGAAGTTTCACTTCGTCATACTTTGACGACATATGAAGTCCCACTTCGATTGGTTATCTTATTCTCTAATCCAGTCAAAGTTCCACTTTGTCATATCCAAAGTTTCACTTCGTCGTATACAAAGTTATATACACAGTTCCACTTCGACTGATTTCACTACATTTTGGACCAGTGGAAGTCCCACTTCGACTGATTGCCTTATTATCTGATCCAGTCGAAGTTTCACTTCGTCATATCTGAAGTTTCACTTCATCATATATGAAGTCATATTCGAAGTCCTACTTCAACTGACTGTGTTATATTCTTGACCAGTCGAAGTTCCACTTCGATTATATGCAAAGTAGTACTTCTTATTTCTCTGTAATTTCACATAGACCAAGTCATTATTATTTGTTACCACATCTTGTCACTATCATGGTTAAAATATAATATCTTGTAAAAATGACCTGCATTTTTATCTCAATAATTCCAATCAAATATTTCTTGATAATATTATTTTGAGACTCATGATGTGACTTCTCTTCTAAAGATATTTTAGTAAAACTTTTCTAGACAAAATTTGTGTACTTAAATATCTCTTTAAATAGTCAGAAATATCCTAAACTCACTCAAACCCTTTTCTAAACATAGATTACAATGGTTTATTGTTTGAAAAAATTTAAGTCATGTTTGGAACATGAACCCTTGGTCAAGGACGGTAGAAAAGTTTTCTGACACGTGTCGAACACAATCTTTTTATCCTCTGTCAGAACCGCCTTGCACGTTCTCTACCAACTACATATTCTATTTTATTCATGTAAACTTGTGTAGACTTTTTCTGTAGAACATTTATTTGACATCACGCAAAGTTAGTAGATGCCAATATTTGAAATCTCTCATAGTATCTATGTACTGATCAATTAGACCCAGTCTAGTATAATTCTTGGTACTTGTCATATTTCAGGTAAAGACAAGAATAATTAATTGCAAGACTTTGTGAACATGTGAACACGTAAACATGCACATCATCCTCGAAAGGAACCATGCAATGTTCACTTCTTCAAACTGCTACATTCAAACTGTCTGAAGCAACGGATACAAACTGAAGCCTATAAAAGGAAGAAGATTGCATATACAATATAGACAACCCTTTTTGAATCAATCAAGTGAGAGACACACTCATACAAGAGAGATCTACAAGAATTTCAGGAGTGCAACGCAAGCTTCTTTTCTCAAGCATCTGTGTGAACCTGTTGTGTACTTTTCTATCTCCACTTGAGTGAATCTATCTGAGGAGTGTATTCCTAAAAGTCTTTCCCTCAAGTCTTGGGTTCTTACTTTAGACTACTAGCTTTATGTACATCTTTTCTATCTGAAGTCCTGCTGAGCCTTGTACTTATTACAAATGCTCTTCTCCAGTAAGTATATCCCTTATAGAAGGGAAGACCTGCTGAACAGTGTACCCCTCTAGAAGAGGGAAGGCCAAAGTGGTTTTGGCTGTTGTTTCCCCTTTGTAGAAGGGAAGGCTAGCAATAACTAGTGATGTAGTTCCCCTTGTGTAGAAGGGAAGACCGGTTGTAACTGGATGTTGTATCTTTTACAACGATAGTGAAATCTTAAGTGATTGGCTTGGGGACTGGACATAGGACTTTTGATGAAGGGAATATCTAAACCAGGATAAATTTCTCATGTCTATTTTGTGGTTTGTTTGCACTAACACATTTAACATCATATAGTGCTTCTTATTTTTAAAGCTTAGCTTCTATAAAGAAAAACACATATACACCCCCCACTAGGTGAAAAGCACTACTGTCACCGGTCCAACAAGTGATATCAGAGTCAAGTGATCTCAACTAGAAATCCAACGATTTCGAGAAGATGGCAGTCGAGTTCTAACAAGAAGGTTTGTCTATCAATCACCCTCCCTTCTTTGATGCCCAGAATTACAACTACTAGAAGGTGTGCATGGAATTCTTCATACAACGTATAAATCTTAACCTTTTGTTAATTATAGAAGTTGGTGATAAAAAATCTAG
This sequence comes from Colocasia esculenta, assembly GCA_014218235.1. Classification (NCBI taxonomy): domain Eukaryota; kingdom Viridiplantae; phylum Streptophyta; class Magnoliopsida; order Alismatales; family Araceae; genus Colocasia; species Colocasia esculenta. The sequence goes on from CM024754.1 coordinate 135,210,322, forward strand.
CACTGAAGATAAAGCAAACTGGACTATAGATGATAAAAGAATAATATCCTTAAATTGTCATGTCAAAAGTATTATATGGAGTTTATTCACAACTCTGCAGGTAAAATCGGCAAAGAAGTGTGGGACACATTAAAAGTAACCTATAAAGGAACTGACAAAGTTAAAGAAACAATAATTGATATACTCATAACAAAATATGAACAATTTAAAATGGAAGATAATGAAACCATAACACAAATGTATACCAGATTCACTAACATAATAAATGGATTGAATGTCATAGGTAAAAATCTTAGTTAAAGTGAAATAATCAGAAAAATATTAAGATCACTTACTATTCAATAGACACCTAAAGTAAATGTCATCGAAGAGGCCAATGATTTAACAACATTATCAATAGAAAAAGTAATAGGATCCTTGATGGCCCATGAAATCAATACAAAAAGGTTAACTGAAAATTCATCAAAGAAAAAGGTAACTAACGCCTTGAAAGTAGCACCACCATTGTCTAGCTGTGATGATGCAGGATCATCAAACTCCGAAAACATTGAAGAAGAAGAAGCATTTTTAGCAAGAAGATTGCAATGAATTCTCGCCAAAAAGAAAAAGTATCCGTCCAAGTGAGACTGCAAAAAGGACAGAAGCAAGGCTAAGGAACCAATCTACTACGAGTGCAAACAACCCTGGCACATAAAAGTAGATTGTCCAAGATAAAAGAAAAAAGATACATCAGAAAGCTCCATAAAAGACAAAAAGTACAATCGACACAAGTATAGAAAATATCAAGAAAAGCCATGACAGCTGCATAGGATAATGAAGATACAAGTTCAAGTTCGTCAAGTTTGGAATTAGAAGAAGAAAAGGCCAACTATGCCTTTATGGCAGATTTTGAGGAAAAGGTAACATGTAAGGTCCTCGAACTTTGTTCTTATTATTCAGAATTTTGTCATATTATACTTAGTTATTTTGTGTATATCGTTTATGGGTATATGTGCATATATGTATATACATACTTATTTATGTATATATTATCTTTATTAATTGTGTATATTATATTTAAATTATATAGGGCATATTGTATGTATTTGTACATGGTGTATATATACTATTTGATGTTTCTGTTTTCTGGTCGAGATGCTGGTAAACGTCAACATCCATTGACGTTGAGGGCATGTTGACGGCAAACAGTGTGCCGTTGACTCAAAGTTGGCGTCCAGATCGATGACCGTTTATTTCATGTTAACGGCAGAGAAGTGGCCATTTACTTCTCAGTTTCTGTTCCGAATTCAGATCGGGAAACAGCTGCATTTTCCCCAGTTTTGGATTTGGAAACCCATCTCAAATGGTAGGATTCCATCCTTAACGCGTACCCAAACCCTTAGATCTATAAAAGCACATGTTCTTTGCCGAGTTAGGTCTTTCGCCCAAAAGAGAACCTAGGGTTTCCTTTGGTGAAAACTGAGTTTTGTATGACCTTAATCCGGTGATTTGGTGCATCTTCCGGTGATCTTCATTGACTAGGAGGTACTCTGAACATTGGTGAGGCTTCCCCGACTCCGGTGTGCGACCTACATCGACACAAAGACCGGATCTAGGAGGATTTGGAGCACCCTCTTGGCTTGGCCGAGGATGTCATCTTCGACTAAATAATCCCATTAGACAATTTTTCAAAGGCTAGTGATTTAGGGATTTCATCCCTACCCATGTCCTTTAGGTCCTAGGTTTTTATTAGATTTTTCCACGTGTCCTGAAACCCCCAACATGTCAAATTTTGTGCGTTCAATCAGTGTTTCTGCAGATAGGAACTTGACGACAAACTTGCTGCTGTCAGTATCTTTAGTTGGCGGCAACATCGTGTGCCATTAACCCCTGTTGGCGGCAACCCCTTTGCCGCCAAGTTCTTCAAGTTTTACAGAATGGCTATTTTGATCTCTATGGCATATTTGACAGATTTTTGGGTATATGTGCATACTGTGAAAATTTTATTTGGTCAAGTACAATCATTAGGTCATGAGGAGGTGTTGAATTTCTGTAAATAGTTTTATTTATTAAAATTTCTATAATGGGATAATGAGCAATATTTGACCATGATAATTTCTAAATAATTAGATCCAATTTATATTAGGGTTTCAAAAATTTTCCATGATGGTACGATGACTGATTTCAGGTTTCTGAACTGTTAGAACCAACTGTATAGATGTGAATCATGTTTAATGAATTTTTTATGAAAATGCCTGAAATCTATCTGAATTATTAAAATTAGATTTACTGTTCCAAAAAAATCTAAAATTTTAGCTATGTATTGTTGTGCCATTTTTTTTTTGCTCTGCCTTCCCACGGGGAAGAATCATGAAGTAACAAAAAAAAAACGGCAATATGCATCTTAAACCGGAGGCATGGCCATTGGGCAAAGGTTTCAGAAATCAGTGTATTGAAGAAAGGGAAAAAACAGAGAAAATGGATGGACAGGGTCGATGGCCTCCCATCTGGTGTTTTAGACAACAAGATGAAGAAGGGGGGAGAGAGATACCGGTAGAAGTCCGGCCACCCCTCTCCTCCTCAGCCGTTGCTTGCAGGAGACAGGGAGAGAAGGGTGGGTCCCTGCTGAGGGTCCCCTTGCCCACGACGCACCTGGGCTCGGCGTCGCCGCCGCCGCCTCTTCCCTTCACCGGCGCCGCCGCTGCTGCCGGCGCCTAACACCGCCGCCGCCGCCCCCTCCCCTGGCCGCCGCGGGCCTCCCCCTGCTCACCCGCGCCGTTGCTGCCCGGGGTCATCGTGGGTCCCCCCTACTCGAGGCCCTGCCGCCGCCGCCGTGCTTGGCAGGCCGCCGTCGCCGCTGGGCCCTCCGTCGCTGCTACTGTTTGCCCTGCCGTCGGCAGGAGAAGGAAGGAAGAGGGAGGCCGCCCTCCTCCCCTGCTCTGCTTCGCACAAAGCCAACTCGGGAAAGGCCAGCCGAAAGATGGAAAGGGAGAAAAGAAAGAAAAAAGGAAATGGGGGGGCTAAAATGCAAATATGCAATTGGAAAATTGCGTAAAACCCCCTAATTTAATGTGCAGAGCTCCGGGGAGAGCGCAAAACCTTCCGGCCGAGCGTCTTTTGCCCAGCCACAATAAAAGGAGGGAGGCGCCCCAGGCAAAGGGGAGGATTTTTGAAGGCTGAAAACCAGAGCAAGGCTCTGGGAAGAGACTGCAAGGCAGTCTGGAAAAGGGTCTGCAAGGCAGCCCTAAAGAATATCGTGCAAGGCACGATTTAATTTTCTAAAGCATTAAGCAAAGTCCATTGGGCTTCCCTTTTATTGGGCCAGATTTCTTATTGGGCCTGGGACTGCTTATTGGGCCAGACTTGTATTTCCATACAGTTAATGAGACGTTTTGTGCTTATTGGGCCGGCATTTGATAAATCTCATGTGTGAAATTTAATGGGCCTATTGGGCTATTTTAATCATTTAATCATACGTTATACGAATAATCACACGTAGTGTCACGTTTATTTAGAACATTGCACTACTAATTGCTTAACCAAAATCAACCAAGTTTTCGACAAACGTTAACGAAATATTTTCTAAACATTATTATTTAATTTTCAATAACATAAAATCAATAAACAAGTTATGTTTCACATCAATTTTAATCCACATTAAGTTAAACACCTTTTAAATCAAATAAATAAATGAGAATGTTAATTTAATTCACATAATCATAATGTAAATAAATAAATAACGAAAATGCCTAAATAAATGAAATTAATAATCTTAAAATACCAAAAAATGAGAAAATGCATTTAAAAGTCAATAAAAATGAAATAAATATCAAAAAATTCCAAAAAAATAGATTGCATGTCTGCAACTGTGTTTTCCTTCACGCACAATTCATTTCATGCAAATGTGAGTTATGTTCTTTTTCTAAGGGTTTGTCTGATGGTTAATCAAGGGTATTCAGCCCTTTGTGCTGATATAATTAACACTAGCCGCGGTTAGTGGGGGAGGTCAAATGAACTAAATAAGACCATGTCCATGTCCTTATAAATAAATAAAAAATCCAAATAAATCAAATCCAAAGATGAAATTTAAAATTTTTTTAAAATGTTTAAAAAATAATTCTCAGAATGAACAGAAAGCGCAAGTCTGGCAAGAAGCCCACAACTCCCTGACATTCTTACATTCTTTCGCCCTATTGGCGAGCTCCACATCCGCCTAGACGGCAATGAAACCATGATGATACCGGAGCGGCATGTGGCTACCATTCCGGTAAGGAACAAATTCGGCATACTGCCTAAAGTGCGGCAAGACAAGCCAAGCTTTAAAGTAAAAGATATGAAGAAACAATGGAGGAAAGCTGAAACCAAGAACCACAAATTTGACGACTTTGGCTTCAAGAAATACAGAGCCAATGTTGGAAAGGATGGGGTACATATTCCACGTCGTGTCAAACAGATGTGGGTTACCAAAGAAAAAGCTCAAGAACTCAGAAGGACAAGGGCCCTAGAGTCTCTAATAAGGCGAAAGAATGTAAGAATGGTCAGGGAGCAGGATGCAACAAACTGGCAAACCTTCGGGAGAAGAAAAGTCCAAGAAAGACAAAGGGAGTCTTCCCAAGAGTCTCGAACCAAAGAATGCACCCCTTCTTTACCTGTTGATCTGTAAAGAGGATCTAAAAGGAAAGGGGTATATCAAGAAAGAAGACAAGTAAGCCCGGAGATAGGGCAAAATTTCAAGTCAGAAGAACACAAGAGGGATGATGATGTCCCTAGAAAATCAGTCTTCCAACGCCTGGGTGCCACTGTACGCCCTAGTTAGAAGAAAAGAAGAACAGTGCAAATCACTGAAGAAGGCATGCGCATATACACATGCTATGCCTCTAACATCAACCTGCCTGCAATAGCTGACCAGGCAGAAACCTCAAATATGGAACAGCATCCCACGATATCTAATCGCAGAAGGGAGCAAGCTCGAGCCTGGCTTGACCGGGGAAATGTGGGCGTGGACTCACCACACTAAAATGAAGGAGGCATGGGGGTTGTCGACATTGCCACCACATCAAATCACCCTCTGGATCAGGGTCGACCTGCTGAAAACCCTAATATCAGGGTACCCTCATTGCCAAATCTAGAAATGGTAATGCAAGAAAATCGAAAGTTAAAGGCTATGTTGGAAAGCCTTATGCAACAATTGGAAATGGCAGCGCCACTGCCACCACTACAGCCTCCGCAACAGGCACAACAGATACAGCAAGTTCAACAAGCAAGCCAACCAGCACTGCCTATAATGGCACCCCAGCCTGGGAACATGCTACCAAGCACACCCCGAGCAAATTCATGAATCCAAATTCATGCCATGAAGAAACTCAAGAGGTGCATGTTGCAGAACAAAGGCATGATGCGCCGCAATTGAATACTACATTGAAAGAACAATGGTCTCTCAGAGGGCCATGATTGAACAAATGATTGAAGCAAAGATAGCTGAGCAGAATGAGGGGCCTGCCACCTATGACCTATATAGGGTACCATACCCTGTACACCATCTCTTCAAAAAGCTCCCAACAGAACACCCAAATGTCCCTAAATTTTCAAAATTCAATGGGATGGGTCACCTCATGAACATATAGCTCATTACATGAGCAGCATGGTAGAATGGCAACTGAAGAGTCATACCTTTTAAGGTACTTTTCAAACTCACTTACTGGGCCAGCTTTTCAATGGTATGCCCGGTTGAAGCCCGACTCAATAGTTGGTTGGAAGATATGCAAAGAAAATTCTATGAACGCTTCAGAGTGACAGAAAGAAGAGTCACTTTAGCAGAACTTATATCCTTAAAGCAAAACAAAAATGAGTCTGCTCTGGATTTCATCAAAAGATGGCGTAACATGAGCATGAAATGTGAGCAACCACCAGCACGTGAAGATGCGGTGAAATTATGTCAAAGAAGTCTGAAGCCAGAAATCAAAAAAAGTTCGTAGGGGCGAATATTCTGACATTTGAACATCTCAACAACACAGTGGCAGAGATAGAAATCTTCTTTGCCGAAAACCCCACTGCTTTATATGGAAGGGGTAAATCTCCTAAAGACGAAAACACAGGTCACGAGAAGTAAATACCGTGGACTTTTCGGCAGCCCTGGGAAAAACTGGGGGCAAGGGAGGTACCTCTGCCTCTTCAAATTCAAAGAAAGAAGAAAGGAGATCTACCCCCACCCTAAGTGAGAGGCTCAACACTCCTTATTCATTTACCAGGGAGCATACAAGAGAATTGTTGGACATATGTCTCCAAGAGAATCTCATGACACTCCCAGAGCCCAAGCGTCCAGAAGAAGCAGCAATGGTGGACAAGCCCAATTATTGCCTATATCATCGCGTGCTGGGTCACGCTCTAGAAAATTGCTATCTGTTCAAAAATCGGGCAGAAAAGTTAATTCAAGCAAGAATTATTGACATGGGTGAGCACTTGGTAAATCCATCGCAGCCACACCAACAACCAAAACTCACATTCTCTGCTAATGTGATCAATGTTATGACCCAAGCTAGGTCCCAATAGGCCAAGCACAAATGGCGCAAGCTGGATGGCTAGATGAGCTGTCCAGAGTTACTGCATATGACTCCCAAGGGAGATAATGGAAGGTGCTATTCAGGCCACATTCCACCATAAGCAAGAAGAAGCAATTTGGACCCTGGTGAATACAAACAAGAGGTCAGCCCCTATGAAGCTCCAAAAAAAAAATAAAAAAGATTGAACCAAAAGTCATACCTCGGTGGCGTCCCCCCACCCAAGAAAATAGCAAAAGAAGGAATTCTCCAAGAATTGGCAGTCTTGAAAATAAAAAAATCAAATTCAATCAAATCAAATCAAAAGAAGAATGAGAAGAGGAAGAATCTGCCGTTGAAATAAATAAGCCAATGCCCACAGTGGAAATAAATGAGAAACCATCTCAAACACTAATTAAAGAAGGGGCAAAATGTTTGACACCCCTCGGAGCTAAACAACTTCCTCTAGAAAAGAGCGAGAGCTAGAAATGGGCGACAATGCTACCTTCCTCCCTCCACCACATACATGCAAGGGTTTAGCAAAAGTGATGGCCCCTTAACAAGGCAAACAAAGGCAAAGAAATAATGGGGGCATCCCCAAAAAGAAAAGGAAAATCACTGTCAATAAGAAGCAACAACGGCATTAAAGCTCAGCATGCAGTTGGAGGATCCTGAGCGAAGGCCATTACAGCTGCATAGGCCCATTCTCAAGCTTGGAACTAATGCCATCAGCCAAGTAATAGAAGTTGGCATACCACTGCCATTAAATCTTATACAAACGACAATCCACAGGAGGTCCACACACTGGAGCCTCTAAAATTCTTTTGCGGCCTACCATGCTGAAGGATAGCCAATAGTGTTCTATAAAGGGAAGCATGTACCCAAATAGCCTCCAAATGATTTTGGCTAAAAGATGTCACTAAGTTGATAGAAATGGTCGAAGATCTGAAAGACATGCCAGAGCATATAAAGACAAAATCTCAGAAGCAAAATATTCAAGTTCAAAGTCAAACAGAAGCCAAGCTATATCAAGCAATGTGGTACCCTACCAATGTCAGGGGGCAACCACCATTCCCCCACAATGACACAAGAGGTCTCGAATGGGAGACACGGGAAGGTCCCGCAGTTTGCTATGTTGCAAATATTGTAAACATAAAGCTTCCAATAATTGAAACAAGGATGGATGAGAATGATGCCCAAATGGACGAGGCTCTCTCCACAAATGAAATAAGGGTTGTTCAAAACCCCAAAGAAAATTCAAGAAAAAGTTTATCCTTCCGAGAGAAAGAATGGAAGGTATCAACTCTTACATAAACTGACAAAGAAAGGAGCCCAATTCATATGGGACGACGGATGTCAGAAAGTCCTTGACAAAATCAATATTTGCACAATCCTCCTATGTTGGGGGCACATATCAAGGGCAAGCCTTTAATTGCGGCTATGTGTACATCACTGGGGGTATTACTATCTTTAAAAAAAAAAAAGAGGAAAAAAGTGAGAAGAAAGAAATGAAAAAAAAGGGAAAGAAGAGAAAAAAAGGGGGGGCAACGCATGGCGGAGTGCTTAACAACCCATCCAGCGCCAGAAGATTCCCCTCTGAATACAGAATGATTAATGAGGAGGTGCCCCCTGCTCAAGAAACTTATGAAGCTAAGAAACTCAAGTTGATATTGACAATTATATTTTAATGGGGCTGCACGAGCTTCTCTGAAGGCTAAGGGCACATCAACAAATATGGTAGGGGCAGGAATTGTCTTCATGACCCCAGAAAAAGGGATATTGCACTATTCATGTGCTCTTACAGAATCCCTGACAAATAATGAAGCAGAGTATGAAGCACTCATAGTTGGCTTGGAAATCACTCTGGAAATGGGCATAAGATGCATTGAAATGTTTGGCGATTCATTGATAGTCGTCAGACAAATGTTGGGCATTTTTGAAGTCCGAAAAGAAGAATTGAAAGCCTATTTTGAGGCAGCCACAAGACTCAGCGACAAGTTCTACCAATTCAAATAGAACATGTCAGACGAAGTCAAAACTCTCAGGCTGATGCATTGACTGAACTTGCGTCTGCCCTTAAATTCCTTGAAAGGTGAACTGGGAATTACCATAAAAAATAGAAGATTGCTTCCGAGCACTCTGAATCGCCATGATGGGTTGACAACCGTTGAAGTGAATGCACTGGAAGAAAATGAAAGTCAAGAAAAAGATGATTGGCATATTCCTATCATCAAAATAAAAAATGGTTGGCTACCAGACAAAAGAGGGGATGAGTGCAAGTGCTGCGAAGAGCTGCTTCCTACAAATTGATAAATGACACATTACATAAGTTTACACCTGAAAAGGACATGTCGATACTACTGAGATGCCTCTCCGAAAGAAGCCAAAATGGTCATGCGGGAGGTACATGCAGAACTGTGTGGAGCCCACCAATCTGGCTCAAAAAGAAATGAAAATCAACATAAAAGCAAAGGCTTTTATTGGCCAACCATGTTTACAAATTGCGAGCGGTTTGCCCGAACCTGCCTCCAATGCCAGGCCTATGGGCCCGTGCCAAGAAAGCCTTCAACAAAACTGTATGCAAGCTCATGGTCAAGTTGGTAAATGGCCAAAAGCGCGATTGGGACGAAAAGAGGCATGAAGCTCTATGGGCCTATCGCAACATCTACAAAACTCCTACAGGATGCTCGCCTTTTTCCCTAGTCTATGGGACCGAAGTAGTCATCCCTGTTGAAATCAAGCTCTCATCTTATAGGGTAGCTCTCCACTACGGGCTCCTTACGGACGAGGAGAGTGAAATTGAAAGGCAGCTTGAAGAGCTGTCAAATTTGGAAGAAAAGCGTTTGGTTGCATACCAACGACTTCAAAATTATCAAGCACGGATGTCCCGTGCTTTTGACAAAGCCAGTGAAAAAAAAAAAAAAAGAGCTAAAAAAAATGAGGGGAGATCTTGTCGTGGTCAAGCAAAAGGACGTCATGTCCTCCCAACCCAAAAGCAAATTCATAGCCAATTGGCTTGGCCCATTTGTGGTCGACAAAGTGTTTGAAGGTGGCGCCTACACGGTAGTCGACCAAAAAGAAAATGTGATGTTTTCACCTCTAAATGGCAGACACATGAAACTGTACCACATTCCTGAGTGTGAGTACGTCCACACAATGCAACAGATGGAACCAACTTTGGTACACACTGAGGACATAGAAGTGATCTCGTTGCAAGATCTTCTAATGAATGAAAAAATAGAGAAAACAAAAAAGAAAGGAAGAAAAAGGGGCTTAAAAACGAGGTGCCCCGGCAGACTTGATCCATTATTCTGTGAGATGAATCAAGGGCAAAAAGGCCTAAAACCCGGCTGAGGTGAAAACCGAAAGGGCGCTTCAGGCATAAATGGGAAACCCTGCTGCATGAAAAACCGAAAGGGCGTGCAGGTAAAAGAAAGAAGGGGCTAATTGTGGTGAAAACCCAAAAGGGCATCACAATTGGTATATCAAAAAAAATTGAAATGATGATGAGGGTACTCTCTCGACCTTTCTTAGAACGAGATCGAGTTACCCCGCATTCCTTGTAAAAGGAAAGACACAAGAGTTGTCAATGACGAAACAACCCCTAAGTTCATTCAAATGAATAATCAAGTCCAGGGGCTACAACCGAGACAACGATGATTGTGTCCTTCCGCCCTTATGAGAAATGTGGGAAGCTCGAACTCTGCTCGAAGAATGAGAGAGAGGGAGAACCCAAACAAAAAAAAGAAGAAAGAAGAAGACCCTCATTCCAAAAAAAAAGAGACCATTCAAAAGTCAAATGCCGAGCTTCTTTGACTAACAAGCCATCATGGCCAGTCAAGAAGCTCAAAATCCAGACCTCTTGGCTAACAAGCCGTCAAGGCCAGTCAAAGGTCGAAACCCATGTCTTTTGGCTAACAAGCCGTCAAGGCCAGTCAAAAGTCAAGTCTCGAGCTTCTTTGGCTAACAAGCCGTCAAGGCCAGTCAAAAAGCTCAAAATCCAGACCTCTTGGCTAACAAGCCGTCCAAGCCAGTCAAAGGTTGAAATCCATGTCTTTTGGCTAACAAGTCGTCAAGACCAGTCAAAAGCCAAATCTCGAGCTTCTTTGGCTAACAAGCCGTCAAGGCCAGTCAAAAAGCTCAAAATCCAGACCTCTTGGCTAACAAGCCGTCAAGGCCAGTCAAAGGTCAAAATCCACGTCTTTTGACTAACAAGCCATCAAGGCCAGTCAAAGGTCGAAATCCATGTCTTTTGCCTAACAAGTCGTCAAGGCCAGCCAAAAGTCAAATCTCAAGCTTCTTTGGCTAACAAGCCGTCAAGGCCACTCAAGAAGCTCAAAATCCAGACCTCTTGGCTAACAAGCCGTCAAGGCCAGTCAAAGGTCGAAACCCATGTCTTTTGGCTAACAAGCCGTCAAGGCCAGTCAAAAGTCAAGGCTCGAGCTTCTTTAGATAACAAGCCGTCAAGGCCAGTCAAAAAGCTCAAAATCTAGACTCTTGCCTAACAAGCCGTCCACGCTAGTCAAAGGTTGAAATCCATGTCTTTTGGCTAACAAGTCGTCAAGACCAGTCAAAAGCCAAATCCCGAGCTTCTTTGGCTAACAAGCCGTCAAGGCCAGTAAAAAAGCTCAAAATCCAGACCTCTTGGCTAACAAGCCGCAAGGCCAGTCAAAGGTCAAAATCCACGTCTTTTGGACTAACAAGCCGTCAAGGCCAGTCAAAGTCGAAATCCATGTCTTTTGGCTAACAAGCCGTCAAGGCCAGCCAAAAGTCAAATCTCAAGCTTCTTTGGCAAACAAGCCGTCAAGGCCAGTCAAAAAGCTCAAAATCCAGACCTCTGGCTAACAAGCCGCCAAGGCCAGTCAAAGGTCGAAACCCATGTCTTTTGGCTAACAAGCCATCAAGGCCAGCAAAAGTCAATCTCAAGCTTCTTTAGCTAACAAGCCGTCAAGGCCAGTCAAAAAGCTCAAAATCCAGACCTCTTGGCTAACAAGCCGCCAAGGCCAGTCAAAGGTCGAAACCCATGTCTTTTGACTAACAAGCCGTCAAGGCCAGCCAAATGTCAAATCTCAAGCTTCTTTGGCTAACAAGCCGTCAAGGCCAGTCAAACAACTCAAAATCCAGACCTTTTGGCTAACAAGCCGCCAAGGCCGGTCAGAAGTCGAATTACGAGCCCTAGAGGAGCCTCAATCCTCTAAACATATTCACGGCTCTCAGGGAAGCCTCTAATTCCCTACCATACACAAATCTAACTTCTCAATTCACGGCTCTCAGGGAAGCCTCTAATTACCTACCATACACAAATCTAGATTCTCAATCCATGGCCCACAGGGAAGCCTCTAATTCCCTACCATTCATAAACTCAAATTCTCAACCCACGGCTCTCAGGGAAGCCTCTAATTCCCTACCATACATAAATCTAAACTCTAAACCATGGCTCTCAGGGAAGCCTCTAATTCCCTACCATACATAAATCCAAACTCTAAATCCATGGCTCTTAGGGAAGCCTTTAATTCCCTACCGACTATTGAACCCAAACTTTTGGCCAACACACTGTCAAGGTCGGCCAACCCATTAAAACCCAGAAACAAATTCAAATTCCATGGCTCTCAGGGAAGCCCCTAATTCCCTACCATACATAAATCCAAATTCTCAATCCATGGTTCTCAGGGAAGCCTCTAATTCCCTACCATACACAAATCCAAATTCTCAGTCCATGGCTTTCAGGGAAGCCTCTAATTCCCTACCGACTATAAACCAAGCTTCTGGCCAATACACCATCAAGGTTGACCAACCCAGTTAAAATCCAAATCCAAATCCAAATTCTCACGGCTCTCAGGGAAGCCTTTAATTCTCTACCATACACAAATTCAAATTCTTACGGCTCTCAGGGAAACCTTTAATTCTTTACAAAAAAAAAAAAAAAAAAAAAAAAAATAAATAGAATAAATAAGGGTTTAAAAAGGAGGTGCCCCGAGGGACTTGGTCTACCACTTCATCGTGATGGATCAAGGGCAAAAAGGTCTAAAGCTCGGCTAAGGTAAAAACCTGAAAGGACGCCTCAGGCAAAAATGGGTAAACCCCTCAACACGAAAACCTGCAAAGGCGTGTTGGAAAAAGCTAGAGGGGGCCAATCTTGGCGAAAACCTGAAAGGGCGCTGAGGTTGGTAATGTGAACAAAAAAAGAAGAAGAAAAAAAAAAAGAAGAAGAAAGAGCAAAATCTGTTAGCCGTACTGTTATGGACATTCCCTATCCATGATGGCCGGCCAAGTCAAAATTTATATCTTTTGGCTAACAAGTCGTCAAGACCAGCCAAAAGTCAAATTACGTGCCCGAGGGAGACTCAATCCTCTCACCCAAATCACGTGCCCGAGGGAGCCTCAATCCTCTCACCCAAATACGTGCCCGAGGGAGCCTCAATTCTCTCATTCAAATCATGTGCCTGAGGGAGCCTCAATCCTCTCACCCAAATACGCGCCTGAGGGAGCCTCAATCCTCTCACCCAAATATGTGCCCGAGAGAGCCTCAATCCTCTCACCCAAATCATGTGCCTGAGGGGCCTCATTTCTCTCACTGAAATTATGTGCTCGAGGGAGCCTCAATCCTCTTATCAAAATTATGGCCCTAGAGAAGCCTTAATTCTCTAACTCAAGCATGTCATGGCCCCAGAGGAGCCCTAATCCTCTAAGTGAAATACCTCATGGCCTTGGGGAAGCCTTAACCCCTGTTATCAAATAAGATCACATGCTGATGGTGAAACACAGAAGCACGGTGTATATAGCAAATAAAAGTCTTGGTCCCAAGACAGGCCCTTGGGATAGCCCAAAAAAGAGAAGTCAAAATGGATGGATAGCATGTACTGATGCTAAAAACAACATATCTCAAGTAAGCCTATGCTCCATTGTCGCCTGTCCTCAGAAGGTCAACATGTACAAAAGAATGGCATGAACAGCTCTGTCACGCATAAGCAAGGTCGTCATCGCACGCCAATTCATGGCTTGCACAATTTTTTTAGAAGTTATAGCAGTCTCTGCTTGCAAAACAGCCAATTGGGTCTCTATGATTCTCGGCTCCAAGTAATCTTCTTCAATGTCATGTGCCTGATCCAACTCTGCAAGGTCAAAACATCAGGAGATCATATTTTTGCCACAAAAGAACGAGAAAAGGAAAAGATAAAGTAGCTCGTCAGGAGATATATATTGCAGCAAAGTCAATTCTCAATACATAAAGTAAAATTTTGGCATTGTTGTTATGAGATAATGGTCTATGGGACTGCAAGTCCAAAAGAAATGGAAAGTTTACTGCGAGTATGTCACAAGCTCTGACATATCAAATTCACAAATGTAACATCTCCAACATGGATCTCAACAAAGTCAAAATGGATGAAATGCATTGGAAGGATAAATGAAATGGATCCTCTGAAGGGCGACATGTGCTAAAATACAACTGGAAAGATTTACACGAGACAACCGTCCTATGTTTCACTCCTAGACGCCAGTCTCGTGGGGGGCATTTGTTGTGCCATTTTTTTTTGGTCTGCCTTCCCACGGGGAAGAATCATGAAGTAACAAAAAAAAATGGCAATATGCATCTTAAACCGGAGGCATGGCCATTGGGCAAAGGTTTCAGAAATCAGTGTATTGAAGAAAGGGAAAAAACAGAGAAAATGGATGGACGGGGTCGATGGCCTTGTGCCCAGCTAGCTAGCCCAGGGGGGGGGGGGAATGGGTTATTAAAGAAACTGATCTTTGATACCTGTTTACTAAAAAAAAATACACAACAACTTAAATGAAAGTTAGAGTTAGAGGAAATGAGATAGCAATCACACAAAATACAACCACAAGACAGTAAGATTTTTATCCTGGTTCGGAACTCCTTTCCACAGGAGACCTACGTCCAGTCCCTGAGCAATACCTCAGGATTTCACTAATCAAGGGTACAGTCCCCCTTAAGGACACAACAACACCCAGCTCAGCTGGTCTTCCTTCACACCCGAAGGGACAACACCCTGGATCCACCAGGTCTTCCTTTACACCAGAAGGGAACAACACCCTGGATACCACCAGGTCATCCTTCACACCGAAGGGAACACCACAAAGAGAGGTTTGTAAGACAAGCCCCTAGATCAAACTGCAACAAGCAATGATCTGAAGGACCTAGCACTGAGAGCAAAGAATCTAAATCTAGGCTCACTCTCAGAACTACACAAGCTCTCTTCAAATGATCTTTCACTAGCTAGTAGAGAGCAAAAGAGCAAAAGCTAAGAGGAATGGGTTTTCTGCTCTAAACTTTCTTCAGAAGAATTTTAATGTTTTTCTTGAACGTTTTTTTTCTTCGATTCTTCTGACTTGTATATATATATCTTCAATTTGAAATTTAGACGATAAAGAGTCGTTGTCTCTCTTTTGAGTAGTCGTTAGACTGAATGGCATCTGGAGTCCTGGGAGCTTCTTGTCAACAGTCTTTTGATTACTTGAGCACACAAAGAGATGAAATCTTCAAAGATATCTGATGGCTTCTATTTGTTTAACGTTGTACCATGAAGCTAGTTCAAGGTCTGCACAGATGTCAATCTTAAATAGCAGACAGATAAGCTGTCTCTGATGTTAGTCAACGTCAGTAGCAATAGTCATGAAAATAGTAATGCCAAAAGAATTAAATCTAAAAGACGTTATCAGAGTAGGCACGATACAGGATGATATGGTCTGCATGGATGCAGAGATATATTCAGATCTCATAAATGCAAAAGCGTCAGAGAGATGTCTATGTGGACTTTGATTGGTCATGCTTTAAGATGAATAAGATATCATCATATGAAAACAGTGACTATATGATTTATGAAATCGTTATGAGTCATAGCAAATCGTTATGAGCGCAACAAGTCGTTATAGAGAGCAAATCGTTACAACAAGCAAGTTGTTGCGAGTTCTAATGAAATTGTTCTGATAACTTATGAAGTCGTTACGAGAACTAAAGAAATCATTAGGCTACCAAGTCGTTACGAGTTTCAAAGAATCGTTACAGAACTAAAGAAATCGTTACGACTACCAAGTCGTTACGAGTTTAAAGAAATCGTTACGAGAACTAAAGAAATCGTTACGGCTACAAGTCGTTATGATTCTAAGAAATCGTTACGAGAACTAAAGAAATCGTTACGGCTAGTAAGTCGTTACGAGGTTCAAAGAAATCATTACGAGAACTAAAGAAATCGTTACGGCTAGAAGTCGTTACGAGTTTCAAAGAAATCGTTACGAGAACTAAAGAAATCGTTACAGCTAGCAAGTCGTTCGAGTTCTAAAGAAATCGTTACGAGAACTAAAGAAATCGTTACGGCTAGCAAGTCGTTACGAGTTTCAAGAAATCGTTACGAGAACTAAAGAAATCGTTACGGCTAGCAAATCGTTATGATTTTATAAAGAAATCAATGCACAAATCCTTATGAATCAATTAGGAAATCGATGTGCAATCAATGTGAAGTTCCTAAAGAATTGTTATGAAATCACTAGGAAATCGTTATGAAAACAAATCGTTACGAAGTCTAAAGAATCGTTATGGTATCGATTTGTTTGCAATTTGGTCAGAAAGGAAATCGATCATAATACTTATAAATTGAGAGTCTCACCTGATTGTCTTGAACTTTCTTTTGCTTTTATTTCCTGTCCTCAAGACTCAAGTAATTCATTAGTAATGTTTTGTTAATCATCAAAATTAATATATAAATAAATGAATTATTTTATATGGAGAAAGTTAAATCATCAATCTCCCCCTTTTTGATGATGACAAAATATACTAAACAACATATGAAAACAATATGTCTTTCAGAGTTGCATTAGTTTTCTCCCCCTTTTGTCAATAAGCAAAAAGATAGTCTATGAGACAAAGAAGAGAGAAAGCTTTGTATTAATTAGGAGAAAGATAATACATAGGAGACAAAAGGGAGGCATGCTGGGAATAACAGTCCATGCCATGATCTCCATATCTTCAAAAGACTGGCGAAAAACACCAGAAGCAACTGAGAAGGAAGAACCCATGGCTGGAGAGATCCTCTGAGTGAAAGCTGCCGCTGCTCTTCCAGGAATTCTTCATACTGATCTGGGTCCAAGATGAATCTGAAGAAGGTGCTCTTTCCAAAGCTGGCACGATGGAGAAATCTATCCAGAGAGATTGGATAGAAAATCTTCTGATCAAGCAGATCCTGCTTCAGAGCATAGAAGCAGTATATCTGGTTGCCCACTGAACATAGATCTCTTGAATTGGATTTATGGAGTTGAGATCCATGAAGGCTTCGGCTGAGAGAGTGGGCTTATCTTGACGAACCAAGGAACTGTTGATGGCCTGTAACTGAAGATGGGGTTCCTTGTAGAGTGTTTCCCATATGGTGAGAGTAAGCCTTTCACATCCAGAAATGAGTGGAGCCAAAACTTGAGAGGAAATGAGGCCAGAGTGGTATTCTCTGAGATAAACCGCAAAAAGGAAGGCATTCTATTCTGCTTAGCTAACATTCTGCCCATCTGCTTAGCAAACATGTCAAAGGCATGGGAGCCTGCATCTAAGTCAAACACTAGGGAGTGTAGCTTTGGCAGAAGGACTGGAGAGTCAACTTTGAGATCGGCAAAGTCCACTGTGAGGGGAAGATTTACTGGACGTTCTGATCTCAGCATCACTAGGGCTGAATGAAATTTAGAACTGTACTTCAGGCAGCTTGTTCAGTAGCAGAAGTACTGTATAGCTGGAAGTTCTTGGCAATTCTGATCTCTTTCAAAATGAAGGGTCCCCAAGAGTTCCTATGCTGAATAAGAATCACTCAGAAAGAGTGAGTGGGTGAGCTCGATGGTAAGAGATTCTGCCCTGGCAGTCAAATATTGTTGTATTGAGCTTTGTTGCCCTTGACATTGGCCCACTGATCTTCAGTCTTGAACTCATTGCCCTCAAAGATTTTGGATTTTTGAGGGTGGGACAGCTGGGTAAGAGGAAGAACAATGTTTAGATGCTCAGAGAGGTTGAGGAAAGGAATACCATAGACGGTGGAGAGGATGCACTTTTGAACATATTCCTTATAGAGGGATCTTCTATGAGGTTCGAGGGTAAGAGAGTACCAAAGAGGAAATAATGGTGAGGAGGGGATGCTGACAGAGGATGATTGTTTCCTCTTTTTCTTGGCAGGACTGGGAGGATCAGTCTTGTAGATATGAGTGGCAGTGGAGAGAATGGTGATAAGGATATTTCTCTCAAATCATCCGGCAGATTTGTGTCAAAGACACCAAGTAGTGAAGGTTTTTCCGGAATGAAAGTGACAGAGGAAGGAGGAGTAGGAGGATAGAAGATGTTTTGGGATTGAAGGATGTAGACGGGTGAACTGGAGTGGTTTGAGTGAGAGGTGAAGAAGGTGAGAATGATGATGGAGCTGAGGTGTGAGAAGGAGTGGGAGAGAAAGAAGGTTGAGATGAAATGAGAGAGGAAGAAGCTTGGGTGCGAGACAGAGGATGTTTGAGAGTTGGTGGTGCTGGAGGGGCTGTAGAAGGAGATGAAGGTGAAGAGAGGGTTGGAGTTGCAAGAGTAGAAGTGTCAGGGGCCTTGGTAGCTGTCATGGTTCTTTCCCTTTGGCATGACCTTCTTTGACAACTGAGAGGGTCCTGATGACCCTGAAGCTTGCACAGATGGCCCTGGTGGCCCTGATGCTTGAGCTGATGGCCCTGCTGGCTGAGACTCTTGAGCTGGAGGCCCTTGGCTGGGAACAGCAGCTGGTCTGCTCGAGTAGTTGCAGGAGAAACTCCACTTGACCTTGAAAGCACTGCTAGCATCGACTTCATCTCAGACATTTCTTTATTAAACCACTTCATTGCATTTCTGACTGAAGAGAGCTCAGAGGTGGTCGAAGCTTGACTAGCAAGTATCCCTTGTACACTGGACTGCACTGCTGACAGAATCTCTCCCTGAGCCTTCAACAATTCCAAAACCGGTTTCAGATTGACTTTCTTGTGGCTCTTTCTGAGTTTTCTGTGAACTATCCTCTTGCCTTTCCTCTGAGGTGCTGGTTCTTCATAGACTGCTCCCCCTGAGCAAGAGCTTCCTCTTCAACTTCCATTTGCTCCCCCTGAGCAGGAGCTTCCTCTTCAACTTCCATTGCTCCCCCTGAGCAGGAGCTTCCTCTTCAACTGGATCTACTAAGCACTGGACTGCTCCACAGGAATTGATTCTTCAATGTGGCCTTCTGCCACAGCTTCTTCCATTTCAATTTCACCAGACTGTGAGTCGATTCGTGTGGTGAGAGCTGATTCAACTAAATTCCTAAGAATTGAGCCAATTATTGAGGTAGGCGAATCACTGGCTTTATCTGCCACTTCCTCCTCACTACAGAAGCTGTAAGAGATTCTGGCTGAAATGCTGGTGCTACTGCCTGCTGCTCTGCTGCTGACTGAGCTACTTGCTGCTCTGCTACTGACTCTTCTGCTTGTTGATGCTCTGCTGTGCTACTTCCTGCTGCTCTGCTGCTGACTGAGCTCTTGCTGCTCTGCTACTGACTCTTCTGCTTGCTGCTGCTCTGCTGGTGCTACTGATTGTTGATCTGCTGATGGTGTTACTACTGCCATTTCCTGAACATCAGGAATTTCTACATCACCAATTAGGCCTCTCCCTGCCCACAGTGGTCTTAGACCATACACCTTCAATTACAGAGAAACCACTTTTCTTGAGATTTCTGGACCTTATACACTGGCCCATCTTCTCCACAACTGCCCCAAATAAATATTCCAAAGTGTTTGAAAATCTTTGTAAGTAGATGAGCATAGGGCAATGAGACATTTAACTTACTTTTTGTATCCCATAATTGATCTCTGGAAAATTTCATCCTTTCCAACTTGACTTGCGCTATATTAATCTCCTTTTGTTGAATCGCCCAAAACATCATATCAGAATCTGCCCTAGTGCACGTTGAGAAGGTGGCACTACGAGGAACCAAAATTTGACAGATAATGAAATGAAGAAGACGGTTGTATGCATTCATCTGATTAATATCCAATTTTCCGTCTCTTAGCCTATACCTAGGACCTATAATGCCAAGGCCTTTTGCTTCATCGTTCACTGCGTGAACCCCACTGAATCCAGATGTCTTCACTCTAAACAACATGTGCAACAACTCATGATCGACTTTAATTTGGATTCCCTTTATCGATGATACAAGGGACTCATCTGCCTCTGACCTTAAGCACACATAAAATGCTTTCACCAGGTCGGGATAGCTTACCTCGTGAAAGTGGCAATTTCCATCCACTGCATCCTTCTAGAGTTTCTTCTATACTTCCCATGCCATTCCTCGAGTTTGGAACATCCACTGCCTTGTTTCCGCATACCTTTGTCTTCACGACGGTGAACCTTTCCTGCTATTCTGCGGATAGGTACTCAGCACTGTAGCCCCCTACACTTCCGGAGATCATCGGAGCGGCCATGGGTAGAGAGAAGAAGAACTGTTCTGGAGAAGGGAGAATGTAAGAGATGGAAGCCCTCGAGGGATTCTTCGCGGGAAGAGGGGAAAGCTTCAAATCTTGCAGAGATTCGATGCCGGAATCATTAGGGCATCGGCTTTGGGTGAATAGATAAAGGAGAAAGGGTAAAGGTAGAAGATGAGTCGTTCCCAGAACGATTTGACTAATTAGAATTATTTTATCGAAAACAGGAAGCGCCAAAGGCGGTAACGGCAGAAGGCGACAAAAGGTTTGACGAGTCAAACTGCTTTTAACACATAGCGGTCAGGAAGAGTAATAAACTGAGTTTTGCTTAAAGTGAGAGACAGAGAGAAAATTTTCATTTATTCTGAAGAATTTATATGCCATTTTAAATACAGGAATCTTTTCACAAATTGCACATCCCTAATTCCCTTCTAAGAGATGTAAATCTCTCTTCAGGTAGGGCTTTTGTGAAGATATCTGCTAGTTGGCTATTTGTCAATATAGGATATTTCTATATTTCCATTTGCAACATAATCACGGATAAAATGATATCTAACCTCAATATGTTTTGTCCTAAGTGCTGAACTGGATTCTTGGTCAATTAATGGCACTGGTGTTGTCACACAGCAATGGAATTGATTTGATATTTAATCCAAAGTCTTCAAGTTGTTGCTTTATATCCAAGAAGTTGTGTACAGCAACTTCCAGCAGCTACATATTCAGCTTCAGCTGTTGATAGTGCCACTGAGTTTTGTTTCTTTGAAGACCATGATATCAAACATCCTGCAAGAAATTGACAACAACCACTGGTGCTCTTTCTATCTATCTTGCATCCAGCATAGTCAGCATCAGAATATCCTACTAAATCTATTTCACATGATTTTGGATACTAAAGACCTAAATCATGAGTTCTAGCTAAATATCTAAATATTCTTTTTACAGAAATTAGGTGTGATTCTCTAGGGTCTGCTTGATACCTAGCACACATGCATACACTAAACAGATGTCTGGTCTACTTGTTGTTAAAAAAAGTAAAGACCCTATCATACCTCTATAGTTCTTTTGATCTACCTTTTTACCATTTTGATCACTGTCCATTCTGGTTGATGTGCTCATTGGAGTTGACAGTGGTTTGGCATTATCGAATCCAAACTTCTTCAGGAGTTCCTTGTGTATTTGGCTTGACAGATGTGGGTGCCTTCCTTCCCTTGCTTGACTTGCAATCCAAGGAAGTAGTTTAGCTCCCCCATCATACTCATTTCAATTCTCCCTGCATAGCTTCTCAAATACTTGCAAAGAGATTTGTCAGTTAGAACAAAAATGTATCATCTACATAGATTTGAACTAATAGTAGGTGATTGACCTTTGACTTTATGAATGTGCTATCTACTTTGCCTCTATTGAACCATGATTTAACAGAAAGAGCTAAGCCTTTCATACCAGGCTCTAGGTGCGTGTTTAAATCGTATATGCCTTATGAGTTTGAAACATGATTAGGAAATTCGGTGTCATCAAAACCCTGGAGGTTGTTCAATACACTTCCTCTTTTATAAAACCATTTAAGAATGCTGATTTAACATCCATTTGAAATAGTGTCAAGTTTAGAGCTGATGCATTGCAAGTAATTCTAATAGCCTCACGTCTAGCTACAGGTGCATAGGTTTCATCGAAATCTATGCCTCCTCTTGAGAATAGCCCTGAGCTACCAATCTGGCCTTGTTTCTTAGGATTACACGAGTTCATCCATTTCGTTGTTTCTGAACACCCATTGGTGGCCAATAACTGGATGATCTGCTGGTCTAGGAACAAGTGACCATACTTGGTTTCTCTTGAATTGATTTTATTCATCTTGCATGGCTATTATCCAAGATTCATCAGTTAAAGCTTCATTGACTGTCTTAGGCTCTATCTGAGAAACAGGCTAAATATTCACAAGGGATTACATTACCTCTTGTTGTTACCCCTATGGATGGATCACCAATGATATTCTCAAGGGGTGATCTTTCTTGTATCTCCATTCCTTTGGAAGATTTTCATGAGTAATTTCTTCTTGTTGTAATTCTTCCAGAGGTGATCATCCTTGTCCTCAATTGATGTATCTTTAAGCTTTTTGGACAGTTCATCTGCATCATCATTATCACTATCTACTTCCTTTCTCAAGGAGGGTTAGTTTTCACATCAAAAATACATCACAGTTTTGTTCAATTAATAGTGAGCGTTTATTGAAAACTCTATAGCCTCTGGGTTTAGAAGTATACCCCATAAAGATGCTTCATCTGACTTGTCATCCAACTTACCAATGTCCCTTTTTTCCGTTGTTGTGAATAAAGCAGGACATCCAAGATTCTGAAATGACTTATCTTTGGCTTCTTTCCTTTGAACAACTCATATGCATCTTCTTCAGTATTGGCCTGATCATTACTCTGTTTGACAATGTAACTGGCTGTGTTGACTGCTTCAGCCCCAAAATATCTTGGTAGCTCATATTCAGAGAGCATGGTTCTTCTTGCCATATCCAGAGAGTTCTGTTCTTCCTCTCAGCTATACCATTTGTTGTGGCTGTCCTGGTGCTGAGAAATTGTGCTGATTCCTTGATCACAGAACTAAGCAAACTTTTCATTTTGGAACTCACCACCATGGTCTGATTGAATGGACACCATACTGAACTTTTGATCTTTTGGACGCTTCTTACTGAAACTGACAAAATATAAAACTATCATCTTTATGCTCTAAGATGATACCTGTGAATCTTGAGTGTCACATCCTACTATGACAAATCCCAAATTCTTTCCTCCAAGACTGGTAGTCCTCTTGGTCCAAATAGATCCATATGTAGGAGCTCTAGGGTTTTGAGGTAGTCACCATTGTCTTTGACTTTAAGGAACTCTTTGTGTGCTTTCCCTTAGCACAGGGTCTACAAACACTTTCCAATTTTCCATTGACTTTTGGTAGACCTTCCACAAGATTCCTTTTTTCTGAGCTTGTTCAATCCGTCAAGCACAGTGGCCTATAGTTTCTGTGCCACAGCTCAGTTGATTTGTCTTTGCTGGCTGCCAGACACAACATTTTTCTATGAGTTCTTCAGGTAGAGCACGTACAGATTCTTCTCTCTATTTGCTTCAAAGATGACTGCTCCATCCTTTAGTATGCTGCACTTTGATTCTTGAAACTTGATTTGATGACCTCTATCACACAGCTGACTTATACTGATGAGGTTGGCTTTAATCCTTTGACTAATAGCACATCTTCTATGACTGTTTTTCCTTTGCTATTTAACTGATCCACTGCCTACTACAGTTCCTTTCCCATTATCTCCATAAGTGACTGTTCCTTCTTCGCTTGGAGATGGAAAACAGCTTCAGGTTTCCTCCATGTGCCTTGAACACCCACTATCCAATACCATTTGGATGCTCGAGGATTAACCTGAAATTAAGACATCAAGCTTTAGGTACCCAAGTTCTTTTGGGTCCTGATGGGTCAGTATCATTATTTTTCTTTCATTATCCCCTTCTTATGTCTTGTTGGACAAGTGGATTTTAAATGACCTGCTTATTACAGTGACTACAACATGATGTTTTTGTTACTCTTTCAATATACTTAAAATTAGCTTTATAGGCTGTATTTCCTCAGAACAAATCTTGGAGTTGGATACACCTTAGGTGGAATATAGTTTCTGCATTTCAGGTGGTGTGTAGCCTACACCATCTTTTCTCTTACCTGAGCGTCTAGCTCCTTTTAATATTAGGGATTCTTACCATTTGTAAATTTTCTAATGTGCTTGCTATTTCTCATTCTCTTCATTTAGATTTTTAATCTCTTTTCTTATTCATCTACACTTTCTTGTTTTTCTAATTTTGTTATTTGTTTATTCTTAACTTTTGAGTCTTCACACAACATTCATTCTTCTTTTTAGTTCGATTAATTGCTTTTCTAGTTCTTCATTTTCTATTTTTAGTCTGAGTTAGTGTTTTCTAGCATGTATTATTCTTCTTACTAATCTTAAGTAATTTAGACACCTCTTATATTTGTCGTAAAGTTCATTAAAGGCGCTTTCCAAATTGTCAGAATCTGAATCAGAATTATTACAAGAATCGAAAGAAGAGTCAGAGGTTACCTTTTCTTCTATGTTGGCCATGAGAGCCAGGTTGGCTTCTTTCTTCATCACTGCTTTGCTTGACTCACTGTCTGAGTCACTGTTGTTCTCCCAAGCAGCTGCCATTGCCTTTTTCCTTGTATCTTCTGAACTTCTTGGAGCTATCCTTCTTCTTGTGATCATTTTTCTTTAGCATTGGACAATCTTGCCTTGATATGTCCAGGCTTCTTGCATTCAATAACAGATGGTCTCTCTTTTCTTCATTCTCTTGCCATCTGATCTTTTGAAGTCTTTATTTTCTTAAAGTACCTTCTATCGGATTGAATTTTTTCTTCTTGGCCAGGATGCGCTGCAATCTCTTAGAGAGCATTGCTTTTCATTTTCGATGTCTACCTCACTCCCCCTAGAGCTTGCTTCTGTGACTCTTCTTCTGCTTTCAAAATCAGGAGTGCTTCTTTCCTGCTAGATGATTCTCCCAGCCTTTCCATGTTGATCTCATGGGCCATGAGGGACCCGATGAGTCTTTTCTACTGACATTCTCTTAAGGACATGCTTCTTCGATAGCTGTGACCTTTGGTGTCCATGAAGATGCAAGGATCTGAGAATCTTTCTTACTCATATCGCAAATCAATCTCATAGGACTTTCCTAGACTGGCTAAACCATTGGTGATGTCAGTGAATCGAACTGAACATCTGGGTGATTGACTCAGCTGACTGCATTTGAAATCTCTCATACTGATACAAGAATGCGATTATTGTCTCCTTTACTTTATCTGTACCTTTGTATGTAATCCTTAGCTTTTCCCACATTTCCATAGAGGATTTGCAGGCTGAGCCTCTGTTAAACTCCTTCTTGCTTAGAGCACAACATAAAATGCTCTTGCTTTACAGTTCAAGGAGAAGTTTCTTTCTGTCTTCATCTGTCCATTGTGCTTTCTCATTTTGTGACAACCGTCACCTCTTCTACTATCGACCAGTTTGATAGTCGTGGCCTTGTAAAAATATTCCATTCTGGTCTTCCAATACGATAATCTTCACCATCGAACAAAGGGGGTCTCTTGAGACTGACCTCGAAGTTGCCTTGCGCTTCCATTGATCTTTGCTCTTCAGATCGTTGGATCTTCTTCTTTTTGTCGAAGAGACTCCGCTCGATACACTTGTTGCCCAGCTAGCTAGCCCAGAGGGGGGGGGGTGAATGGGTTATTAAAGAAACTGATCTTTGATACCTGTTTACTAAAAAAATTACACAACACAACTTAATGAAGGTTAGAGTTAGAGAAATGAGATAGCAATCACACAAAATACAACCACAAGACAGTAGATTTTTATCCTGGTTCGGAACTCCTTTCCACAGGAGACCTACGTCCAGTCCCTGAGCAATACCTCAGATTTCACTAATCAAGGGTACAGTCCCCTTAAGGACACAACAACACCCATCGCTGTCTTCCTTCACACCCGAAGGGAACAACACCCTGGATACCACCAAGTCTTCCTTCACACCAGAAGGGAACAACCCCTGATACCACCAGGTCCTTCCTTCACCCCACGAAGGGAACACCACAAAGAGGTTTGTAAGACAAGCCTCTAGACAAACTGCAACAAGCAATGATCTGAAAGGACCTAGCACTGAGAGCAAAGAATCTAAATCTAGGCTCACTCTCAGAACTACACAAGCTCTCTTCAAATGATCTTTCACTAGCAGGAGAGAGCAAAGAGCGAAGCTAAGAGGAATGAAGTTTTCTGCTCTAAACTTTCTTCAGAAGAATTTTAATGTTTTTCTTGAACGTTGTTTTTTCTTCTGTTCTTCTGACTTGTATATATATCTTCATTTGAAATTTAGACGATAAAGAGTCCGTTATCTCTCTTTTGAGTAGTCGTTAGACTGAATGGCATCTGGAGTCTTGGGAGCTTCTTGTCAACAGTCTTTTGATTACTTGAGCACGCAAGAGATGAAATCTTCAAAGATATCTGATGGCTTCTATTGTTTAACGTTGTACCATGAAGCTAGTTCAGAGGTCTGCACAGATGTCAATCTTAAATAGCAGATAGATAAGTTGTCTCTGATGTCAGTCAACTTAGTAGCATAGTCATGAAAATAGTAATGCCAAAAGACTTAAGTCTAAAAAACGTTATCAGAGTAGGAACGATACAGGATGATATGAACTGTATGGATGCAGAGATATGTTCAATCTCATAAATACAAAAGCGTCAAGAGATGTCTATGTGGACTTTGACTGGTCAATGCTTTAAGATGAATAAGATATCATATATGACAATGGTGACTATATGAATTTATGAATCGTTATGAGTCATAGTAAATCGTTATGAGCGCAACAAGTCGTTATAGAGAGCAAATCGTTACAACAAGCAAGTGTTGCGAGTTCTAATGAAATTGTTCTGATAACTGATGAAGTCGTTACGAGACTAAAGAAATCGTTACGCTACCAGTCGTTACGAGTGTTAAGAAATCGTTACGAGAACTAAAGAATCGTTACGGCTACCAATCGTTACGAGTTTTCAAGAAATCTTACAGAACGAAAGAAATCGTTACGCTAGCAAGTCGTTATGAGTTCTAAAGAAATTGTTACGAGAACTAAAGAAATCGTTACGGCTAGTAAGTCGTTACGATTTCAAAGAATCATTACGAGAACTAAAGAATTCGTTACGGCTAGTAGTCGTTACGAGTTTCAAAGAAATCGTTACGAGAACTAAAGAAATCGTACGGCTAGCAGTCGTTTATGAGTTCTAAAGAATCGTACAGACTAAAGAAATCTTACTGCTAGCAAGTCGTTACGGGTTTCAAAGAAATCGTTACGAGAACTAAAGAATCGTTACGGATAGCAATCGTTATGATTTTATAAAGAAATCATGCACAAATCCTTATGATCAATTAGGAAATCGATGTGCAAATCGATGTGAAGTCCTAAAGGAATTGTTATGACATCACTAGGAAATCGTTATGAAAACAAATCGTTACGAAATCTAAAGAAATCGTTATGGTATCGATTTATTTGCAATTTGGTCAGAAAGAAATCGATCATAATACTTATAATTGAGAGTCTTACCTGATTGTCTTGAACTTTTTTGTGCTTTTATTTCCTGTCCCTCAGACTCAAGTAATTCATTAGTAATGTTTTTTTAATCATCAAAATTAATATATAAATAATGAATTATTTTATATGGAGAAGTTAAGTCATCAGGCCTCCCATCTGGTGTTTTGGACAAAAAGATGAAGAGGGGGAGTGAGATACCGTAGAAGTCCGGCCACCCCTCTCCTCCTCAGCCGTCTGCTTGCAGGAGACCTGGAGAGAAGGCGGGTCCCTGCTGAGGGTCCCCTTCCTGTGACTGCGCCTGGGCTCGGCGCCGCCGCCGCCGCCTCTTCCCTTCACCAGCGCCGCCGCTGCTGCCGGCGCCTAACATCGCCGCCGCCGCCCCCCCCCTGGCCGCCGCGGGCCTCCCCCTGCTCACCCGCGCCGTTTCTGCCCGGGTCGTCGTGGGTCCCCCTGCTCGACTCCCTGCCGCCGTCGCCCTTCTTCTTGCTGGCCGCCGCCGCCGCTGGCCCCGTCCGTCGCTGCTGCTTTTGCCCTTCCCGGCAGGAGAAGGAAGAAGAGGGAGGCCGCCCTCCTCCCCTGCTCTGCTTCGCGCAGACCACTCGGGAAAGGCCAGCCAAAGAGGAAATGGAGAAAAGAAAGATAAAAAGAAATGGGGGCCTAAATGCAAATATGCAATTGAAAAATTGCGTAAAACCCCTTATTAATGTGCAGCTCCGGGGAGAGCGCAAAACCTTCCGGCCGGGCGTCTTTTGCCCAGCCACTATAAAAGGAGGGGGGCGCCCCAGGTAAATGGGAGGAATTTTGAAGGCTGAAAACCAGAGCAAGGCTGCAAGAGACTGCAAGGCTCTGGAAGAGACTGCAAGGCAGTCTGGGAAAGGGTCCTGCAAGGCAGCCCTAAAGAATATCGTGCAAGGCACGATTTAATTTTCTAAAGCATTAAGCAAGTCCATTGGGCTTTCCCTTTTATTGGGCCAGATTTCTTATTGGGTCTGGGACTGCTTATTGGGCCCGACTTGTATTTCCATACAGTTAATTGAGATGTTTGTGCTTATTGGCCGACATTTGATAAATTCTCATGTGTGAAATTTAATGGGCCTATTGGCTATTTTTATCATTTATCATACGTTATACGAATAATCACATGTAGTGTCACGTTTATTGAAAACACTGCACTACTTAATTTCTTAACCAAAATCAACCAAGTTTTCGACAAACGTAACGAAATATTTTCTAAACATTATTATTTTATTTTCAATAACATAAAATCAATAAACAAGTTATGTTCACATCAATTTTAATCCACCTTAAGTTAAAACACCTTTTAAATCAAATAAATAAATGAGAATGTTATTTATTTAATTCACAAATTATAATGTAATAATAATAACGAAAATGCCTAAATAAATAAATCAATAATCTTAAAATACCAAAAATGAGAAAATGCATTTAAAGTCATAAAAATGAAATAAATATCAAAAAATCCAAAAAAAATTAGATTGCATGTCTGCAACTGTGTTTTCCTTCACGCACAATTCATTTCATGCAAATGTGAGTTATGTTCTTTTTCTAAGGGTTTGTCTGATGGTTAATCAAAGGTATTCAGCCCTTTGCGCTGATATAATTAACACTACACTAGCGCGGTTTAGTGGGGGAGGTCAAATGAACTAAATAAGCCATGTGCATGTCCTTATAAATAAATAAAAAATCCAATAAATCAAATCCAAAGATGAAATTTAAAAAAATTTTAAAATGTTTAAAAATAATTCTCACAGTTATACATATCCTGTAAAGTCTGTGATAAGAATTTCGTTCTATATTGATAACATAGATACAGTTACTAATTTAATAAAAGGAAATGACCACGATGAGCATGTTAAAGTTAATCACATGAAATTTAATGATTAGCAACATGATTAGGACTGTGTTATAATCAACTTATCACTGTGAAACAGTAGCATCATGTTATGAAATTGAAGCATGTGTAATTGTTTTAAAAGTGAATGCCACTGTGTAAATAGTGCATGTGTATAATGTGAACATGTGAATAAGTGGAATGTGTAAATTGTACCGAGATTGACACTACTACCATAGAGGGCTATGGAGCCGTACTGTAGTAAAGTCCCTATGGGAAGGCTCAATGTGTGTGTGATATCCTATGTGCATTAGGATGAAGTCCTAGAGGTGGACAAGTACCACTAGTTAGGGTGGAGAGGGCTTCTCCCGATCTGTGCAGTACCAAGATTCGTCATTGTGTTGCCTAGGTGGCGGATATGTGTATGTGTATGTGTATGTATGTGTGACCTTCTTGTGGTGGTTTGGACTATGCACACAACTAGTGTAAACAATGTACTATGTAATGTGAACATGTAAATTGTGCAAATGTGAAAGATGAGCAAGTGAAAGTGTTAAATGAATGTGTTAGCATGCAAATAGATGTGAACTTTGTACATGTGATTTATTTATATAAAAACACAACTAAATGTGTAAATAAGTGCGATAATTGCATGTGAAAATGAGTAGATATCATGCTAGTATGTTATTTATCATGTACATAGTTCATGCTCTAGTTGTACAAAATTGGGAAATGAATTGAATAAGATTTGAGCCCTTGATCGTGTTGGTTACAACGTGTAGAAAGTATGCTATAGGTTTTCATATTTGTTTGGTTAAGTGATATGAAGGATGTCCATGTATATTCCTAAATGTTTAAAAGGCTTGCATGTGTATGTGAATGTGTATAGATGCCATCTTGTATTGCTTGCTGGTCTTTTTAGACTCTACTTGCTTTGTGTACAGGTGAGCAGGTGCCTCTGTTCCTGAGGAGGTCATAGTGAGGAGCAACTCCGAGCGCGAGGAGTAGCTTCACTTCGTTGGACGTTCTACATTGTTACTTTCTTTTCATTAGTATGTAACTTTGAAATTGTAAAATTTATATGGACAATGTATTTTAATTAGAGTTGTAATAATGTGGACATTGGTATTTCTTTCTTTATTGCTATATAGACTGTGGATAGGTGATAATGATGAATGAGAATATTTCTTTTAATTCCGCTGTAAATTTTCATATTTGTGTACATCTCAATCTATTGTTTAGTATTGGTATAATCGTACAAGTATAAGGAGGGTCGTTACAGAGATTTGTATCAGAGAACACAGGTTGAGATTGTACATGATATACCGTCATCTTCAAAATATGCTAAGTCTTTATAGAATTTTTCCATGTATGTAGAAAATGTTCTAATAATGAATGAAGATATTTAAGAAAATAGTTAGGACTAATAACTTAGTTTCTAACCAATTAATTGTTGTCAGGCTATGGCTACTCATGTAGGCGTGGTGCCCAGGCTCAAATGACGAGCAGAGGCGTGAGGACGGGGTTAGCAGCAAACCTCAGCACCACAGGTGCTACTACAGTACTTCCTCCACCACCGCTTGTGGATTATGGGTGTTCATGCAAGGTCTG
This sequence comes from Colocasia esculenta, assembly GCA_014218235.1. Classification (NCBI taxonomy): domain Eukaryota; kingdom Viridiplantae; phylum Streptophyta; class Magnoliopsida; order Alismatales; family Araceae; genus Colocasia; species Colocasia esculenta. Next base: position 135,240,892 of record CM024754.1, read on the forward strand.
GTTTCAGCTATGTAGACCTAGGCGCATACTTAGGCGTCACTGCAGGCTCAGGTTAGAATTATTAAATAAGTAGCATTTTTTTATTAAATGTATGATTGTTATATGTGTTTGCTTATATTGCTTGTTGTGGCAGGCTCAGCCTCCAGCTCCAATTCCCCGAAGCAAGGCCATAGTACCCTTCCATTATGGAGTGATTTAAGAGAATGGCTCTGCCCTCTTTTAAGGGGAGAGTCCAGCCACTTTTGGCGGAAAGTTGGAATGATGAAGATTGAGAAGATCTTCCGAGCCATTAGGTGTGCCGAGGAAGACAAAGTTAGTTTGGCCTCCTATATGCTGCAGGTATTTATTAATTATGTATGCATGTACTTGTGTTAAGTTTAGGTTTTGTCTAGATTGATGCTTATGGGTTGTATCTTGCAGGAGAGAGCCGATGTGTGATAGGCCTCTTTACTTCACACCAGATTCGAGGATGGTGTTTTGAGGTGAATTGGGATGATTTACGAGGCTATTTCCGGGCCAAGTTCATCCCCGAGCATATCCAGGACAGATGAGCGGAGTTCGTTCCTTTCTCTTACTCAGGGCTCCATGTCGGTGTATAGAATATGAGGCCAGGTTTTCTGACCTGTCCAGTATGCTCCTCACATAGTTTTTGATGAGCGTAGGAAGGCGAAGAAGTTCGTGATGGTCTTAAGCCATCACTGAGGTCGAGGCTTGTGGCGTTTGACCACCGTATGCTAGATGAGGCTCTCACCGCTGCGTGTAGAGAGGAGAGCGAGATGGAGCAGTATCTGGAAGAGAAGAAGGCATCGCAAAATAGGTCCGCACCACCTTTCCCGCGGCAGGACAGGAAGAAGGTAGCGTACCAGTAACCGCAGCATCCAGTGGCAGCTAGTAGTCAGCAAGTAGTTACTCCGTGGTCCCCCGGCGTCAGGCCCAGAGACAAGAAGATGTGCCCTCACTGTGGAAGAGCTCTTGGTGGTACAGAATGATGGAAGTTAGCGGGGAAGTGTCTCAAGTGTGGCAGTTCCGAGCATCAGATCCGAGAGTGTCCCAGACTGCAGCATGGTGTTCAGCGTGGAGCGCGAGCCCCAGCAGTGGCTGCAACAGCAGCACCAGCCACAGGGAGACCAGGAAGGCCTCGAGCCCAAGCTCAAGTGTTTGCTTTAGCACCAGAGGATGCTAAGCAGGCGGAAAACATCACGGAAGGTACGGTTCAATTCATGGGTGTGCACGCTCGGGTTTTGTTTGATACGGGTGACACTCACTTATTCATTTCCGAGTGGTTTGTGAAGCAGTTAGCTATAGAGTCAAGAGTAGAGGCTGAGGAGTTAGAGGTTCCTTTGTCATGCACACACCAGCAGGTACGATATCGACTAGGAAGTGTATTCCATCTTTACTGGTGTGCATTGAGGACCGAGCTTAGATGGGTGCTTCTTTTTGCTTAAGATGAAGGACTATGATGCTATTCTAGGTCTGGATTGGCTTGAGGAGCACTGTGCTTTGGTGGATTGTTGTGGGAAGAAGATTACTTTCCATATTCCTGGTGAGGATGAGTTTTCACATCCACTACCAAGGAACTTTGCAGGAAGGTTTGTGATCTCCGCCATGAAGGCGATGAGGATGGTGAACAAGGGGTGTGACGCTTTTCTTGCCAGCGTGGTCTTGGTACCAAAGCTGATTAGTCACCTACCCTTGAGGAGATTGAGGTAGTGCAGGAGTTTCCAGACGTGTTTCCTGACGATTTTTCTAGATTGCCACCGGCTAGGGAGATAGAGTTTGCTTCCAGGCACCTCTTCTATCTCTAAGGCTCCATATCGGATGGCACCTGTGGAATTAGCTGAGCAGAGGAAGCAGTTGTAAGATTTGCTATACAAGGGATTTATTTGCCCTAGTGTGTCACCTTGGGCCGCACCTATATTGTTTGTGAAGAAGAAGGATGGTTCCCTTAGATTGTGCATTGATTATAGAAAGTTCAACTAGGTGACTGTGAAGAACGGGCATCCCTTACTGCGGATTGATGATTTGTTCGATCAGCTGCGGAGTGCATCAGTGTTTTCTAAAATTGATCTGTGGTCCGGCTATCATCAGTTAAGGATTAGGAGTGAAGATGTTTCCAAGACGGCCTTTAGGACTCGTTATGGACATTATGAGTTTTTGGTGCTTCCATTTGGTCTGACCAACACCCCTGCAGCGTTCATGGATCTCATGAACAGGGTGTTTAGACCTTATTTAGATAGCTTCGTCGTGGTGTTCATTGATGATGTGCAAGTCTATTCTCCCGATGAGGCTACACACCGTGACCATTTGAGAGTTGTTCTGGAGGTCCTCCGAGAGCACAAGTTGTATGCAAAGTTCAGCAAGTGTGATTTCTGGATGCGCGAGGTTCATTTCCTTGGGCATGTTATCTCAGGCGCTGGAGTAGCAGTTGATCTGGCGAAGGTCTAGGCAGTATTAGATTGGGAGATTCCAAGAACCCCATCGAGATTCGGAGTTTCTTTGGTTTAGCAGGCTATTATAGGTGATTCATCGAAGGTTTTGCATCGATCGCCGCACCTTTGACTAAGCTAACCAGGAAGGGAGTGAAGTTTGCATGGTCTGAGGATTGTGAGAGCAGCTTTCAGTTGTTGAAGGAGAAGCTTACATCTGCACCCGTGTTGATCTTGCCGAGTTGTATAGAGGGTTTTGTTATTTATTCGGATGCTTCTCAGATCGGTCTTGGCTGTGTGTTGATGCAGCATGGTAGGGTAGTGGCATATACTTCTCGCCAATTGAAGGAGCATAAGCGTAACTATCCAACTCATGATTTGGAGCTTGCGGCAGTGGTTCATGTACTTAAGATCTGGAGACACTATCTTTATAGTGCCAAGTTCGAGGTGTTCATTGACCACAAGAGTCTGAGGTATCTCTTCTCTCAGAAGGAGTTGAACCTACGGCAGAGAAGATGGATTGAGTCTCAAGACTACGACTTCGAGCTTCAGTATCATCCAGGGAAGGCAAATGTCGTGGCAGATGCTCTTAGAAGGAAGAGATCTTTGCTCCAGCAGGATTGGAAGATGTTGGAAGATGCAGCCTATGCGATGACTGAGTTAGAGCCACTTTGTGCCAGGCTTTCGTGGCTCATTTATCTATCCTCTACTGTTCTAGATGAGTGATTGAGCAGCAAAGGCTGATCCGAGACTCTAGGGTTGGTAGGCAAGGTCAGCATTGCTGGTGATGAGGACGGTGTCATTAGATTTCAGCACCGAGTTTGTGTTCCTGATGTTGTAGATGTCTGTGAGCATGTTCTAGCAGAAGCTCATATCGAGGTTCCTATTCATCCAAGAAACCTAAGATGTACCAGGATTTAAAGAGATCCTTCTGGTGGTCTGGCATGAAGAAGGATGTAGTTCATTTCGTATCCAGGTGTTTGGTATGCCAGCAAGTGAAGGCTGAGCATTGCGACCATCTGGTCTTATACAGAAGATGGAGATCCCAGTATGGAAGTGGGAGGCTATCACTATGGATTTTGTGATGGGTTTGCCCAGATCAGTGAAGGGAAATGACTCGATTTAGGTGATTGTAGACCGTATCTCCAAGACGGCGCATTTCTTACTAATGAAGAAGAAGCAGCCCGTAGAGACTTTGGCTAGGCTGTATGTTAGTAGCATTGTGCGGTTGCATGGTGTGCCGAAGTCGATTATTTCTGATCGAGACCCGCGGTTTACATCGAAGTTGTGGCAGGGTCTTCAGGAGGCATTGGTTTCTCAGTTGAAGCTTAGTTCGGCATTCCATCCCCAAACAATGCCGTCCGAAAGGACTATCCAGATGCGCAATGATATGTTGAGAGCGTGTGTGCCTAATTGGAAGGGTGATTGGGAGCGTCATTTGCCTCTTGTGGAGTTCGCTTACAACAACACTATCATGCGAGCATGGTATGCTTCGTTTGAGTCTCTGTACGTGCCGGCCTTGTAGATCTCCTTTGTGTTGGGAGGAGACAGGTGATAGGAGTTGATTGGTCTGGAGTTGGTGCAGAGAACTTCAGATAAGAATCAGCTTATCAAACAGAGCCTTGTTGCGGCACAGGATAGGCAGAAGAGTTACGCCGATAATAGATGGAAGGATTTAGAGTTTGAGGTGGGCGAGCATGTTTTTCTGAAGGTTTCGCCTACCCGAGGCATTGTCAGGTTTGGCAGGCATAACAAGTTGAGCCCTAGATTCATTGGCCCGTATGAAATTCTTAGGCGGATTGGCAACGTGGCATATGAGCTAGCATTACCCCAGGCGCTAGCAAGTGTGCATCTTGTATTCCATGTATCTATGCTCAGGAGTATGTGCGAGATCCGTCGCATATTATTAGTCATGAGCCATTGGAGATTCAGCCAGATCTGTCGTATGTTGAGCAACCCGTAGCTATCCTTGATCGGAAGGTTCAACATCTCAGGAACAAGAGTATTGCGTCCGTAAAGGTGCTTTGGGAACGTCTCGCGGAGAGGCTACGTGGGAGCTTGAGGATGCTATGATGAAGAAGTATCCCCAGTTGTTTGGTTAGTATGTTGTTCTAACTTCGAGGACGTAGTTTTCTTTTAGGGGGGAGGGTGTAAGGTCCTCGAACTTTGTTCTTCTTATTCCGATTTTTGTCATATTATACTTAGTTTTTTTGTGTATATGTGCATATATGTATATACATACTTATTTCTGTATATATTATCATTATTAAATTGTGGTATTTGTATTTAAATTACACAGGGCATATTGTATATATTTGTACATGGTGTATATATACTATTTGATGTTTCTGTTTTCTGGTCGAGATGCTAGTAAACGTCAACATGCATTGACGTTGAGGGCATGTTGATGGCAAACAGTGTGCCGTTGACTCAGATTTGGCGTCCAGATCGATGGTTGTTTATTTCCTGTTAACGGTATAGAAGTGGTTGTTTACTTCTCAGTTTCTATTGCGATTTCAGATCGGGGAAACAGCTGCGTTTTCCCCAGTTCTGGATTTGGAAACCCATCTCCAATGGTCGGATTCCATCCTTAACGCATACCCAAGCCCTTAGCTCTATAAAAGCACATGTTCTTGGCCGAGTTAGGTCTTTTCGCCCAAAAGAGTTCTTGGCCGAGTTAGGTCTTTTCGCCCAAAATAGAACCTAGGTTTGCCTGTGGTGAAAACTGATTTTTATGCGACCTTAATTTGGTGATTTGGTGCGTCTTCCGGCAATCTTCATCGACTAGGAGGTACTCTGAACATTGGTGAGGCTTCCCCGACTCCGGTGTGCGACCAACATCGACACAAAGACCGGATCTGGGAGGATTTGGAGCACCCTCTTGGCTTGGCCGAGGAGGGCATCTTCGGCTAAATAATCCCATTAGACAATTTTTCAAAGGCAAGTGATCTAGGTTTCATCCCTAGCCATGTCCTTTAGGTCCTAGGTTTTTATTGGATTTTCCTCCTTCCCCGGACCGGAACCCCCCATTCGTCAATTTTTATTGTTCATCTGTGTTCTGCTGACAGGAACTTGACGGCAAACTTGTTGCTGTCAAATCTTTAGTTGGCGGCTACATCGTGCGCCGTTAGCCCCTGTTGGCGGCAACCCTTTATCGCCAAGTTCTTCAAGTTTACAAATGGCTATTTTGATCTCTGTGGTATGTTTGACGGATTTTTTGGGTATATGTGCATATTGCGAAAATTCTATTTAATCAAGTATAGTCATTAGGTCATATCATGAGGAGTGTCGAATTTCTGTAATATTTTTATTTATTAAAATTTCTGTATGGGATAATGAGCATGATTTGACCATGGTATTCCTGAATAATTAGATCCATTGTATATTAAATGTTATTGTTTCAAAAATTTTTTCCATGATGGACGATGACATATTTCAGGTTTCTAAACTGTTTAAACTGACTGTATGATGTGAATCATGTTTAATGAATTTTTTTATGAAAATGCCTGAAATCTGTCTTAATTATTAAAATTATTTTACTGAACTGAAAAATCTGAAATTTTAGCTATGTGATACATATTTTGTGTAAAGTTTGTGATAAAAATCCGTCCTGTTTTGATAATAGTAGATATTGTTACTATTTAATAAAGGAAATGACCACGATGAGCATTTAAAGTTAATCAGTTGAAATTTATGATTAGCAACATGATTAGGATTGTGTTATAATCAACTTATCACTGTGAAATAGTAGCATCATGTTATAAAATTGAAGCATTTGTAATTGTTTAAAAGTGAATGCAAATGTGGTAAATAGTACTGTGTTAGTGAACATGTAAATAAGTGGAATGTGTAAATTGTGCCGAGATTGACACTACTACCATAGAGGGCTGTGGGCCGTACTGTAGTAATGTCCCTACGGGAAGGCTCAATGTGTGTGTGATATCCTATGGGCATTAGGATGAAATCCTAGAGGTGGACATGTACCACTGGTTAGGGTGGAGAGGGATTCTCCCGGTCTGTGCATACCTGATTCGTCACTGTGTTGCCTAGGTGGTGGATATTGTATGTGTATAGGTTTAATGTATGTGTATGTGTGACCTTCTTGTGGTGGTTTGGACTATGGGTCACGGCAACTAGTGTAAAACATTGTAATATGTGAATGTGAACATGTAAATTGTGCAAATGTGAAATATGAGCAAGTGAAAGTGTTAATGAATGTGTTGCAAGAAAATAGATGTGAACTTGTGTACATGTGATTTATTTATATAAAAACAGCAAGCTAAATGTGTAAATAAGTGCAATAATTGCATGTAAAAATGAGTAGATATCATACTAGGTATGTTATTTATCATGTACATAGTTTCATGCTCTAGTTGTACAAAATTGTGAAATGAATTGAATAAGATTTGAGCCCTTGAATCGTGTTGGTTACAACGTGTAGAAAGCATGCTATAGGTTGTCTTCACCCATTTTCTTATGATTAATGGGTTGTGAATGGGCCAACAGCCCAAGAAGGGAAAAACAAAGAATGGTTTGTAGAAGCAAGCTCATGGCATCTAGGTAAATATGCACAAAAGAAGAGGCTACCTTGGGCTGGGGCCTTTGCCACCTCAGCCCTGAAAGCTGGGCTATAATGCCCACTTTCCCATGCAAAAAGGCCATCGCAACCAGTAGAAAGAGGAGAGGCCGGCAGCAGCAGAAAGGAGGAGAAGCTTCTAGCGGCTCTAGTTCTCTTCTTCCGAGTGAAAAAGAGAAGAACCAGGGCAGAAGGAGGAGGCTGCTACAGGGTTCCTTAGAGGGGGGTTCGGGAAATCCATTAAAGAAAGAGAGAACGGGGAAGAGAGATGGTGAGTATCCTAAAGATAAGAGATGTAGTTAGAGAGAGGGAGCGGCACCGGTCCCCAAAAGAATGTGTTTCTCTCCTCTCCATCTTCTGTATACTCATGGATCGAATTAGTGAAAATTCCCTTCATCCCCCTTTTCTTCATCTGAAGCTTGTCTTCCACATGTTTTTTTTTATCCTTGATAAGATTACACTAGTTTTACTGACAAACGCATGCCTTACGTTGCTTTGTGCTTCTTTCCTTTTCTACCATCTCTGTCCTCAGTCTAATGTTTGTGATGGGTTATGTTTTGTTTTTTTTTTTCTTTTGTTGCTATTTATTTGGGGAGCAGAGCCGGCGGCTCTGCACAATCGTATTTTTATTAGCATTGTTGCATGTGTTACAAGCATTTGCTGTCCTTCATTAGCATCATTTTCTACCTTCTCTGGGTTAATCATTATTGTTTCATTAGAATAGCATTATAAGTTCGTTATGTTGATTGCTTATTATTTATTTGGAATTGGTTATTTTAGTGTCGCTCATGCTTACATAGATTTTCTCAGCATCTTTAGCAGCACATATTCTCATTGCTCACAGCCCTCCATTCCATCATCCCCCTGGCCATTCATCTTGGCGCTAGTTGCAATGCTTACTATGAACACTGCGCCATCATGCCACCAGCAGCCCCCTTCCCTTCTCCATTCCCTTTTGCATCTTACTGTTCGGCCACCGTTTAAAAGCAATAGGGGTGATCCAAAACATAGCCCACCGTTTCCCGTTTGATAGTTTTCCTAGTCGGGTTCATCACCCTCCCCATGTGAGGGATATTGATTACTTGGTATATGAATATTTTTACCCCCCCATTTTGGATCCCCAAATTTCTGTTCATAACCCCAAAATCAAAATGCTTCATGAAACACCGATTTTACATTCCAAAATGCCTCTGAATTTCCAAGCTTTTACCACTTTGTTCTGGGTGTTGAGGGCCTTGAACGTGGACCTACATAGTGCTTGTGCAGTGCCACCGTTCACCCTTCTTCCCTGCGAATCGTGAGGTTTTCTCCACTATGGGAGGCCATCGTTCAGATTTTCTCCACTGTGGGAGGGCCACTAGTTCAGGTTTTCTCCACTGTAGGAGGGCCACTATTCAGGTTTTCTCCACTGTGGGAGGCCATCTTTCAGGTTTTCTCCACTGTGGGAGGCCATCGTTCAAGTTTTCTCCACTGTGGGAGGCCACCATTCAGGTTTTCTCCACTATGGAGGGCCACCGTTTAGGTTTTCTCCACTGTGGGAGGGCCAATGTTCAAGTTTTCTCCACTGTGGAGGCCGTCGTTCAGGATTGTGCCTGATACGGGAGCCACCGTTCAGGATTGTATCTGACTCGGGGGCCGCCGTTCAGGTCTGTCTCTATTGGAAACCCATTGTTTCATTCCCTTCACTCCTTTTCTAGATTGTATATGTGATCCGGTGGTCACTATAGCCACTGATTAGTGAACATATGCTAATAAAGGGGTCAAATAAAAGTAATACATCATCCCGACATGACGTCTTCTGGCTTCGGCATATACTGGTCTTCTTAGGTACGCCTCGGGAACCGGTGCCATGTGTCATGGTGTTGTTGCCACCGGCATCAACATCGTTGTTGGCACCGTCTCCATCGTGGTGGACAGATGTCGTGCAAACCCCCCCAACGTGCAAACCAAGGGGAGGTGCTGCCGAATTTTTGTCTCAAGTCTGGTGTTCATCTGCTCCTACCGATGATCTCTGAATACGTTTGTGCCGACATGGCCGCCGGGCAACTTGTGTTGCAATCCGGCACCATTGGCAAATATTGTGTCGCCACTGTCCGGCGGACATTGTCCCGTGGGCGTCGCCTTAGGTTTGTAGGTAAGCGTGCCTGGGTACCACCCCGATATATAGTGGGCAGGGGTGGTTACCATCAAGTCGGGTTATATTATACGACCGGATTTCTGCCGATTTAATTTTATTCTCGTCGGCCGTGATTTCATTGGCTTGTGGTATATGCATGTATGTGTGTACGAACGAGATGAATAAATGCAGGTGCGGTGTATGTCCCTCGATCGACGAATCAACATGAGGACAACAAAAAAATGAATAAGAAAATTATAAAAGCTAACACATGGTAATAAACAAAGAAAAGACAGCAAATGAACAATTAAATCAACAAGAGAATAATAATAAGAGAAGTGAAAATAGATAAATATTGAAAGAAATAAATAAGAAATACATTGAAATAAATTTGCGGCTGGAACGATGTCCCTCCCTCTGTTATATCCTACCTATAAGCCCACCATTCAAGCCTCCACAATGGCCACCGTTCAGCCATGCACACTCCACCAAGGCAACCGTTCAGCATTTTCCTGTGCGCAGGCACCCACACCAGGCCGCCGTTCAAGCCCCCACCATGGCCACCGTTCAGCCCCCTTTTTACATGAGCGCCTGCATAAGCCCCCGCCGTTCAGCATCCCACATGCACATGCAGGCCTCCACCGTTTAGCCTCCCACGTTCATGCGTAAACTCCCATGCATGCCCCTACTGTTCAGCACCCAGTACCCACACATGCATAAGTCCCTGCCGTTCAGCACCCATACATTCAAAACCTCATTAATAGTCCCCCCACCGTTCAAATATCACATATAAACACTCAAGCCCCCCACCGTTCAGCCCATCACAAACCCACTCAATACTCATACACATGCACATGCGCACAGGTTTCCTCCCCCCATTTGACCAACGTCTTAAGAAAAGAGAAGGGAAGGGATGGGAACAATGGGCATTAATAAAAAGTCACAACAGAAGAAGCAAAAAATGAATAAACCAAATTATCAAAAGATGAATAAATGTGAACAAAAAGGTACAATAAATTTTAAATCAAACAATTAAAGGACACTAATATTTTCAAATTAAATCTACAACATAAGGCAAATGCAACAAAAAAATGATAACTTCAGAATAAACCCAAAGTTAAGAAAAAAAATCAAATAAAACAATCATAAACCAAAGGAATCAAATCAAATAATTTCAGGCTAAACATTTTAACCTGGAATAAGAGTCCAAATAGATTGCAAACTCAAATAAGTCCAAACAATAGATGAAGAAATATTTGAAACCAAATAAAGTCCTACATCAAATCAAACAATCAAAATCAAATTAAATCAAAAGACCACTAAATAAAAAAAACAATTCAATAAAAGATCAAGCAAGATAAAAAAGGATGTAAAAGAACAAAATCAAATTAAATCAAATAACTTTGAAACCAATTCAATAATCCTAAAAAAAATGCATCGAATGTTATATTTTGGTCATCTCATGTTATGTGCAATTAAATTTACTTTTCTACGCATACCTTTTATCAGATGTTTCCGTTAAAGGCCATGAGACTCTTTATTCTGGCAATTAATCAAGGGTTTTCTCTCTTAGAGGGATGTAATTAACGTTGTTGCGCTTAGGCAATGGCGGGATCTTGGTCCCAACCCGATCTCCACTTTCGTTTGACGAAGTCAAACGGTGCGCCAATAGACCCAAAGTCCTCCGACTCTCTAGAGTAGAACATGTTGTCACTTCGGTGACTAGCACGCCTGCGCTATGCAATTGTGGGTTCATCTCTTATCACTACCGCTCAAGTAGCACCCGACGGGACTTGAATCCGTAATATGCATCCATACTCATGAGAACATGATAAAAGAACTTTTATATTTTAATATAATTGTGATGGATCACAAATCTATTTCCACAGCGTGGCACGCCCGGTGGGACCAAACTTCCCTTCATCTTTTCGCCAGAATAGAAAGCCTTGTGGCCTTTTTACTCAATACTGACTGTCTGTTTGAACTGAATGGCAGGTACTAACGTCCAAATGGCCAAGGTACGCTTCAGACCCCATCTTGTCAAAGATCATGCCCAGTACGGCTACCTCACCGTGCCGACCCGCTTTGGGGACTTCCCCCAAGTCGTGGAGTTCCCCAATTTCCTGGGGGTGGCTTTCGTTGACATATTGCATCCAGAAGCCGAAGCAAAGACCCAAGAGACTATCAAGGAGCTAAGTTGTTAGGTTCACCATGAGGACCACAGCAGAAAGAATGGAAACAAAAGAGCTAAGGGAGGCTGCTAGAGAGCAGCGGCAGACAAGAGGATCATTTCCCATGACGCTCATCTTTCCAACTCTGGGAAGAGTGTGCTAGTGGGAAAGGTGAGGATTAATCTGCACAATGGATGCAGCAAGATCGAGCCGGATCAGGTGATACCGATAGTGCCTGTGAAGAACTCTTTCTAGGCCTTGACTGGAAAGAAAGTGATGTATGACACCTTTAGGGGCAAGCTGCCCTCGAAGCCCATCAAATTCAAGCAGGTCTGGAAAGAAAGTGCAGTAGCCCAGATTGGAGGAAGCTATGCCGGAAGAGGAGGCACTAAGAGAAGCAAGGGACGTGAAGGTCCCTAATTATCAAAGGCCACCTAGAGGCTTCCAGGCCAGGATTCAGCAGGGAGGGGCATGTGCGTATGCCCGCTTCCACAACAAGAGAGCAGAATTGCGGAGGTCTTCTTACCTCCCACCTGTCCAAGAAAAATCTCCCTCATCAATGGTTTCAACCACTTATGATCAACAGGAGGCAGCAAGGGTCGTGTGCGACCATATCCTCAACCTCGCAAATTCCCCGTTGTGAAGAGCGAGAATGCTTAGAGCCATGGGAACACCTCAAGATGGAGCTGAGAGCAGTGCCGATGAAAATGATGTTCCGTGCGAACATCCTCATGATCAACCCGAGAAAGTCAAACCCCGGGTATCAGTCATTGAGAGGTTATCCTTTCCTTCTCAGACTTCCCGAAGGGTCGAGAGAAGCCGGGATGGAAGTCTAAAAATCTTTGCATGACACATGGCCGGTGTGTGGAGCCAATATGGGGCTCTACCCACTGAAAACGAGGAAATCATCGAACTAGAAGAATGACCTGGTGTTGTTACTAGGAGCAGAGCAGCGGTAGCAGCCCTAGCAGCCGCGTATGGGAACCCTAATACCCCTACGACGCAGATGATGGTGGTCATCGCCAATGTGATCACTACCTAAGGTAGTGGGGGCAACAATGAGCCCCCACCGCCACCACTAGAAGTAACAGGGGGCATAGTGCAAGAAACCCCGGTTATCCCACACTTGGACCCAACCGTCCTAGAGTTGCTTCACCGATATCAAGCTGAAATTGAAGCGCTCAAGCGGCAAATCAGGGGCAAAGAAGCCGAAGGGCATATAACCCAAGAAGTTGAAGGCTCAGGGGAAACTCCTCAAGGGACCTCAGGGTCAGTGGGGATTTCAACCCAGTGCGCTATTGCACAACCAGTGAATGAATAGCCACAACAATCACCGGTGGCTACGGTTCAGAAGCAGCGCCCACAAGCCCAATACCAACTGCTACAGCCGCAGTTCTTCCAGCAGCAGCAATAGCAATATCAGCCACAACCAGACCATCTCCAACAATAGCAATAGTCACTGCCCGCTCAGGTCCCTGAGCATCAGGTGGAAAGTCAGACGCCACCACCATTGCTTCCGGTGGCCATCATCAACACCCCAAGTAACTAGCCGGCCCACTTCTATCCTTAGCAAGTGGACCCTGCCACCATTAGCAAATTGATGGTGGAGCAAATGATTGAAATGAAGCTTGCAGAGTAGGGTGATCGAGAACATGTCACCTTTGACATGTACAGGGTGCCTTATCCTGCATACCATGCTATAATGAAATTGCCTCCAGGCATCACCAAGCCCCCAAAATTTGACAAATTCAACGGGCAAGGATCCCCAAAAGAGCATATAGCCTACTACATCAATGTAATGGGCGACCTGGCCGCTGATGAGTCCTACCTACTGAAGTTCTTTGGCTCCTCCTTGATGGGCCTATCATTTGAATGGTACACTGGCCTGCCAGTAGGATCTATATTGGACTAGGTAAACATGCAAAAGAAATTTAGAGAAAGGTTCTACATTGCAGAAAGGGAGGTTACAACTTCCAAACTCTATGCAACAAAGCAAAAAGCTAATGAATCTGCCCTGGATTACATCCAGCAGTGGAGGAATCTTAGTATGAGATGCAAGCGCCCTCCTCATCAAGAAGATGCGGTGCAAATTTGTAAACAGAATCTGAAGAGAGAATTGTTGGAAAGAATGACCGGGATGGAAATTCGGTCATTCGACAGGCTGAACAATGTGGTAGCAGAAATTGAAACTTTCATGGCAAGATATTCCAACAATACATCCATGGAACAAAAGGACAAGCCAGCCAATAAAAAACCTTCCGAAAAAGAGGCGAACAGTGTCGATCTAAAGACCTTTGAACAGCAGAGGGATGGGGGCAAAGCTGTAGTTGGGTCTTTCGGCACCAATCCTAAAACTCCAAGGAGGAATAGGCTTCTCCAAGACAAAGTTAAGAAGCCATACTCTTTCCCCAAGGAGAAAACAAAAACATTGTTCGAATGGGCCACTCATTACAATAGAATTACATTTCCAACACCCAAAAGACCTGAGGAATCGGGAAAGAGCGATGATCCTCTATTCTGTCCGTACCACCAAGTCTTGGGACATAGCATAGAGGATTGTTATGTGTTCAAAGACATCATGGAGTCTTTTATAAAGAAGGGGGAGCTGCAGATGGTTGAATATAAAGTGAGTCCACCACAACCACACGAAGTTCCTATCTAGAAGCCACCTGCTAACATGGTATCACTATACCAACAACTGCCAAAAGAAAATTCTGAAGCTAATATGCAAATGAGTTATGACCATTACATTCTATCCCCCGCTAGAAATCAAGAGAGTTGGAAGAAGGTGCCTCATAAGGGAATGAGGGAGCCATCCAAGTGGCCTACTCCACAGATGCATGTTTGAGGGACGATACCGCAGCCATCTCCACCAACTGTCACTCCAGTATGGCATCTGGAAAAGCCCGGAGTGATCTCCATGAGAAATACTAGTAACAGAAGGCGACAGACACCTCTACCATTGTATAAAGGGGGCAGCCCATCACTCGAAGAATTGCAAGCATTAATAGATGAGTTAGATAAATATGCGCAACCTGAAAGGCTTCCTGTCTAGCTACAAAAATATGTATCATGGGAGGAGCTATAAATGTTGAAGCTAGAAGAAGTAGTTGGACAAGAAATATCTCAACTCTAATGAGAACTGTTCTGGAGGCAAGTACCCACAGAGCATGAGAGCAAGAAGAGAAGACCCAAGAGGAAGAAAGTGAAAATGGTTGCTACTCTTTCCTGCAATACTATATCATCCCTACCAGATATGACCAAACATGGTGAGGGGGGAGAGATCAACAATAATTCCAATGGGGTAAATCAGACTGAATTGTCGAACCCTGAGTCTATAACAAGATCTAGAAGAAGGTGGTGTTAGCATCGGATATTCGGTGATGGCAAAGCTAGAAGGGGGGGTTGAATAGATTTGCAGCGAAAACTTAAGAAATTTAAAAATTACTTCGGACTAAAAGATCTAATCAATTAAAACCCCTCTGATCTGATGTAATGTGTGTGAACAAATTAAAAAGTAGTGTGTAGACGAAATCCCTATGCATGTATCTAGCGCAATACAGATCAAACCACAAATCAAACCACAGTGCACAAAGGATTTTTAGGTGGTTCGGAGATCACACCACGTGACTCCTACATCCACCCCTCACACAGTGAGGACACACTACTCAAGAACTGAGTACAACACACACATACGAGCACAACGGCTCAACCACACACACACACACGCTAGATCAAGTTCACAGTAGATCAAATCCTCTAGCCTTGATTTGATCAACACACCACACACTATGATCCATACACAGCCCTTGTACAGATCACAGAACACACACTCTTCCACAAACGCCATGTACTGATCTCCAATCAGTACACACACACACATGTATATGGAAGTAGAAAGAAGGAAGAGTTATGGGATGAAAGATCAAATCTAGAAGAAGAACTCTTCGTGTGGTAGTCTAGAACAACTTCAGGCTTCGTGTTGATGAAGATCAGATGATGTAGACGAAGCTTGATTCGCGGACAAACCGACTTCAACTCCGCTCGTGAGATGGATCTTCCTCACGCTGGACGGAGAGTTGAAGCAGAAAACAGGGGAACCTTCTTCTTCTTGTTCTTGGCATAGGGTTTTCTGTGTGGAGGCTCCTTTTTTCGAAAATAGCTCCATATGTTCTATATATAGTGGTGTCCAAGCATAGAGAGTCGTGCTAAAAGGGAACACCATAATATATAACATATCCTGACCATCAGATCTTCCTAAAGCTTCGGTTGTCGACAGGTGATTTTGTGTTGTCGACAGCTACTGTATAAATCTGGTTTCTAGAACCATGATGTTGCTGGAAAATCAGTCTCTTTCAATAGCTACTGTCTTGCTGTCGACAGCTACGGTCTTGCAGTCGACAGCTACTATGGTGCTGTCCACAGCTACTGCTTTTTATGTGCTTCCAGCAACATGTCTTGTTTTGACTTGTCTATCTGTCGACACATGCCTTGGGGGTAGTCGACACATGACCATTTGAAGTGTATTTCATGTTCTTTTGCACTTGGATTTTGTTGCTAGTCTTGTGTACATTCGCACCTACATTAAACGACATTCTAAGTGAGATATAATGAATGCATAGTTGATTAATAGAAGCAATTTATCAACATCACGTGCTTTCATGTCTTTGTCATGTTTCTTTCATGTCTTTGTCATTGCCATTATGTTTTTGTCATCGCCATCATGTTTGAACCATTCACATAGCATCAATTAGTATTGCTCATCATCAAAAACATTTAAGCACTTGTTGTAACCCAACATTCTCCCACATGAGAACCCAACATTCTCCCCCTTTTTGATGATGACAAAACTTACAATTGATAACCTTGATGTTTCTCCCCCTTTTGACAACATTCAAAAAGATAGTGAGTGCACACATGGGTAAGAATGAAGCAAAGAACTACATGACCGTAGAACTGAATTGCGAAAGATTTGAGTGGGGAATGAGTGTTCAAATGGGATTGCAAGGTTGAGAATAGGTTTATGCCCATTACAAAGTGTCATAAACACAAGCATTAAGACACATAAAAGTTCTACAATGGTTAAAAGATAATATTCAGGGAATCTCAACTTGTAGCATTTAGAAGACATCATTCAAAAATATTGAAAATAAGATAAGCCCTTCGAATAAAACCGTTGTAGAAAAATATGTTCCTTTGTGGGTGATGTTCAGGTGGTACTTGAAAGTAATGCCTACATGAGCGATTAACAATAAACAACACATTGCCCTTGATGTAAAAACATGGAGGCTACACTCTATTTCTTGCATTGAATTATTTCTTTGTCAAGTTAATGTGGGAAAAGTAGTAATTAGGATCACTTTCACCTTTTGATGTGAAGGTAGACATTTGGGATGCCCGTACCCCCAATTACTCAGCGTAAGTGAAAATCATACCATTATGCAGAGATAATGAACGAACTTTTTGACGTGAAGACAGACATTTGTGATGCCCTTGTCCCTGGTTACTTAGTAATGATCATCATTGCTCTGTCTTTATCCCATTTCATAGAATTTTTATTGAACTTTTGAGTTTAGAAATAGGTAGCTTTTCTTCTTTTTTTTTTTTTAAGTTGGAAAATCAAGTTCAAAAGGTTAAGTAAGGTCAAAGGCCAATGCAAAAACATTAAGTTCAATAACCTTCTTACTTGTCAATCCATTTTAGAAACATGATCATCCATAATGGAGTTATTCAAGTGGGTTAGGTTAAAATCATTAGATATGTTCAATGTTTTCTAGATGACACAACCTAGACTCAAGCAAGAGTATCATTTCAAAATCATTGTGACTTAAGCAAATGTCTTGGATACTATGTGAGTATGAAGGATTGTAATGAACATTAAGTCCAAATTCTCACCTTGCATCAATAATATGAACACACTCATGAAGAAAGGATGAAGAATTCACAAAAAATGTGTATGTATCGACATCAAGGATGTGCCTGTCGACAGGTACTGAATTCCAGTGAGATGGAAGTTCTGGGAGAGGCCATCTGTCGACAGTTGGTGGTCGGCTATCGACAGGTACATGAAAGATTAGTTCCAAGGTATTTAATTGAGGGACATGGAGACCAAGACTATGAGAAATAATGACAAAATGATTAAAAAGTGTATCCCTCAAGCATCTCACTCATCCTACCTTGACTTACTCCCCCATAATGTGTGCATGTGATGATTCATCATTCAGGCAATTCAAACATTTGCATGGTAATCAATTTTTACAGAATTAGTGCAAACATGATATTCAATGAATTTTGCGAACATTTTAGTGTGCCTCTGGGACACAGGCCACGACCAAAGCCTAGCGTACCACCGATAGGGCTGCCTAGATGAGGCAAAGCAGCCACCCCACAGCGGTAACGATATAGCCACAAGGAATCGGCTAGCACAAAGTGTCCCAGAGGCAGAAAGCTCAACGCCTCGAACACCGAGCAACTTGTGAAACAACGCACGAAGCTTACAATCAAGGCACACGACACACACACAGTGCTAACACTAGCACCAGAAGCCACCCAAGGTACAACACAATGCACCAGGGCTTAAGACGGCATGAAAACAAATTACTCGAGCACGAGAAGAGGGTGCCACCACAAGCACCAGAACTTGACAGAATGCAACACAGTTGCACCAACGGCCAGAACAACACGGCTAACAAGAAGGACTCTCTACAAGAGACCTGCCAAAAGCTGCACACAAGAAACCAAAAGCCATAAAGGGTAGAACACGCCACACCGGCCACAAACCCTCGAGGCACAAAGACATAAAACATCGAAAAAGAAACATGCTCCAGGTGTAGTACACAACCGCACCAATGGCCTGAAACGACTCAAGCACAATAGAAAGGGACTCTCCACCAGAGACCCATAAGAAAAACTCGCGAAAAAATAACAGCTTCAAGAGCGCAACAACCATATTGGCTCTTAGAAGTGCGCAAACACAGGGCACTGCTCTTACCACCACAGGTGGGGAGGGCCACACGCCCAACGACGACAAGTGCCTCCCAAGCACAGCCGAGGCACAAGAGAAACATGCACCAAAATGATGCCTGCACAAGCAAGCTAAACAGAAGAACACCCAGTGCCGCCTCATACTGAACACAGGGCACGCTGCCCTACATCGTCCAGTCAGGCGACAAGAAACTAGCACAGCAAGAGATGGGACAATAGGTCACCACAACCTATCGCACCACAAGGAAACCATGCGCACGAGGGGAGCAACCAACTCAACCTCAAGGCAACACAAGGGGAGGGACCTTCGCCACAAAGGTCGCCACAGTGCCCGACATGGCACCAAATGTAAGATCGAATAGGTGGATGGATCAGATCTAGAAGGGGGGGTTGAATAGATCTAGCACCAATTAACCCGGAAGCTTAAGCAATTCAAAATTACTTCAAATCAGAGATCAATTCACACAAACAATTTACTGATCTAGAGTGTGGGTGTGTGTAGATGATGTGTGAAGCAATCAAACACTTAGTGTGAAAACAAAATCCTATGCAAGCATCTAGCGCAGACAAGCAGATCAAACCATTGCACAAAGGATTTTTAGGTGGTTCAAAAATCACAGCAATGATTCCTACATCCACCCCTCACACAATGAGGCTCCACTACTCAAAAGAGTACAACTCACACCGGAGCACGATGACTGCAAACACCCTTGAGCACGATGGTTCAACACACAACCTGGAGCGCAACAACTCCAAAAATAGAGCACGATGGCTCAAACAACAACCGGAGCACGACGACTCCAAATTGAGCACGACGGCTCAAACCACACAGTGAGTGCGACGACTCACAAACCAGAGCTCGACGGCTCACAGTACAAAAGCTAGATCAAACACAAAAGAGATCAGATCCTCTAGCAATGATCTGATTCAAGACAGATTCGTACACAATAATTTGTGCAGAACTTCATGCACAAATCTCATAGACGAAATAAAGAAGAACAAACTCTGAAGTGAGAGAAATGGATGTAGAATGAGTGTTCTTCGATGAAGAGGCCTTGCAGACACTTGAATTGAGGAGCCTTGATGGAAATAGATGGAGATTCTCCTCAATTGGCGATGCTCTACTTTGATGGCATCTGAAATGCCAGAAATCCTTCTTCTACTGCTCCTCTTCAGTTGGATCTGCTCCCTTTCCTAGCACAGCAAGCTTCTCTCCAGAGATTCCTCTTGATTCCCACGTCTTCCTCTTGAAAGGATGGTCTGCAACTTCTGGAGATGGAGCAAGATCTGGAAAGCCTCTTTTTGCCGCCAAAAAGCTTCTCCTGGAAGTGTATGGGCTCTCTTGCCTTTGGGGTACAAGGAGCATGGGTATTTATAGCCCCATATGTCCATAAAGTGTCTTGGGATGCATGGGAACGGAAACCTAGGTAGATTCCCTTGATCCCCAAGCAGCCACGTGTCCAGATGAATCATAAGTTGAAATTTCAGCCGGAGTGTGTCGACACTACCACTGAGTGTGTCGACACACTGTCCCATTTGCACAAAAAGAGTCTTCTGGATGCTGGGTCTAGTGTCGACACGACCACTGAGTGTGTCGACACACTGTCCCAGTTAGATAAATGGATCTCCTGGAAACTGGGTCTAGTGTCGACACGACCATGGACTGTGTCGACACACTTGACCCTGTCTTCATGAAAAAGCTTCACGGACTATGACTCAGTGTCGACACTACCATGATAAAAACCTGTATATCCCTGAGAATTTAACACAAAAGACATTAGTACAATGTATTATCATCAAAGTATACGGTGTAAAGTATTTGAAACATGCTTTTTGAGCATTGTTATTACATAAATGATGTATGTAACATGTTCTACCCATTAAGCATTAAAAACACAACATGTCATCATCAAAAACACAATATGTCATCATCAAAAACACAATATGTCATCATCAAAATCAAAGTATGAGTGATGTTCATTGGTCATCATGAAAATACAACTTTAGGAAATTCCAAAA
Source organism: Colocasia esculenta (assembly GCA_014218235.1). NCBI lineage: Eukaryota > Viridiplantae > Streptophyta > Magnoliopsida > Alismatales > Araceae > Colocasia > Colocasia esculenta. The sequence continues at coordinate 135,261,184 of CM024754.1, forward strand.
CACACTCAACCCAACATTCTCCCCCTTTTTGATGATGACAAAATATATACATAATCTCCCAATAGCCTGACTCAAATCTCCCCTTTTTGAATTTTTTGAATTTTCTCCCATAAGAAACTTTCTCCTCTTTAAAGAACTTTCTCCCCCTTTTTGACAGCATCAAAAGGATAAAGAAGAGAGAGAAACAAAGATTGTAGGAGATCAAGAAATGAAATGTACGAAATGAATAGTAAAAAATGATCAAAACAGATGAGACAAAGTGATATTGACATATGAGAGAAGCTATTGTGTGTTGGTTATTGTGCAACAAAGTTTAATCATAAAGACACACTCAACACAAGATATTACAAGATATAATGATTTGAATGTAGTTAAAATAATGATGCAAATGCGAAGAAAACTGACCTATATGAGTGAGCAGAAGTATTTAACAAGGATGTTAGGAGCTTTAATTTTAACATAATGTAGAATTATAGGTCTAAACTCAATAAACATGAAATTTATTAAGGTCTTAAGCTTTTCTATCCTGTCTTGATTTTCTTCCATTTTGAACTGGGAAAGAATACAAGAATAAATTAGTTAAATCTCACTTTTCAGTGTAAGAGATCACATTGATCAGATGCAAGACCTCCTAAATACTCAGTGGTTTAACTTTCATTATCTTATACAGAGTTGAAAATTTGATTTCGACTTTTTGACGCGAAACAAATCACTTTTTAGGTGAAATGGCCCGGTTACTCAGTGGTTCAAGAATTTGCATTGCTCTGTTTGTATCTTTCCAGATTGTTTATCATTTTCTTTTGATGTTTTGCAGGAATATGTTTGCTTTGACCAGAAAAGTCATGACTATGAATTTAGAAAAAATATTCTTAACATGTGGTAAAAATGAAGCTTAAACATACACATGTGAAATATTAAAGCCACTCATGTGCCTATAATAGTGTTTTGCAAATCATTTTAAAAACATTCAGTATTAAGATTGCTTAACCTTGAAATGATAATGAATATTTGAAATTAAACTAAATGCATAATGAGTTTAGTTTCAATGTCTTAATTCTCTCATAAGAAAATAGCACAATGACTCAAGCATTCTGATGATTTTGGGGTTCAAGATAAACAAGTAATAGTCAAGGAATGTGACAATGACTCCCCCTTTCATGTATCTCCCCTTCACAAGGTGAACATGAGGATTATTGAAGAAATAGGAATGGAATGAAAATGAATGTTTTATTGAAAGATAAGTGTTGGGTTGAGTGTGAATTTAATACCTTTCCCCTCATAATTTTGATGATGACAAGTTGTGATTTTAATGCACAATAAATGAAACATGTTAGATACATCACACATAAAATAACAATTCTCAAAAAGCATGTTTCCAAACACATTTTATCATTTATATTCATGATATACATTGGACTAATGATTTATGTGTTTATTTCTCAGGGACATACATTTCTTGCAAGGGTAGTGTCGACACACCCCTTACTGGTGTCGACATAGTGTTTCAAACCCTAAAGCAAAATGATAAGGAAAAGGTCAAGTGTGTCGACACAGCCAAAAGTGGTGTTGACACTAGACCCAGCTCCCAGAGAACCCAGTTGACAGGTCTGTATAGTGTGTCGACACAGTCTCAAGTGGTGTCGACACTAAATCCAGTTCCCAGAGGACCTGTTTGCCAGACTGGGACAGTGTGTCGACACAGTCCCAGGCAGTGTCAAAACTAGTGACCTCTCCCAGAGGGCCAGTTTTTCCGAAATGGGACAGTGTGTTGACACACTCCTTGGATAGGTCGACACACTCCGGAAACTTTTTCACTTTAAGTTCCACCTGGACACGTGGCACTCTAGGGTTCACATGGATCGGTCTTGGATCATGTGCCCACGCACCCCAAGGGTACTTTTGGACACATTGGGCTATAAATACCCTCCTATTGGCCATCCAACCCAAGAGAACCTTCTCAGAGCCTTCCAGAAATCCTTTTGGCGGCAAGAAGAGTTCTCCTCCCCGTTCTTGCTTCTCTTGTGCTGTTGCAACCAAATTCTCATCTCTCCAAGCACAAGAAGTGAAGATTGATCCATGAAGATGCAGTGAGATCACTTCCAAGGGAGCAGATCAAGTAGAAGCAGCCAATTGAGAAGACTTCAAGGAAGATTCAGTGGCACAAGTTGCAGAGCATCGGCCAGGGACTTCAAGCATTCAAGATCTTCTCAATTCAGTCTTCCACAAGGGAGTACATCTGAAGAACAAGGATTCTACATACAATTCTTCAATTCCCCTTAGTTCTTCTGAGTCATCCTTGAGATTGTGCATGAATTGTTGCACCAGTCTCCTTGAATGAATCTCTATAGATCAGATCATTGATAGAGGATCTGAATCTTGTTGTTTTTGATCTAGCAAGTTGGTTGTGAGCCTTTGTGCTCAGTGTGTTGAGTCGTCGCACTAAAGTTGTGGTTGAGCAGTTGTGCTCAGGTTTCTAGAGTAGTCTTGCTCTAGAGGTTGTGTGTGAGTTGTTGAACTCAGTGTGTTGGAGTTGTCAAGCTCCAGTGTGTGGTGTATTCAAGTTGAATAGTGGAGCCTCATTGTGTGAGGGGTGGATGTAGGAATCACATGGTGTGATTTCCGAACCACCTAAAAATCTCTGTGTAGTGGTTTGTTTTGTGATCTAACTTCACTTTGCGCGAGATGTATGCATAGGATTTTCGCTCACTTCTAATCAACTTAATCACTCACTCAAATCAATTAATTCACACACTCTCTCACCAGATCTTTGTATTTCATTTCTAAGTTGTCTCTGATTCAAAGCAATTTTTAAATTGGCTAAGCTTCCACAGTATTTGGCCTAGATCTATTCAACCCCCCCCCCCTTCTAGATCTGGTCCATCCCTTTTTCGATCCTACAATTGGTATCAGAGCGGGTTTATATCTGATCTGATCTGAGTGTTTCTGTTTGCTCTGTGTGTTTCACTTGCTTGTTTGTTAAGTGTTTCCTTTGTTGCATCTCTTTTTGATACAATGGATTCTAGAGGTTTCATTGCTGAAGGCCATTCCATCAATAGGCCACCCTTCTTCAATGGGACTGACTATTCCTATTGGAAGAATAGAATGCAAGTCTTCCTTAGAGCCCAGAACTATGAAATTTGGAAGGTAGTTGAGGTAGGCCCCTATGAAAACTAGGGAGAAGAGGAAACCTGGACCAGGGAACAAATTAGAAGGGCCACCCTGAACTATAGTGCCATGAACATGATTCAATGTGCAGTCCACCCAAAGGAGTACTCAAGAATCTCCATGTGCAAATCTGCCAAGGAGATGTGGGATAAGCTTGAGTTACTTTATGAGGGAACATCTCAAGTAAAAGAAACCAAAGCAAATATTCTTGTTTCTGAGTATGAATTATTCATGATAAAATCTGATGAAACAATTTCTGAAATGTTTGCTAGGTTCATGATCATTGTGAATGGACTGAAGGCTCTAGGTAAGGACTATACAGATGATGATTTGGTAAGAAAAATCTTGCGCTCTCTTTCATCAATTTGGCACACTAAGGCCACAGTTATTGAAGATTCTAAAGATTTATCCAAAATCTCTTTGGATGAACTCATAGGATCTTTGATGACTTATGAAATAAATTTGTAGAGAAATGAAGAGCACATAATCAAAACCAAACCTGTAGCACTGAAAGCTTCATCTAGTAACAAGGATAAAAATCAAGAGAAAACCAGTTCTGATGAGTCTGAGTGCGATGAGGATGAGATTGCCCTCATGACTAGACAATTCAGAAAATTTCTAAAATCTAGAAAAGGAAAATTCACTGGGAAAAAGAAATTCTCATCTGGGAAAAGAAATACTTCCTTTTCAAATGCCAATTCAAATAGGAATCAAAAAACTGATGAAGTTGTTATTTGTTACAGGTGCAACAAACAAGGACACATGAAGGGAGAATGTCCTGAGAACAAGAAGGAAAAGTACAAGAAGATCAACAAATTCAAGAAGCCTAAAGCAATGGTTGCCACTTGGTCTGATGAAGACTCAAGTGAGAAAGAAGAAGAAAGGTCCTCAAGCTCTAGAAGTGAGGAAATCTGCTTTATGGCAAACAGTTCTGATGGAAAGGTAAACACATCCTTTGAAGATTATACAATTGATGATTGGCAAGATGCTTATGCTGAATTAGTTGAAAACTATTCTGAAACAAGAAAAGAAAATAAGCATCTAAAAAAGAAATTGAAAACATCTTGAATAACGATTCCTCAAACAGAAGAATCTGAATTGGAAAATAAAGTGTTTGAGCTTAATGAAGAAAAGGAAAACCTTCTAAATGAAATTGATGAGCTCAAGCTTGCATCCCAAAAGGCCAACAATGACTTTAAGAAATTGTCTGAAAAATTGGAATTGCAACAAAAAGAAAAACAACAAAGTGATGATGAAATCAAAACTTTAGAAAACCAGTTGAAAGAAAAAGAACAAGTCATTGAAACCTTTACAAAAGGAAAAGATAATCTGGATGCCTTGTTAGGAACAAAAATGAAGTCGGTGACACATGGACTAGGATTTTCAACACAAAATTCCAAGAAAGATAAATCTGGTGAAATGAGGGAAAAAACACCTTTAATAAAATTTTTCAAAAGTCCTAGTCCTGAGAAAAGCAAAAACAAGCAAGTGTCAAACAATACAACAATTGGTATCACAACAAAAAATTTGAAAAACCAGAACAAAGAGAAACCAAACAGGTCGACACACTCACCTGACAGGTCGACACCAGTCAACAAAATGATGAAATCTGTGACTATTGAGTCGACACCAATCAAAGACAGGTCGACCTGCTCAACCTCAAAAACCACCAAAAAGTCAACCAAAAAATCAAATAAAAACTTAAAAAATAAGAAAAACACAAAAGAAAACATTCATGATAAACCTTGGATTTCCAAGACAGCACATCAAGCTGATTGGACCAATTCTTGGAACCAATGGTATCACAATCCTTTTTGGTACCATCCTCAATACTTCTATCCAAACTTTTCAATGTACCAACAAAACCCTTGGTTTGGACCTCCACAAATGAACAATCATGTCCAAATGCAAAACTCTCATCCTAATGAGAAAAAGAACACTGGTGTTTTTATTCCAAAAGGAAGGATAAATTGAAAAAGGCAAAAAACACCACTGAAATAAAACAAAAGCAGAAAACAAGTCAGATTTGGATTAGAAAAGATTTGCTGCCATTGTTCAAACAATCTGATGGTCCCAACAATTTTTGGGTACCAAAATCTTCTCTCCACTGATTAATTTTGCAGGAAGGTCGTGCACCCAACTCAAATGTGTGGTTTCTTGATAGTGGGTGGTCACGACACATGACACGAGATAAAGCTAAGTTTTCATTCCTGATTGAAAAGGAGGGAGGTTCTGTCACTTTTGGAGGTAAAAATAAAGGAAAAATCATTGGATCTGGAAAGGTTGGTCAATCTTCCTCAAACTCAGTTGATAATGTTTTATTAGTTGATGGTCTGAATTATAATTTGCTGAGCATTAGCCAACTATGTGACAAAGGTCACAAAGTTGTGTTTGAATCAGATTTTTGCAGAATAATTGACTCTTCAACTGATAAAATAAAATTCTTTGGAAAAAGAGAAAACAATGTTTACATGATAAACCTTGATAAAACAATTTCTGAAAATATTTGTCTTGTTGCAAATAAAAATAAAATTGCATGGACTTGTCACAAAAGACTTGGTCATGCAAGTTCCAAAACAATAAATAAACTGTTAAGGCTGAACTTGGTTAAAGGACTTCCTGAATCTTTTTCAAATGTAGAAAATCAAGTTTGTGGGATTTGTGCCCAAGGAAAACAAACCAGAAAATCTTTTAAAACCTTCAATGATGTACTCACATCTAAGCCACTAGAATTGCTTCATATGGACCTCTTTGGCCCAACAAGAATTCTAAGTCTGAGTGGCAAAAGATATGGTTTTGTCATTATTGATGATTTTACTAGATTTACATGGGTTATCTTTTTATCCCACAAAAGTGATGCTTGCCTTGAATTCAGGAATTTCTGTACCACTGTCTTAACAAGTTTTCCTTATAAAATCAAAATATTTTGACCGATCATGGGGGTGAATTTGAAAACAAATCTTTCTCTGATTTATGTGCTGAACTTCACATATTTCACAAGTTTTCTTCACCAAGAACTCCAGAACAAAATGGAGTTGTTGAAAGAAAGAATAGAACACTTGTGGAAATGGCAAGATCCATGCTCTTGGAAAGCAAATTGCCCAAATCCTTCTGGGCTGAAGCTGTAAATACAACAAATCATATTCTCAATAGAGCATTGGTCAGACCAAAAATCAGAAAAACCCCTTATGAGTTGTTGAAAAACAAAAAGTCAACCTTGTCTTATTTCAAAGTCTTTCGGTGTAAATGCTTTGTTCATAACAACAATAAAGAAAGTCTTGATAAGTTTGATGCTAAAAGTCATGAAGCCATTTTTCTTGGCTATTCTAAAATTTCAAGAGCTTTTAGAGTTTACTCTCTCAAAAATAAAACTGTTGAAGAATCTCCACATGTTACTTTTGATGAAAATTCTTTTTCAACTCATTATTCTAAATCTTGCAGGGACTGTCTAGATAATGAAGAGGATGATTTCATTGTGGATTCTTCACCAACTGTTGAGGAGAATGAAAACCTTGGTGAAAATTTGAACAATCACTCACCTACTCCAAGTGGATCAGGTAATGTTCTTCCAAATTTAAATGCACCTCAACAGGTAATTAATTCCTGAACACAGAATTTTGAGAGATCACCCAATAGAAAATGTTGTTGGCAATGTACATGATAGGGTAAGAACTAGATCATCATTCTTGAATGCAATTCATGAAGACCCACTAGCACTAATTTCCCAAATTGAACCAAAGTCAATTGATGAAGCTCTAATGAATTCAGACTGGATAGATGCAATGCATGATGAACTTCATCAATTTGAAAGAAATCAAGTGTGAGAATTAGTACCTAGACCTAGTGACCAATCTGTCATTGGCACTAGATGGGTATTCAGAAATAAATTGAATGAAAATGGTCAAGTCATAAGAAATAAAGCTAGACTAGTTGCAAAGGGGTACAACCAAGAATTTGGAATTAATTTTGAAGAGTCATATGCCCCTGTAGCTAGACTAGAAGCTGTAAGAATATTCCTTGCTTTTGCATCTTCATTGAAGTTTAAAGTTTATCAAATGGATGTCAAAAGTGCATTTTTTAATGGGTACATAAAAGAAAATGTTTTTGTTGAACAACCTCCAGGCTTTGAAAATGAAAAATATCCTAATCATGTTTTTAAGCTTCATAAAGCTCTATGGTCTTAAGCAAGCTCCAAGAGCTTGGTATGACCGTTTGAGCTCTTTTCTGCTTGAAAAAGGATACTCTAGAGGTAATGTTGATCAAAATTTGTTCACAAAAATTGTAAATAAACAAATAATTACAGTCCAAATTTATGTTGATGACATAATTTTTGGATCCACCAATTAGAGCCTGTGCACTGAGTTTGCAAATCAAATGAAAACTGAATTTGAAATGAGCTTGATGGGAGACTTACAATTTTTCTTGGGATTGTAGGTTAACCAAACCAGTGAGGGAATCTTCATAAGCCAAACCAAATATGTCAAAGAACTTCTGAAAAGGTTTGACTTCCAGAACCTCAAGCACTCAAGCACACCCATTGCAATTAATGTGAAACTAGGAGAAGATTCACTTGGTAAGTCAGTAGACCCAAAGACATACAGAGGTATGTTTGGTTCTCTACTCTATCTCACCACTTCTAGACCTGATATTCAATTTAGTGTATGCTTGTGTGCTAGATTTCAAGCAAATCCTAAAGAAAGTCACATGTTAGCTGTTAAAAGAATTTTCAAATATCTTGTTGGAACATGTGATCTTGGTATTTGGTATCCTGCTGGTTGTAAATTAGATTTGATTGCCTATTGTGATGCTGATTATACTCGGTGTAAACTTGATAGAAAAAGCACAAGTGGCTTGTGTTTGTACTTAGGTGGCTGCCTAATCTCTTGGGCTTCCAAAAAGCAACACTCAGTTGCTCTATCAACTGCAGAGGCTGAGTATGTTGCAGCTGGTCGATGTGGCACTCAAATTCTTTGGGTGAAACATCAGCTTCTTGATTATAACAAAGAGTTAGGTTGTGTTCCAATTCTTGTGATAACACAAGTGTCATAAATCTGTCTAAAAACCCAATTCAGCACTCTAGAACAAAACACATTGAAATTAGGCATCATTTCTTGAGAGATGAGGTAGCAAAAAAATCTTTTGAACTCCTCTTTATTGAAACTAAAAAAAATTGCTGACATCTTCACCAAACCTCTTCATGACAGTAGATTTTCATCCTTGAGGAGAGAGCTTGGTCTTTGCCAATGTCCATCCTCTTGATCTCTCTCATTTGGGTTGAGTGTTTTGGCATATTCTGAGGGGGAGTCATTGTTTCATCATTCTTCTTTGCTTCCTTGATTCATATTGTTCACATTTCTAACAATTCAACTTCCATTTCTTTTTGACAATCAATTCTTCAACTCACATTGTGTTGAACTTCTTGGTATATCAAATGGTGACTTGACGAAAGACAAGTTCTGTTTGTCTGGACACTTTCACTATGCGTGAGTATATGTCTCCGTCAAGTACCAAGAAATGAATATGCAATTGTTGAGGGGGAGCTTTTGTTGTTCAAAGAGAATCATTTCTGTTTTCAAAATACTTGCACATCTTTATTTTGATGAAGAGTTGTTGGAATCATCATCTCAGGGGGAGCTAGAGAATTCCAACTCATTTTTTTTGCAAAATTCAAAACTCTTCTTGAATTACAACAACTTCCTGGCATGGTGTACTCATTGAGTTGTCTAGAACCTCAAAATTTTTTTTTGAGTGATCTACTACATCTTTTTACCGTCAACTCTCAATTATACTTTTCAAGACTACAGAAATTCAAATCTCTTTCAAAGACTGGAGGATAATGTGTGACTTGATTTAAACATCTTTTTTTTTGCAACTGATGTGGGATATAAATGCTTTCAATTTTATAAAATTCTCCTTACACTCATGATTCAACAGAGCAATGGCACAAATGCTAAGAAACACACACCTTCACAATGAATGAAGTGTCGTGTATGTCATGAAGCCTTTTTGCTATCTCTGTTCAAAGGGGTTCAAAAAAAAAAAAAAAAAAACCAACATGCTCCATATATTTTGATGATGACTGAGTAACTGGAGTGTGATAAACGTCTATTTTCACGTCAAAAGGTTGTCATTTACCCCTTGAAACTGGATAATGGGTAAATCTCTAGTATCCAGGGACTATGGTGTGTAAAAAGCATTAGTTCTTGAGTGAACAAGATTTACTACATTTGATAGTTTGATTAAAAAAAATGTGTTTGCCCAAGGAGAATTGCTTAAAATAAACATCCCGTCTTTCATCAGTTTGTTTTAAAGGTGTTTACCTTCATCACACTTGATTTCAATCTAAAAGACATTTTTATTTCTTTGGATTTGGAGAATATGGTGGTTTGTCATTGATTGTTGGATGTCTTAAACCCTCAAGCTATCATTTTAATGGCTCAAGTCATTTAATGCATATATCCTGTAGGTTGTTGTGTAAAACTTGAAGTTTGTTAAATTTTTACAACAATATGACAACTGCATTCTTGGCCTCTTAAAAATCCTTGAAATTTTAATTCCATCCATATTTCATCATCTTAAGCCTTTCCCAAAGTTCACAAATTTTTCCCATGCTCAAATATACAAACTTCTTCAGGCCAGGTCGACACCACCTTCATCTAGTGTCGATGCAGTCTAAGCCGTGTCGACACACCCCCTTGTCTAGTGTCGACACACAGGCCTTTCTGGGCGATTCAAGTCGTTGGCGCCGTTTTGGGGTTTCTTGTTCCTGCGGTTTATCATACCCTAAAACCCTTTTATACCCCAGGTTGACTCCATGGCCGCCATTTGTCTTTGAAAATGGCAAGAACCTTCATCTCCTTCCCTCCTCCCCCCATCTCTATCTCCATTCTCTTTTCCCCATCCATTCCGTCCCCTATTCTTCCTCGTTCTTCTGCAACCATGGCTCCCAAGCAGGTGCCCCGCCGTGGTGCCAGGTCTAGGGCACACACCAGATCTATTGCAGTGGAAGAACAACCAGTTGAAAGGCGAAGCAAGCGTTGGCATGACCCTGCTCAGCAGCCAAAAGGATCATCTGCATCTCCTACACCATCGAAGAGAGGTAGGGCATCCTCTTCCAGTAGAGGCCATTCCCAAAGGGGATCTACTCACCCTAGGAGGAAAATTCTGGCATCTTCTCCTAACGTTTCTGAGGACTCATCCTCAACTTCATCTGGGTCATCCCAGCCCTCTGAGGCAACCCCTTCCAAGTTGGCTAGTGAAGGGAAATTGATTTTAAAACCTAGGGCTGTGGATTTGGAAGATAATGCCTTAGCCACTTCCTTCCCTGAAATCCGTCAGTACTTCAATTTCAGACTTGGTTGCCATTCATATCCGAATTCAGAACCATCTACCCTAAACTTGTCCAAGAATTCTACTCGAACTGGAATGTACACTTGACGGTTACCAGTCTGAAGTCAAAGGTGTTCTCATTGATTTGCCTATGAGCTGGCTGCTACTTTATTTAGAATTCTTGTTGAAGGAGCTGATTATCATGACTTCACATTTGATCTTCATGAAGCCTACTCTATATTGACTGGACTTCCATCTGATGAATCCGATCTCAAGTAGACTTATGTCTCTAAGTTCAACACAAACACTTTTCCACCTGTCTTGAGACTGATCCATCACATTCTCACCACTATTATCACACCTCAAGGTGGTGGAGGGGATAGGCTCACTGATATACAAAGGTTCATTATTTACTACATGAAGAAAGATATCAAGGTGAATTTGAATGTGATTATGTACCAGATTATTGGTGAGACTACAAGGAAGGATCTACATAGATCTCTACCTTATGCTGCTCATCTTACTTCAGTATTTCAGCACTTTGGAGTGTCCTTGGAGAATGAGCTAGCCCAGTCTATCCCAAAGTCAAACATTTATTGCTTCAAGCATTTATATAAGTTTATGGGATTTAGACTGGACGGTGATCAAGTGAGAAGGGGACTAGCTGTAGTTGAGGCCCCAGTGGCTCCAGAGGTTGTACCACCTCCTGAGGTTCCTCAATCTCCTACACATGAGGACCAGCCTCATGTTGTGAATGAAGCACCCATACCTCAGGATGTCCCTCAAACACCTCCCTTTCAAACCTCTTCACCACTTCTCCCTGAAGTGGAAATTCCTTCTTTCACTCCACATTACCAAGCATCTGCCTCTGCTTCCACTGGTGGACCTTCTGTTCCACCAGAGCTATATTCCTTTTTTAATGACAAGTTTGATACCATCACTTCTTCCATCCTCCAGATGTCAGAGAGTTTTGAGCTCAGAATTCAGTGGTTGGAGAATTCAGTGAATGCTCAGTTCATTAAGCAAAAAGAAGCAGCAGATCATGCCACCGAAAGATTTAACAGACTAATTGGCACTTTGGCTGATGCATCCCTTGAATTGAAAGAACATCAAGAAACACTGGAAAAGGTCCTTCAAGGGATTTTAGCAAATTCTCAAACCAACCTATTCAACAGTCAGGAAGCAGTGTCTTAGATTTCAAAGACAAGACTTTCATTTGCTTACATGGTTGATGATTTAGAAGGCATGAAGAACCCATAAGCTCACATAGACAATGAGATGTCTACTCTTAAGAAGGAGCTTAGAGATATCAACAGACATGGATTTGCAAGCTCTTCTTTAGGTTCACAGTCAATTTCAGCTGACTTGTCTGCCTTTCAGTCCAACATGTATGAAAACAGTCAAAGGTTGGAAGAGTTGCTACACACAAGGCTGTCAACAATGCAAACTCAACTCAGATCCAACCTTGCAGCAATGGAGTCAAGGCTAAAGACCATTGAATCCATCCTCTTCCTCTTCCTCCTCCTCCTCCACTTGCTTATGTCTTTTATCTTTTGATGATGTCAAAGGGGGAGAAGAAAAAGAAAAACACTTGTTTGAAATGTAATTGCATATCATGGTAGTGACCATCTTGTTTTGGATGATAAGAAATACATGTAATGAATATATTTGTTGAATGAAAAGTAATACTTGTTTTGAATGTGATTGAACATCTTTTGAATGAATGTCAATGAATGTGATTGAATGGATGATTGTAAAGGTGTCTCTCTTGAGTGTGCAAAATATCAAATGTTGCTAAAGTGTGCTCAATGACCTTTGGTGAAAATGAATAAAATTGATTGAAACATGGTTCATTGTCATTTAGTGTGTATGTGATTGAATGTTGTGTAAATAAGGCTTAAAATCACATCTCATTAAAAACTCAAAACTTCATGTGGACTTAATGTTGCCATCATCAAAAAGGGGGAGATTGTTGGGTTCAGTGTGAATTTAATACCTTTCCCCTCATAATTTTGATGATGACAAGTTGTGATTTTAATGCACAATAAATGAAACATGTTAGATACATCACACATAAAATAACAATTCTCAAAAGGCATGTTTCCAAACACATTTATCATTTATATTCATGATAATACATTGGACTAATGATTTATGTGTTTATTTCTCAAGGACATACATTTCTTGCAAGGGTTGTCGACACACCCCTTACTGGTGTCGACACAGTGTTTCAAACCCTAAGGCAAAATGATGAAGAAAAGGTCAAGTGTGTCGACAAAGCCTCAAGTGGTGTCGACACTAGACCCAGCTCCCAGAGAACCCAGTTGACAGGTCTGTATATGTGTCGACACAGCCTCAAGTGGTGTCGACACTAGATCCAGTTCCCAGAGGACCTGTTTGCCAGACTGGGATAGTGTGTCGACATAGTCCCAGGCAGTGTCGACACTAGTGACCTCTCCCAGAGGGCCAGTTTTGCAGAAATGGGATAGTGTGTCGACACATTCCTTGGATAGGTCGACACACTCCGGAAACTTTTTCACTTTAAGTTCCACCTTGACACGTGGCACTCTAGGGTTCACATGGATCAGTCTTGGATCATGTGCCCACGCACCCCAAGGGTACTTTTGGACACATTGGGCTATAAATACCCTCCTATTGGCCATCCAACCCAAGAGAACCTTCTCAGAGCCTTCTAGAAATCTTTTTGGCGGCAAGAAGTTCTCCTCCCCGTTCTTGCTTCTATTGTGCTGTTACAACCAAATTCTCATCTCTCCAAGCACAAGAAATGAAGATTGATCCATAAAGATGCAGTGAGATCACTTCCAAGGGCAGATCAAGTAGAAGCAGCCAATTGAGAAGACTTTAAGGAAGATTCTGGCACAAGTTGCAGAGCATCGGCCAGGGACTTCAAGCATTCAAGATCTTCTTAATTCAGTCTTCCACAAGGGAGTACATCTGAAGAACAAGGATTCTACATACAATTCTTCAATTCCCCTTAGTTCTTCTGAGTCATCCTTGAGATTGTGCATGAATTGTTGCACCAGTCTCCTTGAATGAATCTCTATAGATCAAATAATTGATAGAGGATCTGAATCTTGTTGTTTTTATCTAGCAAGTTCGTTGTGAGCCTTTGTGCTCAGTGTGTTGAGTCATCGCACTCAAGTTGTGGTTGAGCAGTTGTGCTCAGGTTTCTAGAGTAGTCTTACTCTAGAGGTTGTGTGTGAGTTGTTGAACTCAGTGTGTTGGAGTTGTCAAGCCACAGTGTGTGGTGTATTCAACTTGAATAGTGGAGCCTCACTATGTGAGGGGTGGATGTAGGAATCACATGGTGTGATTTCCGAACCACCTAAAAATCTCTGTGCAGTTTTTGTTTTGTGATCTAACTTCACTTTGCGCTAGATGTATGCATAGGATTTTTGCTCACTTCTAATCAACTTAATCACTCACTCAAATCAATTAATTCACACACTCTCTCATCAGATCTGTGTATTTCATTTCTAAGTTGTCTCTGATTGAAAGCAATTTTAAATTGGCTAAGCTTCCGCAGTATTTGGCCTAGATCTATTCAACCCCCCCCCTTCTAGATCTGGTTCGTCCCTTTTTCGATCCTACAATAAGGACTCCCCCTCAACAATTGCTTACAAGACTCTTGATACTTGGTGGAGACATATACTCATGCATAGTGAAGTGTCCAGACAAGTCTGACTTGTCTTTCTTCAAATCACCATTTGATATACCAAGAATGCCAATGCAATGTAAGAGTGAGGAATTCATTTGCAAGAACATTTGTCAACAAACTGAAGGGGGTGTTAATAAATCAGATATGAAAGAATATTCTCCAGCATTTCACTCAAAGATTCTTTTGACTCACTCCCCCATAAGATATGCATGATATGAAATGATCATTTAAGCAATTCAGATAAGTTCATCCAAAGAAGTTTGCATAGAAAGAATATGAACATGATCAAGCATGCATTAGCAGGCAATTTATTGAAGGAGAAAAGTTTTTGATATTTTCATTTTTCTGATGACTTTTATGCAGAAAAAGACTATTGATACTTGGCGGAGAATTTTTCTCACGCATGATTATAGTTTCCAGACAAGCCTAACTTGTCCTTTCACATTTCACCATTTGATATACCAATTGATCTTTGCATAAGAGTCCCCAATTGATTTCAGTTTTTATTTAGCAGGAATCTCTCAAAAGTATTTACTTGGTGAGATTTTCATTTTTCATTCATTCTCTTCACTTACTTTCCTTGTAGCCTTAGTCATGAAGCCTTCATCTTGAAATTGACTACAAGGATCCTGCATCCAGCATTCAAGCAGCACATTTTAGAACCCAAACTTGTTTGGGTCTAAGGATCTTCCATGAATCTGCAACAACGATTTTTGAATCCAAAAGGATTTGATATTGGGTGCATTTTTCTAGGGTTGCAAATGAACCAATACACTCGACAAGTAGTTCGAAACTCTCGGCTCGATAACAACTCGACTCGGCTCGTTTATTAGATAAACGAGCCGAGCTTGAACAAAAATATAAGCTCGATTCATAAACGAGTCGAGCTTGAACAGAGATATGCTCGACTCGAATATGTTCGTGAACAGCTCGTTAAGATACTCGATAATATGCTCATTAAAATACTCAATTAGTTACTAGTTAATATACTCAAATTATAATTCTTATTATAAATATGAAAATATTAATATTTGTGTTATTTTTAAAGAATTTTTGTTAAGTTACAAAATACTTATGAATACTAAAATGTAAAAAGATTAAATATGAGAGTGTAAATACACAAATTATAAAAGGAAGGGCTGTAAACGAACTAATACACTCGACAAGTAGCTCGAATTCGACTCGGATATTACTTGAATTCGGCTCATTTAATAAGGTAAATGAGTCAAGCTCAAACAAAAATTTAAGCTCGTTTCATAAACGAGCCGAGTATGAGCAAATGCTTACTCGACTCTTTTAAACTCGTAAACAAGTTCATTTAATTTTTTAATTATAAAAATTATAAATATAGTTGTTAAATATTTTAAACATTATACTAAAATAATTAAACAGTAACTTATGAAGGATCTTAGGGTATGACTTTGAAATAAGATAAATTTGGGTCTTATAACCATTAATTTTTTTTACATGTAATTGAATTGGGCTTATATATACATACATATAATATATATATAACTCGTAAATTCAATTGGGCTCGTTAAGATACTCGTTAAGGGCTCGAATTCAAGAATATTTAAATGAACCAAGCTTCAACAACCATTTTCAATACTCGAAAAAGCTCGAGCTCGACTCGAGGTCGATTAAAAATTAACGAACAGAGCTTGAGCAGCATAGTACTCGGCTCGACTCGACTCGTTTGCAGCCCTACATGATTTTTCTGAGATTAGAAACACTAGAATCTTGGTTTCTAATCTTAGAGTTATTGGTATAGAATGCACCACTAACAACTGAACATTTGTTTTTCTATTCTTAGATTTTTATCATTGAGATTTTGAACATGTAATTCAGAAGAGATCTTTTGTGCAATAGTTCCTTTTTCATGTACATAGAATTTCTGAGTGTTTTCAGCATGAACATGATCTTTATTCTTATGTACATTAACATGAAACATGGGAGCATGCACAAGATTATCAATTCTATGCCAACATTCCCTAGAAGTATGCCCAAATTTAGCACTGGACTGATTTGACATATTTATGGAAATGTTGATCTCTATTCCAGCAAAATTTTGCTAAATGACCAGGTTTATTACAATTAAAGCAAATGAGATCATTTCTTACCTGGTACTTACCTTGGCATGTATGCATTTGCTGGAATCTCCTTTTCATGTGAGGAGGCCTACCATGAGGAGAATGAGGTACCTTTTGATGGCTCTTGGCATGATGTGAATTTGGAACTTACCTTGGAGCTTTTTGGATTGATGGATAAAGTAGATGAATCTTCTTAACAGTAGCATTTTTCTTTTCTCTGTCTGTTTCTGAACAAGAACTTTCACATGTTTTTCATTAGAATTAGCAGAGTTCTTGTTTGCAGCAGCTTTAATAAATGTTAATTTTGTTTTATTTTCATTTTCTTATCTCTCACAGAAGCAAGACTTGTGTATTTAGTATTTTTCAATTCATGTTGAAGCTTCTGTTTTTCAGCTTTTAATGCAACAACTTCTTTTTTGAAATTTGAAACTTGTTTAGCATGACATCCAAACAATTTTTCATCTTGTTCTTTTCATTTTCAAATTAAGCAATTTGTTTTTCCATATCAGCAATTTTATTACTGAAATTGTTGCAATCATTATCTAATGGTTTGTCATGTAACAAGCATTCAATCTTTCTCTTTAAGTGACAATTTTCTTCAACAAGTTGTTTGCATCTTTCATTTATTTGATGATCATGAGTCATGTTAGAAATCTGTTTGTTTAATTGGTCATTATCAAATTTGATGTTTTCATTGAGATCAATCAATTTTTCATTTTCATATTTCAAATCAAGATTTTCATATTCCAATTGATCATGATTTTCTTACAACTTGGACAACTTGTTTTCACAAATTTTGATTTTATCTTTCAAACTTTCCTTTTCAGAATTCAATTTCTGAACTTCAATTTTCAAATTCTCATTTTCTTGTGAAGGATCTTTATCACTGATCTGGAGCAATGCAACTGTATTTTTCAAATTTTCACTCTCTTTGTGGCAATGTTTTAAAGTCTTTTTCAAGTCTTTATTTTTAGTGTTCAGCTTAGCATTAAGATTTTGCATCTTTTCACATAATTCATCAATTCAACATAAGACATGCCTTCATCTACATCAGGGTTAGAATTAGAATACATAAATGGATCTGGAATTGATTTACCTGGCCTTGTAGACCCATTTCAACTCTTGTGTTCTGAAGAGGATGAAGAATGCTCTGAACTCATGGAATGTGCTGTTAGAGCCAATGTCTTTTGAATTGTTGATTTTCTGGATTCATTGAAGCTCTTCTTTGCTATTAAGTACTTGTGGATTTCTTTTGCTCCTTTTCTTTGTGAATCCTTACCATCACTGCTGTTGGCCATAAAGCATAACTCCTCATTTGCTGAACTTGAAGAGTTCTCTTCTTCATCCTCACTTTGGTCTTCATCCGAACAAGTTGCTATCATGGCTTTTAGCTTCTTCAATTTGTTGTTCTTCTTGTATTTGTCCTTTTTCATCTCAGGACACACACCCTTCATGTGTCCTGCCTTGTTGCACCTATAGTAAACAATATCTTCATCAGTTTTTTTATTTCTTCTAGCATTAAAATTTGAAGAAGAAGCATTCCTTTTACTAGAAGAATATTTTTTCTTTCCATTGAATTTTCCTCTTTTTGATTTTAAAAAATTTCTTAATTGCCTAGTCATGAGGGCAAGTTCATCCTCATTAGACTCAGACTCTTCAAAACTTGACTTTTCTTGACTTTTCTCTTTGTTGCTTGATGAAGCTTTAAGTGCTACTAGTTTAGCTTTAAGCATATGTTCTTCACTTCTTTTCAGATTTATTTCATAAGTCATTAAAGATCCTATGAGTTCATCCAAAGAGATTTTGGATAAATCCTTAGAATCTTCAATCACTGTAGCCTTTGTGTGCCAAACAGATGATAGAGAGCGCAAGATTTTTCTTACCAGATCAGCATCAATGTATTCCTTACCTAATGCCTTCAGTCCATTGACAATTATCATAAACCTAGCAAACATTTTAGAAATTGATTCACCAGATTTCATCATAAACAATTCATATTCATAAAAAAGTATGTTTGCTTTGGTTTCCCTAACTTGAGATGTTCCTTCATACATTAATTCAAGTTTATCCCACATCTCTTTAGCAGATTTACACATGGATATTCTTGAATATTCTTTAGGGTGGACTGCACACTGAAGCATGTTCATGGCACTATAATTAAGAGTAGCTTTCCTAATCTGCTCTCTAGTCTAATTCTCTTCATCTCCCTGATTTTCATAAGGACCCACTTCAACTATCCTCTAGATTTCATAGTTTTGAGCCCTAAGAAAAACTTGCATGCGATTTTTCCAGTATGAATAATCAGACCCATCAAAATATGGTGGTCTGTTAATGGAATGACCCTCAGCTACAAATCCTTGAGAATCCATCAATTAAAATGAGATAGTTAAGAGCAAGCAAACAATTCAAGCAATTAACACAGAGATCAAACAGAAGTAATCAAATCAGATCAGAAATAGATATTAACTCGCTCTGATACCATTGTAGGATCGAATAGGTGGATGGATCATATCTAGAAGGGGGGGTTGAATAGATCTAACACCAATTAACGCGGAAGCTTAAGCAATTCAAAATTACTTCGAATCAGAGATCAATTCACACAAATAATTTACTAATTTAGAGTGTGGGTGTGTGTAGATGATGTGTGAAGTAATCAAACACATAGTGTGAAAATGAAATCCTATGCAAGCATCTAGCGCAGACAAGCAGATCAAACCATTGCACAAAGGATTTTTAAGTGGTTCGGAAATCACAGCAGTGATTCCTACATCCACCCCTCACACAGTGAGGCTCCACTACTCAAAAGACTACAACTCACACCGGAGCACGACGACTCCAAACACCCTTGAGCATGATGGCTCAACACACAACCTGGAGCAAACAACAACCGGAGCACGATGACTCCAAATTGAGCACGACGGCTCAAACCACACAGTGAGTGCGATGACTCACAAACCAGAGCTCGACAGGTCACAGTACAAAAGCTAGATCAACACAAAAGAGATCAGATCCTCTAGCAATGATCTGATTCAAGACAGATTCGTACCAGAAATTTGTGCAAACCTTCATGCACAAATCTTATAGACGAAATAAGAAGAACAAACTCTAAAGTGAGAGAAATGGATGTAGAATGAGTGTTCTTCGATGAAGAGGCCTTGCAGACACTTGAATTGAGGAGCCTTGATGGAAATCGATGGAGATTCTCCTCAATTGGCGATGCTCTGCTTTGACGGCATCTGAAATGCAAGAAATCCTTCTTCTACTGCTCCTCTTCAGTTGGATCTGCTCCCTTTCCTAGCACAGCAAGCTTCTCTCAAGAGATTCCCCTTGATTCCCATGTCCTTCCTCTTAAAAGGATGGCCTGCAACTTCTGGAGATGGAGCAAGATCTGGAAAGCCCCTTTTTGCCGCCAAAAAGCTTCTTCTGGAAGTGTATGGGCTCTCTTGCCTTTGGGGTACAAGGAGCATGGGTATTTATAGCCCCATATGTCCATAAAGTGCCTTGGGATGCATGGGCACAGAAACCTAGGCAAATTCCCTTGATCCCTAAGCAGCCACGTGTCCAGATGAATCATAAGTTGAAATTTCAGCCCGAGTGTGTCGACACACTGTCCCATTTGCACAAAAAGGGTTTTCTGGATGCTGGGTCTAGTGTCGACAGGACCACTGAGTGTGTCGGCACACTGTCCCAGTCAGACAAATGGATCTCCTGGAAACTGGGTCTAGTGTCGACAGACCATGGACTGTGTCGACACACTTGACCCTGTCTTCATGAAAAAGCTTCACGGACTATGACTCAGTGTCGACACCATCAATGGGTGTGTCGACACTACCATGATAAAAACCTGTATATCCCTGAGAATTTAACACATAAGACATTAGTACAAGGTATTATCATCAAATTATGAGGTGTAAAGTATTTGAAACATGCTTTTTGAGTAT
This sequence comes from Colocasia esculenta, assembly GCA_014218235.1. NCBI lineage: Eukaryota > Viridiplantae > Streptophyta > Magnoliopsida > Alismatales > Araceae > Colocasia > Colocasia esculenta. Next base: position 135,281,388 of record CM024754.1, read on the forward strand.
TGTTATTACATAAATGATGTATTTAATATGTTCCACCCATTAAGTATTAAAAACACAACATGTCATCATCAAAAACACAATATGTCATCATCAAAATCACAATATGTCATCATCAAAATCAAAGTATGAGTGATGTTCATTGGTCATCATTAAAATACAACTTTAGGAAATTCCAAAACACACTCAACCCAACACCAAATGCCATGTGAAAGCACCACCTTGACCAAAAGCGGACGAGCGGACTGCACGCAACAGTCCAACCCAAGGGAAGATGACTCCACCAGAAGGTCGCAACAATGCACACTCTGGCATAACAACACCACAGTGGAGCATCATCTCCCCGAGCAACCAACGGAAAGTAGGGGAAGGAGACCCTCACAATGAGTCTCTTCCACATGCAAGGGGAAACCACTACACGAGATTGGCACTTCCATAGAAGCACAACCAGCCAGACACCCATGGCACTCACCAGACTACCATCTGGCAGAGCCCACAGGGCGCGAGAAACGAAGCCGACCTCCGATCCTGGGGACACACGAACTCCCACCAGCACGGTCGAGAATGCGCAAACAAATAGAAAGACAACCTGGCCAACACCATGGCCAGACACACGGTCAAAGGCACCACACCTTGACCACAACACCTAGGCAGACTGTAACACGGATAGTCCCACTGGCAACGGTGACACCTCATCTCTTCAGAGAGAGAGCAACAACAACCAAAACAAACACAAGGCAGCTTGGGGAGGACTCCTACCCAAAGCGCCAAGAGCCGTTCTGGGAACCATCACCAGAATGTAGCTCAAATAACGACCAACAAAGAGAACACAGGAGACAGCGGAAGCAACACAAACTGGTTCTGGGAGAACCTCCACCAGAACCACCAAGGCGCTGTTCTGAGAAAACCCACCAGAATGCAACGGCCAACCAGCCAGACAACAGAGACCTCAAACAAAAGAGGTAACATAGTGGAAGACTTTAACGAGCATAGAAGCAGTCCCAGAGGGAGGGGAACCCTTAGTAGGGCAACAACAAATAGTTCTGGTAAAACACCACCAGAACACAGCAGCTAAGCGATGCACCTCAACCCAGAGGGCAACGCCGCAACAACCAGAAACGAGCACAACACAGTTCTGGGGAAAAACTAACCTCCACCAGAACCAACAGAGAAGAACTCTGGGAGCACCTCACCAGAGTTCACAACTAGCCAGCACAAGGCCGAAACAACCACAGATAGGGGTCGCAGTGCTCAACTAGTGGTGCAACACGGCACATAAAGCATCTGCTTAGCTCGAGCAAAGACGCCGACTGAGCAGAGCACAGTGCCCAATGGCGCACAGGCACACATGGCCAAACACAACACACACCCCAACAACAAGGGGACATCCAACAAGGACACACACCAATAACAAGGGGACATCCAACAAGGACACACCCTAACAACAAGGGGACATCCAACAGAGACACACCCCAACAACAAGGGGACATCCAACAAGGACATACCCCAACAACAAGGGGACATCCAACAAGGCAACTACCTTCTATCGGATCCACAGGCAATAGCCCTGCATCGGTGAAGCCACACCACACGCAGGCTCTCTTAGCCTTCCGACACACCCACATGGACGTGCAGGCCGCCGACGAACCCCAACCGCAGCACGAGCGAAAACAGCAACCACGCTCGAAGCATGTGTATCAGCAACACTAGCAACACTCTCCTACAGCTCACACTCAGACCCTGCTGGAAAGCTAGCCACCTGCAACAAAGAGCCAAATGCTCACCTAATAGCAACTATACACAGACAGGCCAACAGCGTACTAGTACCTTTCTTTGGGACAGCCATAGTTATTAACTCATTACAAGTCTCATTGGACCTCTGAGCTCTGATACCACTGTAACGAACCGACCTCCCGGACCCCCGCCAGGGACCCCCGAAGGTCGTGCCACCACCCACAGATCCGAAGACTCGAAGGGTTAGAATTTAGTCCAGTGAGATAAGCAATGAATTCAAATAACTATAACAAGAAAGTTCGTACATTAATAAGGAAATTATGTACAACATGTCCCAAATAAAAGTACATGTACAGAAAGAAAGGTACAGTCCCTAAGGGGCATACCCCGAGGACATGCAAAAAGGACACTCTCAACTCACGATACAAGAGCTCTCACGCTCACAACTCACACTACTGGCAATGCACGGCGAACAAGCTGCCACCACGACCGTCCGGCAACGAACTCCTACGATAGCAAGTCCCTACCTGAAGAGAGTAGGGGGGTGAGCCTTGCGAACAAGGCTCAATAGGGATTACCAGTCCCTTACCAGCCAGAGCAGCAGAAACTCCAACAAAAGCGAAAACAAACTACTCTACAAAGCAGTAATGCGGGCAACACCTACTACAGAGTACTACAAAGCAGCGAAAATAGAGAAACGCCTCGACCACAACCCGGGTCAGGCCAAACACGACTCCTGCAGAACCAGCGGAGTCAAACACATTGCAAAAGCAACACCTCGGCACACACCTGCCGAGAGAAAGAAGCTCACAGAACACCTACATCCCTGACCTCCACGAGGTTCAGAAGGAACAAACAGGTGTCACCACGAGAGACACCAAGCAACCAAGTGAGAAACAACGTCTCACCACAGGCACGGCCACCTCATACCTCCACAAGCAGAACCACCCTGCACCTCAGACACGACACAAGGTCAGGAAACTACACCCTACAGTGCCACCACAGACGGCACCAGGCAACGGGTTACCGAAACAGCAGTCGGGTGTCTGCACCAGGCACCCCTAGAGAAACTGCAAAGTGGAAACCACTGAGCACGACCCACGAGGCCAAACCAACTAAGCCCAAGAAAGCGAGACACGGCTAGGCTACAACCACCGTGTAAACAAGGGCAACGAGAACACAAGCTCGGAAACAGCATGTGAAGCAACGTCACATCAAGAACAACCAATCCACCGCCATAGGCGTCTAAGAGGAGGACACACCGTCCACACCTCTAGCACGCCGGCCGCCGAATCCCACCTACAACCTTTCTGGTAGAGTGAGGCTAGCGAGTCACAGTAAAGAACAACACAACCACCGCAGCCTTGCCATGTTGCGGCCCCACGCCTGACCTCCCTACACGTCTCTGGAACCGATGAAGAGTGAGGCAGTGAGAAATACTAGCTGGTCCGCACTGAAAGAGCTCCACAACTACCTCGGAGACCCAGACCCATCTAAGAGAGCTCTACAAATGACTCTACGCCGCTGTCCCCACCGTTTTCCCCTTCTGCTCCAAGTCTGAGACTTGAGCATGCACACTTCCCGGAGAACTCCCTCTAATAGACGCGCGGGGCTGGGGGTCCCAGGTAACAGTAACAACCTGTCTCACGGACAAGCCCTCAAGTGCTGAGCACCCAGCGAAAGAGAACTGGTGGGGCAACCACCACGAAAAACGACACCGCTGGTTGTAACCAAAACAAGCCAACAGGCACAGGCACACACGCACGGCACCCCTTCCGAAAAACCCCAGAAGGGTCGTCGGCCAATGCCGGCACACACGGCATGGCCTGAGAAACCGGAACACCACCAGACAGAATAGAAACCACCGCTCTTCTAATAATTGATTGAGAGTCAGACAATCGATTATTAGACAAACGTGAGCCACCTTGCACCACTTCTAGGACACAGCCACTAAGGTGTCACCTCCGGTCACTGAACACACGGAGGCAACCTGCCGCATTCCCTACCAGAAGGTCCTAACGGCAACCCTACCCTGGGGCACACGTCGACATGCCAACCGAGGCCGCGGAAACACCCGAGGTGTGCCAGGTCATGTCGCACCCTCCTCACCCGTCGTGATACCATCGTGGAAGGAAGGGCAACTGTAACAAGCAGGTCGCGCTGGGGAAACGCGTCGCGACAACCAAGTTGTCGCACCAAGGCAATGCCCCTCGACAAGCTTGTCGTGACAGGGCTACGCATCGCGACAACAGCTTGTCGCAATGGGCAACCGGTCACGACACGACCTTATCACGACGGCCACCCGTGCCGCGATATGGTCGCGTCCGGCCGGGGTGATACCTCCTCTGATGTCGCGACCCGCTCGGCGGTCGCGACATCAGCTGGAAGGCAGACCACGGGATGCTACATCCCGTAGTCGCTCACACATTACAAAACATGCAACCATGGGGAAGGGAGCATCGAGAAAGCTATTAAAGCATGGATTCACCCTAAAGTACTCCCAATCCACCCCAACAAGAAAGGGCACAAGAAATCCCTACCAATTAGACAAAACCGAACCCCCAAGGGCCCTTCACGACGAGCTCGCCACCTCCTCCTCACTCCCACGGTGCCGCTCCCGCTCCGCACGAGCTGCCGACCGCTCCACCAAGCACGAACCTCCAGAGTGGGGAAAGCTTTTCCCCTCGAAGAGGAGGAGGGAAAAGAGGAAAGGATTCAAAGGGAGAAAGGGGGAAAACAGCCAAGGCTTTTAGCCTCCGGCCCCCAGAACGTGACGGGGCAGGGCATTGCGTTACAAACCTTAATGGGACGGCCGCACCCACTGCGACTAGAACGCGCCCAACCGGGATGCCGCGACAACCCGACAGCTGCTCTGACCTGCCTGCCACTCTGACAGGCGCCAGGTGACCGAAAAGTAGAACCATGTCGCGGCCCGTTGACTGGGCGTGATAGGAACGCGACGCACCTAGTGGTCATGACTTGGATGACTGTTGCGACGAGCAGCTCCGTCGCTACACTAACACGTCGGCCAGTCAAGATGCGTTAGCGGCCAGTCATCCAAAACACACAACAGGGGAAAACTGGAAGCCCGAGATGTTACATAAAGTGTGGTTGTTTAAAGATTTTCAGTTATAGAAATTGAAAAGAGATTAGTGAATTTGGCTATGATAATCAGGAAAGGTAGAGTAGTGTTATGAGAAAGATATGTCTGATATGTGTTAGCAAAGTATAGAGTTGACAAGGTACAGTGTTGACGGAGATAGGTATAAGGTGTTAGTGTGATGGGACAGCAATCGAAGCAGTATTATTAATGAGGAATGGTATGTGTTAAGAATTGTGGTTGAGGACCTTGGCAGAGGTATTGTAGTGTCAAGATTTGTGTTAGTAAGTATTAACGAAACAGCCTGGGTGATAATGTTATTAGTGTTATAGGAAGTTTGGAATAATTGAGAGAGGCAGATTAGTTTCAGATGAGGTACTGGTAAATAGAGAAGCAAGGATTGTGGCAATCATACAAGGATAAGTGTATTTGGTGATTAGAGATGAGTACAGTAAAGAGCTTGGAAATAGTGCTGTTGTGATTCTTGTAAATAATGATGAAATGGGAATTTGATATAGAGATCTATGTAAGTATGTACAAAGGTGGTCAGTTAAGTAGAGAGTAAAGGAAGATTAGTGCACAGTTAGATTTTTCTGAGAATTTCATAAGAAAGATATTTATTTGGTAAGTGGCAGTTTCTAGGATTGTACAGAATGGTATATTAAAGAATATAGTGTTAAAGATTGAGGTTAAGATTAAGAATGTTTGAAATAAGTTAGAGTTACGTGGGACAGAATAGAAAGGAATGGATTAATTAAGAAGCAGTTGAGAAGTATCAGGTTAAGTGGAATAGCAAGGTAATGATGAGAGGAATTAAAGTGAAGGTTTGAATCGAAAGGATCACGGTAAGTATGATGTAGTAGCAATGGTTTCAGCATTTGAGAATAGAGCAGCAAAATAGAATAAAGAAATCAGGCAAAGCAAGCTATAGTATTTAAAAATTAGTTTCAGATTTTAGCTTTGGGAGTATTTCAATAAAGGATGATTGTGTATTAGCAGGAATTGCAGTATAAATGGTACAGTGAAGATAACCAAATAGTGGAATAGATAAGAGAAATGTTTTGTAGAAATTATATCGTGAATAGTGTAAGCGGCAATACAGATCAGATTAAGAGTTATTGATTAAAGAAAGAAAGGGTATAGTAGATTATGAAACAGATATAATTAGAGGGTTCAGAAAATGCTCAGTAAGAGTTGGCCTATTAGTGTGCAAAAAGTCATTTAGTTGGGTAAAGGTATCCTTCTATAAGGGTATTTCAGAATAATTAAAGAATAATAAGTAGATTAGAGTATGGCAGAATAGAATAGAGAGAGCAAGAAATGTATGGAAATTGGAATTGATAAGTACATAAAGGAAAAGCAAGATCAGATAAACAATGAACAGTTTAGAGACTGGTGGTACCTGATTAAGAAAGAGTTTGGTAAAGTTGAAGGTAGAAGATGAACAGAGTTAGTTGAGTAGTGTTATCATGTGATAAGAGAATGTAATCACAGTAATGAGAGCAAATATTTTGAGGATTATGTAATAGATTGATTAGATCAGACATAGTGTATTATTCAAGCAAGAAAGGAATGAAATAAGCTGGATAAGTTAGCAGCGATATGGCAAGATTCAAAATTTAAGCATGTGGCACAACCAGAATTGAAACATTAAAGAAAGCAGTTTAGAGATTTTGGTATTTTCTTCCAGTGTTAATTGATTAACTAAAGTGATTTGAGAAGCCAATAAAGTTAGAATTGAATACAGTTGGAGTCAGAATAATAGTGCGAATGGAAAATAATTGGAAGCAATAAAAAGAGCAGAGTTTATGGATTATTTTGCCAAATATCCAGTGTAATCAGAGTGGCGTAGCGGAAGCATGGAAAGCAATGTTCGTAAGTTATCGAAAATTTAAAAGAAAGCTTAAAGGTTTGTGCACAGTTGAGCAGAGAGGCAAAGGTTCTTAGTCAGATATGAGTTAAGGCAGCTTCTGCAGAAGCGCAAAAAGAGGCAAGAAATTTAACGATAGGAATATGAATTGTTCAGGAAGTAAACAGTTGAGAAGATGAATACAAATAAAGCAGAGTAGTGGGTGGCAGTAACAGGTAAATAATGGAACAGCACTGAGGAGTTGAGAATTCAAGCAGAGTTTAGCATGGCAGAGTACCCAAAAGTATCAGAGTAAAATGAAAAGTTTTGAGCAAGTGATGCGGCCGAGAAAAAAATATTGCAAACACAGCCAGGAAAAATGTGGAAGTAGGTTGAGTTTAAGGAGATAAAGCGCCAACAGCAAGATAGATTCGCTTACGATTGAAAGGTAAAGTGGGTCAGATTGGTAACTGAATGAAACAGTCACGGAAATGAGAAAATTTAGTTAGTATAGATGATTTGAAAGGTAGATACAGAGAAAGTGTATCCTACTTGTTCTGGATATGGTTTTATTTCTTTTTAGCTGATAGTCCAGTTTACTATGGTTCGTTTTGAATGTCGGGGACGACATTCCTTTTTAGGTGATAGTAATGTAACGTAGCGCATTTTTCAGGACTTCGCGGATCCTTGCTTAGCGGGTTTGGTGGCCAGTGTGTGGCCCATTAGTCTGTGTTTCAGGTGTTTCCGCAAGTTGTGAGGCTTTGTGGCCAGCAGGTTGGGCCTAAAGAGCTCACAGGTTCTCTGTATGTGAACGCGATAGAGACTGGCATTGCATTCTAAACGCGACGGCCCTGGTGTCACATTCTGGATGCCGCCGTGGAGCGGTCTTTGTCTTCATGTCTGCCATGTGTCGCGCGTTGGCGGCCTGCTGACGTTAACCATGGGAAGGCGATAGCCTTCTACATCGCGTTCAGGTCGCGACGGTAGGGTACGTCGCATTCCCAACTGTGATGTGTTTTTATGAAAGGCCGGCCGAGCAGAACTCAGGAAGCTCTGCTCGGCCATGGAGGAGTTTTTGTGTATGTTTTCTGGCGATTCGGGGTTCTAGAGGAGTTTTTGGCGTGCTCTCGCCATGAGGACATCGCACGGAGCAGGGGAAACGCTGGGTTGTGATCGGTCTTCGTGTTCTTCATGAAGGTAGGGTGATTCTGCCCATTTTCATGTTGTGAATCGCATGTGACACATGTTTGGTTTGTTAATCGCTTAAAGAACAATAGATATCATGCTAGGGCATTGAGTAAAGCATGAAAAATGGGAATTAATTGTGGTTTGTATGGTTTGTGGAGGTGATCTGGAGATGGGAACCCGGATTAGGGTTCCAGTCTATGAAGGCGATGAGGCCTCTGTCGCGTTCTAAATGCGACAGGCTGACCCGTCGCGTTAGGCTTTTGGATTGCGACATGTCGGGGTGTCGCAATCAGAAGGCGACAGTTGCCTATGTCGCGATCACAGCCGAGAGAATTGGTTGTGTCTGTTTTACTGGTACGATTATCTGATTATCGTTAAAATGTTGTGCATGGCATGGATATGTGGTGCCAATGCACTTGTAGCGCTCATGGAGCATGTCATTTTCATGTTGTTTACGTGGTAAGTGTGTTTCTCACGAAGTGAGCGTGTGTTTACGTGGTTGGCATGTTGTGCACACAGTTAGTGTATTGTACACATGGTGTTTACGTGGTTTGAGTTCCGTGCATGTGGTTTGTGTGTGCATGGCAAGTGTTTCGACGTTGTGTTTATTATAATATAACTGTTGTGGTTAGTTTGTGGTGGTTGAGCAGTGAGGTTCCCGTGTGAACCTAGCTTCGGTCGTTTAATGCCTTTTGTATATTATTAAGATGGTTTAATTAGTAAAGTATAGGTATGGTTATTAAGTGATTATATATTGTATTGATAAGGCAATAGAGGTCATGTGATGACCAATGACAGGTAAGATTGTTGTATGTCATTGTGATTCAAGTATACGTTAGTGTCGGTTAGCTTCGAGGTCACATGGTGACCGGTGACGAGCCAATTATATTTAATGTATCGTGATATAAGTTTCACCATGTATTAAGTGATTGACGTGGTTTGTGTGCTAGTTGAGTGTGGTGGTCCGGCGCCTATTCCGGAATACCTCTCTAGTCGGGTACCACAGGTTTTGTGTGAGCCAGGCACGTTAGTGCTCGGGCTTTGTCCTAGTACTGTGTGTACCATCGAGGTCTGTGTCGTCTATCCTGGACACCCTCACTCCTGTGTTTGAGTTGTACATCCGGCTAAGGGAAAGATGACAGAGGGCAGCGACTTGTGTTTGTGGGTGTGCAGTCGCTTGTAGCGCGCTCGTGGTCGGGGTTACAGACACCAGTAGACGTACTGGGCCCCAGCTAGTCCTGTGTTTCCAGTGTCTCACTTTAGGAAGCTCGGGCTAGAGTCCCTAAAGGTGCCAGGCATGGGCCTACAGCTGTGTGGTCTGCAGGTGTGGTATTGGTTGGTCTCCACTATTCTTTGGCTTGTGCTTGTGGAGTAGTAGTTGGACCTTTCATCTGTGACTGCGAGACTGAGAGGTAGTTCTTGTGTTGTGTTGTCCGGGTTGGATACTGGCGTCATGAACCAGTAGTCCATTCCCGTGTGGTGGCGTCATTCTTTCCGACTCGTGCTTTGCCACAGGTGGTGGCTTGTGTGTGTGACAGGTTGGTTAAGGTTTTACCTGTTGTGGTGTGCCCTGGTAGTGGCACGATTCTGGTTGTGGTTCCATTGTGGTACCTTGTGGTAGTAGGTACCAGTGCCTTTTGTGGGTAGTTTTGTGTTGTGGTACTTCGTGTACCAGTCCCTTCAGGTGTTGAGGTTGACTTGTGTTCTGTGGGGGTCTGTGGAATGACCTTCCACGTGTTGTGTTTCTACTCGTCTTTGAGTAAGCTTCCGATTATGTTTTGATGTGAGGCGTTGGTGTGAGGTGGATTGGCTAGCTGAAGCCAGTCCTGTTACCCTTCGTGGGTAGGTTGCCTGTGAAGCTTGTAGCTTCGGCGACCAGTTGTTGTAATGATTTTCCTGTGAGGCTTGTGGCTTAGGCATTGCAGTTGTTGGGCAGACAATTGGTACTGTGCTAGTCCTATTGTCCCTCTTCCTTTTAGGAATTTGTAATAGCTGATGTAATTATGTTTAGTTGTTGTTAATTATGCTTTGTTGTGAGCATGATATGGTTTGGCTATTAGTGTTGCCAGTGAGACCCTCTGGGGTTGAGGTCTCTTCAGTGTTGTGTGTTGTTTTGGGTGGTCCCTACTGAGCCTCTGACTTGTTGAGGCTCACTCCCCTACAGTTCTTTTCAAGGCTTACCATTTATATGGCTTGCAAAGGTGTTGTGGCAGACTTGTACAACCAGCAGTAGCGTTAGTTGTGTTATGTGAGCTTGCGCTCCCTCGGGGTATGCCCCAGGTAGTTGTACTCTTTTTATTGGACATGTAATAATGTATTGGGACAGTTGTAAATTGTTATATACAGATATGAGCACATGTACTTTCTTGTGTCTTATACTATTGTGGTTGTCTTTTATATTCTTACTAGACACGTGTACGAACTATCCCTTGCGAGACTTCGGTCCGTTCGTGGGAGGCGGATCTGGATATGGAGCCTTCTTAGGCATAAATATCCAGGGCTGCTACAATAATTCTCTTATTACTAGTAGCACTACATGGTTACTGGGCATTGGTCAGACATGCGATTTCTTCTATGATTCTTGGGCTGGGAAAGTTCTGCTACGTTTCTCCTTAGATGATCCAGATTCCACCCCTTATGTTTTGGTGTGTGATGCTATACATGATACTAATCATAGTCATTGGCAGACATTTCCTGGTATTCAAGATTTAAAGCAAGTCCGGCTTCATGATGAAGAAGACAAGTGCATCTGGACTCCCACTTCTGATGGCACTTTCACCTCCAAATCTGCATATAATCTATTGAGGCCCAGTAGTATTCAAAGACCATCCTTAGGGAAATTTGGCACCGCAGCTTTCTTAGGAAATCATCTCTTTTTTGCTGGAAGACTATTCAAAGAGCTATCCCGATGGATTCCAAAATTTCACAACAAGGTATTGACATTGTCTCCAAATGCTCATGTTGCTATAATTCCCAGCCTGAAGATATTGACCATCTTTTTACAAGAAGTGATATTGCTTCTCCTCTTTGGAACTGGTTGTCACCTTTTATACCCCATCCTATATTGCCAAATGATCACTTTACTTCCTGGTGTTGGAAGAGCATTAAGCAGTACAAATTGTCAACGCCTTTTGGCTTCATTGCTATCTACGGGATCATATTAATCATTTGGGAAATCTAGAAAGAAAGATGCAGAAGATGATTTGATAATGCTTATCGATCCAGTAGCAGAATTATTGATAATATAAAGCTTTTGATATCCTATGCGTTACGCCAGGAATCTTTCAAGGTGACACCTTCTTCCATTCAGATGACTACTGTAACGACCCTCCTTATACCGGTACGATATACCAATCCACATCGGTATAATGAATGCCGTCACAGTGGGACATTGACCCAACAATTACAATAAGCTGAGATGTAAATATTGACATGGACAGTGGAAATAAAAAGAACTAAATATCATTCTTTTCCATCATCATCATTAAATATCCACAGTCTATATAGCATTTAAAGAAAAGCTAAAGTCCACATAATTACAATTCTAAATCAAATTACATTGTTCAGATGAGATACATCACTTATTCATTACATACTTATGAAAAGAAAAATACAATGAAGAGATCTCCACAACTAGCTACTCCTCTCGCTCGGAGTCACTCCTAACAATCTCCTCCAAGGAAGTGGAGTCACCTGCTACACCTGTACGCCGAAGCAAGAATGAGTCTAAATAGACCCAGCAAGCAATCTATGCACCGCATCCTTACACATATCATATGCACATGCTAACTTTTCAAAATAAGAATTAATACATGTTGCAGGCTTCATTCAATCCAAACTACTACACATGGAAAACTTATAGCAATAGAATGCATGATACATACTTAAAACATTAACCAATTTAATATAATAATCCTACACATGCTTTCTACACATACATGTAACATGATTTGACAATTCAAACATTATCCACATTATGGTACAATTTCACCAATCTAGAACATCGAACTAAGCATAAAGTAAATAGCAACCTAGCATGATCTATTCATATTTCACATGCACTTTTCACATTTAATTACACAATTCACTTGCTTTTAATATAATAAATCACAAATTCACATGGTGTCACATTTTCTCATATTACCAATCACATTTTTCACTATCACATGGTCACTTTCACATTTACACAATTCACATGATATCATATGCACATTATTCACATTTTCACTTGATTGTCGTGACACATAGTCCAAACCACCACTAGAAGGACACACATATACACATTCACATATCCATCACCTAGGCAACATAATGATAGACCTTGGTTAACTGCGCAGAACCGGGAGAAGCACTCTCCACCCTAACAAGTGGTACTTGTCCACCTCTAGGATTTCATCCTAATTCCCCATAGGATTTCACACATATTGAACCTTCTCATAGGGACTTTACTACGGTACAGTTCCACAGCTCTCTATGGTAGCAGTTTTTCTAACGGCACAATTACACATTAACACTTCATTATACTTATTTACTTTACTCACATGTACTACTCATTTCATTCTCATGCATTTTAATATACACATAGGTTCTCATTTACTGATTTCAACCTTACTGTTCTAATTGACAAATGATCCTAGCAAGAGTCTAATCATGCTGCAATTTATTGAATTATAAATAATCACATCAAACACACTCAACATGGTCATTTTTCTATATTAAATCAGAAATAGCACCTACTGACATCCAACCAGTACGAAATTTTTATAATAAGTTCCAAACAGTAGATACAGCACATGCTAAATTTTGCATATTTTCCAGATCTGTACACTAATTATAATAATTGAAGCAGGTTTTTAGCATATTTATCGTCAAATTCACTTAAACATGTTTCATACTATTACAGCTACACCCAATAGTACTAACACATGGATACAGTCACCATATAATCGCAGTAAAATTTTGAAACCCTAATTCAACGTGCATTTAATTAAACAGGAATTAACAAGGCCAAATCATGCCCAATATCTCATTTCAGAAATTCTAATAAACAGTACAAGGTACGAAAATTTGACCTAATTACATGACATGTTCCACTGGATGCAAATGACCATACAAAATTTTCACAGTATATACTCATGTCCAGAAATCTGGAATTTAGATCATAAGAATCAAAACATGTATTCTGTCCAACCTGGTGAACTTGGCAGCACAGATGCTGCCGCCATCATGGTTAATGACACAATCTACTGTCGTTGACTCTAGATCTTAACGGCACAAGATGTGGCCGTAAAGTTCTTGTCTGTAAAAGTGCAGACTGAACACACAAAACATGGTGAATGGGGGTTCCAGGACATGAGGAAAAATCCGTAAAATACCTGGGATTTTTCAGGGTAGCGAAATCAACTTTGAAAGAACAGTTAACCGGACTTTCAACTTTAAGCAAAGCAACGGCTCCCTGGAATTGACCCAACTAAACATCAGGAAAATTGCAGAGATAACGATAGTCATTGAAGAGCTGGAAGTACCGGATGAGTTTTACTTCCTTTTGAATGAAGGGCGCCCAGGTAGACTTGTGATGAATGACAAACCACTCAATGAGAGTGAGTGGGTGATCCTGGGGTGGAAACCGATCGAACTTTGCAGGTAGAAACTTTCTGTAGAGAGCCTTGTGCCCCTTGGCCCACTGATCTTCAGATTTGCATTCAGCCATTTGGAAGATTTTAGATTGATCAGATTTGGAGATGTGGAATAGGGAAGAACAACATTGAGATGATCAGTTAGATTAAGATAAGGAACACCAAAAATGGTGGCAAGGATACATTTTTGGAGATATTCACAATAGATGGGTTTTCTTCGATTCTCAACAGTAAGGGAGAACCAAAGAGGATGAATTTAGGTTCGGTGGGAAGAGCAAGAGTGTTGGAGAGTTTCCTCTTTTTAGAAATAGGACTAGGAGAGCCAGTTCTGTGGACATAAGAACCAACATCCAGAACTGAGCAGATTGTGGTAATTTCCAACTCATCCTCAAATTTTTTGAGAAAGGAACCTTCAAGTTGTGCACCTTCAGGTATAAAGGTAACAAAGGAGGGAGGCGTAGGAGGATGAAGAAATGACTGATGGGTAGGAGGAGGTATGATGGATGGTCCAGCTGAAGAAGGACCAGAAGAGGATGAGGCTCCAGCTGAGGAAGAGGCTGGAGGGTTTTCAATGATAGGAGAAGGTGGAGGAATGGATGTGGAAGTGGCAGGAGATGAGGAGGATTCAGAAGGAAATGGTGTTGGAGATAAGATGGTGCGAGGCATGGGTTGTTTGAAGGTGATAGGTGCTGGAGGAGCTGTGGATGAACATGGTGGTGAAGGAGGGGCTGGAGTTTGAAGAGGAGAAGGAACAGGGGCTTCTGGAGCTACAGTCAGTGCTTCTACTCTTGAAGTTTCAGCCTCAGAAACCACTGGCCTGGTGGGCCCCGAAATATCCTCTGCAGGCCTTGGTGGCCCAGTCTTCACAGCTTCAACATTATCTTACACTAGAGCTGCTATCTCTTCAACAACTATTGGCCCAGATGGCCCTGCTGGTTCTTCAGAAATTTGCCCTGATGGCCGATCTTCTGCCATAACTGATGGCCTTGACGGCCCAACATTCTCTTGCCTTGGACCAGATGGCCCTGAGCTACTAACAGGTGCTGCAGGAGGAGGAGCAGAAGGGGCATTTTTGGACTGTGCCCTCACCAAATCTGCAAGTGCATCTATAGACTCCTTAATGCTAATGAGCTCACTTCGCACCCATCTGACTGCATTTTGGACCATTTCCATCTCCTTAGCTGTCGTACTCTGGCTTATGAAGATAGATGCAATATCTGATTGCACAGAGCAGAGAATCTTCCTTTGTTCATCCAATCTTTCAACAATAGGCTTCATGTTGATCTTCAGTTTGCTCTTCTTCAACCTCTTATGTGGCTTCCTGGTGAGTAAAGGGATCTCAGGAGCCACTCTTTTTCCTTTGTCACTTGCCCTAGCAACGGGCTCCATAGAATTAACATTTGCCTCTTCATCTAAGGTGCTTTCCACAACTCCTTCTTGAAACTTATTATTAATAGGGGCACTAGCAGTGTACTCCCCTTGAGGTGCAGCTTCCTTTGCAATTGACTGCTCCCCCTCAATAGGAGCATCCTCCATAAAAACATCTTGAATGTGGTCTGGTGCCACAACTTTAGCTTCTTGATCACACCTGATAATTGGCTCCCCCTGAGTGCAGGTTATAAAGTCCAGTACATCCTGAAGTATTGATGCTACCACGGAGGAGGGAGAGACAACCTCTGAAATTTGCCCAACGGCTCAATGTGCTATGGAGGAATGTCCTCAATTCTACTACTGCTGACCACTGAGTCTTCAACTCTGATCTCTGCTGCATTCCTTAGACCTCTGATGCTGCTGCTGCTATTGGTTCCTCCTAAATCACTGGAATATCTTCCCTCACCATTTCTTGATGCTCTTGAATTGATGACACTTCCGCCTTAGCATCTTCTTGCACAAATTGAGCTTCTGGTGCTGCTGCTGCTGCCTCTTCTGGGACTTTTTGGGCTTTGCCAACAATGGCCTCACCCTCAGCCACTAAGGTCTTTGTCCAAACTCCAACAACCAATGAGAATCCACTTTTCTTCAAATTTCGGCACTTAATTGCATGCCCCATTTTCTCAGACATCTCACCACTTAGATTGATGTCGTGGTACTGGAAAATCTTCATCAAAGATGAGCATAGGGAAGAGAGACATTGAACTTGTTTTTCTTATCCTAGATTTGAGCAGTTGCATACTTTATCCTCTGAAAGAAATCTTCTGCCATATTTACACTTTGGTTCTGGATGGCCCAGAACATTATATCAGAATCTGCCTTGGTGCAAGAAGAAAAAGTTTTGCTTCTAGGGACCAAGATCTGGCAAATTACAAAGTGAAGGATCCTATTGAAGCTATACAACTGATTTAAATCAATTTTACCATCTTTCAATTTGTATTCAGTGCCGATGATACCTAAACCCTTAACATTAATATCAACAGTGTTTACCCTGCTGTGACCGGTGGTAGACACACCAAACAAGGATTCCAACAGATCATATGAGATACGAATCTGGGTTCCTTTGACCATGGATGTCAAGGACCCATCTTCTTCAACTTTCAGACAGACATAAAAAGCTTTTACCAACTCGGGATAACTTACCTCAAAGAAAGTTACCATCTGCGTACACTTCATCCTCTGCAATGCAGCCACAATACTATGCATTCCATTCTTCTCCAAATCTGCTATATCAACTGCTTTGTTGCCGCACAGCTTCGTCTTCACAAAAGCGAACCTTTCTTACTATTCTGCTATGAGGAAGGCAGCGCTGTAGCCTCCAATGTTGCTGGAAGCTCCAGAAACGGCCATGGTTTTAAGCAGGAAGAGGTTCTGGGTGATTGAGAAGAGGATTGGAGCAAAAACCCTCAAGAATTTTTGAGCGGGATGGAATAGATGCTTTGAAATCACACGAAGTCAATGCCGAAGTAGATAGGGTTTATCGTCTCAGGCGAGTCGAAAGAGATGAGAGAAAAAGATGAATCGTTACAACGCAGATTTTAGGATATATCAAAATAAAGGTAAAGTGCCTTTTGAGGAGATCAAGACATAAATGCAGAAAACGAGAAAGGTGACAGGTTCGAGAAGAATAAACACTTTTAAAATACTGAACCGTCATAGATTTTTATGATTCAAGCGATTTTTAAGGATTTAGCTTAATTTCAGGAGAGAGAATATTTAAAATTTTGAAATGATTATTATTTCAGTTATTTGCAGACAATTCTATCACAAATTACACATGTCTATTTCCCTTCTAAGAGACGTAAATCTCTATTCAGGTAAGGCTTTTGTGAAGATATCTGCCAACTGATTTTGAGTGTCAATAAATGAAATATCTATATTGCCATTTGCCACATGATCACGAATAAAATGATATCTAACCTCTATGTGCTTTGTCCTTGAATGCTGAATTGGATTCTTGGTGAGATTTATCGCATTGGTGTTGTCGCACAGTAAGCGGATTGTCTTGATGTGTAGCCCATAATCCTCAAGTTGCTACTTAATCTATAAGAGTTGTGTACAACACTTCCAGCCGCCACGTACTCAGCTTAAGCTGTTGATACTGCTACTGAACTTTGCTTCTTTGAGGACCATGAGATCAGACATCCTGCAAGGAATTGACAACAACCACTGGTGCTTTTTCTATCTATCTTGCATCCAGCGTAGTCAGCATCAGAATATTCTACTAAATTAATTTCACAAGATTTTGGATACCACAGACCTAGATCATGAGTCCTAGCTAAATATCTAAAAATCTGTTTGACACTAATTAAGTGAGATTCTCTGAGATCTTCCTGATACCTAGCACACATGCATACACTAAACAATATATCAGGTCTACTTGTTGTCAAATAAAGTAATGAACCTATCATACCTCTGTAGAGCTTTTGGTCTACTTTCTTACCATCCTTGTCATTATCTATCCTTGTAGATGTGCTCATTGGTGTTGATAGTGGCTTGGCGATTTCAAAACCAGACTTCTTTAGTAGCTCTTTGGTGTACTTGGCTTGACAAATGTGGGAGCCTTCTTTTCCTTGCTTGATTTATAATCCAAGGAAATAATTAAGTTCCCCCATCATGCTCATTTCAAATTCTCCCTGCATAAGCTTTTCAAAGTACTTGCAAAGAGATTCATTAGTAGAACCAAATATTATATCATCAACATAGATTTGAACAGTAACACATTTTTAACTTTAGACTTAATGAATAATGTGCTATCTACTTTTCCTCTAATAAATCCATGGTTTAACAAAAATACACTTAATCGTTCATACCATGCTCTAGGTGCTTGTTTTACCATATAAAGCTGTGCAATTTAAATACATGATTTGAAAAACCGATATCATCAAAACTAGGAGGTTGTTCTACATAAACTTCCTCCTTTATGTAACCATTTAGAAAAGCTGGTTTTACATCCATTTGAAAAAGTTTTAAATCCAATGCAGATGCATAAGCAAGTAAAATTCTAATTGCCTCAAGTCTAGCTACTGGTGCATAGGTTTCATCGAAATCTATACCTTCCTCTTGAGAATAGCCTTGAGCTACCAATCTGGCCTTGTTTCTAGTGATCACACCAGCTTCATCCATTTTGTTCCTGAACACCCATTTGGTGCCAATCACAGGATGATCTGATGGTCTCGGAATAAGGGACCATACTTGGTTTCTCTTGAACTGATTAAGTTCATCTTGCATGGCTAGTATCCAAGATTCATCAGACAGTGCTTCATTGACTGTCTTAGGCTCTATTTGAGATACAAAGGCTAAATAATCACATGGGATTATGTTACCTCTAGTTCTTACCCCAACCAATGGATCTCTAATAATGTTATCCAACGGATGATCTTTCTTATATCTCCATTCCTTTGGAAGATTATCATGTGATATATCTTTTTGTTGTAGATCTTCCTTGTCCTCAATGGATGTATTCTTTAACTTCTTGGACAGTTCATCTGCATCATCAGCATCACTGTCTACTTCTTTTCTCAAGGAAGGGTTAGTTTCATAAAAAATAACATGCACTGTTTGTTCAATTAATAAACTATGCTTATTAAATACTCTATGTCTTTTGGGTTTAGAAGCATACCCCATGAATATACCTTCATCTGATTTTGAATCTAGCTTATCAATGTCCCTTTTTTCGTTGTTGTGGATGAAACACAGACATCCAAAGATTCTGAAGTGGCTGATCTTTGGCTTCTTCTGCTTGTAGAGCTCGTATGCAGTCGTTTTCAAGATTGGCCTGATCATTACTCTATTGATAATATAGCATGCGTGTTGATGGCTTCGGCCCAAAAATATCTTGGTAAATCATACTCTAACAACATTGTTCTAGCCATGTCCAATAAAGTTCGATTCTTTCTCTCAGCAACTCCATTTTTTGTGGTGTCCTGGTGCTGAGAAGTTGCACTATCCTTGATCATCACAAAACTTAGCAAACCATTCATTTTGAAACTCTCCTCCATGATCTGATCAGATGCTGATGATGCTATACTTTTTGTCCTTCTGAACCTTCCTACTGAAACTTAAAAAACTGTCAAACGTGTCGTCCTTATGCTCCAGGAAGGATACCCAAGTGAACTGGAGTAGTCATCCACTATGACAAATCCAATGTTCTTTCCTCCAAGACTTGTGGTCCTCATTGGTCCAAACAAATCCATATGCAATAATTCCAAAGGTTTTGAAGTTGTTACCACTGTCTTTGACTTGAAGGATGACTTAGTGTGCTTTCCTTTTGCACACGGTCCATAGATACTATCCATTTTTGTGCTTACTTTGGGTAGGCCTTCCACTAAATTTCTCTTGATTAACTTTCTTATGCCATCCAAGCTACAATGACCCAATCTTCGGTGCCAAAGTTCAGTTGACTGCTTTTTGTTTGCTGCCAGACAAACATCTTGATCTTTCAAGTCTTCTAGATGAAGTACATATAAGTTCTTTTCCCTGCAGGCTTCAAACATGACTGCACCATCCTTTATGATACTGCACTTTGATTCCTAAAACTTGATTTGATGTCCTTTATCACACAATGGCTGATGCTGATAAGATTGTGTTTGAGTCCTTTTACACAAAGTACATCTTCAATGAGTATTTTTCCTTTACTACCAACTGATCCGCAACCTATGACTGTCCCTTTCCATTATCTCCATATGTCATTGTACCTTCTTCAGCTTCAAGGTGAGAGAAAAGCTTCATGTTACCAGACATATGCCTTGAGCACCCACTATCCAGGTACCATTTAGATGCTCGAAGGCTTCCCTGCAATAAAAACACTAAGCTTTAGGTACCCAAGTTGTTTTGGGTCCTGATGGGTTAGTATCATCAATTTTCCTCTTAATTATCCATCTTTTATGTTTAGTTGGACATGTTATTTTATTATGACCTAATTTGTTGCCGTGACTACAGCAAGATATTCTACTTACCTTTTCAGTTGAAGTGTATTTAAAGTTTGACTTGTATGCAGTGTCTTGTTCGGCTACAAATTTAGGTGTTGGATATATTTTATGGTATACTATTGTTTCTTCATTATTAGGAGTATAACCTAATCCATATTTCTTTTACCTGATCTTCTAGCTCCTTTCAGTATTAATGTTGTTTTACCATTTGTAAATTTTTCTAATGTACTTGATAATTTTTCATTTTCTATTGTTAATGTGTTAATTTCTTGTTTTAACTTATTTTATTTTCTTTTTTTCCAAACTTGATATTTGTTGATTTTTATTTTTTAGATCCTCACATAATAAATCGTTTCTCCTTTTTAGCTCAGTAATCTATTTTTCAAGTTGCTCATTTTCATATTTCAAATCTGAGTTTGTGTTTTCCAAGCAAGCATGATTTTCCTTACTAACTTTTAATAATTTACACACATCTTTGTATTGACTATAAAGTTCATTAAAGGCATCTTCTAAACTATCGGATTCAGATTTATTGCATGAAGAAAAAGATAAGTCAGATGTTACCTTTTCCTCAATGTTAGCCATGAAGGCCAGGTTGGCCTTTTCTTCTTCTTGTTCATTTGAGCTCGACTCACTGTCAGAGTCGCTTCTATTATCCCATGCTGCTTCCATGGCTTTCTTCTTGTATCTTCTGAATTTCTTGGAACTATCCTTCTTTCTGAACATGGTTTTCTTCAGTTTCGGACATTCAGCCTTGATATGTCCGGGCTTCTTGCATTCGTAGTAGATTGGTTCATTCTTCTTTATATCTTTGACCTCAGGCTTCTAGAGGTATTTTCCTTTCTTAAAATACCTTCTTCCAGATTGATATTTCTTTTTCTTGGCTAGTATACATTGTAGTCTTCTGGATAGAAGTGCTTCTTCATCTTCACTGCCTTCATCACTGACATTATCATATGAGGATTCTTCTGATGTAGCTTCTTCTACGTTGAGAGCATTGGAGTGTTTCCTTCTACTTGATGACTCTCCCAATCTCTCCATGTTGATCTTATGGGCCATTAGGGACCCAATGAGTTTCTCCAATGACATTCTCTTCAAGTCATTGACCTGTTCTATCACTGTCACTTTGGGAGTCCACGAAGCTGGTAGGGATCTTAGACTTTTTCTGACCATATCTCCCATTTCATAGGTCTTCCCGAGACCAGCTAGCCCGTTAGTGATGTCTGTAAATCTGCTATACATCTGGGTTATTGACTCTCCTGGCTGCATCTAGAACCTTTCGTACTGTGTTACCAGAATATCTATTCTGGTTTCTTTCACCTTGTCAGTACCTTCATACGTGATCCTCAACTTCTCCCACATCTCCATTGTAGATTTGTAGGTAGATATACGGTTGAACTCTTTCTTGCTAAGAGCGCAACACAATATGCTTTTGGCCTTGCAGTTGAGAGAGATTTTTTTCTTATCATCTTTCGTCCATTTGTCTTTCTCGTTAGTGACCAGAAGATCTCCTTCTTTTACAATGGACCAGATCTGATAATGAGCCCTTGTAGAAAAAACTCTATTCTTGTTTTCAATAAGTATAGTCTTCACCATTGAACAATGGTGGCCTGTTGACTGATGGACCTTCGAAGTGACCTTGGACTGCTATTTGATCTTTTCTCTTCAGATCGTTGGATCTACTTTGTCGAAGAAACTAGCTCTGATACCACTTGTTGCTCAGCTAGCAAGCCCAGAGGGGGGGGGGGTGAATGTGATTCTTTAAAATTCGATTATCTAAACCTGCCAACAAAAATGATCAATACAAGAGACTACGATCGATTGTTAGTGTTAGTAGTATAGAATATAACAAGCACACAGAAGCAAGCACACTACACAAGGATTTTTATCTTGGTTCGGACCTCCTCTCCACAGGAGTCCTATGTCCAATCCCTGAGCAACAACTCAAGATACCACTACCTAAGGGTACAGTCCCCCTCAAGGACACTTACACATCCAGCCATAGCTGGCCTTCTCTTCTCAACTAGAAGAGGTACAATACACCATGAACCTCAGGTCTTCCTTCTATTCGAAGGGAACGCAACCACCTGTCAACTACAGATCCTCTCTTCAACCTAGAAGAGGAACAACACAACAAAGTGTTGAAGAGAAGGACAAGCCCCTAGACCAAGCTAATAGAACAGTGCTTGATCTGAAGCAACAACTGAGAGAAGGAGATCTACAAAGTGAAACTCTCTCAGTACAGAAACGCTCTCTCAAGCATTTACACTAGACACAGAGAGCTAAAAGCTTGAGTGATGGAATGCGGCTTGGCTCTTTTTTAGTGCTTGACAAATTCTATAATGAAGGCTCGAAAAGAATTACTTTCGTACATTCTCAGTTATATCTTTTGGAGTCTTCAGTTCTTCAATATATATTGTCCTTTGAAAAGTAGCCGTTGAAGTATCCGTTGTCTCTAAGCTCTGGTATACGTTAGACTGCATGGTATTGTAGACTTTCCAATCAATGGTCCTTTACGTTCCATGCATGCAAACAGAAGATCCTTCTAGATATCCTTTATCTTTCATTTTGTTCAACGTTGTAAATGGTTGTGTTGTCAGAGACCTACACACAAGAAATGCTGAATGATAGACAGCTACGCTTTCTCTATTTGTCAGTCAACGTTAGAACAAATATACATCAAAATAGAAATACCATTCTGCTTTCTAAAAAGATGTTTCCAATATAAGCATAGGAATAGAAGATGAGCATGCATTGTGCAGTGCAATGTTCAGTCATAATAAAGGCATGGATATCGGAGAAAAGCGAGGGAAGACTTTGACTTTCAAAAATATTTGAAATATGTTTAAATAATAAGTCATTGCAATGAAATCGTTATGAGTATGACTTAAAAAATCGTTGAGTGAATGAGTCGTTGTTCATGTAGATCGTTGCACATGAGTAAGTAAATCGATGTGAACATAAATAGTTATACAGTCATAACCAAATCGTTGTAGAGACAAATCGTTATGAGAATATAAGTAAACAATTATGAACAAGTTGTTATAACCAAATCGTTGTAAACAAATCGTTATGAGAATATAAGCAAACTATTATGAACAAGTCGTTATAACCAAATTGGTATAAACAGTCGATGTGAATGAATCGTTATAAACAAATTTATGTGAACAAATCATTATGACCAAATCTTTATAACTAAATCAATGTGAACAAATCGTTATGACCAAACCGAGTCATTATGTAACATATCGAGTCGTTACGATGATCGAGTCGTTGTATAACTTATTGAATTGTTACGACAATCGAGTCATTGTGTAACTTATCAAGTCGTTACGACGATCGAGTCGTTGTGTAACTTATCGAATCATTACAGCGACCAAGTCGTTGTGAGTGCAAATCGTTATACTCACTTAACAAGTCGTTGTGAGTGCAAATCGTTGTACTTACTTAACAAGTCGATGTCAGTGCAAATCGTTATAAGCACGAAATCGATATGGCACTTATGAAATCATTATGTAATGCAGTAACTTATGAAATCGTTATGCTATGGAGTGGTTAATATAACTTATGAAATCGTTATGCTATGATGGAAATCGTTATGCTTTCAAAGCGAGTCGATGTGTGCTTAGTCAAAATTCATGCTTTGAACTTTAAATACTTCAATGTAAGAAATACTTACATAGTTGCTTTATTTCGCCTGATTTACTTCTTGTGCCTAAGCTTCATGAAACTTGTTAGATAACACTTAATTGAAGTTTTGTTAATCACCAAAATAGGTTTATAATTCATGAAATTATATGGGGATGAACTGATCATCATATTTCTCTTTTGAACCCTCAAATACAACGGTTATTTTTTAACTCCCCATAATCTTTTACATCGTACGTAAAAGCCCAACTAGTATGTAGACATTAAAAAAAATGAATATTCTAACCAATATTCCATCAAAAAGTAACTATCTAGACGGAAATACCTAAAATACCTCCTCCCTCTGTTATCTTCTTCCTTGAGACTGGCTACTCTACTCGACATCATCGCTGGCATCAATCGTGTCATCACCGACAGCGTCGATCGTGCCTGCATCAATCGTGCTATCTCCCTCGGCCTCGATGATGCCCCGTTGTACGTAGACCAGCACTCGGTCTCCGTGAACGGGGGTGAAGTTGTCGACAATATGGACAGGCTACTAATTGGGGCAAAGTTGTTAGCGATCTGGACGGCTGGGGTTAGTGGTCTTGGCAAGGGAACACTGTCATGCCAACACATTCAAAGCACCCTCCCCGCTGTGGTAATGATCTAGGACCTGGTCAATGTGAGGGCCACCTCGACGCCGGAAGAGCAGTTCAAGCACCATCTGGTGGAGTGCGTGTTGGAGGCTACGAAAGCGTTTGAAGGGCTGAGGGAGAACTGATCAGTGTTCCTCTGGTCGGTGAAACGAGGTACAAAGCCGAGATCTGCAAGTCCGGGTGGGAGAGAGGCGGTGGAGGTTTGGCTGCTGGTAGCTATGAGTACATCGATGTGGTGACAGGGCTGGCGGTGCATGCGGTGCAGCAGAGGTACCTCGTGGACATGGAATTTGCATGGTGTTCTGTATCTCGTGCCCTACGGTAGAATATGAGCGGGTGTTGACAGAGCTGCCGAGGGTGCCTGTGGGGAGGCCAAAAGATCTACGGTGACTACTAAGGGTACTTGCCCTCGCCATTCGACAATCATTGGGAGCTAGGGAGATGCACTTCCCACTGTGACGCAAGGGTTTATACCCTCGGGTGAGCACCAGCGACGGCGGGATGTACATCTCCCTCACGGTCAGCTTGAGGGGGTGTCACCTCCTCCGATTCCAGTCAGGGGCAGGGAGGGGGGAGAGACAAAGAGAGAGAGAAGCCGGTCAGATGAGAGAAAGAGAGAGAGAGAGAGAGAGTGACTAACTAGGTTAAAATATTTTTTTTATTATCTAGTTAATTTAACTAGAGTAGAGTTACACTCTAGTTATGAAATCAAACGGTAAGGACTAATAAGGACAACAACAAAAATTTTGGGGAGTTAAAAAATAATAGTTACATTTGAGGGACCAAAATGGAAATACGCTTATTTATAGAGACTTAAAAGTAAAAAAATAAAAACAAAAACATGAAGCGACGCTAAGTGACTTCCTTTGTGTTGATTCCAATGCAAATCATAGCCACCAGTTTACACACACAGAGGCAAGGAGGAAAAAGATGTCAAAAAAAATGGAGAAGCTACGTACAGCCAAATGTTCTAAAGACATCAAGGGGACATTATATCGTAGTTCAAAGGAATTGAAGACAAATGATCGAGAACCCTGAACAAGTCATTCCAAACAAAAAGGAAGAAGGTGAATGAAATAGTGTATATAAATTATTTGTCATCCAAATTCTTTATTTTCTATGAAGTGTTGCTTTTTGTTGAAAAAAGATGTGTATTTGTTTGCCAAAACATGATCTTCTTTAGTAAAAAGCACATGCATGAATTGGGGTTGATGAAACCTGTTCAAAACCCACAAGGGCCTTAATGAACTCCGAGATCAGGACCTCGGATTTAGGGAGAAGCTGAAGTTGTTGTTTGGGATGCCGTCAAGTGGAGACGAGAAGCCTACAAAACAAAGTGTGATTCAGGGTAGACACTCTGATGCTCAAGTTAGTTTATTGTCTAAAGAGCAGATCAAAAAAATTGTAGAGAGAGAGAGAGAGATGAGATTGAGGTCTAGTAAGATCTCTAGCATGATCTCCTAGCCTCTTTTTTTATAGGTTCTAGTGGGAGGTTGGTTGGATCTTCTTGACATGAAAGGGCAGCAGACCTTCCTTAGTGTAGGAATATGTGGTGGGCATCAAATATACAGCAGAAACGATATATTTAAATTTAAAATCACATTTTCCACACTTTGTTATCAGACCGGGATGACGTCTAGGGTGCATGACTATCATGCAACCATACAAGAATGAGACTATCTTACCTATGGGTGCTCATAGAACCCCTAAAGCGCAAAACTGGTCCCGCAGATGAAGGAGCTCATGCAACCTCCCTCGAACGGTGTCCACAGTGCAGCAACTATGTACGATGGCTCCTCCTCTTGCCGATGTTTCCTCCTCATCGGGGCTGCTCCCAACAGCACCTCCTCTATGTCTCCCCTCTAGCAAGCCTGCAACAGCGACGATGGCAGCAGCAAGACGTAGTAGCAACAACAACAACTAGTGTTGCTTCACAAGCAGCGGCAGTAGAAGTAGCAATAGTAGAGGTAGCAGTAGCCAAGCAGCAACAGAGGCAGTAGTAGCCAAGCAGTAGCTGCAACAAAGAGGAAGAACCTCCTAATGCTTCTCTCTTCTGCAAGAGAGGGATCTATGAATGGAGAGAGTGGTGTGTAGGAGAGGAGAGTGGAAGAAGAAGAGAGAGAGAGAGGGTGATGGGACAACCCTTAGCTTATAGGGTTCTCCCACACCCTTTATCTATATAGAGGGTTCATTTTCAACCCTCAGCATGACCCTCACATTGCGCGGGCATGCAAGGTAAGGCCCAAAGTACATGCAATCGTACTTGCATTGACAGCATGATAGACTGTCGCCTATCATCACTACCGACAATGATCATTACCGCCAAGACCCTCTTGGCGGCAGTCAACCATGTCGCCAAGATGTTCTGGCAACAATCGACCATGTCGCCAGGACCATCTTGGCAATAGTGGTTCACGTCGCCAGGACCATCCTTGCCATGAATTGTCTTAACTCCGTCCTTGGTCAGAAAAAAATCTATTGGATAATTCTTATCCAATCCTCTATGGTTATCGCGACAACTGCCTTTTGTGTTGTTGGGTTTACATGGATTTATATTTGAGATGTTTGTTTTTGATGATGAGCAATCAATGAGCATTTCATGAACAATACAATTTCATGTGATATGTATGTGTGAAACATGATAAGAATGACAAGTCAAGCAAATGTTAATCAAGAATCACATGTTTATTTTGATCATCTAAATGTTCACATTATCTCATTAACAATGCTCTTAAATGTAGGTGAGATTGCATGCAAGACAATGTACCAAAACAAGAGCAAAAAGATCAAGAAAAGCAATAAAGACAAGTACCTGTTGACAGCCCCAAAGATGCCTGTCGAAAGCCCTGCACAGACAGATCTAATAGGGTACTGGCAAGATGTACCTATCGACAGCCCCACTGATGCCTGTCGACAGATCTGCATAGACAGAACAAACAGGCTCCTGGCAAAGGTGTGCCTGCCGATAGACTCAAGTCGCCTGTCGACAGATCCAGACAGGGAACTGCCTCCCGGAAAGCCCAGCCTTCTACCTTCTGCATGTCTGTCTACATCTGTCGACAGATGCATTCCTTGTTGTCGACAGACGAAGAGAAAATCTCAATATGAGATCTCCATATGTTTCCGACTTGGGTGTTTCCTTTTACCACGACTCTCCATACTTGAACACCCATATAAAAGAAACTCTTTGGAGTTATTTTCGTATAGAAGCAGCCACAACACAAAAACCCTAAGCAAAGTCTCAAGAGAGAAGATCTTTCTACTGCTCTGCTTCAACCATTCGTCCAGGCAAACAAAGAGACATTCTCTGAATGGGATTGAAGCCAGATTGTCCATCTCTCAAGCTTCTCCATCAACTGATACCTGTCAAGACGAAGCTTAAACCACATCAGGACGATCATCTGAAGAGTTCCACATCAGGATTTGAAATCTCAACTTTGAACTCTTCTTTATCTCTGTTTTTCATATCTGGTGTGTGTGTGTTGTTGAGTCAAGCGTCCTTGTGCTTGATTCAAGTTTGTCATGTTGTTCTGATCGTGGTTTACATCAGACGATGTGAGTGTGTATGTGTTGTAGCGAGTGAACTTGCTGATAAGCAGTCTTTCTGTGCGTGTGTGTCAACGGTGGACATTGGATACACAAGTTGTGTACTCCAACCACCTTAAATCATCATGTATGTGTGTTTGAACGTTTCACGCCAGATGTTTGGTGGCACGTTGATGATTCACACGCTAGATAAATTGCTATTCTATCTACTTAACAAACACACATCTTAGTTTAATTTAAACTCTGTTTAAAATATCAAAAGTCTGTGTTTCCATCAAAAAGAAGTCATTATATTTTTAATTGATAGTAATCTATTCAACCCCCCTTCTAGATTACCATATTGTATAATTCCGCACATCTTTCAATTGGTATCAGAGCGAGGTTTCTCCGATTTACTGTCTTAATTGGTTGATCTCACGATCAGGAAATTCTCGATCACATGGAATCTAACAAGGGGTATATGGTTGAGGGACATTCAGTGACCAGGCCACCCTTCTTTGATGGCACAGATTATCCTTACTGGAAAAATCGAATGCAGGTGTTTCTGAGAGCTCAAAATTTTGAGCTATGTAAAATTGCCAGTAAAGGAGCATACACCCTTCCCGAGGACGAAGATACCTAGATGAAGGACCAGATTGCAAAGGGAACTCTCAACTGGAGCGCCCTGAACATGATGCAGTGCGCAGTGCATCCCAAGGAGTATTCAAGATTCTCCACATGCACCTCAGCAAAGGAGATGTGGGAGAAGCTTGAACTCATATATGAAGGTACGTCTGAGGTAAGGGAAACCAAAGTAGCATGCTAGTTTCTGAGTATGAAATGTTTAAGATGAATAAGGATGAAACTATCTCAGATATGTTTGCTAGATTCATGTTAATAATAAATGGATTGAAAGGTCTTAAGAAAGAATACTCAGAAAGTGACTTAGTGAGGAAGATACTTCGGTCTCTTCCATCCTCATGGAACACTAAGGCCACTGTCATTGAGGATTCAAAAGACCTCTCAAAATGAGAAATGGATGAACTAATTGGCTCCCTGATGACATATGAAATAAATGTGAAAAGGAAAGAAACTGAAGAAAACTCAAAAAGGTCAATTGCCTTAAAAGCTTCAAACAAAAGTTCTTCTAGATCCAAAAAGGATGTTCAACAGGAAAGTGATGAACCTGAAACATCTAGTGATAGTGAAAATGATGAAATGGCCATGCTCACTAGACAATTTAAGAAATTCCTCAAATTCAAAAGGAAAGGCTCAGGTAATTCCAAATCCTTCCAAAAGAAAGATTTTTCAAATAAATTTGAATCTAACAAAAAATCTGACATTGTATTCTATGAGTGCAAGAAACAAGGGCATATGAGAGGAGAATGCCCCGAACTCAAGAAGAAGTTAAAGAAAAAAAAATTCACCTCAAGAAAGACAAGGCAATGTTGGCAACTTAGAGTGATGAAGATGAAGACGAGGATGCACAAGAAGCCTCTTGAGATGAAGAAATTAGTGTAATGGCTAGAAGCGACGACTCAATGAGGTAAACTCTTCCTTTGAAACTTATACTGTTGATGAATGGGAAGAAGCATACACTGTCCTGTTTGAAAAATTCTGTGAATTCAAATTGAAAACAAGGCATTGAAAAAGAAAATCAATTCTTTTGTTATAACACACACAATAATGAACAAGTTGTTGCCTTAACTAAAGAAATTGAAATGATGAAAATTGATGAGGAAGCTCACATTGAAGAAATAGACTGTCGAAAAACAAATTGCAAGAAATTCAAAAGGAAAAGGAAAGTCTGACTAACTCTCTTGAATCTCTTCAAAATGAACAAAAAGAAACAAGAATAAGTTGGACAAGCTGAAAAAGACCTTAAGGAAAATCTGAAGATTTAACAAGGTTTGTAAAGGGAAAGCAAAATCTTGATGCTATTCTAGGATCAAATATCTTTGTTGCAAAACATGGAATGGATATCAACCAGCAAAACAAAAGAAAATGGGAGAGACTTTGATAACTTCTTTTTGATTCTAGCCCAAGCACAAGCTATCAAGTCCCTCCAAGAATCAGAAAGATCAAGTCCCTTCAGTGAATCAGAATGGTCAAGCCAAGGGTAAGAAACAGGAACCCAATAAAATCAGTTCAGCTGTTAAAACAACTAAGAAATCTGTCAACAGCCCCAAAGAGGGTTGTCGATAGGTCTGGAAACATGCTTCCAAAGAAAAGCTAACTAGGCAACAAAAGGGTAAAATGCCCATGCATGTTCCTCAGAATAACAAACCCACTGTTTTGGAAAAATCTTCATCATGCAATGTCTGTAAGAAAGTTGGGCACAATGCAAAACAATGCTGAAATAATCCAAATAAACTGAAAATCAAACAAGTTTGGATTCCGAAGCATTTATTTTTTGGTATGAATGATGCATTAGGACCCAAAGTAATTTGAGTACCAAAACCTCTTGTCTGATCCACATTTGCAGGAATGTCTAGTAGCCCAAAAACAAAACAAATGGTACCTGGATAGTGGCTGCTTGAGGCACATGACAGGCGACAAAGACAAATTCTACTTGCTGGTGGAAAACGATGGAGGTCAAGTTGTTTTTGGAGGTAACAATAAAGGCCAGATCATTGGTTCAGGTAAAGTTGGTAAGTATGCCTCCAATTCAATAGACAATGTACTGTTAGTTGATGGTCTTCCCATAACTTGCTTAGCATAAGCCAACTGTGCGATAAAGGTCATAAAATTATCTTTGAATCAAATTCATGTCAAATGTGATAAGGAAACAGAAGTCTTAAATGTCAGGAAAAAGAGTTAACAACATTTATTTAGTTGATCTAGATGATCCAGAAAATGAAAATTTATGTCTTGTTGCAAGTAAACAGGATGAGCTTACCTTGTGGCATCGTAGGCTGGGCATGCAAGCTACAATGTCTTGCACAAGATCATCAGGCTGAAACTGGTAAATGGACTTCCTGAAATTTTCTTCAATAAGAATGAAAATTTGTGATGCATGTGCACAGGGAAAAGAAACCCGGAAATCCTTCAAACCAAAAGCACCGGTAAGTACCTCCAAACCTTATGAATGTTGCACATGGACCTTTTGGACCTACTAGAACACTGAGTCTCAATGGCAAACGATTTGGTTTTGTCATTGTAGACGATTTTTCTAGGTTCACGGGGTAAAATTTCTGGCTCACAAAAATGAAGCACTGAAAATCTTTGAAGAATTCTTTAATAAGATTGAGCATGGAATGTTAATAAGATATGCTCAATCCACACTGATCACGGGGGAGAGTTTGATAACAACTCATTTTCTGATTTTTGCAGGCACCAAGGAATAGAACATGTTTTCCTCTCCAAGGACTCTGGAGCAAAATGGCGTAGTGGAGAGAAAGAACAGAACCCTGGTGGAAATGGCTCGTACTCTTCTAGTCGAAAGTCAACTCCCAAGGAGTTTTTGGGCAAAAGCGGTAACACCTTGTGCTACATTCTCAACAGAGCCATGGTAAGACCCGTGATAAAGAAAACCCCACTACGAACTGCTAAAGATAAGAAACCCAGTATTGGGTATTTCAGAGTTTTTGGCTCAAAAGTGTTTATTCATAACAATGATAAAGTTGATTTAGACAAATTGAAGCCAAAAGTGATCAAGGTATTTTTCTTGGATACTCAGAACACTCTAGAGCATATAGGGGTTTAACGTTAAGAATAAAACTAGGAAGAAACTCCACATGTTGTTTTTGATGAGTATCATGCAAAAACTAACACTGAAAACCTTCACAGACTCAAGATGGAGATGCAGAAACAACAGATGAGGAAACACAAGCAAAAGCAAAAGGAACTTCTAAAGTAGTCTCTAAAAATAAAAGTGGATATCTTCGCAGGTAAAACGATAAGATGACGAAAATCTGTTCAGAAAATAAGATGTTGAATCTGAAGAAGATCCACAAGAGGAAGAGCCTCAAGATGAAACTCCTCAAGCACACCCTCCTCCAGAACTACCTCCACAAGATCAACTTCCACAAGTCCAAGATCAACCGGTCGTCAACAATCACCAATGTGAGGTATTCCAAAGATCACCCACTTGAGAATGTGTTAGGAATATAAATGATAAAGTTCAAACTGGGTCTCAGGTTAGACAAATAGTTGAACAATATCATTTAGCTTTTGTCTCTCAAGTGGAACCAAAAAATGTTGAAGAGGCCCTAACAGAAAATTCATGGATTGATGCCATCTATAAGGAACCTGGTCAATTTCAAAGAAACAATATCTGGAGTTTAGTTCCCAAAACCCCTGTGATTTCTATCATAGGAACCAGATGGGTCTTTAGGAATAAACTAAATGAAGAGGGTAAAGTAGTGAGAAATAAGGCAGACTGGTGGCAAAAGGATACAATCAAGAATTTGGTGTGGACTTTGAAGAATCCTTTGCCCCTGTAGCTAGACTTGAAGCAGTGAGAATCTTATTGGCATATGCATGCTCACATAAGTTCAAACTTTTTCAAATGGACGTTAATACTGCTTTCTTGAATGGCTACATCAAAGAGGAAGTCTATGTCTCTCAACCACCCGGTTTTGAAAATACTGAAATGCCTAACCATATTTATAAACTACACAAGGCTCTCTATGGTTTGAAACAGGCACCTCGAGCTTGGTACGACAGACTGAGGAACTTTTTGGTGAGTAAAAACTACTCAAGAGGTAAAGTGGACCAAACTCTATTTACTAATAAAGTTTGCAATCACATAATGTTGTTCAAGTTTATGTGGACGACATTATATTTGGTTCCACTAACCCATCACTGTGTGAGGAGTTTTCCAAACATATGCACAGTGAATTTGAGATGAGTCTAATGGGGGAGCTTCAATTCTTTCTTGGTTTGCAGGTGAAGCAACATGAAGATGGCTTCTTCATTAATCAAGAAAAATATGTAAAGGAGCTCTTGAAATGCTTTCAGTTTGAGCAACCAAACCTGCTTCAACACCAATGAGCACAAGCATAAAATTGGAAAATGATGAGAAAGGTAAACCGGTAGATGCAAAGCAATTCCGATGTATGATTGGCTCACTCCTTTATCTTACTGCAAGTCGACCCGATATACAATTCAGTGTTTGCCTTTGCGCTAGATATCAATCTAGTACAAAGGAAAGCCATTTGGTTGCAGTTAAGAGAATATTTAGATATCTCTCAGGTACATTATGATTGGGTCTTTGGTATCCAGCAGGAAGTAGCTTTGACTTGATATCATATTCTGATGTTGATTATGCTATATGTAAGATAGACAGGAAAAGCACTAGTGGGTACTGCCAATTACTTGGTGGTTGAATGGTTTCGTGGGCATCAAGAACCAACACTCGGTTGCACTCTCCACTGCAGAGGCAGAGTATGTTGCTGCGGGGAGTTGTGCGGCTCAAGTGTTGTGGATAAAAAGTCAACTATCTGACTACAATATTGACATTGGATGCACACCTATCTTATGTGACAACACTAGTGCCATCAATCTTTCAAAGAATCGAGTCCAACACTCTAGGACAAAACACATTAAGATTAGACATCACTTCTTGAGAGATGAAGTAGCCAACAAATCCTTGGAGCTCAGCTTCATACCCACTGATAAGCAATTAGCTGATATTTTCACAAAACCATTGGTTGAGGATAGATTCACAACACTGAGAAGAGAATTAGGATTGTGCAAAATGCAATGAAGTCCATACCAAACTTTGAAGTATATGTTCTTTGTGTGCACCGACTATGAGGTATATCAAATGGTGATATGTGGAAGAACAAGTTATGCTTGTTTGGAAACTATCATTATGCGTGAGAAAATATTCTCCGCCACGTATCCATAGTCAAGTTGCAAATAAGGGTCATCTACTTAGAATTAGGTATGTGGATTCTTTTCAATTTGCCCATTCACTTTTGCAAAAACAATGGATTTTTTTTGTGATGGTCTTCATGAACTTGTGTGCATTGCTTGCTAAGCTTGTGAAAATGTGTCTTGAATTGTTGCATGTTGAGTCTTCACATGCACCACTATGGGGGAGCTAGGTTAAGGAAGATGAGTGATTTTTAAGGGAAACTATCCATTTTTCATTGCTTTACCTCCTTGGCATGGGACTCAAATGATATCTCTCATATCTGCTTCCAACACCCTTCTCACAGCTCCTGTCGACAGCCCTACTACTTGCTGTCGACATCCCCTAGCAAGATTCCTCATCCAGAACTCACAATCCTTAAGTCTGTTCACATCTGTCGATAGACCACCCTGTATCTGTCGACAGACAACCCACCTGAACTCAGATAATTCAACTCTGTTCGACTCTGTCGACAGGCTCCCACGCTATCGACAGATGCCTTTTACTGAGTTTTACTTGTCCTGTCTCAACATACTTCATGAGCATGCTTCACTAATGTATCAAAGGTGCAATTGGTGACTTGCTTAAGTTATAATCTTTCATATCCATATAATATCAACGACATTGTCCAAATCACAATGATTTTGACATACCATTTTCTTGTGAGTCCAGGTTGCATCATTTTGAGTACATTTAACAAAATACATGAGTCTAACTTACCTCACTTGAATAACTCCCTTGTGGAATATCATGTTTTTCAAGTAATGTGCTAAGTCCAAAGGTCATTGAATGCTTTGTCTTGCATTGGCTTTTCTTCTTTAACTAACTCTTGACCTTGATTTTCAAAACAAACAATCAAATAGGAGAAAAGCTACCTATTTCACAAAAAAACAAACAAAACAAAACAAACAAAAATCAAGTGTATCAAATACAATAAGGGAATAAAGGCAGAGCAATGATGAGTATTGCTGAGTAACCGGGGATATGGACATCAAAAACGTCTGTCTTCGCGTCAAAAGGCTTACTCCTTATCTCTATATAATGGTCTGATGGTCACTTCCACTGAGTAACTGGGGATACCGGCATTACCCATGTCTATCTTCACGTAAAAAGGTCATAGTGATCCTAATTACCACCTTCTCTCTTACTATTTGTTTAGTTACAAATCACCAAAAAAGAAATAGAGTGTAGCCTCCTCAATTTTTTTAAGGTCAAGTTGTTGTCAATGAAAATTTGCATACGTAGACATCTTTTTCATACACCTTTTGACTATCATATACTAAGAAATATGTTCTTTTGCAATGGTTTTATTCAAGCGGTCTATTTTATTCTCCTATGTCTTTTTGTTCAGTGTAGTCCTTATGCTGCAACTTGAGACTCCGGGGAATATTATTTCACAACCATTGTCGATAATTGACATGTCCTAATTATTAGTTGTTATGACATTTTATAATATGTATTTACCTATTTTCCATCTTATATACACATTGGACGCTCACTGCCTTGAAAAATCTTGTCAAAATACATCACTGGCACACTTTCTGCAAGTGCCTGTCGACAGGGCACTGTTCACCTGTCGACAGCCAGTGGCAGGACCTGTTTTGGAAGCCCAACGGGCGGCCATCTAGGGCTGATTTCGTGGGTCCCAGTCCTTTCAAATCCCTTCCCACTTTCTTTAAAAGGACCCCACGACCCTTTCCTCCCTTCTCCACTTCCAAAAACTCCCTCCTCCTTCCATCTTCACCTAAACCCTTTCTCTCCAGGGCGCAGAGCAGAGTCTACCTCCTTGGGTGTCTCCTCCTACTCATGTTTCCCTCCACCTTTCACATCCCTCTCTACTCCGGGATCCCTCTTTCTGATGGCTCCCAAGAGCAAGAAGCTTGTCTCCCGTCGTCGTCCTCATTCTCCCCAAGCCGGCGAGGGTTCCAGGGCTCACACTGAGCGCCGAACGAAGCATTGGGATGATCGGCTATCAGAGCTCCTTATTCCTCCAAATCTGCAACTTCTCAATGTTCATGGCACCTTCACCAAGTTCGTGCAACCTAGATACGTTGATTTCGTGTCTCTGGAAGACATGTTTCCCGGGCTGCAGCCCCTTTTTGACACCCAGAGCTGGTCTCCCTTCTGCTATTCTCACAAGCGGTATTCTCCAACCGTTGTGACGGAGTTCTACAACAACGTCCGGGAAACCACTAATGGTGATCTTTATACCAAGATGAAAGGCACCCTGTTTCTAATCACTCCTAATATTTTCTCCGTTGCACTTCAAATTCTAAATACTGGCATTGATATCATGCAACATCATCCTTTGACATCTGAGTACTACACACTCATCACTCAGCAGCCATACGATTCATCTAATGATCGTGTGCAACTGAATGCCAACTCCTTCTCTCTCTTCATCATCTCATCCACCACATCTTCACCACAATCATAGTCCCCAAGGATGGTAGTCGGGAACTTGTGACTGCCATTCACAAATCCCTTTTCATGCCTTTCTTAACTGTGAACAAGTCAACCTACCACTCCTTTTACTCTCTCATCCGGGTAGCCTTCGCAATTCCAATAGGTCTATGCCTTATGCATGTCAATCACTTCTCTTCTTTTGTTCATCGGCATCTAAATCTCCAAAGAAGAGATGACCAACCTCAAGTCTCATAGCTCCTTTGATCTCACTGCTGCTCACAGGATGGGCTACAAATTGGTTGATGGGGTTGTGTCACGAGAACTCAAGAGTAAGGGACCGGCCATTGCTGAGGGTGATGACGAAGATGACGTGCTGTGATGGTGAGGATTCTAATGAAGACTCTCAGTCCGAGTCAATAGATGCTCTGGGGATGAAGATGATGATGCTGCTGATGACCAAGCGCCTGCTGAGCTCTCTCTTCGAGATTTCATCATGCTCAAATGGCACACATGCAGCTTCAAATGACCACAGGCTTTGAGCAGCTAAATGAACGATTGGAAACTGTTGATACAAGCGTTGAAGCACTAGCTGATACTCAATTCCAACTTCAGCTCAAACTTACTAGACTCTCCACAGAGATTCAGAAGATTCGTCAGGCCTCTGCACTGCCTGGCAATGATGCTGCTTAGAGAGTTTAGGTGTCCACTGTGTTTTGGGTCATAGTCATGGTCATGGTCTTGTTCTTGATGTACTAGTTTGCTTTCTTGGTCATGTTATTCTCTTCCTTGCAATTCCTTTTGTCACGTTGTCACTACATTTTGTAACTGTGTGTAATGCTTGCACTTCAATGAAAATCTTAGTTATTTACTCTATTTACATTAATTTTGACATTTCTTTTTGGATGTTGTCAAAAGGGGGAGAAACATATTTACATTAATTGTGCATTAATTGAAATTTTGTCATCATCAAAAAGGGGGAGAATGTTGGGTTTACATGGATTTATATTTGAGATGCTTGTTTTTTATGATGAGCAATCAATGAGCATTTCATGAACAATACAATTTCATGTGATATGTATGTGTGAAACATGATAAGAATGACAAGTCAAGCAAATGTTAATCAAGAATCACATGTTTAATTTGATCATCTAAATGTCACATTATCTCACTAACAATGCTCATAAATGTAGTGAGATTGCATGCAAGACAATGTACCAAAACAAGAGCAAAAAGATCAAGAAAAGCACTAAAGACAAGTACCTGTCGACAGCCCTGCACAGACAGATCTAATAGGGTACTGACAAGATGTACCTGTCGACAGCCCTACTGATGTCTGTCGACAGATCTGCACAGACAGAACAAACAGGCTCCTGGCAAAGGTGTGCCTGTCGACAGATCTGCACAGACAGAACAAACAGGCTCCTGGCAAAGGTGTGCCTGTCGACAGACTCAAGTCACTTGTCGACAGATCCACACAGGGAACTGCCCCCGGAAAGCCCAGCCTTCTGCCTTCTGCAAGTTTGTCTACATCTCTCGACAGATGCATTCCTGTTGTCGACAGACGAAGAGAAAATCTCAATACGAGATCTCCATGTTTCCGACTGGGTGTTTCCTTTTACCACGACTCTCCATACTTGAACACCCATATAAAAAGAACTCTTTGGAGTTATTTTCGTACAGAAGCAGCCACAACACAAAACCCTAAGCAAAGTCTCAAAAGAGAAGATCTTTCTGCTGCTCTGCTTCAACCGTTTGTCTAGGCAAACAAAGAGACATTTCTGAACGGGATTGAAGCTAGATTGTCCATCTCTCAAGCTTCTCCATCAACTGATACCTATCAAGACGAAGCTTGAAGCACATCGGGACAATCATCTGAAGAGTTCCACATCAGGATTTGAAATCTCAACTCTAAACTCTCTTTATCTCTATTTTTATATCTGGTGTGTGTGTGTTGTTGAGTCAAGCGTCCTTGTGCTTGATTCAAGTTTGTCATGTGTTCTGATCGTGGTTTACATCAGACGACGTGAGTGTGTGTGTGTTGTAGCGAGAACTTACTGATAAGCAGTCTTCTGCGAGTGTGTGTGAACGGTGGACGTAGGATACACAAGTTGTGTACTCTGAACCACCTTAAATCATCGTGTCTATGGTTTGAACGTTTCACGCTAGATGTTTGGTAGGCACATTGATCTTTCACACGCTAGATAAATTGCTATTCTATCTACTTACAACTAACACAGATCTTAGTTTAATTTAAACTCTATTTGAAATATCAAAAGTCTGTGTTTCCATCGAAAAGAAGGTCATTATATTTTTAATTGATAGTAATCTATTCAACCCCCCTTCTAGATTACCATATTGTATAATTCCGCACATCTTTCATATGTGTGACTCTCTAGACCCAATATTGAGTTGGCCGTGAGTTGCACCCCTCAGAACCCTTCTAACTCAAAACTCTTTCTAACTTAGTGAATCATTATCTCCATAATGATTCACTCAACTCATCGACTATGGACGTACAAAGCCACTATGCCATAGTCCCCAGACAGTACAAGGGGATCAAATCCATTGGACCTTTCTTTCCACAATTACCATGTATATATAGTCCCTTATCCAACTAATATCCCAGAGACCGTATATAAGGTATGGTACTATCAGGTCTATACAAAATCCATCTAGTTCTCACCCTTATCTGATTCTCCCGGAGAACTCTTTCTCTTTCAATTTGATTAACCCTGGCTAAGGATTTGCCCAAGCAAGAACACATGAGATATTCCTCTCAAAATACCGAGAGCGGATGATTCTTTATTGACATACAATTGCCTTCGTAAGGTTGGCTACCATTCTCAATAACTAACTATACTAGATCTAGGACTTCCAGACCTATAAGTTCGACATCAAAAAATGGAGTACTCATGCAATACATCCTTGGTGTCTCAAGTCCAAGGACCAGGTACACAATTGGGACCATGATATCATTGTTTGACAATCAGGCATCATCAACCGTATAGTATTTCGAGAGCGGATCATTCAGTGAACTCATTCTCCAATGAGCACCTGCACTATACCCCTAGTGCTCAATACAAGTAGCTATGAGACCAGCTACATCCATCATATGGATGGGCATATAGTACACTGATCTGTCCTGCTATCTCGATGTCTATCTCGAGTAACTTATGACCAAGATATTTAGGATATGTGTTTAAAGAAAATTGGTCACATTATTGTGATCTCATCATGATCTAATTCTCATTGCACATATCCATGCACATCACATATATATATATATATGTAATATAAAGTGAGAAAATGTCATTAATATTATTGCCAAAAAAGATTAGTACAAGATTACAAGTATCTTCACTAATGTGAATTGACTTGTAGAGCACTCATAACTAGCACTTAGAATGTCTAGTCTAACAAGGAAAGGTTATAGTTGGCCTCCGCATTTTGGGAACCGCCAAAGAATGAAAGGTATAGTTGGCCTCTTCCGAGCCAAGACAACGATCCGAAATGGATGGAGTTAGGCTGACCTTATAGATGGGTTGACCATTTCTGACCGATATCTTGCTAGGTCAAACTCAGTGTTGGAACATCTGATACTGATCCCATCAGGGGTTTTCTTGAACTATTTTAAATATAGATCTTGTGGAGGTCGAAAAGTGTTCCCGAGCTTTCAATGCCCGATGTACATGAGCTCTTAAATTTGTTAACGAAATGTCGCTCGCACTGGTAGGTAATGACAAACAATCAAGGGGTCTTGGAAGTGATCTCAAGAGAGAATCATTTGATGCTGAAGTTAGAGATCTAATCGAAACAAGAGTGATCAGGTGGGGAGAGAGAAAGAGCGAGACATCTCATGCTCCTGTGTGTCCATATGGTAGTTAGAAAGTCCCTTGCCTAGGTATGACTGACAGTGGAATCGAAAGAGTAAAGGAAGTTAGATGCTATCTATGGATGCTATTGCGCTTTCCAGTGGAGAGAAGGTAGTCCTAAGTCACTATGTTTTTTATGGGAACAATGGTCGCCCCATTGTTTCTCAAGTGCTGTTGTTGTTATCGACAACAGCAGAAAAGAGGGAACAAGTGAACAAGAGATCGTTGCCTTCCTCTTGATGTACTTCCAGAGGGGAAAAATTCATTAGTGGGATATACGAGAGTGAGGTGGGGAAGAACGGAGGAGGAATGGGAAAGAAAGGGGGGGGGGTTGGTGGTGCAAAGAATAGTTTTGCTTTGGAGATTTTTTTCCCCACCCCCCCCCCCCCCAAAAAAAAAAAAACAAAAAAACAAAACAAAACAAAAAATGGGCAGGACAAGATATGCGAGACCATTGTGAATAATGTGGGTTTGTACTAGTGGTATCCACAAGGAACTTACCCGTATCTTTCAGTATTGTTAGGAGGCCAACTTCTACAAGAGTGCAATCTGCATAAGAGGACTCTCCAAATAAAATGCTGGTTGATTAATCCACAAGATCTTTGTGCCAATTAGAGTACTGTCGAACCAATCCTTACTCATTCAAGTTCAATCTCATCGCTTCCTTTTGACTTCTACCCTTGTTAGTCATAATCGCTATAAACTCTATTGGAAATTTGCATTGATGTAATCTTCTTTGGACCTGCTCACTTAGAATGAAGATCAATAATGGATCGAAAGGCTTTACACAAGACCACAAAGCGAGAGAGAGCCTTCGCTTACCTACCTAACCGTGCCCCCCTCTCGTACCCCCCTCTCGTACCTATATTCCCTTTCTTTTCTACCGTTGGAAGTGGAGTGTGAGGGGAGAAATGCGATCTCGTGGAGTCACAAAGTATTTCTCATGGTTTGCTCTTTTTCCTCTCTAACATATTCTCGTGTGTTGCCAGCAAATTGCATCTTAATCCTTCGAAATGTGATCTAACAGCTACCTTAATTAAAAGAAAGGAAAGTCAACGAGAAAGGTGTGAATGGCCACCCAACAGTCGTCCAATTGCAAGTCCATGCGATCATGCGGTAGTTGCTCGTCTAGCACTACTCCACCACTATTTTTGGAGTGGGATCAGGAAAGAGTCCTCTGCCTATATAATACACCTTAAAAGCCATACCATAGTTGAGTATAGGACACCCTAAAAAATATGACACTTATTAATATGCCCTTGAAATTCAAATAAAATCAATAGGCACCATGTCAACTCGATAGAAGGGCAAAATTGGTTGTCACAAAACTTGGCCGTGCCGAGCTCCCATTGGCACGAGCTTGATTGAAGAGTATTAGTCCCATTGGCATGAGCCTCGTCAAAGCATAT
Organism: Colocasia esculenta; assembly: GCA_014218235.1. NCBI lineage: Eukaryota > Viridiplantae > Streptophyta > Magnoliopsida > Alismatales > Araceae > Colocasia > Colocasia esculenta. The sequence goes on from CM024754.1 coordinate 135,322,612, forward strand.
TGCATAGGGACGCTTCGATACAGATAATACTTTTTTAAAAATTAATAAACATAAAAAAAGAACAAAAGCATGGGGATTGGCCTAAAGGCAGCGGCACATTCACAACGGCATGGCCATTGGATCATGATAGAGATTCAACACGTTCTTAGTATAGTCAATACAATATGGTTAATTTATTATTTTTAATACTATTTTTATTTATTTATTTATTTGATGTCTTTTTTATTTAATATTTTAATATTATTTTTAAAATAGATCATACATATCGAAGTATATCGATATGGTATGCTTCGATCCACACAGTACTATGGGAAACTCAACACGACCGAGTCATCTGACCTTACCAACCTTGCATTGGTCGTGCCAAGATCAGCAACAGTGCGGCAAACCTTGCATAGGCGACATATATTTTTCTACACCGAAATACTCTCATTCAAACTTATTTATGGAATTGTTAATCATGGTTGTTTGGTTCATATTGTACTTGTCAATGCCAGATATTTTAAAATATATATATTATTATTATGCAAATATAAATTGGACCAAACCGAATCAATATATTCCAATTTGTATCGATATTTAGAGAATTCAATTTAATCTAATTCACTAGCCCCACCCACCTGGATCTCACTTTTGTATTATTCTAATAACTTTGTGGTAATGCAATTTATCCCTGCCGTGGTTATCTTTTGGTATTCCGTTGAAAAAATTTATTGTACTCTAGGTAATCTTGAACCAGACTTTTACAAGATCCCGATACCTCTGATCTCCCAATCTTTTGACGCAATAAGCCAATAAAAAATCCCTTTTTAATGGACAATTTTGTCCTAAAAGTCAATTTTTAAGGATGCAAACATAAAATCCTTTGGATCTTAAGTGGAAGGCAACTTTAGTTGTATTTTTTTACACTATATCAATATGTGAAAAAATTTAAAAACAATGCGCAAGTAATATAAAGAAATTTTCAAATAAGTTTGTAGGAAGCAAGGTTGGTCGTATCGCGCAGATCGACCATGTGGGGTTTTTATTGACACGGTATGATATGGATTGTACCGTACGATAAGTCGGCTAAAAATTCTAAATCGATCAACTGATTTTTATCTCTCTTTGAAGTCCAGATAGACTAAAAGATTTGGATGCCATCTTAATAGAAATAGGTTGATAGATCAAGAAAAATCGTCATCTTATTTAACCAATCGACTGATTCGAAGAAATCGATCAATCAATTATGACCCAGGGGATTGACCTTGCCAAGGCTGGCAAATATCATGACATCTTGGTAGGTTTTATAGAAAAAGATCTTTTTAATATGAGAAATATATTTAGTGCCCTCTAAAGAAGGTAATAAAGATGATATAGATTACCCTTCAAATAATCTTATCAGTTGAAAATGAAATAAGATGTTTCTGTCTCTTTTTCAATCAATAAAATTATTTAAAAGTAATTCACATCATTTTTATTACTCTCTTTGAAAGTCACTAATCATTTCTCTTTATAATATTAGTCAACAAAAACAAACCATAACTTTACTCTTCCAAGAGGTCATAATGAGATTCTTTTTCCTCCTCTCATCTTCCTCTTTTTTTCTCTTCCTTTCCGACGGCGTAGTCATCATTTCATACTCCGCGTATGCATCAAATTGAGTTTTAATTAAGGAGACAAAACTAACCTTACGTAAATAGGTTATCAATCCCCAATGTTTTTAAGAAATTTATTTTTTCGTTAATTTTTATACCTTCTGTAAACATGGTAAAAGGTTAGGTGAAATTTTACTATGAGTTGTAAATGTGCGGTTTCTAAAAGCATTTCTTATTTTCTAGAAAAAAAAAATTCCACGTATCCTATAGAAATAATTTTCTTTAAAAAAAATATTTTTTTCACGAATCTTCAAGTTTTTGGAAATGATCACTGTCTATAAAATTTAGAGATGCAGAAAGAAAGTCTATGTGAAATCCAAAATATGATAAAACTCAAAACGACAATATATTTTTTTTGTTGAAAATTTAACTTATTATAGTATCTTTAAAAGTTTATTACAAAACCTGCTCTGTATAAGGTTTGAACTTGAGACCTTATCTTGACGTACATGGATCGACTAACTTTGCTGCAGGTAAATTTGGCCGTGATCTTTTTCCTTGTTTCTTTTCCTCTTCCGCATACCGGAGAAACACGCGTTCTGGAATAGGTCAAGTGGGCTCCTCCAACTCCGACGACCCGCACACCAAACAGCCTCCTTTTTCTATTTCCCCACGGGAGGAAAGGAAGTCACACTCACAGTCCCCTCTGCCGGCCCAGGTCGGCCCGCACTGCGCCACCGCTCGCCCACCCCCAACACGGACCAGCCCCCGCTGTCCGCGCGAGCCCGAGAAGCGAAGGAGAGGCCAGGAAGTTTCGCACGAGACGCGGACGCCACCCGGCGCTAAGCTCCAAGCCCCACCCCCTCGAACGTTGCCCAGGCCGCCACGAAACTGATACGATCCCCCCCACCCCAATGGCCCAAACCATGGCCATTCCCCAGACCAGACCAGACTAGAGCATCTCAAACACGCCTCCTCCACCTTCCGTCCCCCTGCACAGACGTGGGCGTCTCCACCACCACCGGACCCGCCCCCACCCCCATTTTGTGATGCAGAGACCCCCCGCTCCCCATTAATATCTCATCAGCGTATTTCCCTTCGATGTATAACCAGAACCAGACCTTCCTCCCATACCCAACACCCACGTATATACCTTACAGGACGCTCCAGCTGATCCCTCCCTCCCCTCCCACCTGCTCCTCACCCGCAGGAGCGGGCTTGTAGAAGGAAAAGATACTAACTTGCTAGAGAGAGAAGAGAAGAAGAAGGAGAACCCTTATCAGGGTAGCAGCTGCTATTAGATTGAAGAGTATTTTAAAGGTCGCAGAGGAGGAGTGCTAGGATCGGAGGCCATGGGCCCGCTGGTGGTGGTGTCGCAGCTGGCCACGGGGCTGGGGGTGCTGGCGGGCGCCATGCTGGTGAAGTCGGCCATGGACAGCAAGCCGATGGCGGGGGGCGGCGCCGGGGGCTGGCCGAGGTGCGCCACCTGCAACGGGACGGGGCGCGTCGCCTGCCTGTGCTCACGGTGGTCGGACGGCGACGTCGGGTGCCGGACCTGCGCGGGCTCAGGGCGGATGGCGTGCAGCAGCTGCGGCGGCACCGGGACGGGCCGCCCCATCCCCGTCCAGCTCTCCGTCAGGCCCAACCGCCCACCTTCCTAGCAGGATGATATAGAAGCTGCCCGAGAGGCCAAGTAATTGGGAGTTTACCACTCCCTGTATATAATAACTAGTAGTATGTATCTGTGGACTCCCTGTCTTTTAAGTTTTGCTGCGGCAGCATAGCAGCACTATGTAACGAGGCTGGTTGTCCCTGTCTTCACAAACTCTCACTGGAGCAGGTTCATGAAATTTTTATAAAGCTTTAATGCAGGAATTCTTACTAGATTATATACGTTTTCCATGGCTTCAATCGGCTAAGCAAAATGTCTGCTTTGTTCTTTCCTTTCCCCTTGGTGTGTTTGCTTGGTTAATTTGATTTTGGTCTCTGATTGATGGACGTTGGAACATTTCATCCTGCTCTGTCCGTCCTCCCACGTTTTCCAAGTTGGGTTGAAGAATGTGTAAGAAATCTGATCCACAGGGATTTCATGATTTTTTTTTTTTAATCTCACGTTGTATCTTGTAAGTTTAATTTGGGTACTTTGCGCATCGCATACGGGTTTGTTCTTGAAGATATTGCAATTCCATGGATCCATGTCTCTGTTTCCCTTTGATTTTGCAAGTTATCTGTGTAGAGAACACGAAGAGTTTGTTTGTTCCCTTTCATAGTGCATAAATTTTTGCTATTGTCTCCTTCTCATTGTTGCTGTGTCTAGCAGATGTAATTAGCATTGTTATATAATACTCCACTACAAGAAAACAGAAAGGTAATGCGAAAAGTCTGTTTCACTTGTATAAATGTAGTGACCGCACGTCTAACTATATTTTTGGATGTCTATTCTTCCACCTCATATGGTTCACTATGTCGCATCATGCCACTTTATTTTTTAGACTTTGGAGCCCAACATTTTTTTTTGACATCCAAATTTTTATTTTGGTGTTTAAATTTGACTCAATGTCAAAAAAGAGATTTAGATCTTAAAATAAAAAATTGGGTTCCAAAACACAAAAAAGAAAGTGAGATAGTGCGGTGCAATGAGCCGTGCGAGGTGAACAAGTGATCGTCTAACAGTGCAGTCAGACGTGGTGTTATTTCTCAATGTTAATTAGTGTGTTTATAAAGTGGGGTGTCTTCCCACAAAGCCACACGGGGCGGGATTTCCTCGTTATCAAAAAAAAAAAAAAATGGGGTGTCTTTGTATATATTGATTCATTTTATAAAGATTTGCCTAATATTACACAAAAACTTGGCTATGAGATCTCCAAGATGTTATTGTGCATTTGGGCTTTTGCAATTGCCAAAGGTTCGTTGAGATGTTTTTTTTTTTTTTTGACAATGAAAGAGGATATTGATAGTTACAGGTGCCCTGCAAGCCAATTCACGTAAGTGATGACACTTGTAATTATGTATAATCTCTTTTGGTAATATTATAATGGTATTTTTTCATTGTATATTTCATGCGTATGTATACTGTGATGTCCATGGGTCTGTACAATGAAAATTGGATCATGATGAGATCATGATAATGAGGCCGATCCTCTTTAAACACAAATCCTAAATATTCCTAGTCATAGTTTACTCAAGAAGGACATTGAGATGACCGGAAAGATCGGTGTGCCATATACTTGTCCATGTGATGGAAGCAGCTGGTCTCATAGCTACTTGTGTGGAGACACTAGGGATATGGTATAGGTGCTTATTAGAGAATGAGTTCACTGAATGATCCGTTCTCGGAATGCTGTATGGTTAATGATACCTAATTGTTAGATAGAGTTTCCATAGTCTCAGTTGTGTAACTGGTCCTTAGACTTGAGATACCAAAGATGTCTTGTTTGAGTACTCCATTCTTTGATACTGGATTTATAGGTCTGGATGTTCCAGGTCTAGTATAGCCAGTCATTGGGAATGATAGTCAACCTTACGAACGTAATTATGTGTCAATAGAGGATCATCCACTCGGTATCGTGAGAGGAATATCCCATATTGTCTTACTCAGACAAATCCCTGGCCAGGGTCAATCAGATTTAGAGAGAAGGAGTTCTCCGGTAGAATCCGATAAGAGTTTGACTTTAACAGCCTGACAACAACATGCCTAATATACGGTCTCTGGGATAATAGATAGATAAGGGACTACAGGTACACGATAACTGTGGGTAGACATGTCCAATAGATTTGATCACTCATATCGTCTGGGGATTATGGCATAGTGGCCTAGTATGTTCATAATCGATGAGTTGAGTGAATTTTTATGGAGATAATAATTCACTAAGTCAGAAGGAGTTCTGACGGGTGCAACTCACGGCCAGCTCAATATTGGGCCGAAAGGGTCACACACATAAGGTGGATAACGCGATGAATAGAGGATTGGATAAAAGTTATCCAATAAGCCTTATTTAACCCATTACCGACCTATTGGGTAAGACCTATAAGCCTTGACAAGGATCCATTAAGGGAGTATACTAGGATCATGCCACCTCACCCCTTCTAGAAGGAGGACACCTCATCATCATTAGCCATCATGACACTACGAGGTGTTCCTATGAGGTGTCCCTTGTCATGATTACATGACGAGGCGTCCCTGCGAGGTGTCCCTCTTATCATCATGACATGACGAGGTGTCCCTATAAGGTGTCCTTTGTCATGATTACATGTCGAGGTGTGTAAGGCCCTCGAATTTCCGTCGCATTATTTGTATTTGCGTGTGTATATTTGTGTTTGTGTATGTATATACATATTTACGTACGTATTGATTAGTATAATTACGTGGCATATGTTTATATTAGATGTAAATAATGCATGTATGAATGGTGATAGTATGGATACACTACCATATACATATTGCATGTATATATGCATGGTATGCATAGTTTTTCGCATTTTAGAGTTCTGGCCGAAGGCCACCTTGGCGTCAACCCCTAGCCGTTGATGGTGGTGTTAGCGCCAGCCATGGACGCCAACACTAATCCTGGCGTCAACGATATGGACGCCTATTTCTCTGGCCTGCATGCGCAGCAGAGCCAGAAATTCCGGAAACAAGGGCTCACCATTGGGGAGGTCCCCAACAGCTCTGAGAGCTGTCTTGTCACCCTGTGAGTGGGAGAGAGGTCTTCCCACATGTTAAACCGGATCTGCCTTCCCCAGCCCTCTCTCACCTTTGCAAGAGGAGAAAAGAGAGAAAGAAAAACCCTAGAAGAATAACTGAGAAACCCCACTCTTTGCACCCAAAGATCAGACTTCTGGAGCTAGATCCGGCCATCTTCCACGACAAGAAGATAGCTGGAGCAAAGGAGGAGGCTTCCCCGACCCCCCTTAGTGTGAAGATCATCCAGGAGCCCGGAGGAAGAAGATCTAGGAGGGAGTTCTGCACCTTCTTGGGACTGCCCAAGGAGGGCTTCTCCGACACCTTGATCCATTTGAGCATTTTCTAAAAGGCAAGTGACCTAACCATAATGTCCCCGTATGTGTCTAGGTCGTTTCTACTATTTTTATGAATTTTCCCTCGAGTCCTAGACCCTCACATTCACCCAACATGAGAGCTCGGGTCTGTGTTTCTGCATAGACCTGCATTGACGGCAAGGTCAATGGACGCTGAGATCATGCTTGGCGTCCATCGACCATGCCGCTGACACTGAGTCAGCGGCCAGAGACCGCCGCCAAGTTCCTCTGGACAGAACAGTGACCTGTTCTGCCCTCCTATACACTATTTTCGGTATGTTTTCCGTGATGAGGATATATGGTAACCCTATACACTATGTGTACTGTCAAATGTGGTGTGTGGATGAGTGTGATGTGTGGTGGTGAATGTTAGAATATTGTATCCCATGAAATTGTAAGCATGATTTGTAGATAATCTTGCCAATCTATGCTTTATGATTTGAACTAGTCTGAATGCCTCAGTTTTGTCAGATCATGAGGATTAGTGGGTCAGTGTATGCATACTCAAATTTTGATAATTTGTCCATGCTTGCATGAGTTACTAATAAATTCGGTTCGGTAAATAAAAAGGCATGCAAGAAAGATTGTGATGATTGATCTATGACTGTATGATTTAGGGTAATTTTGTATTCTCAAATCATGCATATAATAGTAATCTCTGTTCAGACAGTAGCTTGCTAAAATTTTGACTTGTGTGTATAAGTCCATATCAACTTAATTATGAAGGCATGCTAAATAGGTGTTTTATTTACTGTAAATCCAATTAGCTCAGAAAAATCTGAAAATTGAATGTATGATCTAGAACCCGAAAATAGCATGTGGTTAAAATTTCAGGTCATTTGGACCAGTACATAAGAAGTTATGTATTTTCCATGTGAAATATAGTAATCTATGTATGTATCGTAATGTGATTAGATATTGCTAAACCCAACATGATTGGTGGAATTGACTGTGTGTTAAACTCTTGAAATCTGTAGTGCCATGTCAGGAAAAATAGAGAATTGCATATGAGTGAGAAAGTGAATGAGATGAAAAGTGCTATGTGTAAAACATGTGCAAACCGGTAAAATGTGTAAATGTGTAACTGTGCCAATGTGACACTGCTTCCGTAGAGGGCAGTGGAGCTGTATCAGGGAAAAGTCCCCCTGAGAAAGTTCAGTGTGTAAGTGACCCTAAGGGCATTAGGGGGAAATCCTGGAGGTGGACAAGTACCACTGGTAGGGTGGAGACTTGTTCTCCGGTCTGCGCAGTCCAAGAGTCGCCATTGGAATGCCTAGATGGCGTCTATGTGTAATGTGATGTGTATATGTCCTTCTTTGGTGGTTTGGACTATGTGTCACGGCACCTAAAATGTGTAATGTGTAATGTGTATGTGTTCATGTGTAAATGTGTAAGTGAACAGTGTAAAATGTGTATGTGTAAAGTGCAACCATGTGAATGGGAAACTTGTGTAAAGAAAATGTGAAACTAAAGATGTGAGATATGTTGTTGAAATCCATGTGAGACAAATCTGAAACCATGTGAAATCAGTAAATCATGTCGTTATCATCATGTTTATATGTGCAAAAATGTCTAGAATCCATGTTAGGGATAATTGATGAGCACGTATGCAAGTAGCATGATTGGTTGTTCACATGATTTGTTTTAAGCAATATTGTAGTTCTCATGTGTGTAGGTTTACAGCCATAAACCATGTGAAACCAGCAACTTAAAGCATGTGAAAATGTCTATGTATGTTTTAAAACATGTAAGATCCATGCTAGTCGTGTTTTTTCCTTTCATATATGCACAATGTTCATGTTGGTAGCTCTCATGTCTTGGTTCTTTAAAGGCAAAATTTCATGAGTAAATTGAATAGAGAGCATGTGATAGGAAAGTTTTATTCTTAGAAATCTGAAAGCATGATCCATGTATAAATTTGTAAAACTTTCATGATAGGTTGAAACCTTCAAATGATTAGCATGCCATGTGTTGAAAATTTTGAATGTGCATGTAGAAACCACTATGACTTATACGTGTATGTTATGAGTAGTGTTGCTTGCTGAGTCTTTGGACTCACTCCTTGCTTCGGCGTACAGGTGTAGTTGGTGACGTGGCACCGTTGGAGGAGACAGTGGAGACGGACTCCGAGCGCGGAGATTAGACTTTGGAGTTGTTAGTTTCCTTGTGACTTGTGCATTTCATAGTATGTAATTTGAACATTGTATTAGAGTTATCAAAAAGGATGTATAAGTGTGGACATTATGTATTTAATTTCAGCAATTTAAATTATGTGAACTTTAGTTCCTTGTGGTTAATTGCAAACTTCATGTATGTTAAATGTGGATGATGAATGAATGGAGACATTTGTCTTTTACTTCCGCTACTCTGTTGTATATTCGCGTGTATCTCAGCTGTATGTATCGTTTGGGTAAATGTCCCACTGTGAGGACTCTCGCTATACCGACGTGGGTTGGTATAACCGTACCGGTATAATGAGGGCCGTCACAGAGATTGGTATCAGAGCAACGGTTGAGATTGCACATGAATATACCTAAGTCATCATCCCCATTGCATGCTAAGTATGTCCACATGTGTAGAAAACACTAATAAGAAGTGAAAGATAGATAAGAAAATGGTTAGAAAACTTAGTAACCTAACTCTAATGGTGGCTGAAATTTTATTACAGCCATGGCTTCGAGAGGTAGGCGTGGTGGAGCGTCGGCCCGTGAGGACGAGCCGCGACGTGATGAGCAGGCGGAGCAACAGGCCCCGGCACCGCGAGGCCCTGTACTTCCCCCACCGCCGCCTGTGGACTACAGAGTATTCATGCATGGTCTGGTACAAGCCATGCAGACGCAGGCTCATACCCAGGCAGCACTCCAGGCCCAGTTGGAGGCCCAGGTAGAATAATGAAACAACTAAGTAGTTTGCTATTTAAATTGCATGATATTGTGTTTATGGTATATTGTTTATTGTTGAATGTAGCAGGCTCAGGCACCAGCTCAGGACCATGGTGGACATCCATCATGGAGCGATTCAAGAGGATGACCCCACCCTCTTTTAAGGGGGAGAGTGATCCATTAATGGCAGAAAGCTGGTTGGGAGACAGAGAAAATCTTCCGAGCCATCAGGTGCCCTGATGAGGATAAGGTGACATTAGCCACCTACATGCTACAGGTAGACTTTTAATTTTGTATGTTGTATGTTCTGCTTAATTAGATTGTTAGTTGGTTCTTATGAAGGTGTATTGCAGGAGAGAGCGGATGTATGGTGGTCCTCTACTACGTACACGCTTTGAGGACGGAGCAGTAGACGTGACGTGGGACGCGTTCGTGAGGCTCTTTCGAGCCAAGTTCGTCCCAGAGCATATCCAGGACAAAATGGAGCAGGAATTTCTCTCCCTGACGCAAGGCTCCATGACCGTGCTGGAATACGAGGCAAGGTTTTCTGAACTTTCTAAATATGCACCGCATATCGTAGAGGATGAGCGCAGGAAGACCAAGAAGTTCGTGATGGGACTCAAGCCATCACTGCGGACGAGACTCGTGGCGTTCGACCACCGCATGCTGGACGAGGCCCTCAGTGCTGCCTGCAGGCAGGAGGGAGAAATGGAGCAATATCTGGAGGAAAAGAAGGCTTCGCAGAAGAGGCCGGTAGCGTCATTCCAGCGGCAGGATAAGAAGAAGACGGTGTACCAGACACCGCAGAAACCAGTGACAGTCAGCAACTCTCAGGTACCTTCTGTACGTTCCCCGGTGTGAAGAAAGAGTGTCCCCACTGCGGGAAGACACATGGTGGTTCCGAGTGTTGGTTGGTAGCGGGTAGATGCTTGAAGTGTGGGAGCAGCGACCACAAGATCACAAGATATGCCCAAGACTTCAGCAAGGAGCTCAGCGTGGAGCGCCAGCACCAGCAGTAGCGGCAGCCGCGCCAGCTACAGGAAGACCAGGAAGGCCTCGAGCCCCAGCTCGAGTGTTTGCTTTGGCACGCGAGGACGCCGAGCAGGCGGAGCATGTCACCGAAGGTACGGTTTTGCTTTTAGGTGTGCACGCTCGGGTTTTGTTTGATGGGTGCTACTCACTCGTTCATTTCCGAGCGGTTCGCTAGGCAGTTAGCCCTAGAGTCAGGGTAGAGTCTGAGGAGTTAGAGGTCCCTTTGTCTGTGCACACCCCTGCGGGTACGGTATCGACTAGGAAGTGCATTCGTCGTTACCTGTGTGCATTGAGGATAGAATCCTAGATGGGTGTTTCTTCTTGCTAAAGATGAAGGACTATGATGCTATTCTTGGTCTGGATTGGCTAGAGGAGCACTATGCGTTAGTGGATTGTCGTAGGAAAAGGATTGTTTTCCGCATTCCTGGTGAGGACGAGTTCTCTCATCCCTTGCCAAAGAACTTAGCGGGAAAGTTAGTTATCTCTGCCATGAAGGCGATGCGCATGGTGAACAAGGGTTGTGACGCATTTCTTGCCAGCGTTATGCTAGTACCCGATGCTGGTTCGTCACTGACTCTTGCAGAGATCGATGTGGTGCAGGATTTTCCAGATGTCTTTCCCGATGACTTGTCTGGATTGCCACCGGATAGGGAGATAGAGTTCACTATAGAGTTGCTTCCAGGCACCTCTCCTATCTCGAAGGCCCCATATCGGATGGCCCCTGCAGAGTTAGCCGAGTTGAGGAAGCAATTGCAAGAATTGCTTGATAAGGGATTTATTCGCCCTAGTGTTTCCCCTTGGGGCGCACCTGTATTATTCGTCAAGAAGAAAGACGGGTCACTTAGGTTGTGTATTGATTATAGGAAGTTGAACCAAGTGACTGTGAAGAACAGGTACCCCTTACCTCGGATTGATGATCTGTTTGACCAGTTGCAGGATGCATCAGTCTTTTCAAGATTGACTTGCGATCTGGTTATCATCAGCTGCGGATTAGGAGTGAGGATGTGTCCAAGACGGCATTTAGATCCCGTTATGGACATTATGAGTTTTTGGTCCTTCCTTTCGGATTGACCACGCCCCTGCAGCGTTCATGGATCTCATGAACGGGTGTTTAGTCCGTATTTAGATAGCTTTGTTGTTGTGTTCATTGATGACGTGTTGGTCTATTCTCCGGATGAGGCCACGCACCGTCAGCATTTGAGGTTAGTCTTAGAGGTTCTCCGTGAGCACAAGCTGTATGCGAAGTTCAGCAAGTGCGAGTTCTGGTTGCGCGAGGTTCACTTTCTCGGGCATGTTATCTCCGGCGCTGGTGTAGCTGTTGATCCAGCAAAGGTCCAGCAGTTATGGATTGGGAGATTCCCCAGACTCCTTCGGAGATTCGTAGTTTCATTGGGTTAGCTGGTTATTATCGGCGATTCATTGAGGGTTTCTCATCCATCGCCGCCCCTTTGACAAAGCTGACCAGGAAAGGTGAGAAGTTCGTATGGTCTGAGGCATGTGAGCGTAGCTTTCAGCTATTGAAGGCTAAGCTTACTTCTGCTCCGTATTGGTATTGCCTAGTGGTCCAGAAGGTTTTGCCATTTATACGGATGCATCTCAGATTGGTTTAGGCTGTGTACTCATGCAGCGAGAGAGGGTAGTGGCTTATGCTTCTCGTCAGTTGAAGGAGCATGAGAGGAACTATCCGACTCATGATTTGGAGCTCGCAGCTGTGGTTCATGCACTAAAGATCTGGAGGCACTATCTTATGGTGTCAGATTTGAGGTGTTTACCGACCACAAGAGCTTGAAGTATCTTTTCTCCCAAAGGAATTAAACCTGAGGCAGAGGAGATGGATTGAGTTCTTGAAGGACTATGACTTCGACCTTCAGTATCATCCTGGAAAGGCGAACGTCGTAGCAGATGCTCTTAGTAGAAAGAGGTCTTCGCTCCAGCAGGATTGGAAGATGTTGGAGGATGCAGCGTGCTCTATGACCGAGTTAGAGCCATCGCTGTGTCAGGCTTTTGTAGCTCAGCTATCCCTTAGATCCTCAGTCTTGGATGAGGTGATTGAGCAGCAGAAAGCCGACCCTAGATTGTTAGAGTTAGTGGGTAAGGCGGGCATTGCTCGTGATGAGGACGGTGTGATTAGATTTCAGCACCGTGTTTGTGTCCCTGATGTAGTAGATGTCCGTGAGCATGTGTTAGCAGAGGCTCATAGATCGCGATTCTCTATTCATCCGGGTAACACTAAGATGTATCAAGACCTGAAGAGATCATTTTGGTGGTCCGGCATGAAGAAGGATGTTGCGGATTATGTGTCTAGATGTCTAGTATGTCAGCAAGTGAAAGCCGAGCGGCAGCGACCATCCGGCCTTATGCAGAGGATGGATATCCCAGTGTGGAAGTGGGAAGCTGTCACTATGGACTTCGTTTCGGGTTTGCCTCGATCTAGAAGGGGCAATGACTCGATTTGGGTTGTTGTAGATAGATTCTCGAAGACTGCTCATTTCTTGCCATGAAGAAGAAGCAGTCAGTAGAGAGTTTGGCTAGATTGTATGTTAGCGGTATCATTAGATTGCATGTGTGCCGAAGTCGATCATTTCGGATCGAGATCCGAGATTTACTTCGAGATTGTGGAAGGGTCTTCAGGATGCGTTAGGTTCGGAGCTTAAGCTCAGTTCGGCGTTTCATCCCCAGACCGATGGACAGTCCGAGAGGACTATCCAGACGCTCGAGGATATGTTGAGAGCGTGTGTTCTGGATTGGAAGGATGATTGGGAGCGTCATTTACCTCTCGTGGAGTTCGCATACAACAACAGCTTTCATGCTAGTATTGGTATGGCTCCATTCGAGGCGTTGTATGGTAGGCCCTGCAGATCTCCTTTATGTTGGGAGGAGACTGGTGATAGGCAATTGATCGGACCGGAGTTAGTTCAGGAAACTTCGGATAAGATCAGCTTATCAGGAAAAGGCTTGTTGCGGCACAGGATAGGCAGAAGAGTTATGCCGACAACAGAGAAAGGATTTGGAGTTCGAGGTTGGCGATCATGTCTTCTTGAAGATAGCCTACTCGAGGTGTTGTCAGATTTGGCAGGCATAGCAAGCTAAGCCCAGATTCATTGGCCCATATGAGATTCTCAGACGTTTGGGCAGCGTGGCATATGAGCTAGCATTACCCCCAGCTTTGGCTAGCGTTCACCCTGTATTCCACGTATCTATGCTCAGGAAGTATGTCCGAGATCCGTCTCATGTGATTAGTCATGAGCCAGTGGAGATCCAGCCAGATCTTTCGTATGTCGAGCAACCAGTAGCCATTCTTGACCGGAAGGTTCAGCATCTCCGGAACAAGAGTATTGCGTCGGTGAAAGTTCTATGGCGGAACTTCTCACGAGAGGAGGCTACGTGGGAGCTTGAGGATGCGATGAAGAAGAAGTATCCCCTTTTGTTTGAGTAGTGTATTACATACTTCGAGGACGATTAGTTTAAAGGGGGAGAGGGTGTAAGGCCCTCGAATTTCCGTCGCATTATTTGTATTTGTGTGTGTATATTTGTGCTTGTGTATGTATATACATATTTACGTACGTATTGATTAGTATAATTACGTGTGCATATGTTTATTAGATGTAAATAATGCATGTATTGAATGGTGATAGTATGGATACATACCATATACATATTGCATGTATATATGCATGGTATGCATAGTTTTCTGCATATTTTAGAGTTCTGGCCGAAGGCCACCTTGGCGTCAACCCCTAGCCGTTGAGGTGGTGTCAGCGTCCAGACATGGACGCCAACACTAATCCTGGCGTCTAACGATATGGACGCCTATTTCTCTGGCCTGCATGCGCAGCAGAGCCAGAAATTCGGGAAAACAAGGGAGCTCACCCATGGGGAGCTGTCCCCAACGGCTCTGAGAGCTGTCTTGTCACCCTGGGAGTGGGAGAGAGGTCTCCCCACATGTTGAACCCGGATCTGCCTCTCCCCACCCTCTCTTCACCTTTGCAAGAGGAGAAAAGAGAGAAAGAAAAACCCTAGAAGAAAAACTGAGAAACCCCACTCTTTGCACCCAAAGATCCGACTTCCTGGAGCTAGATCCGGCCATCTTCCACGACAAGAGATAGCTGGAGCAAAGGAGGAGGCTTCGACATCCCCTTGGTGTGAAGATCATCCAGGAGCCTGGAGGAAGAAGATCTAGGAGGGAGTTCTGCACCTTCTTGGGACTGCCCAAGGAGGGCTTCTCCGAGCACCTTGATCTTTGAGCATTTTCTAAAAAAGGCAAGTGACCTAACCATAATGTCCCCGTGGTGTCTAGGTCGTTTCTACTATTTTTATGAATTTTCCTCGAGTCCTAGACCCTCACATTCACCCAACTTGAGAGCTCGGGTCTGTTTCTGCACAGACCTGCATTGACGGCAAGGTCAATGGACGCTAAGATCATGCTTGGCGTCCATCGACCATGCCGCTGACACTGAGTCAGCGGCCAGAGACCGCCGCCAAGTTCCTCTGGACAGAACAGTGACCTGTTCTGCCCTTCCTACACTATTTTCGGTATGTTTTCCGTGATGAGGATATATGGTAACCCTATACTATGTGTACTGTCAAATGTGGTGTGTGGATGAGTGTGATGTGTGGTGGTGATGTTAGAATATGTATCCCATGAAATTGTAAGCATGATTTGTAGATAATCTTGCCAATCTATGCTTTATGATTTGAACTAGTCTGAATGCCTCAGTTTTGTCAGATCATGAGGATTAGTGGGTCAGTGTATGCATACTCAAATTTTGATAATTTGTCCATGCTTGCATGAGTTGCTAATAAATTCGGTTTAAATAAAAAGGCATGCAAGAAAGATTGTGATGATTGATCTATGACTGTATGATTTAGGGTAATTTTGTATTCTCAATCATGCATATAATAGTAATCTCTGTTCAGACAGTAGCTTGCTAAAATTTTGACTTGTGTATAAGTCCATATCAACTTAAATTATGAAAGGCATGCTAAATAGGTGATTTATTTACTGTAAATCCAATTAGCTCAGAAAAATCTAAAAATTGAATGTATGATCTAGAACCCGAAAATAGCATGTGGTTAAAATTTCAGGTCATTTGGACCAGTACATAAGAAGTTATGTATTTTCCATGTGAAATATAGTAATCTATGTATGTTATCGTAATGTGATTAGATATTGCTTAAACCAACTTGATTGGTGAATTGACTGTGTGTTAAACTCCTGAAATCTGTAGTGCCATGTCAGGAAAAATAGAGAAATGCATGAGTGAGAAAGTGAATGAGATGAAAAGTGCTATGTGTAAAACCATGTGCAAACCGGTAAAATGTGTAAATGTGTAACTGTGCCAATGTGACACTGTTTCCGTAGAGGGCAGTGGAACTGTATCAGGAAAAAGTCCCCCTGAGAAAGTTCAGTGTGTAAGTGACCCTAAGGGCATTAGGGGGAAATCCTGGAGGTGGACAAGTACCACTGGTTAGGGTGGAGACTTGTTCTCCCGGTCTGCGCAGTCCAAGAGTCGCCATTGGAATGCCTAGATGGCGTCTATGTGTAATGTGATGTGTATATGTCTTTCTTTGGTGGTTGGACTATGTGTCACGGCACCTAAAATGTGTAATGTGTATGTGTTCATGTGTAAATGTGTAAGTGAACAGTGTAAAATGTGTATGTGTAAAGTGCAACCATGTGAAATGGGAAACTTGTGTAAAGAAAATGTGAAACTAAAGATGTGAGATATGTTGTTGAAATCCATGTGAGACAAATCTGAAACCATGTGAAATCAGTAAATTCATGTCGTTATCATCATGTTTATATGTGTAAAATGTCTAGAATCCATGTTAGGGATAATTGATGAGCACGTATGCAAGTAGCATGATTGGTTGTTCACATGATTTGTTTTAAACAATATTGTAGTTCTCATGTGTAGTTTACAGCCATTAAACCATGTGAAACCAGCAACTTAAAGCATGTGAAAATGTCTATGTATGCGTTTAAAAACATGTAAGATCCATGCTAGTCGTGTTTTCCTTTCATATATGCACAATGTTCATGTTGGTAGCTCTCATGTCTTGGTTCTTTAAAGGCAAAATTTCACGAGTAAATTGAATAAAGAGCATGTGATAGGAAAGTTTTATTCTTAGAAATCTGAAAGCATGATCCATGTATAAATTTGTAAAACTTTCATGATAGGTTGAAACCTTCAAACGATTAGCATGCCATGTGTTGAAAATTTTGAATGTGCATGTAGAAACCACTATGACTTATACGTGTATGTTATGAGTAGTGTTGCTTGCTGAGTCTTTGGACTCACTCCTTGCTTCGGCGTACAGGTGTAGTTGGTGACGTGGCACCGTTGGAGGAGACAGTGGAGACGGACTCCGAGCGCGGAGATTAGACTTTGGAGTTTCCTTGTGACTTGTGCATTTCATAGTATATAATATGAACATCGTATTAGAGTATCATGAAAAGGATGTATAAATGTGGACATTATGTATTTAAATTTCAGCAATTTAAATTATGTGAACTTTAGTTCCTTGTGGTTAATTGCAAACTTCATGTATGTTAAATGTGGATGATGAATGAATGGAGACAGTTGTCTTTTACTTCCGCTACTCTGTTGTATATTCGCGTGTATCTCAGCTGTATGTATCGTTTGGGTAAATGTCCCACTGTGAGGACTCTCGCTATACCGACGTGGGTTGGTATAACCGTACCGGTGTAATGAGGGCTGTCACAAGGTGTCCCTGCGAGGTATCCCTCTTGTCATCATGACATGACGAGGTGTCCCTGTGAGGTGTCCCTGCGAGGTGTCTCTCTTGTCATCATGACATGACGATGTGTCTCTGTGAGGTATCCCTTGTCATGATTACAGATGAGACCCTACGAGGTGTCCCTCTTGTCATCATGACAGGACGAGGTGTCTTGTGAGGTGTCCCTTGTCATCATGACATGATGAGGTGTCCTGTAGGCTCTCTATAAATAGAAGACGGTTCTCTTTGATGTTTATGGGCTAGAGCTTGAGAGGAGAAACCACCTTCTTCATCCCCCTTCTTATTGTAAGGCCCTCGAACTTTGTTCTTTTATTCGAACATTGTCATGATATGCATATTTGATTGTGTATTCTATAATTATTTATTATTTATGTGCAAATGTGTATATATATACATACTTATTTATGTACATATTGTCTTTATTTAAGTTGTACATATTGTATTTAAATAAGATTGTGTATAATGTATGTACTTATTGTGTGTATGTATGATTATTGATTTTTCTGTGTTCTGGCCGAAATGCCAGTTAACATCAATATCCCTTGACGTTGAGGGCAGGTTGACGGCAACCAGTGTGTCGTTGACTCAGTGTCGATGTCTAGATCGATGGACATTTATTTCCTGTTAACGGCAGCAAAGTGGCCGTCTACTTCTCCATTTTTGTTGCGATTTCAGATCTAGAAACGCTGCATTTCCCCGGTTCTGGATTTGGAAACTACGCTCCAACGGTAGGATTCCAACCTACGCATTACCCTAACCCATTGGCCCTATAAAACACCTAGTTTTCGCTCAGAATAGGACTTTTGGCTTTAAGAAAACCTAGGGCTTTTTGGTGAGAAAACCCGAACCTTGGCGACTTTGATCTGGTGATTTTGTGTGTCTTCCAGCGACCTTCATCGACTGAAGGGAACTCTTGACATTGAGGAAGCTTCCCCAACCCTGGTGAACGATCTACATCGACAGAAAGATCGGATCTGGGAGGAATTTGAGCATCTTCTTGGCTTGGGTGAGGAGAGCTTCTGTGACCAATTAAAGCTTTTATAGATCAATTCTCAAGCAAGTAATCCAAAGAGTTCATCCCTGCACATGTCCTTTAGGTCCTAGGATTTTTATGGATTTTTCCTCGTGTCCTGGAACCCCCAATTCGTCAAGTTATGTGCGGTCAGTCTGCACTTTCTGCAGACAGCAAGCTTGCTGCCGTCAAGATCTTGAGTTGGCGGCAACATCGTGTGCCGTTAACCCCGGTTGACGGCAACCCCTTTGTTGCCAAGTTCTTTAGGTTTTTCAGAATAGTTGTTTTGATCTTTGTGTGATGATTTTTGATCTTCTGGTTGTCTGTTCGTGCTGTAAATTTTATGGTTGGTCAAGTACAGTCGGTAGGTCATATCGTAAGGATTCGTGAATTTTCCGAACATAATAGAAATTAGGGTAATTGCTGTAATCAGAAAATAAGCATGATCTACCTGTGTTAATTCTAAACAAATTGATTCGTTGCAATTAGGGTTTTAGAAATTTTATATGATCTTAGGATGACTGTTTCCATGTTTAGGAACTGTTAGAACCGACTGTATTGATGTCAACCATGTTTTAATGAAATTCTTGATAAATATGTATGAGATCTATTTTAATTATTAAAATTAGTTTACTATTCCAAAAAATCTGAAAATTCAGGTATGTGATATACAACTTGTGTGAAGCCTGTGATAAAAATTTCATGTTGTATTGACAATAGTAGGCATTGTTATTAGTTTAACAGGGACAATTGACTATGTCAAGCATGTTAACTGTAATTATATGGAATTTAGTGATTAGTTGTATGATTAGGATTATGTTATGATTTAATTATCACTGTGAAATAGTAGTATTATGTTCTGTAAACTGAAGCATGTGTAATTATTTAAAAGTGCATGTAAAGTGTTAAACAGTGCATGTGAATTATGTAAACAATGTTATAAAATATGATAATGTGTAAAATTGTGCCGATATTGACACTGCTACTATAGAGGGCTGTGGAGCCGCACTGTAGTAAAGTCCCTATGGGAAGGCTCAATGTGTGTGATATCCTATGGGCATTAGGATGAAATCCTGGTGGTGGACAAGTACCACTGGTTAGGATGGAGAGGGCTTCTCCAGGTTCTATGCAGTTAACCAAGATTCGTCACTGTATTGCCTAGGTGACGGGTATGTGTATATATGTGATGTGGTCATTCTTATGGTGGTTCGGACTATGTGTCACGGAAAATTAATTGTGAATTGTGAAAAAGTGACAATGTGAATATGTGAATGTGAAATGTGCAAATGTGAAAAGTGAACATGTGAAAGTGTAATGTGAATATGTTAGCATGTGAAAAGATGTGAATTCATGTAATGTGATTATTTGTCTTAAATCAGAATTGTGCAATGATATGAATAGAGTTTAAACTATGAATCATGTTACATGTTGTGTGTAGAAAGCATGTGTAGGTTGTTTATGGTTATTATAAATTGTTATAAGCATGTACCATGCATTCTTTCTTATTGTTAAAAGATAGTGTGTGTATGTGATATATGTAAGGGTGTTTCCTTGGATTGCTTGCTAGGTCTTTTTAGAAGACTCATACTTGCTTTGGCGTATAGGTGAGACAGGTGTCCCCGTTCTTGAGGAGGACATAGCTAGGAGCGACGCCGAGCGCGAGGAGTAGCTCTACTTGTGGACTTGCTACATATTTGCTTTTCTTTCATTAGTATGTAAACAATGCGATTGTATATTTTATATGGACAATGTATTTCTTTTGAACATGTAACAAGGTAGACTTTATTATTTCTTTTATTGCTATATAGACTGTGGATTATGTGATGATGATGGAATGAGAATGAAAACAATTATTTATTTCTGTTGTTCTCTTTTGATATTTATGTACATCTCAATCTATTGTTTAGTGTTGGGTAAATGTCCCACTGTGACGACGCCCTTTGTACCGACGTGGATTGGTATAATCGTACCGGTATAAGGAGGGTTTACAGAGATTGTTATCAGAGCCCAAGGTTGAGATTGTACATGAATATACCATCATCTTCACAATATACTAAGTCCTTATATAATTTGTCCTATATGTAGAAAATATCTAAAAATGAATGAAAGATCGTTAAGGAAATGGTTAGGACTAAATAACTTAGTTTCTACCTAGATTAATTTATTTTATAGGCTATGGCTACTCGTGGTAGGCGTGGTGCTCAGGCTTGAGATGACGAGCAAAGGCATGAGGACAGGGGTGAGCAGCAGGCCCCAGCACCCCAAGGTCCTACTGTACTTCCTCCACCACCGCCTGTAGACTATGGTGTATTCATGCAAGGTCTAGTTCAGGCGATGCATGTCACGTCTCGAGAATTACGCAGCGGATATTAATAATAATTCGAGTCGATATCCCGAGACGTGAACAGTCGGCAAATAAGTCTCTAGCTAGCACACGCTAGATGTAAAACAACATACATCATCATAGGGCCCAAATATTAAACTCAACTAATCTTTATTCAAATCTCAACTTATTGTAATCAAAATGGAACTATTACAACTCTTAGACGATGGGATAACAGGACTAGACTCAATAAAAAGGAAAAGTACATAATACTCCTCACTTCCTACTACATGCTCTAACTCTCAAAGAAAATTACTATAACTTGACTCATAGTTGGAACGCTCTTTACTCGGACGCATTCCCATCCTCGACTTGCTTTTCCTCTTGAACTTCATAGTCACCTAGATTGGGTAAAAGTAGGGAATGAGCAAACTAGCCCAGTAGGATTTATATATCGATGTCTGAGCAATGATATAAGTGATTAGCAATTTAGAACTAGGTAAGCATGATGAATGTCATGATATACATGTGCGAATAAAACTCGTTAAAACATGATACATGGAACAAGCTAGATAGAGTGATCATGATAGAACAACATCTAGAACAAGATGACAAGATAGAACCAGCAATAGATCACTTTGTACAAGCACGCAAGATTTCACTTGATGTCAATAGTTTTTAAGAACGCAAGATATCACTAGTTGCATTAAATGCAGGATGGCCATATCATGCAAGCAAGCAAGAATGCACGAGCACGATAATGTAACACTAATCAGGCATGTAGACACTAATGTACACCAAGAAAAGATCCATCAAGAATGTACACCAAGACACATGTATGTGGTTATTGTATCTATCATTCAAACGACACGCACGACTCCAGTGCAGATGCAATGCCAGTAATCATTATACCCCATGGTTAACAGTATATTTATGACTGTCCATCATTGGGGCTAGACTGGAGCCCTTGGACACTCGCCGTGCCCGGTCAGCATCTCACTTAAATTTTAAATGTAGATACCCACAGTCATTAATAATGGCCAATGAGAGTTTCAATAAGTAAGCGTGTGTAATGTCATGTCATGATGATGATGAGAACTAGTAATAAGTAATTGAACATGATTCATGATAACAATGGTCAAGAGATAAATTTGGCAGCATAACAGTACGATTTATACTTAGTTCAATCATTACATTAATGGATTTAGTCTAGATTGTCAATCACACTCATGAGAACAAGAAGAGAAAGGAAGTGCAAGCTATCTCCAGGGAACTTCAATGGTACAACCAACTCGTCGGCCATGTGGAATCCATGGTCAGAGGAGATTTACGGAGGCCTTAGAGAAAATGTCACTAGTCTACCAATTCGGAATGACGGTAGAGAGCTTCCAAATCCCCAATAAAGGGTTGCCTAGAAGTGCAAGTGTGTAGTGATGTACGCGTGTCAATTCACAATCCATCGGTCTCAAACTCGTGGAAAACACTTAACATGATGGCATGCAATGAACAATACATTTAACTACACACGGGTTTGCAAAATTTTAAGATAATAATTATCATTTAATCAAGCTAGAATAGTAATAAGAGCGAATCATAAGTTTCATGAATGATCATGTCATTAAGAGAATAATTAGAATACTGTTCATGTAATTATAGTTTTTAAATGGGTTAATCACTTTTAAGCCATTAAATAACCATCATGTAATGACCAGACCAAAAACATGCAATTTACACATTAAACACCATGTTAAACAAACCTCGGGTATAACGGTAAGTATTGCAAAACAAATAAGTGGTGTTTCACGCAAAATTCTAAGAACGCGACACACCCCAGTAAGGGTCGCGACGGGGTCTGGACAGAACGCGACAAGGGGATATGAAGAACACGACAAGGCAGTCAGAACATGCAAAGAGATAGCGACGGGGCGCTCGTCGCATTCAGAACGCGACGGGTTTGCTGTCACGACAAGACCTCAGGACGCGACCTATCGGGCCATCGCATTCATAGGGTCTGCGCCTGAATCCGACAGAGAAAGGATAGTGCTTTGGATTGCAGACCAGACTTTTCCTATTTTGACACAGGGTTGTTCTAAAATTAAGAACAAATTGTACAGTGCATGAAAAATAACGAAACTAGTTTTAAAACAACCTACACATGCAAGGGTGATTCCATTAAATCGGAATTAGAAAACAATGATGGTTTCGACAGGCTTTAATCAAGTCAAACACAAATGTAAAGCCAGGTGCAACCTGAAAACGTAGTATCATGCAGTGACTCTCTTACCATGCTTATAACTCTCTCCCTATTGACATTTAGACAAAACATTCAACACAAGACATGATGAGGACAACTATTAAAAAACTTTCATGTTTTGGGTTTGCTCTAATTCGGTCTTGAATCACATGCAACATATATAGAACGGGAAAAGCCCTAACAGTGCGTGACTTTGGCAAAATGCTTATAATTCAAAATCTACTCATTAAAATTCGATGAAACCAGTGGGAAACGAAAGTTAACTTGATGATATACACATTGGTATATGATAGGTTAAGGTTTGGCCCGAGAAAACCTACCTTATGGGTTGAAGAAGTTGCATTTTTCCAGAAAACCTATGTTCAGACTACTTGCAAGAGAACGCTTACCACACGCAGTATACTACATGAAAATTGTTCATTCCAGTTGGGTTAGAAAGTAGACTTGACCCTCTTTCCAGGGGTATAAATATTGTAAGGTTTGGTTATGGTTTGACTCACCTTTGGTCGACTTCAAGTGGACAGTTTATGCATGTTGCAGCAGACGAGAAGGGGAAGAAGAACGGCTTGGTGTGGGTGATCTCCTGCTCCCCAGCCGCCAAGAACTCTCCACACGACCCCAACAAGATGTAAACTCGTCCCCAAGTGTTTGGTGAAGAGTATTTAAGCATCCATGGTGTTTAGGAGTCCTATTGTAACTATGAAAGAAGAGTTGCATTTTTGACATACTAGTTTCCTATTTTGAGGATTTCTTCCTCCATTTGAGTGTGTGAGGCTTTAGGAAACCTCCCACCATAGTTAAGCATGAATTGGGTTGCCAAGAATGCAAGATCTCTTCCTAGTTCAACTCTAATTTCCTCTTTCTAATTTCAGCTTATTTAGAGTTACGAATTTCCATGCATTTTCTAGCTTTATTTGATTTTTGGGCCATATGTGGTCCATTGGCCCAATTATGATATTGGGTCATTAATATAAAATGTTAGAAGTCTCTCCAAAACTTTTATTTAATTTTTGGTTGCGTCGTATTTCCGTGTTAACGGTTTTCCGACTTGTTTCCTTATTTGGATAACCGGTCACAATAACTCATAAACCTAGTCCAAATGATTTTTATTGACCTAAATTTCTTGATGGGTCATTAGAGGATATTATTTGAAGTCCATATATGATTTTTATTTAATTTTCTGACTCATCCAAGTACGTGTGATAATGATTTTTTGACTTATTCATGAATTACGATAATAAGTCGCAAAACACTTTAAACTTGGATAATCAGATTTTTCTTGGCACAAATTTCTTTGTGGAACATTTAGGAATAATGTGTGGGGTTGATTTATAATTATTACGGAATTTTCCGACGTATTTTAGCACGTACGATAATGATACGTATGTTTTAAATACTCTTATATTATGGAAATTATTTATTTTTATTTATTTAAATTTTTATGTAATTAAAATTTTCGGGGTGTACACCCTCCCCCACTTAAGAGAATTTGGTCCTCAAATTCATAGATCATTAATTGGCTCTTGATAGCTATGACCCTTGAGGTCGTTTCGGATTTAATTCTTCTAACTTGTTTCAACATCGTGGAGGTTAGTCCAACATCTACATCTATGGTCACCCGTACTATTCATTTGGTTCCTTCCACTCCTGTTTTCCTTCCACGGTTGTTATGTTCCATCTTAATCCACCAGATGAACTACAATATAACCACTAGATTATTCCTTTTCAATTTCTCCTTAATGATCTCCCCCACTTAAATATGTACTAATAAGAAAAGCATCTTAAGATCAGTCTAGGGGTCTAACAATCATACCTCCTTCCAGAAGCTCCGCTTGCGTTACTGCATTCACCCGTCCTTGACGCTTTACCACTCCTTGGTTCCTTCCAACTTGGTCTTTTAGTATGGGACAGTTCGATATACGATGTTCATGACTCCCACATCGCAAGCAAGCCCCGGCCTTCTTCCAACACTTATCTGCTTGGTGCATAGGCTTGTTGCAAAATTTACAATACTCCACCATCATTGTTTCTTCTACTTTGATCTTTTTCTCCATGCCATAGTCCTTCCCAGTGGTTGGCCTTTTATTGTTGTTATTGTTGTTATTGGGAAAGTTCTAGTTGTATCGACTGCTCCCCTTTTTGTAAAGGTCGGCTTTGAGATGTCCTTTCCCCTCATGCCTTCCACCTTAGCCATAGTATCTTCTACCAGTTGAGCTCTTTGGACCATCTCAGGGTAGGTTTGGATGTTGTGTGGTCCGAACTTTTCAATGAACATGGGCCTGAGCCCATCCATGAAACGGTTAGCCTTTCAGTTCCCACCAAGTGTGGGGCATACACAGCAAGACGCACGAACTGAGCCTCATACTCAGCCACAGACATTCCTTTCTGTTTTAGTGTGGCAAACTCCCCTACCTTCTTCTCCTTGACTCTCTCAGAGAAATACTTTCCCCGGAATATCTCCAGGAATCCGGCCCACTCCAATTCGCCAACATTAAGTAGGTGGGCCGATGTGGCCTTCCACCATGCTCGGGCATCCTTAGTGAATTGAAAAGTGGCCAGTACCACCTTCTCCCTGTTCGTGCATTGCATGACTTGGAAGATCCTTTCTATCTCCTCCTGCCAGTTTTCTGCCTCGTCTGGATCAGGGGATCCAGAGAAGCGAGGAGGGTTCAAACTCCTAAAATTGCAGTGCAGATCACCGGCTCCATTTCTAACTGTAGCAGCCTGATTTTCAGCCTGAACCACATTTTGCAGGGCCTGAGTCAATCCAGCTACTGTTTCTTGCATAGCTTGCCATTGGTTGCGAGCCATTGCAGTTGAGTGAAAGAGTTATGAGGGTTCCTGAGAAAAGGATGGAAACCAATTAATGTCTCTAGATACATTATCAGAGTCAATGGGTAGGAGGGTTTAATTCTTGCTAACATATTCCCAGTCTCTACCCATTCTCACCAGGTACGATATTTAATTTCCATGACCTAGGTTCCATCGGTATCTCCTAATCCTGAGACATATATCCTATTTGGTATTCCTAGGCTCTGATACCACTAAACTGTCACGTCCCGAGAAGTACGCAATGGATATTAATAATAATTCGAGTCGATATCATGAGACGTGAACAATCGGCAAATAAGCCTCTAGCTAGTACGCGCTAGATGTATAACAACATACATCATCATGGGGCCCAAATATTAAACTCAACTAATCTTTTATTCAAATCTCAACTTATTTTATTCAAAATGGAACTATTACAACTCTTAGACTATGGGATAACAGCACTATACTCAATAAAAAGGAAAAGTACATAATACTCCTCACTTCCTACTACATGCTCTAACTCTCAAAGCAAATTACTATAACTTGACTCATAGTTGGAACGCTCTTCACTCGGACGCATTCCATCCTCGACTTGCTCTTCCTCTTGAACTTCATAGTCACCTAGATTGGGTAAAAGTAGGGAATGAGCAAACTAGCCCAGTAGAATTTATATCTCGATGTGTGGGCAATGATATAAGTGATTAGCAATTTAGAACTAGGTAAGCACGATGAATGTCATGATATGCATGTGCGAATAAAACTCGTTAAAACAAGATACATGGAACAAGCTAGATAGAGTGATCATGATAGAACAAGATCTAGAACAAGACGACAAGATAGAACCAACAATAGATCACTTTGTACAAGCACGCAAGATTTCACTTGATGTCAATAGTTTTCAAAAACGCAAGATATCACTAGTTGCATTAAATGCAGGATGGCCATATCACGCAAGCAAGCAAGCATGCACGAGCACGATAATGTAACACTAATCAGGCACGTAGACACTAATGTACACCAAGAAAAGATCCATCAAGAATGTACACCAAGACACATGTATGTGGTTATTGTATCTATCATTCAACACGACACGCATGACTCCAAGCGCAGATGCAATGCCAGTAATCATTATACCCCATGGTTAACAGTATATTTATGACTATCCGTCATTGGGGCTGGACTGGAGCCCTTGGACACTCGTCGTGCCCGGTCAGCATCTCACTTAAATTTTAAATGTAGATACCCACAGTCATTAATAATGGCCAATGAAAGTTTCAATAAGTAAGCATGTGTAATGTCATCTTCATGATGATGATGAGAACTAGTAATAAGTAATTGAACATGATTTCATGATAACAATGGTCAAGAGATAAATTTGGCAGCATAACGGTACGATTTATACTTTAGTTCAATCTTTACATTAATGGCTTTAGTCTAGATTGTCAATCACACTCATGAGAACAAGAAGAGAAAGAAAGTGCATGCTATCTCTAGGGAACGTCAATGGTACAACCAACTCGTCGGCCATGTGGGAATCCATGGTCAGAGGAGATTTACGGAGGCCTTAGAGAAAAGGTCACTAATCTACCGATTCGGAATGACTGGTAGAGAGCTTCCAAATCCCCAAGAAAGGGCTGCCTAGAAGTGCAAGTGTGTAGTGATGTACGCGTGTCAATTCACAATCCATCGGTCTCAAACTCGTGGAAAACACTTAATATAAGGCATGCAATGAACAATGCATTTAACTACACATGGGTTTGCAAGAATTTAAAATAATAATTATCATTTTAATCAAGCTAGAACAGTAACAAGAAAGAATCACAAGTTTCATGAATGATCATGTCATTAAGAGAATAATTAGAATACTGTTCATGTAATTATAGTTTTTAAATGGGTTAATCACTTTTAAGCCATTAAATAACCATCATGTAATGACCAGACCAAAAACATGCAATTTACACATTAAACACCATGTTAAACAAACCTCGGGTATAGCGGTAAGTATTGCAAAAGAAATAAGTGGTGTTTCACGCAAAATTCTAAGAATGCGACACACCCCAGTAAGGGTCGCGACGGGGTTGGGACAGAACGTGACAAGGGGATGTGAAGAACGCGACAAGGCAGTCAGAACAGGCAGAGAGATAGCGATGGGGCACTCGTCGTTCTCAGAACACTAGGGGTTTGCTGTCGCGATAAGATCTCAGGACGCGGCTTATCGGGCTATCGCGTTCATAGGGTCTGCCCCTGAATCCGATAGAGAAAGGACAATGCTTGGATTACGGATCAGACTTTCCCTGTTTTGACACAGGGTTGTTCTAAAATTAAGAACAAATTGTACAGTGCATGAAAAATAACGAAACTAGTTTTAAAACAACCTACACATGCAAGGGTGATTCCAGTATATTGGAATTAGAAAACAATGATGGTTTTGACAGGCTTTAATCAAGTCAAACACAAATGTAAAGCTAGGTGCAACCCGAAAATGTAGTATCATGCAGTGACTCTCTTACCATGCTTATAACTCTCTACCTGTTGACATTTAGATAAAATGTTCAACACAAGAAATGACTAGGACAAGTAGTAGAAAAATGTTCATGTTGTGGGTTTGCTTTAATTCGGTCTTGAATCACATGCAATATATAAAGAACGGGAAAAGCCCTAACAGTGCGCGACTTTGGAAAAACGTTTATAATTCAAAATCTACTCATTGAAACTCGATGAAACCAGTGGGAAAAAAAATTAGCTTCATTCTCTACACATTGGTATAGGATAGGTTAAGGTTTGGCTCGAGAAAACCTACCTTATGGGTCGAAGAAGTCCCATTTTTCCAGAAAACCCATGTTCAGACCACTTGCAAGAGAACACGTACTACACATAGTATACTGCATGAAAATTGTTCATTCCAGTTGGGTTAGAAAGTAGACTCGACCCTCTTTACAGGGGTATAAGCCTTGCAAGGTTTGGTTATGGTTTGACTCACATTTGGTCGACTTCAAGTGGATGGTTTATGCAGGTCGCAGCAGACGAGAAGAGGAAGAAGAACGGCTTGGTGTGGGTGATCTCCTGCTCCCCAGCCACCAAGAACTCCTCCACACGACCCCAAAAAGATGTAAACTCGTGCCCAAGGGTTTGGTGAAGAGTATTTAGGCATCCATGGTGTTTAGGAGTCCTATTGTAACTAGGAAAGAAGAGTTGCAATTTTTACATACTAGTTTCCTATTTAGAGGATTTCTTCCTCCATTTGAGTGTGTGAGGCTTTAGGAAACCTCCCACCATAGTTAAGCACGAATTGAGTTGCCAAGAATGCAAGATCTCTTCCCAATTCAACTCTAATTATCTCTTTCTAATTTCAGCCTATTTAGAGTTACAAATTTCCATGCATTTTCTAGATTTATTTGATTTTTAGGCCATATGTGGTCCATTGGCCCAATTATGATATTGGGTCATTAATATAAAATGTTAGAAGTCTCTCCAACACTTTTATTTAATTTTTGGTTGCGTCGTATTTCCGTGTTAACGGTTTTCCGACTTGTTTCCTTATTTGGATAATGGTCACAATAACTCTTAAACCTAGTCCAAATGATTTTCATTGACCCAAATTATTTATGGGTTATTAGAGGATATTATTTGAAGTCCATATATGATTTTTATTTAATTTTCTGACTCATCCAAGTACGTGTGATAATGATTTTCGACTTATTCATGAATTACGATAATAAGTCACGAAACACTTTAAACTTTGCTAATCAGATTTTTCTTGGCACAAATTTCTTTGTGGAACATTTAGGAATAATGTGTGGGGTTGATTTATAATTTTTATGGAATTGTTCGACGTATTTTAACACGTACGATAATGATACGTATGTTTTAAATATTCTTGTATTATGGAAATTATTTATTTTCATTTATTTAAATTTTTATGTAATTAAAATTTCCGGGGTGCTACAATGCAGACCCAGGCTCACACTCAGGCGGCACTGTAGGCTCAAGTTAGAATTGTTAAGTAGGAGTAGCATGTTTTTATGAAATGTATGATTGCTATGTTGCTTATGTGTTACTTATATTGTTTATTGTCTCAGGCTCAGGCTCGAGCTCTAGTTCCTCAAGAGCAAGGCCATGGTGGTCCTTCCATCATGGAGAGATTTAAGAGGATGGCTGCGCCCTCTTTTAAGGGGGAGAGTCAGCCACTTTTAGCAGAGAGCTGGATGAGGGAGGTAGAGAAGATCTTCCAAGCCATTAGGTGTGCCGAGGAGGATAAAGTTAGCTTGGCCACCTATATGCTGCAGGTACTTAGATTATATATGCATGTACTTGTGTACGTTTAGGTTTTGTTTACATGGTGCTTATGGGTTGTGTCTTGCAGGAGAGAGCCAATGTGTGGTGGGCTTCCTTACTTCGCACCAGGTTCGAGGATCGCGTGATTGAGGTGTTTTGGGATGAGTTCACGAGGCTTTTTCGAGCCAAGTTCATCCCCAAGCATATCCAGCACAAGATGGAGCAGAAGTTCCTTTCTCTCACTCAAGGCTCCATGACGGTGTTGGAATATGAGGTCAGGTTTGCCGAACTATCTATGTATGCCCCACATATAGTTGCTGATGAATGGAGGAAGGCGAAGAAGTTTGTGATGGGGCTTTAGCCATCACTGAGGTCGAGGCTTGTGGCGTTTGACCATCTCACGCTAGATGAGGCTCTCGGCACAGTATGTAGGCAATAGAGCGAGATGGATCAGTATCTCGAGGAGAAGAAGGCATTGCAGAAGAGGTCGGCACCACCTTTCCAGTGGTAGGACAGGAAGAAGGCCGTGTACTAGTCACCCCAACGTCCAGTGGCGACATCCAGTTAGCAGGCAGTTGCTCCACAGTCCCCCGACGTCAGGCCCATCAACAAGAAGATGTGCCCTCACTACGGAAGAGCACATGGTGGTACCAAGTGTTGGATGTTAGCAGGGAAGTGTCTCAAGTGTGGCAGCACTGAGCATCAAATCTGAGATTGTCCCAGACTGCAGTAGGGTGTTCAGTGTGGAACGCCAGCCCCAGCGGCGGCAGCAATATTAGCACTAGTGACAGGGAGACCAGGAAGGCCTCGAGCCCATGCTCGAGTGTTTGCTTTAGCACGAGAGGATGCAGAGCATGCGGAGAATGTCACGGATGGTACGGTTCTATTCATGGGTGTGCACGCTCGGGTTTTGTTTGATATTGGTGCCACACACTCGTTCATTTCTGAGCGGTTTGCGAAGCAGTTAGCATTAGAGTCTGGAGTAGAAGCTGAGGAGTTAGAGGTCCCTTTGTCGATGCACACACCGGCAGGTATGGTATCGACTAGGAAGCGTATTACATATTTACTGGTGTGCATTGAGGACCGAGGCTTAGTTGGGTGCTTCTTTTTGCTCAAGATGAAGGACTATGATGCTATTCTATGTCTGGATTGGCTGAGGAGCACTATACTTTGGTGGATTGTAGAGGGAAGAAGATTACTTTCCGTATTCCTGGTGAGGATGAGTTCTCGCATCCTTTGCCAAGGAACTTAGCAGAAAGGTTTGTGATCTCCGCCATGAAGGCGATGAGGATGGTGAACAAGGGGTGTGACGCTTTTCTTGCCAGCGTGGTCTTAGTACCGAAGGCTTATCAGCACTGACCCTTGTGGAGATTGAGGTAGTACAGAAGTTTCTAGACGTGTTTCCTGATGATTTGTCTGGTTTGCCACCAGCTAGAGAGATAGAGTTTACTATCGAGTTGCTTCCAGGCACCTCTCTATTAGGATCAGATATTCGGTGATGGCAAAGCTAGAAGGGGGGGTTGAAT
The DNA here is from genome assembly GCA_014218235.1 of Colocasia esculenta. Classification (NCBI taxonomy): domain Eukaryota; kingdom Viridiplantae; phylum Streptophyta; class Magnoliopsida; order Alismatales; family Araceae; genus Colocasia; species Colocasia esculenta. The sequence goes on from CM024754.1 coordinate 135,354,106, forward strand.
AGATCTGCAGCGAAAACTTAAGCAATTTAAACAATTACTTTGGATTAAAAGATCTACTCAATTAGAACCCCTTTGAATGATGCAACGTGAGTGATTAAAATGTAAGAAGCATTTTATTAATTAGATTAAGCGTTAAACATGTTGTTGATGTGTGTGAACAAATAAGTAGTGTGTAGACGAAATCCCTATGCATGCATCTAGTGTAATGCAAGTCAAACCACAGTGTACAAGGGATTTTTAGGTGGTTCAATGATCACATCCAGTGACTCCTACGTCCACCCCTCACACAGTGAGGACACACTACTCAAGAATTGAGTACAACACACACACGAGCACAACAGCTCAACCACACACACATACGCTAGATCAAGTCTACAATAGATCAGATCCTCTATCCTTGATCTGACCAACACACCACACACTGTGATCTATACACAACCCTCATACAGATCACAAACCACACACTTCCACAAACGCCACGTACTGATCTCCAATCAGTACACACACACAGATATAGGAAAAGTATTGAAAGAGAAGAGTTCTGAGATGTAGAAGCAAATCCTGATGTAGAACACTTCTTTATGGTCGTCCAAAAGATCTTCAAGCTTCAACTTGATGAATATCAGATGTCGTAGAAGCTTGAACCACAGACGAACCAACTTCAACTCCGTTCGGAAGATGGATCTTCTTTTCTCTGGACGGAGGATTGAAGCAGAGCAGCAGGAAGAAGCTCTTCTCTTGGGTTTCGCTTAGGGTTTTGATATGGTGGCTTCTTACTGCAAAAATACCTCCATATGATCTTTATATATGGGTGTCCAAGTATGGAGAGTCGTGCTCAAAGGAATCTCCCAAATATAGATCATATCTTGACCATCAGATCTTACTTAAACTTCGGCTGTCGACAGGCACTCCATAGCTGTCTACAGATACTGCTCAATTCCAGTGTCCAGAACCATGGTTGTGCTGAAAAATTTGAACTATCAACAGGCGATTTGCTGCTGTCGACAGGCCATCTGTTTCTGTCGACAGGTGGGCTTCAGCTGTCGACAGCTACTGTCCCAATTGAGCTTCCACTAGCTTGTTTTGTTCTGGATGGTCCATCTGTCGACAAGTGACATCTTGGCTGTTGACAGGTACGTACTTGATGTGTCTTTCCAGACTTTTGCATTTGGATTTGGTTGCTTCTCTTTAATGTTCATTCACACCTACATGAAATAACATTTCAAGTAAGATATAATGAATACATGGATAGTCATAGAAGCATTGTTTTTACTTGATCATTTCTTTCATGTCTATCATGTTACAAACATCAATTCATCATCAACACCACACATATGTCATCATCAAAAATAGTTGTGTCATAATTAAGAGCATCTTAACATGAATGACCATGATTGTGTCATTATCAAAAACAAATCAAAGCGATGATCAAATAAGCACAACTCAACATTCTCCCCCTTTTTGATGATGACAAATATACATTCATATTTCTCCCCCTTTTTTGACAACATCAAAATGATGAAGAGAGAAAATATAAATAACAGGATAGAACAATGATCATGAATAACAAGAATAGCATGAAATGTTTTCATTCAAAGAAGTTGCAATCATTATAGAAGTTTGCAGATGCAATCATATTGTTCCCTTAAAATCTCCCCTTTTTGATAACAACAAAAAGACTCTCTCTCCCCCTTAATCAACAACAACTAGTCACCCCCTTATTATAACACTCTCCCTCTATGAGGGTGCCAATGAAGTAAGTAGGAAAATGTGATACCAAAGAACATCAATGGATGGAGATCAAAATATGACTGGCATGTAAGCAAGGGGTGGAATTGAGAGATGAATGATCAGAAATGATCAGAATCAATAAGATCTTTGATACTAAAATATGAGAGAAAAATTATTGTTTCTTTGGCTTGTGCAACAAAGTTTAATAACAAAGACACATTCAATCACAACATATGTCAAAGTTTTAATGACCTGAATGCATTTAAAAGGATGAAGCAAATGTGATGAAAGTGACTTGGGACAAAAGTGTTTATCACATGAGTTTAGTAGCTAAACATTTAACACAATGTAGAATAATAACTCCAAACGTAATTAACATGAACTTCATCTAGATCAATGTACATACTGTTCTTTTTATGCTCTTTATATTTTTCTTTCATTTTGTGAGAGAGAATAGAAGAGTAAATTGGTCAAATCACACCTTTCAGTGCAAGATGTCACATTTACCCAATGCAAGACCTTCTGATTACTCAGTGGTTTAACCTTCATTACCTCATACAGAGTTGAAACAATTTGTTTGTCACCTTTTGACGCAAGCCAAAACACTTGATTGGGTGAAATGAACCCAGTTACTTAGTGATAAAATAAAGTTTTCATTGCTCTGTTTGTATCTCTCTATTTTTCTGAATACTTTTTGTTTGAAAATATTTTTTTTTAAAAGGTCAGAATTACATTAATTAGAATAGACATGATCACGAGTTTAGAAAGATTATTCTTAGCATGTGTTAATGATAAAGCTTCAAAACATACACATGTTAAACACTAAAGCTACTCATGTGCCTACAAGTGTTTTGCAACTCAGTTTAAATGAGTTCAGCATTAAAAGTGGGCATAGTCTTGTTCTTAGATTGTATCTTTGAAACTAAACTATGTGCACAATTATTGTAGTCTTTATGTATGAAATCTCTCATATAGAAATATGATCATAAAAATGCATTTATACTGATGTAAGACTTGAGTAAAAGGTATGAAATGTCAAGAAGAGAGAATCAGAAAATCACAGGAAACTGATTTTCAAGGATGAATTTGTGTGGATGTTATCATGATGATTTAAGAAAAAATCAGCTCCCCCTGAATTTGTGAAGATTTCAAAAAGATAGAGGATGATGTGAAAGAGTGTCCCTCAAGCAACTCACTCAAAGTTTTTTTAACTTACTCCCCCATAATGTTTGCATGGTATTGAAGTGAGCATTCAAGTAATTCAAATATGTTATTGTCAAACAATTTGCACAAAGATGGTATGAACTTGATCAATTGAAATTTTTTAGATTTACAATTTTCTTGTTGATCTTTATGGAGTATGAGACTATTGATACTTGGCGGAGAATATTTCTCACGCATAATGATAGTTTCTAGACAAGCCAAACTTGTCCTTCCACATTTCACCATTTGATATACCAAATAGTCACTACATAAAAGATCCATTTTCCCTCAAATTTAGCATGACTCCAATTACTAAGAAGCATTGTCATTTGGGGATAGCATCAAAACACATTTTTCATTGCTAGCTAGAATTAAAAATCCATTTCAATTCCAGCAGTTCAAATCTAAAGTCATAAAGAGATTTTACTTGAACAATCTTCAATTTCTTTTCAAAGATTTTACCTGTGTTCTCCAATCATTTCTTGCCTTACACAACCAATGTCATGATTTCATTTAAACTGTATGGCTGCAAGACATCTCAGCTTGTTCATTAAGCTGGTTTTGGGACCCACACTTGCTTGGGTCCTACAATGACATTAATGTTGTTAGGCTTCAACAATGATTTCAGAATCCAAAATAATTTATTTTTGGAATAGATGTATTTGTTTCATTAATGGAACTATGAGCAGCATTAGTTCCATATTCTTCTGTAGTCTTGTTCAATACATCTATGTTTTCATGAAATATTTTTTTTAGGACTTTTAGCATGAAGAACAGAACACTTCTTTTGTCCAGCAATCTTGTTCTTATGTACATGAAATTTCTGAGTATTTTCAGCATGCACATGATTTTTATTCCTATGTACATGGGCATGTGTATGAACATGGGGCTGGGAACATGCACAAGATGATCATTTATATGCCAACAGTCCCTAGAGATATGACCATGTTTATGACATGTAAAGCATTGGACAGACTTGACATACTTATGAACGTGTTGACCTTTATTCCAGCAGAATTTGGCATGGTGACCAGGTCTATTGCAATTAAAGCAAACAAGTTGAGTATTTACCTAGAGCTTACCATAGTATGAGTGCATTTGTTGGAATCTCTGAGATCCTCTAGAGTACCTTTGATTATCCTTGGGTTGAAAAGGAGGAGGTGGTACCCTTTGGTAGCTCTTGACATGATGTGAAGTTGCAGATTGTCTTGGATTTTCCTGGGCTTATGGAGGAGCTGTGGAGACCTTATAGAGTCCTATTTTCTTTTTCATTTTCTTTTTCTGGTTTTCAGTTGAAACATGATTCTTCCTATTTATAGCATTTTTGTTCAATTTATCATTTTATTTTTGAACATTTTTCTAAACATGATATTTAACAAGTTTTCTTTAGGTGAAAAAGAATTCTTGTTCTTAGAAACATTGACAAATGAAGTCTTTGTTTTGTTTTCAAAATCCATTTTGTTCAAGGGGTTAAATCCTAAACCCTCCTTTTGAAAATTGACTTTTTTCCAAGAAGATTATCCAAGTTTTGAGTTCCTTGAACAAACTTAGACAAAGCAGATCTTAAGCTTTCAATGGTTTTGTTCAATTCATAAACCTTTTTTTTTTTCAGAATTTTGATTTTGTTTACTAACCACTTCAAATTCATTTGTCAATTTTTCTTTTTCAGCTTTCAATGCATCAATTTCTTTTTTAGAAGTTGACGTTGATTTGTCATGACATCCAAACCATTTTTCATTTTGTTCTTTTCAATTTCACTTTGAACAAATTGATTTTCCAAGTCAGCAATTTTCTTCGTAGAATTGTCTCATTCATTATTTAATGGTCTGTCATGATACAAGCATCAATCTTCTTTTTCAAATGATTATTTTCCTCAACCAATTGGTTGCACTTTACTTTTATTTGATGATCATGAGCCATGTTGGAGATTTGTTTGTTCAATTGATCATTATCAAGTTTGAGATTCTCATTATGATCAATCAATTTTTCAATTTCATTTTTCAAATCAAAATTTCAGATCCAACCTGATCATGATCTTCTTTCAATTTAGAAAGCTTGTTTTCATAGTTTCTGACTTCATTCTCCAATTTTTTATTCTCTATTTTGAATTTTTTATTTTCTTCATAGAATGCTTGAGCATTATCAATTCTCATTTCATTCTTATCCAATTTTTCTTTTAGCTTCTTGTTTTGAGATTTTACCTTCTTAAATTGATTGGACAAGTGCTCATAGCATTCTATCAATTCATCATAGGATATATCATTCTCTGAATCAGAGCTACCTGATTTTTGAGACTTTCTTGACTTTTCTGACAAATTTGATCCTTCAGATTCGTCTGAGCTGGGAAAGCTTTTTGAGCTGCCGTGAGCCATGTGGCATTTGTCATTGGTTTTATTTCCTATATTGCTTGTCTTCGTAAAAGAGTCCTGCATTTTTTCAACATTGTCATCAAACCCAATAATCATAGGTCTATTTAATATGCTTGAGAACTTAGCCATAATTTTTAGTGTGTTTCAGATGATTAGACAAATCAACAGAATATTGAGTCAGATCAAAAAGCAATCAATCAGTTCAACCAGATCAAATGATGTTCTAAAAGAACAATAAAAAATAATCAAATCAGTTCATAATCAGATATAAACCCGCTCTGATACCAATTGTTAGGATCAGATATTCGGTGATGGCAAAGCTAGAAGGGGAGGGGGGTTGAATAGATTTGCAGCGGAAACTTAAGCAATTTAAAAAATTACTTCGGATTAAAAGATCTACTCAATTAAAACCCCTTAGATCTGATGCAATGTCAGTGATTACAATGTAAGAAACATTTTATCAATTAGCTTAAGCATTAAACATGTTGTTGATGTGTGTGAACAAATTAATAAGTAGTGTGTAGACGAAATCCCTATGCATGCATCTAGCGTAATGCAAGTCAAACCACAATTCAAACCACGGTGCACAAGGGATTTTTAGGTGGTTCAGAGATCACATCCAGTGACTTCTACGTCCACCACTCACACAGTGAGGACACACTACTCAATAATTGAGTACAACACACACACGACACAACGGCTCAACCACAAACAAACACGCTAGATCAAGTCCACAATAGATCAGATCCTCTAGCCTTAATCTGACAAACACACCACACACTGTGATCTATACACAACCCTTGTACAGATCACAAACCACACACTTCCACAAATGCCACGTACTGATCTCCAATTAGTACACACACAGAGATATAGGAAAAGTATTGAAAGAGAAGAGTTCTGAGATGTAGAAGCAAATCCTGATGTAGAACTCTTCTTTCTGGTCGTCCAAAAGATCTCCAAGATTCAACTTGATGAATATCAGATGATGTAGAAGCTTGAACCATGGACGGATCAACTTCAACTCCGTTCGGAAGATGGATCTTCTTTTCTCTGGACAGAGGGTTGAAGCAGAGCAGTAGGAAGAAGCACTTCTCTTGGGTTTTGATTAGGGTTTTGATATGGTGGCTTCATGCTGCGAAAATACCTCGATATGATCTTTATATATGGGTGTCCAAGTATGGAGAGTCGTGCTCAAAGGAATCTCACAAATATACTTCATATCCTGACCATCAAATCTTACTTAAACTTCGGCTGTCGACAGGCACTCCATAGCTGTCGACAGCTACTGCTGAATTCTGGTTTCTAGAACCATGGTTGTGCTGGAAAATTGGATCTGTCGATAGACGATTTGCTGCTGTCGATAGGCCATCTGTTTCTGTCGACAGGTGGGCTTCAGCTGTCGACAGCTACTGTCCCAATTGAGCTTCCACTAGCTTGTTTTGTTCTGGATGGTCCATCTGTCGACAAGTGACATCTTGGCTGTTGACAGGTACGTACTTGATGTGTCTTTCCAGACTTTTGCATTTGGATTTGGTTGCTTCTCTTTAATGTTCATTCACACCTACATGAAATAACATTTCAAGTAAGATATAATGAATACATGGATAGTCATAGAAGCATTGTTTTTACTTGATCATTTCTTTCATGTCTATCATGTTACAAACATCAATTCATCATCAACACCACACATATGTCATCATCAAAAATAGTTGTGTCATAATTAAGAGCATCTTAACATGAATGACCATGATTGTGTCATTATCAAAAACAAATCAAAGTAATGATTAAATAAGCACAACTCAACACTCTCCTATCTCTAAGGCTCCATATCGGATGGCACCTGTGGAATTAGCTTAGCTGAGGAAGCAGTTGCAAGATTTGCTGGACAAGGGATTCATTGCCCTAGTGTGTCACCATGGGGCGCATCTGTATTATTCGTAAAGATGAAGGATGGTTCCCTCAAGTTGTGCATTGATTACAGAAAGTTAAACCAGGTGACAGTGAAGAACATGTATCCCTTACCACAGATAGATGATTTGTTTGATCAGCTGTAGAATGCATCAGTGTTCTTTAAGATTGATCTGCGGTCTAACTATCATCAGTTGATGATTAGGGGTGAAGATGTGTCCAAGACGGCTTTTAGGACTCGTTATGGGAATTATGAGTTTCCTGTGCTTCCTTTTGGTCTGACCAATGCCCTTGCAGCATTCATGGATCTGATGAACAGGGTGTTTAGACCTTATTTGGATAGTTTTGTAGTGGTATTCATTGACGATGTGCTAGTCTATTCTCCAGATGAGGCTACACACCGTGAGCATTTAAGGGTTGTTCTAGAGGTTCTCTAAGAGCATAATCTGTATGCAAAGTTCAGCAAGTGCGATTTCTGGATGCGCGAGGTTCATTTCCTTGGGCATGTTATTAATGGCCCTAGAGTTGCAGTTGATCCAGCTGTAATCATGGGGTTACGTGAAGTGTTGCGGAATTCCCTATATGGTAATCTAGAAGGGGGGTTGAATAGATTACTGCCTATTAAGAACACTTGTTGCCTTCTTTTCGATAAGATACAAATTACTAGAAGATATGGCAAGGACTGAACTTAGTGTGGATGTGTGTGATTCGATGATAGATATCAAACAGATGATTAGACATGTGTATATGCGCCGTGCCTACCAAACATCTAACGTAGAAACGTTCAAACCACGAGACACAACGATTTATGTGGTTCGGAATATACAACTCGTGTATCCTACATCCACGAGCCACACACACACGCAGAACAATCTGCTTATGAGCTAGTTCAAGAACTACAACTCACACACACACGTGTTCTCTGATGTGTAACCACGATCAGAACAACACACACACGTGTATCAAGCACAAGGACTGCTTGAAACACACCACACACACGAGTATGGATAAAAGAGAAACAGAGAAGAGTTTGAGAGTTGAGGATCAAATCCAATTGAAAACTCTTCTGATGAACGTCTGGGTAGACTTCAAGCTTTGTCTTGATGATCAGAAGTTGATGGAGAGGCTTGAATCCATGACGTTCAGACTTCACCGCTGCACGGAAGACTTCTCTTGTTGAATCTGGGCAGCAGGTAGAAGCAGAGGAGCAGGGCAAGAATTTTCTTGAGAGGCTTTTAGGGTTCTTGCTTGGAGGCTGCTTGTGTACATGAATAGCTTCAAAGATTGCTTGTATATTGGTGTTTACATATAAAGATAAGTGGTACATGGAAACACCAAGTTTGGTAACATCTAAACTTCCCGTATTTGAAGCAACAGGTCGGCTGTCAACAGGTCTTCAGGCTGCTGTCGACAGGTCTTGACAGTTTGTCATTTGACTGAAGTCTGGAAGTTCAGGTTTGGCTCTGACTAAGTACATCTGTCGACAGGTCTTTTGGTGCTGTCGACAGGTACCTGGTTTCCCAAAAACCTGAAGTGTCTGACTGTGTAATTCTATCGACAGGTGTCTAGCTTCTGTCGACAGGGCTTGTCTTCCAGAGTCTGTTGAGTGCTGACTGTGTGTATCTGTCGATAAGGTCCTTGGTGCTGTCGACAGGTACACTGTCTTTTGACATTTGCTGACCTTTTCTACATGTTGTTGGTACATGTCTTGAGTAGTGTGTCTCCTACATTATTGAACATAGTTAGTGAGACATTATAGTCATTTATAACCAAGCATTATACCAACATATTGTGACAAGTCATATGTATCAAGATCTTATGCAATTTTAAACTCAATTCACATTGTTCACTTGTTTACTTTGTTCATTATTGATCATCAACAAAAACATGTTGTATTTATGATTTAGAATGTGAACCCAACATTCTCCCCCTTTTTGATGATGACAAAATTAATCAATTAAGCAAGTGTAAGCAAGTTCACAATTGAGTTTTCTCCCCCTTTTGTCAATATCCAAAAGCATACACCATAGACACATGTAGTAGGCAAGAAGACACAAATTTTCATTGATTTGTCATTTTGTCAATATCCAAAAGCATACACCATAGACACATGTAGTAGGCAAGAAGACACAAATTTTCATTGATTTGTCATTGAGCCATACATAACGTGCTAGGTAAAACATAACTTGAAAGGGAAAGACATTGCATGACCATCAAAGTAAGAGAACAACATAAGACTTAAGATAACTGGATAACAAGACATGACACTCTCCTAGACACCTAAGCTAGCTATGCATCCTCATCAGCTGGCGGTGTAGGAGCCGGATGCGAAGGTGCAATGTTATCCAATCGGGCGTCAAGTGTATCCATCCTGTTATTAAGCCTCTCAAATCCAGTTGACATCTGAAGTTGGGGTTGAGCGAGTAATTCTCGAATGGAGGGCTCAACTGCCACATCAGGAGCATCATCTCTTCGAGCAACTAGTGGCTCATCTTGTGAATCATCATGAGCATCTTCTGCATATTGATCTTCTTCAGCTTGATCTTCTTCATCTTGATCTTCATCATCATCTGCAGCTGCCTCTTTACCCTTGAGATCTCTGGTTACAGTGCCATCCACCATCTTGTAGCCCATCCTATGTACAGCTGTGAGATCATAGGAGCTACGGGATGTGAGAACTGTCATCTCCCCATTTGGAATTTAAATGCCAAGGAATAGGAAGAGAGAAGTGAGTTGACATGCATATGGCATTGATCTCTTGGCACTGCGAACACATATGCGAAAGATAGAGACCATAAGAGCAGGTAAGTTGATAGGCTCAACATTGAGGAATTGGTGAAGCAGAGACTTGTGAATGGAGGTCACAAGTTCTCGGCTACCATCCTTGGGAACGATGAGAGTTGTGAAGATGTGATGGATGAGACGATGAAGAGGAGGGAATGAGTTGGCATTTAGTTGCCGACGATCAGTAGGATCGTAAGGCTGCAAAGTAATGAGCATGTGATACTCCTCTGGAGTTGGATGATGGGTCATGATATCCACTCCTATATTTGGGATTTGCAAAGCGGTGGATAGGAGATTAGGAGTGATAAGAAATGGAGTGTTCTTCACCTTGGTATACAACTGTCCAGTTTTTGATAGTCGAAGGTTGGTGTAGAAATCGGTCACGGTGGTTGTAGAGTACAGTATGTGATCGTAGCAGAAGGGTGCCCAACCTTGGACATCAAAGAGAGTTTGGAGTTCTGGAAACATGTCTTCAAGGGAAAGGAAGTCGATGTAGCGGGGCTGCACGACCTTTGTGAAGGTACCATGGACATCAAGAAAACTCAGAGAGAGCGGAATGATGAGCTCCGGCAAACGATCCTCCCGGTACTTCGTCCGACGCTCGGTGGTGACTCTGGAGCCTTGGCCGGCTTCGGGAGATTGTGGACGACGACGGGATGCTAGCTTCTTGGCCTTGAGAGCCATCAGGAGGGGAGGTTTGATGCGGTGGGAGAGGATATACAAGAAGAAAAGACAGGAAGGAGGAAGAGGAAAGGGAGAAGAGATCTCTTCCGGTGCCCTGGAGAAAGAGGTTTGAAGAGAGGGAGGGAAAGAAGGGTTTTTGGAAGTGGAAAAAGATGGAAAGGGGTGTGGGGTCCTCTTATAGAAGGCTTGAGGGTATGTGAAGAGTCGGATCCCACCAAATCCGTTTTTGGATTTAGCCCGTTGGACTTCCAAAAACAAGTCTGCCGCTGGCTGTCGACAGGGCCCCTGGTGCCTGTCGACAGGCGCTTTCAGAAAATTGCCAGTTTTGTGATTTTTGGTGATTTTTGAACTGAAGCTCTGAGCAATGTCTTCCAGGAGTTATGTGAAGGTGTATAGGAGGTGAATCATGTATAGAAGCCTACCATATACAAGGATATAATAAACCATAACAATTTCCTCAATGGTTTTAACATAATACCCAAGGAATTTAAGGTTAAAGCATTAAGAAAACACCCACTTAAATAAAGAACATTGCACACTCACCCTTCGTTGTATAAATACAATGTAAGACAACACAATCCCCATTTTGTGGATAGGCAAATGATGCATGAAATGATATCTATATGTCAAGACAATCACAAGACCAATGACCTTGGAAATTATGACTCAGTGGAGGCTACACACTATTTCCCTTTTTGTTTGAAATTTAGAAGAACAATGGAGGAAATGGTACTTAAGAAGATGTCACACCTTTTGACGTGAGGATAGACATTACACGTGCCCATACCCCCAGTTAATTAGTGGAAGTTTCCATCATACCGTTGTACAGAGATGATGAGTTGGCTTTTTGACGCAAGGGCAGACATTTGTGATGCCCATCTCCCCGGTTACTCAGCATAACCCAACATTTCTCTATATTCTTCCCATGTAAAGTTGATTTTCATTACGAAAAAAATATATATATATTTTTTGTTTTCCTTGTGAAAGATTCTTTCAGAAATAGGTAGCTTTTCTCCAAGTATTGTTGTAAAAGCCAATATCAAGTAGGTGATATGATTACCTATCAATATTAGACATGCACTTTCATGACCAAAAGGCTTATCAAGTAAATTGAGACGATGTTTGCCCACGAAGAATTAATGTAGAGAAGTGAGGTTGATATCCTTTATAGTTATAAAATGTTTTCTAGATGATAGAACCTAAATCCAAACATGAATAGTATGTGAAAATCATAGTGGAATAAAGAATAGCTTAAATATCATTTGTATGTAGTATAGTCAAACATGCATTAACACCTTATAGACACCTTATATGTTAATCATGAAGATGCTCACTAAATGGGTGAAGAAATAAGCATGAACAACCAAAATTCAGAATATCTGTCGACAGGGAAGGAAGGCCTATCGACAGGAAGACACAGACAGAAGTTGGAGATTTCGGGGAGGCAAAAACTATGTGCATCTGTCGACATCAGATTGAGGGCCTGTCGACAGATGGACACAGACAGAAGAATCAGAGTTCTGTCTGGGCTGAGTTGTTGACAGGGCCCTTGTAGCCTGTCGATAGGGACATGTTCAGAGCAGTTTTAAGGGTAGAATGAAGGGCTGAAATGTCTAATGGTTGTGAGGGAGTTGAGATGGACAAAGGTTGAACAATTTCCTTCACATTTGCATTCATCTAACCCTAACTTGCTCCCCCATAATGTGTGCCATTTGAAATAAAAGGACTCAAGTTCATGACGACATATTTGCAGACAAAGACCTAGCACTTAAGAACACCAAGCATGTAGAGAGACAACCAACAAGAGTTTTCAGAATTTTAAAGAGAGTTTTGAATAAGCAAAATTATAAAGAAACTAATTCCAAATGTAGAGTGCATATCCCTTTTATGTCACATGACAATGGATACTTGGCAGAGATATTTCTCACGCATAATGATAGTTTCCAAACAAGCATGACTTGTTCTTCCACACATCACCATTTGATATACCTCACAGTTAGTGGACATAAGGGACATATGCTTAACATTTGAGTTAAGTTTCATTGTAATTTGCACAACCCCAACTCTCTTCGCAATGTGGTGAATCTATCTTCAGCTAGAGGTTTGGTAAAGATATCAGCCAACTGTTTCTCTGTGGGTATGAAACTAATTTCCAATGATCTATTGGCCACTTCATCTCTCAAGAAATGATGACGAATTTCTATGTGTTTCGTCCTGGAATGTTGAATGGGATTCTTTGATAGATTGATTGCACTAGTGTTGTCACACAGGATAGGTGTGCATCCAATATCGATGTTATAGTCACACAACTGACTTTTTATCCACAACACTTGTGTTGCACAACTCCCTGCAGCAACATATTCTGCTTCTGCAGTAGAGAGTGCAACCGAGTGTTGCTTCTTGGATGCCTAAGAAATCATACAACCACCAAGCATTTGGCAATAGCCACTAGTGCTTTTCCTGTCAATTTTACACCCAACGTAGTCTACATTAGAATAAGAAATCAATTAAAACTACTACCAGCTGGATACCAAAGACCCAAGGTGTAACGACCCAGAATCCGCATTACCAGTAACAACCAGTAACCCGAATTCTGACCCGCTAACCCACGAGACAAGCTCGGAAGGGTAGGAAGTGAACGTCCGAGGAGACTATATGTAAGAAGATACACACCATGTAAAGCTATAAAATTCCACTATATGAATATAATATGTACAACTCAGAGTCTGAGCAAGGTACAGAGTACAGAAGTACATCAAAAGTACTACTCACTACAGCTAAGGAGCACCAACACCGAGTGGCTAGACTCGCCTGGAACGAGAGTCGACGAAGACCCACCTGAAGGGAGGGGAGTGAGTCTCAAGAAAAGAGACCCAGTAAGGAAAAGTAACCCCACCGGCAACAGAACTAAAGTGCGGAAAGTAAAAACTGAAAGTAAGTACACGTCGCACCACAACACAAAACTGTAAACCTCGCGCTCAGTAACACACACTCACACACACACAGTAAGTAGGACTCAGCTAGGGTCTGTGGCTTGGCGTCTCGTCACCACAGAGGCTCTCAACCCCAGCCACGTGTGAACACTACAGATGCTCTCTCTCGCGTCTGGTCCACGACCGGTTTTCCCCTACGCTTGACCCTAGCGGTAGAGAAGGGGTCCACGGAGACCGGCTCAAAACCACCACAAGGAGTATGCACAGGACAGAGTTGCACTCGGCGTCCTGGCTCACTAGCGGAGGACAACCACATGCTAGTCATCTAGACGGAGTCGCACCCACGCCTAGGTAACACAACAGAAACGGGCACGCGGTAACGCAACGCGCGTACAACAGACGGAACACACTCAACGCCTGAAACTCCGTACAGTAAGTGAACACCTCATGTCACAAGTAACTACTCAAATGCACAGGCGAAGTCACACTCTAAGCGTGTTAACATGGCGAACATCACATGTCAGCACCTTAAACATAGAACAAGACTTAAGCCTGCTGGAACACAGGATATTAACGGCAGCATCGATTGTCGCCAATATTGATGTAGACGGCCTCACCATGCCGCTAACTCAAACTCAACGGCAATCGACCTTGTCGTTTATATCAATCTTGAAGATCTCAACGTCAACAGATGTGGACGTTAAGCTCTTCAGTCCCCAAAACCTAAACAGCACCGAATCAGTCCAATTGGGTAGAATCACCCAATCAGAACACTGACTGATGGAGAGAAATGCTTCTTCACATCATCTAACACTACCAGGACTTCAAAATATGCAATCCAACACTTGGATTTCCCAAAACACCCAAATCCCGGCATGGAATAACCCAACCCTAAACCGTAATTAGCATACTAATTCACACAAATGAGCATGCTGGTTTGCTAAGGAGGGTTATAGGAGTTAAGTCCCTACCTCAGAACGCTTTAAAAACTCCCGAACAGCCACCGATTCCACCGGAACCCCCCCCCCCCCCCCCCGAAGTCTCCGCACGAATTACACCAAATCTTCGCGTTTCTCGCCCGATCAAACACCGCCATGCGTACCAAGGCCTTCCCACAAACTCCCATCAACCATCAGAAGTAGTGGAAATGGACAAAGGTAGAAGTGGAGGGAAGGAAGGAAAGGAGAAGAAAGGGTTCTGCTCTCGGGCTGCCCTATTTCAACAGGCCCGACCAGTAGACGTCCACATCTCTAGCCGCCTACTGAACCGCCAAAGGCTTGACGTCCAGATCGCATGTCGTCGAGTTCAATCACAAACGTCCACATCGCTGGACGCTAACCCCAAGTCAACGGCTAGACCCTGCCGCCAACTAAAAATTAACGACAATGGATCTTGTCGTCAACCACACAGAACTCTACAAGACCCAATAAGGATCCACTAAACCCGAGACCTTACAGCCCTCCCCCCTTAAGGAATTTTGCCCTCAAAATTCAAACAACATAAGGAAAGAAAGACTCACCAAAGAGGTACGAAAACTTCGCGCGCATTTCATCCTCTCGCTCCCATGTCGACTCACCACCTGAATGCCGCTGCCACGCAACACGAACTAACGGGATAGCCTTGTTCCTCAACCTCTGAACTCGGCGATCCTCAATGTGCAATGGAAACTCTGGTACAGTCAACACTGGAGTCACCTCAGACCACTCTGCACTCTGGAGAACGTGGAGGTACCTCGAGCATCGAAGGTACTCCGAACATCACGTGAAACACATCGTGGACTGCTGCCAACTCTGATGGAAGCTCAAGTCTGTATGCCAAACCTCCGACACGCTCAGAAATGGTGAAAGGTCCAATAAAGCGAGGACTCAACTTTCCACGCCTACCAAACCTCACCACTCCCTTCATAGGAGACACACGGACAAACACCTGGTCCCCTACCTGAAACTCGAGCGGTCGTCTGCTGATCTGCATAACTCTTCTGCCGACTCTGAGCTGACTGAAGCCTCTGCCTCACAAGATGAACTACCTCAACTGCCTGCTGTACTAACTCTGGTCCCGTGACAACCCGTTCACCAACCTATAACCAGTCAAGAGGAGTGCGACATGGTCGTCCGTACAAAGCCTCATATGGTGCCATACCGATGCTGGAGTGATAGCTATTATTATATGCGAACTCGACCAATGGCAAGTGAGCTGTCCACGACCCCTGCCACTCCAAACAGCAAGCTCTAAGCATGTCCTCCAAAGTCTGGATAGTCCGCTCTGACTGACCGTCTGACTGAGGGTGGTAGGCGGAACTAAAAGCCAACTCTGTCCCCAAAGCTCTCTGGAAACTGCGCCAGAACCCAGAAGTGAAGCGAGGATCCCTATCTGACACAATAGAGATCGGCACTCCGTGCAAAGGAACAATCCGCTCTACGTACAACGTGGCCAACCTACTCACACCCCAACTACTCCTGACAGGCAAGAATCTGGCAATCTTCGTCAATCTGTCCACAAGAACCCAATGCTGTCAAAACCTCCAGCTGTTCTCAGAAAACCACAAACAAAGTCAGTCGTCACATGGTCCCACTTCCACATCGGAATCTCTAACGACTGCACAAGTCCTTCTGGATGCTGATGTTCGCCTTCACCTGCTGACAGACCAAACACCTAGCAACAAAAGCTGCTATGTCTCTCTTCATCCCAGGCCACCAAAACTGACGTCTCAACCTGTGATACATCTTGGTCGACCCTGGATGAATCGAGTACCTGGAACCATGTGCCTCCTGCAACACACTCCTCCTGACAGACTCCTCAACAGGAACATAGAGTCTATCTCAGAACCTAACAGTCCCGTCCTCGCAAAGCTCAACCTCTGGGAGAAGCAACACACTGTGCAACTCGGGATCTGCCTGATGAGCCTCAACAACCTGTCTCATAACGGCGGGAGCTGCCACAAACTGCCCAACACAAACTATCGACGACTGGACGAAACTCTAAAAGACCCCTCTGTCGCAGACTGCCACAACTGCCACTCTCTAAGCATCAGATGACTCATTTGTGCTTTCCTACTCAAGGCATCTGCAACCACATTCGCCTTTCCAGGCTTATACTCAATGCTGAAATCATAGTCTTTCAGATATTCCATCCATCGACGCTGCCTCATATTCAGATCCCTCTGAGAAAACATACCTCAAACTCTGGTGGTCGGTACGGACTACAAAACTCACTCCGTACAGGTAAAGACGCCAAATCCGCAAAGCAAACACCACAGCTGCAAGCTCTAGGTCGTGGGTCGGGTAACTCTCCTCGTGGGGCTTAAGCTGGCGAGACGCATAAGCCACCACCCGGCCTTGCTGCATCAAAACCACCCCAACCAACACCTGAAGCATCTGTGCAAACCTCAAACCCTCCTCACCTGAAGGTAAGGCAAGAACTGGCGCTGACGTAAGCAGTTGCTTCAACTCTATGAAGCTCTGCTCACACTGCTCCGACCACACAAACGGAACTCCCTTTCTCGTCAACAGAGTCAAGGTGTAGCAACCTGAGAAAAGTCTCGAACAAACCTGCGGTAGTAACCTGCCAAACCCAGAAAGCTACGAATCTCAGACACAGATCTGGGACTCTCCCACTGCAAAACTGCCTCAACCTTCGCTGGATCCACAGAACTCCCCTCACCTGAGATCACGTGCCCCAAAAGTGAACCTGTTGTAGCCAAACTCACACTTACTAAGTTTGGCATACAACTGGTGCTCTCGCAAAGTCTGCAACACGATCCTCAGGTGCTCGGTGCTCCTCCTCCGAAACGAAGTACACCAGAATGTCGTCAACAAACACTATGACAAACCGGTCCAAGAACTGGTGGAACACCTGGTGCATCAGATCCATGAAGGCCGCTGGAGCATTGGTGAGCCCAAATGGCATCACCAAAAACTCAAAGTGTCCATATCTGGTCCGAAAGCAGTCCTCTCAATATCAGAATCTCTAATCCGCAACTGATAGTAGCCCGACCTCAAGTCAATCTTCGAAAAGACACGAGCAGACTGAAGCTGATCAAAGAGATCATCAATCCTAGGCAAAGGATACCTATTCTTGATGGTCACTTGATTTAGCTTCCTATAATCGATACACAATCTCAAGCTACCATCCTTCTTCCGGACAAACAAAACAGTTGACCCCCGGAGAAAAGCTAGGACGAATATAGCCCTTCTCCAACAACTCCTCAAGCTGCCTCTTCAACTCCCTCAACTCTGCTGGTGCCATACGGTACGGTGCCTGAGCAAAAGGTATAGTGCCAGGAACCAACTCTACAGTAAACTCAATCTCTCTCTCTGGCGGTAGACCAGGCAACTCTTCCAGAAAACATCCGGAAACTCACACACTACACGAATGTCCCCCACACCCGAGGCAATCTGGTCAAGAGTCACTGCAGAAACTAGGAAACCCTGACAACCAGAAGCAAGTAACCTCCCTGCCCTCAAAGCAGAAACTAAAAACGAGAAGTAAGAGGTACGATACCCTGGAAGTAGAACGCCGCTTCCCCAAGTATCCGCAAGTGCACCCTCTTCTTCTGGCAATCCATCACTGCACCATACCGCTCTAACCATACATACCCAAAATCACATCATAATCATGTAACTGCAAAGCAAACAGACGAGCGACAACCACTGATCCTGCAACTGCACAGGTACCTCCTCAAGACAGTAGGACGTAAGGACAAAGTCCCCTGTCGGCAACTCTACTGCTCACTCAACACTCTCCCGAACTCAACTCTCCAAGGGAGTCTAAAAACTCCTCAGACACAAAAGAGTGAGAGGCACCGGAATCAAACAAAACTCTAGCTGTACAACCAAAAACTGTAACAGTACCTTCCACTAGGTGAGCTGCCTCCGCGTCTGCACGGTCAAGTGAGTAACACGACCTCTACCTCTCGACCCACCAGAACCTCCGGTCTGCTGACGCTGCTGCACGGGTGCCTGCTGCTGTTGCACTCGGGGCTGTGACTGGGTCTGCTGCTACGACACACGAGGTAGCAAAGGACAATCTCGTGCCATGTGACCCATCTGGTCACACCGGTAACACTAACCAGCAAAAGTACGCTGTACCTGCTGCGAAGGCTGACCTGTCGGCTGCTGAACACTCCCAACCGACTGCTGTCTCTGCTCTGCCTGCCTCCTATCACGCCGAAACTTCCTCCGAGATCCTGACTTCGCCGTCGTCCCAGTAGAAGTGGACGCGTAGGAAGTCGCAGTCCTCGAGGTCGTCTGCACACTACCCTGCTGCTGTCGAGGCTGAGAAGGAACTACCTGTGTCTGAACCTCTGTGCTCCGAGCACGAGTCCGCAAAGTGTCTGCCTCCAATGCTGCCGCTGTCTGATAGGCCGCATCCAAATCTGTGACACGAGCAACTATCAACGCCTGCCTGAGCTCTGGCCTCAAGCCCCTCACAAACTGTTGAGTCCTCAGCCCCTCATCTGCCATAATCTGCGGAGCATAACGCCCTAGCTCTACAAATCTGGCCATGTACTGCACTACAGTAAAGTCCCTCTGCTGCAAGTCCAGAAACTGGTACAACCTCTCCGTCCGGACGTAAGTAGGACAGAAGGCTCTCTCAAAAGAAACGACAAACTCCTGCTACGGAATCTGTCTAAGTGGACGAGACTGAAAAGTAGTCTCCCACTCAGAGGACCACCAAGTCAACGCCTGTGCCTGCAACTGGTAACTGGCTAGCAGCACTCGCTCCTCGGGAACACACTCCATGGAACGAAAAGTCCGCTCCACTGCATCTAACCACGCCCGCGCTGCATCTGGATCAGGCTGGCCCAAAAACTGAGGAGGCTGAAACTGCAAGAACTCCCTCAACACCTTCCCAGTACCACCCTGGGGTACTGGCGCATCACGGTGTTGAGCAACAAACTGAGCCATCCCCTCAAGAAATCGAGTCATGTCTAATCCCTGAGCTACCTGAGGAGGAGGTGGCGGCGGAGCAATACCACTATGTGCGTCCTGTGGCAAGGCTGCGTCTGCTGTGGTGCGGAGCATCTCCAGCCTCCTGACGAGTCGCCTGCTCAGCCACTCCCTCTCTAGGACGTCGCCTAGGTGCCATAGTACTATACCAGAGCAAAATACACACATTACTAACTAACTCCGGGCTAAATAGCTGCAACTGTACTCTTTATGCTCTGAGTCTACATGATGGGTATTTCCTTATATATATCTCATCAGACCAGGCTCTGATACCAACTGTAACGACCCAGAATCCGCATTACCAGTAACAACCAGTAACCCAAATTCTGACCCGCTAACCCACGAGACAAGCTCGGAAGGGTAGGAGTGAACGTCCGAGGAGACTATATGTAAGAAGATACATACCATGTAAAGCTGTAAAATTCCACTATATGAACATAATATGTACAACTCAGAGTCTGAGCAAGGTACAGAGTACAGAAGTACAACAAAAGTACTACTTACTGCAGCTAAGGAGCACCAACACCGGAGTGGCTAGACTCGCCTGGAACGGGAGTCGACGAAGACCCACCTGAAAGGGAGGGGAGTGAGTCTCAAGAAAAGACCCAGTAGGGAAAAGTACCCACCCACCGCAACAGAACTAAAGTGCGGAAAGTAAAAACTGAAAGTAAGTACACGTCGCACCACACACACAAAACTGTAAACCTCGCGGCTTAGTACACACACTCACACACACACAGTAAGTAGGACTCAGCTAGGGTCTGTGGCTCGCGTCCCGTCACCACAGAGGCTCTCAACCCCAGCCACGTGTGCACACTACAGACGCTCTCTCTCGCGTCTGGTCCACGACTGGTTTTTCCCCTACGCTTGACCCTAGCGGTAGAGAAGGGGCTCCACGGAGACCGGCTCAAAACCACCACAAGGAGTACGCACAGGACAGAGTCGCACTCGCCTTCCTGGCTCACTAGCGGAGGACAACCACACGCTAGTCATCTAGACGGAGTCGCACCCACGCCTAGGTAAACAACAGAAACGGGCACGCGGTAACGCAACGCGGGTACAACAGACGGAACACACTCAACGCCTGAAACTCCGTACAGTAAGTGAATACCTCATGTCACAACTACTACTCAAATGCACAGGCGGAGTCACACTCTAAGCCTGGCAGAATGTGTTAACAGGGCGAACATCACATGTCAGCACCTAAACACAAACAAGACTTAAGCCTGCTGGGACACAGGATATTAATGGCAGCATCAATTGTCGCCAATTGATGTAGACGGCCTCACCATGCCGCTAACTCAAACTCAACGGCAATCGACCTTGTCGTTTATATCAATCTTGAAGATCTCAACGTCAACAGATGTGGACGTTAAGCTCTTCAGTCCCCAAAACCCAAACAGCACCGAATCAGTCCAATTGGGTAGAATCACCCAATCAGAACACTGACTGATGGAGGGAAATGCTTCCTCACATCATCTAACACTACCAGACTTCAAAATTATGCAATCCAACACTTGGATTGCCCAAAACACCCAAAATCCCAGCATGGAATAACCCAACCCTAAACTGCAATTAGCATACTAATTCACACAAATGAGCATGCTGGTTTGCTAAGGAGGGTTATAGGAGTTAAGTCCCTACCTCAGAACGCTTTAAAAACTCCCGAACAGCCACCGATTGCACCGGAACCCCCCCGAAGTCTCCGCACGAATTACACCAAATCTTCGCATTTCCCGGCCGATCAAACACCGCCACGCGTACCAGGGCCTTCCCACGAACTCCCATCAACCATCAGAAGTAGTGGAAATGGACAAAGGTAGAAGTGGAGGGAAAGGAAGGAAAGGAGAAGAAAGGGTTCTGCTCTCGGGCTGCCCTATTTCAACAGGCCCGACCAGTAGACGTCCACATCTCTAGCCACCTACTGAACCGCCAAAGGCTTGACGTCCAGATCGCATGTCGTTGAGTTCAATCACAAACGTCCACATCGCTGGACGCTAACCCCAAGTCAACGGCTAGACCCTGCCACCAACTAAAAATTAACGACAATGGATCTTGTCGTCAACCACACAGAACTCTACAAGACCCAATAAGGATCCACTAAACCCGAGACCTTACACAAGGTATGCGTACCTGAGAGATATCTGAAGATTCTCTTGACTGCAATTAAATGGCTTTCCTTTGGACTAGATTGGTATCTAGCACAAAGGCAAACACTGAATTGTATGTCCGTCTACTTGCAGTAAGATAAAGAGTGAGCCAATCATACCTCGAAATTGTTTGGCATCTACCGATTTACCTTTCTCATCACATTCTAGCTTAATGCTTGTGCTCACTGGTGTTGAAGCGGGCTTGGCTTGTTCGAACTGAAACCTTTTGAGTAGTTCTTTTACATATTCTCTTGGTTTATAAAGAATCCATCTTCAAGCTGCTTGACCTTCAAACCAAGAAAAAATTTAAGCTCCCCCATTAAGCTCATCTCAAATTCACTGTGCATATGTTGTGAAAATTCTTCACACAGTGTTGGATTAGTGGAACCAAAGATGATATCGTCCACATATATTTGAACAACAATTATGTGATTGCGAACTTTCTTTGTAAAAGAGTTTGGTCCACCTTACCTCTTGAGTAGTTTTTGCATACCAAATAGGTACTCAGCCTGTCGTACCAAGCTCGGGGTGCCTGTTTCAAACCATAGAGAGCTTTGTGCAATTTAAACATGGTTTGGTTTATCATGGTCCTCAAAGCCAGGTGGTTGAGAGACATAGACTTCCTCTTTTATGTAGCCATTCAAGAAAGCAGTTTTGACATCCATTTGAAATATTTGAACTTGTTTGAACATGCATATGCTAACAAGATCCTAACTGCTTCTAGTCTAGCTACAGGTGCAAAGGATTCTTCAAAGTCTATACCAAATTCCTGATTGTATCCTTTGCAACTAGTCTAGCCTTGTTTCTACCACCTTACCCTCTTCATTTAGTTTATTCCTAAAGACCCATCTTGTTCCTATGACAGAAATTTCAGGGGTTCTAGGAACTAAACTCCAGACATTATTTCTTTGAAACTGCCCAAGCTCCTCATGCATGGCATCAATCCAAGAATTTTCTTTTAGTGCTTCTTCAACAGTTTTGGGTTCCACTTGAGATACAAAGGCTAAATGATCCTGTTCAACTATTTGATTTACTTGAGACCTAGTTTGAACTGAATCATTTATGTTACCTATGACATTCTCAAGTGGATGAGCTTTAGAGTACCTCACATTAGTGATTGTTGAAGGCCCGGGTTGATCATGCAATTGAGGAGGATGTTCTGGAGGAGGGTTGCTGGAGGAGTTTCATGTTGAGGTTCATCCTCTTGTTGTGGATCTTGTGCAGGTATTTCTTCTGCATTTTTGAGTAGATGTCCGTCATCTTCATCATCGTACCTGCGAAGATATCCACGTTTAGCTTTATAAACTGACTTAGAGATTGCATTTGATTTGCTTTGTAGATCTCCAAGAGTTGTTTCATCAGATTCATCGTCAAACCTGTAAGGAGTAGAATTGTTGGACTTGATTTGAGATTCATCAAAAACAACGTGTGGAGTTTCTTCCACCTTTCTGGTTTTCAGATTAAACACTCTATAAGCTCTAGAATGTTCAGAGTATCCAAGAAAAATACCTTGATCGCTTTTGGCTTCAAACTTGTCCAAGTCATTTTTATCATTGTTATGAATAAACACCTTTGAACCAAAACTTTAAAGTACCCAATGGGTTTTCTTACCTTTCAGAAGTTCGTAAGGAGTTTTCTTGAATACGGGTCTTACCATGGCTCGATTAAGGATGTAACAAGATGTGTTTACCGCTTCTGCCCAAAAGGTTCGTGCTAATTGATTCTCGACCAGAAGCGTACGAGCCATCTCCACCAAGGTTCTATTTTTTCTCTCCACAACTCCATTTTGCTCGGGAGTTCTCGGGGAGGAAAACAGGTGGTCTATACCTTGGTTCCTGCAAAATTTGGAGAAGGATTATTGTCAAATTCTCCCCCGTGATCAGTGCGGATGGAGCAGATTTTATTGACATTCCCATGCTCAATTTTGTTGAAGAATTCTTCAAAAACACTTAATGCTTCATTCTTGTGAGCCAGGAATTTTACCCAAGTGAACCTAGAGAAGTCATCCACAATGACAAAACCATAACGCTTGCCATTGAGACTGAGTGTTCTCGTAGGTCAAATAGGTCCATGTGCAAGAGTTCATAAGCTTTGGAAGAACTTACCGGTGCCTTTGATTTGAAGGATTTCGGGTTTGTTTTCCCTGTGCACATGCATCACATAAATTTTCATTCTTTTTAAAGGAAATTTCAGGAAGACCACTTACCAACTTAAGCCTCATGATCTTGTGCAATACATTGTAACTAGCATGACCGAGCCTACGATGCCACAATGTAAGCTCGTCATGTTTGTTTGCTACAAGACACAAATTGTTATTTTCTGGATTATCTAAGTCAACCATGTAGATGTTGTTCATTCTTTTTCCAGAAAATTTTAGGCTTCTGTTTCCTTATCAAGAATTGACATGAATTGGATTCAAAGACAATTTTATGACCTTTATCACACAATTGACTTATGCTAAGCAAATTGTGATGAAGCCATCAACTAGTAGCACATTGTCTATAGAGTTAGAGGCAAACTTACCAACTTTACCTGAGCCAATTATCTGACCTTTGTTGTTACCTCCAAAGATCACTTGACCTCCGTCTTTTTCCACAAGCAAACTGAATTTAGCTTTGTCGCCCGTCATATACCTCGAGCACCACTGTCCAGGTACCATTTTTTTAATTGTGGGCTGCTAGGCATTCCTGCATGGTGGATCAAGCAAGAGGTTTTGGTACCCAAATTACTTTGGGTCCCATTAAATCATTCATGCCAAATAACAAGTGCCTAGGAATCCAAACTTGTTTGATTTTCATTTGATTTGGTTTATTCCAGCATTGTTTTTCATTATGTCCAATCTTTTTACCGATTTTGCATGATGATGATTTAGGAGCAACATTGGGTTTGACATTTTTAGAAGCATCCATAGGCATCTTACCCTTTTGTTCCCTTGTATGTCTAGCTTTGGGAACTTGCTGTTTGTCTTGTGGACGGCCCTGTTTAGAGCTTGTAGCAAATTCCTCATGTTGACTATGAACAAATTTGGTGACTTTAGGTTCCTATTTTTTACCCCTGTGTTGATTTTTCCTTTTCTTTGAAGGGTTGGGTTTGCTAGACCTTGGGGTTGGATCAATGAAATCAGTCATCAGATTTTTGCCAATTACCTTTGGCTTTGGATTTTGAAATCCAATCCCATGTCTTGCAACAAAAACATTTGAACCTAAGATTGCATCCAGTTCTGTTTGCTTTTACAAAACTTGATAGATCTTTTGATTTGCCTTTTAGTTCTGTTTCAGCTTTTTCAAATTTCTCTTTCAGATTAGCATGCTCACCTTTAAGAATTTCAAGAGAGTTTATTAGATCATCTCTTTCCTTTTGAACTTCTCGATACTTAAGTTTCATGCTATCCAATTCATCACTGTGGGTTTGTTCATCAATTTTCATCAAATCAATTACCTTGTTCAGAGACTCAATTTCTTCATTGTTGTTTGATTCATGAACAAGGAAATTCATTTTCTTCTTAAGTGCTTTGTTTTCAGACTTAAATTCACAAAATTTTTCAAATAGTACAGTATAAGCCTCTTCCATTCATCAATAGAAAAATTCTCGAAGGAAGAGTTTACCTCGTTGAATCGTCACTCTTCGCCATGAGACACTGAATCTCTTCATCTTCCGAGGTGGCTTGACTGTCCTCATCTCATCGCTCCATGAAGCCAACATGCTTTGGCTTTCTTGAACGTGAATTTGTCTTTCTTCAATTTTTTCTTAAGTTCGGGGCATTCTCCTCTCATGTGCCCCTGCTTCTTGCACTCATAACAAACCACATCAGATTTTTTGTTAGGTGAATCAAATCTGTTGGTACCCTTTTGGAACGGTTTTGAGTTTCCTGAACCTCTTTTCTTGAATTTAAGGAACTTCTTAAATTGTCTAGTGAGCATGGCCATCTCGTAATTCTCACTATCACTAGAGGATTCAGACTCAATACTTTCCTGTTGAGTACTCCTTTTGGAATCTGAAGAGACTTTCTTGGAAGCTTTCAAAGCAATGGACTTCCTTGGGTTCTCTTCAGTTTCCTTCCTTTTCACATTCAATTCATAGGTCATGAGAGAACCAATCAATTCATCCACCTTCATGGTTGAAAGATTCTTGGAATCCTCAATGACATGACTTTGGTGTTCCATGAGGATGGAAGAGACCGAAGTATCTTCCTCACCAAATCACTCTCTGAGTATTCCTTTTTAAGACCTTTTAGTCCATTTATCAGAACTATGAATCTAGCAAACATGTCAGATATTGTCTCATCATGATTCATCTTGAACATTTCATATTCTGAGACTAGCATGCTTACCTTAGATTCTCTCACCTCAGACGTACCTTCATATATTAACTCGAGCTTGTCCCACATCTCCTTAGTTGAGGTGCATGTGGAGACCCTCGAGTATTCCTTTGGATGGACCGTGCACTGCATCATGTTGAGGGCGCTCCAGTTGAGAGTCCCTTGGCAATCTGGTCTTTAGTCCATGTATCTTCGTCTTGAGGCAATCATATGGTCCCTTGACTATCTTCCACAATTCAAAGTTTTGTGCACGTAGAAACACCTACATGCGGTTTTTTCAATAGGGATAGTCAGTGCCATCAAAGAAGGGTGGCCTAGTGACTGAATGTCCCTCGGCCATATACCCCTTACTGTAATCCATAAGATCAAGGATCTCCTGATCGTAAGATCAAATAGATGTGACAGTAAACAGAGAAACCTCGCTTTGATACCAATTGAAGTGTTGCGGAATTCCCTATATGGTAATCTAGAAGGGGGGTTGAATAGATTACTGCCTATTAAGAACACTTGTTGCCTTCTTTTCGATAAGATACAATTACTAGAAGTTATGGCAAGGACTGAACTTAGTGTGGAGTGTGTGATTCGATGATAGTTATCAAACAGATGATTAGACGTGTGTATATGCACCGTGCCTACCAAACATCTAACGTAGAACGTTCAAACCACGAGACATAATGATTTACGTGGTTCGGATACACAACTCGTGTATCCTACATCCACGAGCCACACACACACGCAGAACAATATGCTTATGAGCTAGTTCAAGAACTACAACTCACCACACAGTGTTCTCTGATGTGTAACCACGATCAGAAGAACACACACGTGTATCAAGCACAATGACTGCTTGAAACACCCACACACACACAAGTATGGATAAAAGTGAAACATAGAAGAGTTTGAGAGTTGAGGATCAAATCCAATTGAAAACTCTTCTGATGAACGTCTGGGTAGACTTCAAGCTTCGTCTTGATGATCAGAAGTTGATGGAGAGGCTTGAATTCACGACGTTCAGACTTCACCGCTGCACGAAAGACTTCTCTTGTTGAATCTGGGCAGCAGGTAGAAGCAGAGCAGCAGGGCAAGACTTTTCTTGAGAGGCTTTTAGGGTTCTTGCTTGGAGGCTGCTTGTGTACTTGAATAGCTTCAAAAGATTGCTTATATATTGGTGTTTACATATGGAGATACGTGGTACATGGAAACACCAAGTTTGGTAACATCCAAACTTCCCGTATTTGAAGCAACAGGTCGGCTGTCGACAGGTCTTCAGGCTGCTGTCGACAGGTCTTGACAGTTTGTCATTTGATAGAAGTCTGGAAGTTCAGGTTTGGCTCTGACTGAGTACATTTGTCGACAGGTCTTTTGGTGCTGTCGACAGGTACCTGGTTTTCCAGAAACCTGAAGTGTCTGACTGTGTAATTCTGTCGACAGGTGTCTGGCTGTTGTCGATAGGGCTTGTCTTCTACAGTCTGTGAGTGCTGACTATGTGTATCTGTCGACAGGGTCATTGGTGCTGTCGACAGGTACACGGTCTTTTGACATTTTTTGACCTTTTCTACATGTTGTTGGTACATGTCTTGAGTAGTGTCTCCTACATTATTGAACATAGTTAGTGAGACATTATAGTTATTTATAACCAAGCATTATACCAACATATTGTGACAAGTCATATGTATCAAGATCTTATGCAATTTTAAACTCAATTCACATTGTTCACTTGTTTACTTTGTTCATCATTGATCATCAACAAAAACATGTTGTATTTATGATTTAGAATGTGAACCCAACATTGCGCACTCCTCAAAACCCGCAACATGATTTAAAATCAACTTAAAATTGCATGGAAACAAGGATGTGATTGCCACCTAACAAGTTGCCAATGTATAGGAATTAAACCAAGCTAACTCTGTTAGGAAAAGGAATGAGAACAGGGCGCTTACCTTTATCACAATGGGTCACCGCGTCGCGATGAAGCTAAGGTCGTGACGCCCAGACATGGCACGTTAATGATGTTGTGACGTTGGTTCCTATCGCGTTCTCTACAGTGCGGGAGAATTGTTGGGAGACCTTCTTCCTGCCCTCCGGCCGGCCAAAGAACAAGAGCCCCTCGTCAAATGATGCTTGTGTGTCTACCAAAACAAAGAAAACAAACAAATAATCCCTGTTAGACCATATTTATGTGTAGTATCTATCCAAGATGAAGTGAAAGGGGAGAGCATGGAGGGAACGAACCTGGGGGTGTTTTTTAACCCCTTGGGTGTATAAAACGTGGGAAAGAAAGGGAAATGTGTCCTATCTAATAGACAACAGTAACATGCATGCAAAAGAAATGAGAGGGAGAAGGGAAGAAAGCCCAATGGGGCGACTCCCTGGCGTTGGATGATGTCCTCAGTTGACGCAAAAGCCCTAGAAGTCGCCTCCTCCACCTCCAAGCTCCATGGATGAAGATGGATCCATGACTTGGTGAAGAGGATGAAGTGAAAATGGGTGAGGATGGTTGAGCCATGGGTTAAGTGTCAGGTCTAGAGAAAATTTGGCAGCACTTCGTGGTGAAAACCAGGCTCTCCTCTCTCTGAAGGAGAAGGGCTCCATAAATAGAAATGAGAGAGATTATCCCGTTATTAAGTGATAATGACCCAAAATGAAATGATAAAATGATGTAAATCTGGATGGGAGAGTCCTAGGGCGGTCCCCAAGGGTCCTGGAACCTCAAACCGCGGCCAGGGGGGTTGGGAGGTTGCCTTGGAGAGAGATAAGGCCAATAGAGGATAATGTGGAGGTGGTTGCAGAGGCCAGTGCACGCGGCTGTTGTCGTGACGGATTGTAGGTACGCAACAAGGATAGTCGCGATGACCATGATGGTCGCGACCCCAATGGCACATGCATAGATATGCATGGGCTGTTGCGACAGCCAAAGGGGGCGCGACAAGGATAACGCGGCGCCACGACCCGTCGTGTTAAGGAAAATCGATTATTATCAAAATACTGACAAATTAATTGAAAGAAATATTCAATAATGGGGCTTGTGGACTCTTTAGAAAGATAATTGGATGGGATAATGTGAAAATTGGGCTTTAATTGGCTCACAACATGGCTAATGAATGGGCTCAAGATGAATGACCAACTTGGGGCTCATTAAGAGAACAAGAATAATGGTTCAACTTATAGGCCAGAATCGGGTGTCTACAGATTACCCCTCCTTGGCTTCCACTTTGTAAGGGAGCATAGCGGAAGTGTAGCGGAGGTGTCATGAAATGATAGTGAAGCAGAAATGACGTGGAGTGGACTGAAAAGATGGGAGCCAAGGTAAATGACACTCGGTTTAACAAACAAGTAATTGGAGTCTTCTTGAAAGCCTCGAGTTAGCTGCTTGAGCAGAATGCAAGAAAGACACAAGTCTGGATGTAAAGGAGAAAGAAAAGGACGATCAACCCCTCGATTGAGAGGTACCCTAGCCGATTGGCCTGTAGGTTTCATTTTGGAGGGACATGTGTGTGCCAGACAGATAACACAGACTCTGTCCTGGGAGCATTTCTCAACCAAAATGGATCAAAGGAATAAAGACAAAAATTGTATAGAAAATCCAGACAGGGAAATTCTTGATAAACCGGCAAGAGCAACTCACTCGGAGGCAAATCTTCCGATTCGGAGTGGAATAGGGTTTTCTTGTTTTTAAACATGAAGAACGGTTGGGCACTCAACAAGAGCTCACCATTAGCTAGGGATGAGTCATGATAGCTCAAAGTCCTATATGATGCATGCTGGGCTAAAAGAAAAGAATTCATTAAATCAAATTCAAAAAAAAGGAGAAAATAGAAAATATATCAAGGATAATATTGTTAAATCAGACAAGAATGGGTCGAAAGTCTTCCTGCAACCGTTGTGCAAGACAGAGTCCATCATCCCAAAACTTATCCAACTTAACGCCCTATCCGGCGATTAACAACGTGCACCTAGATCATCACCATTTTTGTTGAAGGGGAACTCAGATCCCAGAGCACATTGAGAACCAACCGGTCCTTGAAGCGATATAATAAGTAGATTACCATATAGTAATGCAAGGGAGTAAGGATAGAGACACTTACCTGACTTACCTGTGAAGCTCCATTTTTTGTGATTATCTAGTTTTCTATTTTTTTTTTATGATTTTATGATAACAAAATATGTACATACACAACAATAACACATAAAACAAAACCATACAAGACACAAGGAAGCACAAAACATAGAAACGTGACATATCTGGGGGTCGCGACATCGTCACGATGCCCTGGTAGGTCGCGGCCCTAAAGCGTCGGATCGGGGCATTGCGACATCATTCTATGCGATAAACCCCAAAACCGAGCTTTATCCTTATCCTAGAGCTATTCCTAGCACTAATGGGACTCTAAGACCAAACCTATGACTACTCTAACTCCTATGGACGAGTTAGGATGGGGATTAGGCCACCTAGAGCTCTATAAATAGGCGTGCAGGGGTCTATTTTTGGTGTGCATCTTCTCTCTCATCTTCTCTCTTGGTTTTCTCTCTCCCTAAGCCATGAAGAGATCTTTTTCTTTCTCCCAAGCTGGCTCCATCCCTTATGGCGGCCCCAAGGCAGCGAGGACGGCCCATGGAGAGCTTCTCCGCCTCTCCTCCGTGCCCGGGCATATTAGCGCAAGGCCAGATCTTCAAGTAAGTGCTTTCTCTCTCTATCTTTTGATTTTATCTCTCTTCCTCTTCTTCCTCCTCCTCTTCTTCTTCTTCTTCTTCTTCTTCTTCTTCTTTTTCTTCTTCTTCTTCTCTTCTTCTGCCAACCCTCTATTCTATATCTTCTAGATCCTCCCGGGCAATAGGCGCTACTCCAAGATCCCATGGTTGGAGCCCATGGTCAATGCGCTCCCCGTGGCATCTACGAACTTACTACGTGAGTGGAAGCTAACTACTATTCTTACACTGGCCAAGAACTACCATAAGCTAGTGCATGTGTGGGATAGCCTCACTGCAATCGTGGAGCTATGGCACTCGCAGACTCATACTTTCATTTTTTCCTCGTTCGAGGCCACGATCCTGCTAGAGGAGCTGGAGCTTATACTGGGGCTTCCAAAAGATAAGAAAGGGGAGGAGTACCGCATTGTGCACATCGTGGCTCCCATTAACTCCTAGGCCATTCTAGGAGAGATTACCACCAAACATGAGGACCGGCGCACCATGACTAGCCCTGGCTATGTCCATCTCATTCCCATCTCTCAGTGGATCACCTCCCAATGCAAGAGGAAGACTGAAAATTATCTCGCCATCGCCAAGGCAGCTACTATCTGCATATGCGGCGTCATCCTCTTCCCTGCACAAAACCATCTTCTCTTTGCATCCAACTTAAATGCCATCAGTTGTGATTGGGAAGGTATGAGCATTTCTCAAGCTGTACTTGGCTATCATTATGTTGGGTTATCCTCTGCAGCTACTGGCGGTCCTTTCTTCGGTTCCGTGGTCGCCCTTGAGTGCTGGATGGGGATGCATATCAACTTCAAGGTGACAGATGGTCCTTCCGTCAAGTGCATGAGCATGCTCCATCACCCGCTCGCCTTCGTCGGTGCTCCACTTCATATGACTACCCAAGCATGGTACGCAATGGCAATGATCAAGGGGTTGAAAGAATGGAGGATTTACTTTAGGACAATGATAGAGGAGCGGTTCGAGATGCGCCTGAGATTTCTCCACAACAAGATGATCTGCATCCCTCAGCGCATTGGCTTGGCTCTATGGCTGATCAGCGATGAAGCACTGGTCCTCTACAACCCTGACCGGTGCTACTTCTAGTGTGGTGCAGCATGCATGATCGTGCCGACCCTCTCCCACTACCCGCCAATCCAAGCACGGAAGATGAATGATGAACATGATGAACGAGACGTGAGGAGTGCCATTGTCCATTGGGAGGGGTGTGCCACGGGCATCATTTCAGTGGAAGTGACGGAGGACGATGATGTGACCAGCGAGTATCAACTGGCTTTGAAGAGGGTCCAACCGATAGTACCGGGTGCTTGAGAGTACTAAGAAGAGTAAAGGTGGTAGTTAGGGGTTTGGGGTTTGAAAAGACAGCTTGATTGATTGTAGACATGATTAGGAGTTCTAATGGATAATTTGAATCAATAAAATCAGAATTTTATCAACTGCTTGCGCTGTTCAGTTGAAGTCACGACCAAAATAGGCGTCGCGTTAAGATCGCGGCGGCCAGGTAGGTCGCGACAATAGCTATCGCGAATGACATAGAAGGCTCTCTTCTCTTCCCTCTCACGCTCACAACTCCTTGAGCAACAATGATTCCCCCTTCTCTCTGGTGATCCGACTCCCCCTTGCTCTCACTCTCTTTGTGCACCCTTTCCCCCACTCACTCACTGTAAGGCCCTCGAATTTTGTTGCATTATTGTATTGCATGTAAATAATTCATGTTGTGTATGTACGTATGTAATATCTACGTAAGTACTAGTTGGTATACTTATGTATGCATGTGTATAATTAGTTGTAAATAATGTATGAATGGTATGATGGTAGTGTGTACATGATAACGTATACATATGCACATATATAGGTATAAGATGTGCATGGTTTCTACATGTTTTAGAGTTCTGGCCGAAGGCTAGCTTGGCGTCAATATCAATAGACGTTGATGTTGTGTCGGCGTCAACCATATGGACGCCAACACTAATCCCAGCGTCCAGCGATGTGGACGCCAATTTCTCTGACCTGCATGCGTTGCAGAGCCGATTTCCGGGAGCAAGCTTGCTCACCCATTGGGGAGCTGTCCCCAACGGTCTGAAAGCCTTCTTGTCCGACCTGCGTGAGAGGAGAGCTTCCTCTCCTCTATATACAAACCCTTTTGCAACCTCAGCCCTCTCTGGCTCTCCTTGCAAGAGGAGAGGAAGGAGAAGAAGACAACCCTAGTTTCTGTGAGAAGGACCTGACTTTGCAAGCCTAGATCCGGGAATTTGGAGCTTCATCCGGTCATCTACAACGACTGGGAGATAGCTGGAGCATCAGGGAAGGCTTCCCCGATCTCGCTTTGGTGTCTACATCAGTCAAGAACCCGGAGGAAGGTGTCTTTGGAGGCTTCTTGGGACTGCCCAAGGAGAGCTTCACTGCCATTTTAGATCCCTTTGGAGTATTTTTCAGAGGAAACTAACCCTCACACTTCGTCCATGTAGATGTCTAGGATGGTTTTGCTAATTTTGCATATTTTCCTCGTGTCCTGGATCCCCCAAATTCCCTGTTTTTGGAGCTCGGGTCTGTGGTTTGCACAGACCTGAACTTGACGGCAACATCACTTGCCGTCAAGATCTTATTAACGGCCAACGATGTTGCCGTTAACCCATTAACGGCCCAAGCATGCCGTTAAGTTTATCAGGACAGAACAGTGAACTGTTCTGCCCTTCTATATGATTAATTTCGACGTGTTTTGCGATGATGATATAATGTAACTCTTATATGCTATGTATACTAGCTAATGTGATGAATGGGAGAAGAATGAACATTTATTTTGTGGGTGGTTGAGTTTATTCGTCTATCTAATGTATGCGAAAAGAATGGCAATGTATATTCACCATGATCCTAATGATCCGTGGCAAAGTTTTGTTGCCCAAATTTGTTAGACCATGTATGTATGATCATGTCTGTGTTCTGAGTTTCTGACATTTTTCCCCATGCTTGTATGGTTATTGAAATTTCTTTTTGGGAAAGAAATCATGTGTAGGTCATGTTAATTTCCAATAAATTGCGTGTTGCTCGGTAAATTCGGGAATAAATTCTGTGACCCTGTGCATGCTAGGGTGCAGACAGTGAGCTGTTAAATTTGTGATTATGTTCAACTCCATGTTAATTTGCATTACGAATAGTAATGTGAGATTGATGTTAAATTTTCTGTAACTTCATTTTGAGTCAGAAAAATCTGAAAATTTTCATGTGAAATCACAAACCTGAGATCAACATGTGGTTAATTTTCAAGTCGTTTGGACAACTATATAGTGAAATATGAATTTTTCCATGCGAGAAATGTGAAAAAAAAAATGCATGCTAATGTGAAATAATGTGACGTGTGTGTGTGATCTGATTCATGCAAATTCTGAACATGTAGTCCATGTTAACTGTAGAATCATGTTAGGAAAACAGAGCCCTTGTGTGAGTGAGAAAATGAATGAGAGGCAAGTGATATGTGTAAAGATATGTGTTAAAAATCGTAAATGTGTAAATTGTGCCAAGTGTGACACTGCTTCCATGGAGGGCAGTGGAACCGTATCAGGGAAAAGTCCCCCTGAGAAGGTTCAATGTGTTGTGATCCTAAGGGCATTAGGAGGAAATCCTGGAGGTGGACAAGTACCACTGGTTAGGGTGGAGACTTGTTCTCCCGGTCTGCGCAGTCCAAGAGTCGTCACTGTATTGCCTAGGTGACGTCTATGTGTATGTGATGTGATGTGTCCTTCTCTGGTGGTTTGGACTATGTGTCACGGCACTAAATGTGAATGTGAAAATGTGTATGTGTTCATGTGTAAGAACTGTGGATGTGAACAATGTGTAAATGTGCATGTGTAAAGTGTAATTATGTGAATGAGAAATGTGTAAACATGTGAAACCAAAACGTGAGGGTTGTGAATTTGTGATCCATGTTGTAGTAATCTGAAATCATGTTAAACAGCAAACTAAATGTACTTATAATCATGCTTTACATGTGCAAATTGCCTAGAATCCATGTTAGAATGATTCTTAGTGGTGTGTAATTAATCCCATGCTTGTTTGCCTTCATGTCGTGACTTAAATTGATTAAGTAGCTCTCATGTGTTGGGTTACGCTTCCTAGTCTATGTAAAACCAGCAAGCTTAAGAGGACAAAATAGTCATGAGCATGTATAGGAATGTATAGAAATTCATGCTAAGTGTATTCTTTTCACATAGGCATTTAAACCATGCTAAACTTGCTTTCATGATTAGCTTAATTGAAAATAGACCTTTCATGTATTGGAATGAGTAGAGAGCATGTGATAGGAAGTTTTATTGTGGAAAAAAAAAAATCTGAAAGCATGAACCATGTGTTTAATTTGGTAGAGGCATCATAATAGGGTGTTGACTTTCAATGTTAAGCATGTCATACATCGTATCTTGTAAATGTGTATGTAAAACCTGCTATGACGTGTACATGTATGGTATGTGTAGAGTTATTTACTGAGTCTTTTAGACTCATTACTTGCTTCGGCGTACAGGTGTAGTTGGTGACGACACACTTGCGGAGGAGGCAGTGGAGACCGACTCCGAGCGTGGAGATTAGATCGTCGATGTACTTTGCGATATTTTGATTTCATAGTATGTAATTGCAACATTGTACTAACATTATCATGGAAAAATGTTTAAGTGTGGAAAATTATGTATTTGATTTTCAGCAAGTTAATTATGTGGACTTCTAGTTCTTAAATGTTATCGAATCATGTATGTTAAATGTGGATGATGAATGAAATGAAGACAGTGGTTCTTTTACTTCCGCTACTCTGTTCTTATATTCACGTGTATCTTAGCTGAATGTTATTGTTGGGTAAATGTCCCACTGTGGCAACGTTCACTATATCGACGTGGGTTGGTATAATCGTACCGATATAATGAGGGTCGCTACACTCACTCTCTCCCTCTCTCTCTCTCTTTGGTGACGATGGAAGGAGGTGGTAGCGGCGGTGGTGGCGACGGTGGAAGGGGGAAAAAGGTGACGGTGAGGAGGTTCTCCCGGCGGCTTGAGGCGACCCTTCTGACGACAGAGAAAATGCTGGAGATTGAGATGGCGGAGGAGGAAGCTCCGGAGGTCGACTTGGAGGTGGCATCGATGGCCCGTGAGGAGGCCATGAAGAAGGTAGGTTTCCAAGCCTCAAGCTCCCTTAATTCGTGGTGTGCATGGATGGTAGAGCCCCATAGAGGGCTAGTGTAGGGCGATATGCCCGGGAGAACAGCCACTGAGAAAGGAAAGTTCAGTCGGCCATCAACTGAGAACACGTCGGCCCATCCTGTCGTGACGGGGTCAGGTGTCGCGACACTGTCGCGTCGGCCATAGGCCGTTGCGATAAAGTTGCGGTCACCTTAGGCGTCACGACCATGTTAGGGCGCATCGGAGTGCCGCGACAAGGTCGTGGCCTATGGGGCCGGCGTGACCTCAATCAAGGAACCAAACATAGCATGCTTAAACTGACCTATTGTTCCTTCTGTGTTTGCAGGGTGAGATGAGGGCCAGGGTATCTTGGCTCCTAGTGTTGGTAGTGTATCTGGCCTTCCCGGGTTTCAGAGGGATAGGTTAGATGAGATGGGGTTTGGGGAGGTGCTCCGGATGGACCGAATGAGGGCGGATGCCCCTCTCACCCAGGCCCTGCGCAGTAGGTGGGACGCGGAGGTGACTACCTTCGTGTTTCCATGGGGACATATGATCCCCAGCCTGGAGGACGTGAGCAGGATCACGGGCCTGAGGGTGTATGGGCATCCAGTAAATGGGTTCACCTACCCATGCTACCAGGGTATAGCGCGCAGACTCCTAGATCTGACTGTAGGTCCTAGGTCTTCTCTCATCCACAGGGTAGATCTGCAGGAGAGCTTAGGGCTTGTTCAGACTAGCAGGGAGGTGGGAGAGATGGTGGATGAGAAACATGAGAGGCTGGCGAGTAGATGCAGGGAGACCTTAGCCAGTGAGCCAGGGGCTCAGGCAAACCTGGATCTGTGTCGCTTCTTGACTTTCTTCTTTGGCAGACTTTTGTTTTCTACGAGGGGTGACGCTGTCCACTGTCGGTTCCTGCCGCTGCTAGAGGATCTAGACCAGGTGGGGGGCTATGCGTGGGGAGCTGCATTCCTGGCGTATCAGTTCGACAGCCTAGGCTCCTCTGACCGACAGACTTCCATAAGCGGATTCTTCCCCTTCCTTTAGGTACACTACTCTTCCTCTTGCCTCTTTACTTAGTCTGCCTTTATATTCCCACGGTGATCTGACTGCATTTTCCTTTTTGCAAGTCTAGACCTATCTTCACCTTCCTGGCCTGAGGAAGGGGACCCTGGAGTGACCGGACCTCGTGCCCCTAGCTTGGCGCTGGGTGCCGTGCCAACACGCACCCCTTAGAGGAGCAGCTGGCATCCATCCAGGACGCGATCGATGTCTACCCTCAGCTAGATGTGAGTATCCTACCCTCTCTCTTAGTTCAATTTGATTTATTTTAACTGTTTAGCTACTAATCAAATGTGCTTTTTGTTGGGTTGAGTGTGTTTTGGAATTTCCTAAAGTTGTATTTTAATGATGACCAATGAACATCACTCATACTTTGATTTTGATGATGACATATTGTGATTTTAATGATGACATATTGTGATTTTAATGATGACATATTGTGATTTTAATGATGACATATTGTGATTTTGATGATGACATGTTGAACATGTTATACATTTTATACATATCACAATAATGCTTAAACAACATGTTTTTGATGTTTAATATCACATACATTCATGATAATACATTGTACTAATGATTTATGTGTTTAATGTTCAGGGACATATATTTCTTGTCATGGTAGTGTCGACAGTGGGCATCAATCCCTGAAGCAAATTCATGAAGACACTTTCACTGTGTCGACACAGTTCCAGGAAGTGTCGACACAGACCAGTCTCCAAAAGACCCATTTTCCAGACTGGGACAGTGTGTCGACACAGCCAATGAGTGTGTCGACACTAGAGCCATCTCCCAGAACATCCTTTTGTGCAAATTGAGATAGTGTGTCGACACACTCTAGGACAGTGTCGACACACTCCGGATGAAACTCAAAAACGTGAAATTCTCTAGACACATGGCCGCTTGGGGATCAAGGGAATCTGCCTAGGTTTTCATGCCCATGCACCCAAGGCACTTTATGGACATATGGGGCTATAAATACCCATTCTCCTTGTACCCCAAAGGAAAGGGAGAGCCCATACACTTCCAGAAGAAGCTTTTCGGCGGCAAAAGGGGGCTTTCCAGATCTTGTTCCATCTCCAGAAGTTGCAGGCCATCCTTTCAAGAGGAAGGACGTGGGAATCAAAGGGAATCTCTGGAGAGAAGGTTGCTGTGCTAGGCAAGGGAGCAGATCCAACTGAAGAGGCGCAGGAGATAAAGGATTTCAGGCATTTCAGATGCCATCAAAGCAGAGCATCGCCTATTGAGGAGAATCTCCATCGATTTCCATCAAGGCTCCTCAATTGAAGTGTCTGCAAGGCCTCTTCATCGAAGAACAATCATTCTACATCCATTTCTCTCACTTTAGAGTTTGTTCTTCTTTATTTCATCTATGAGATTTGTGCATGAAGTTTCTGTGTATGAAATTGTCTTGAATCAGATCATTGATAGAGGATCTGATCACTTTTGTGTTTGATCTAGCTTTTGCACTGTGAGCCGTCGAGCTCTGGTTTGTGAGTCGTCGCACTCACTGTGTGGTTTGAGCCGGCGTGCTCAATTTGGAGTCGTCGTGCTCCGGTTGTTGTTAGAGCCGTCGTGCTCAGGTTGTGAGTCGTTGAACTCAAGGTTGTGTGTTGAGCCGTCGTGCTCAAGGTTGTTTGGAGTCATTGTGCTCCAGTGTGTGTTGTACTGAAGGTTTTGAGTAGTGTGGCCTCACTTTGTGAGTGGTGGACATAGGAGTCACTGGAGGTGATTTCCGAACCACCTAAAAATCCTCTGTTCAGTGGTTTGAATTGTGGTTTGACTTTATATTTCCCTAGATGCATGCATAGGGATTTCGTTCACACTTCCAATTGATTTGCTGACACACACTAATCACACATATTGCATCTGTTCAGTGGATTTCATTTGAATAGATATCTTAATTCGAAGTAATTTTTAAATTGCTTTAGTTTCTGCTGCAAATCTATTCAACCCCCCCCCCCCCCCTTCTAGCTTTGCCATTATCCCCCATTCGATCCTACAATTGGTATCAGAGCGGTTAATATATGTTTGTGATCTGATTTGATTGCTTCTGTTTGATCTCTGTGTTAATTGCTTGAATTGTTTGCTTGCTCTTTCACTATCTCATTTTAATTGATGGATTCTCAAGGATTTGTAGCTGAGGGTCATTCCATTAATAGACCACCATATTTTGATGGGTTTGATTATTCATACTGGTAAACTCGCATGCAAGTTTTTCTTAGGGCTCAAAACTATGAAATCTGGAGGATAGTTGAAGTGGGTCCTTATGAAAATGAGGGAGATGAGGAGAATTAGACTAGAGAGCAATTAGGAATGCTACTCTTAATTACAGTGCCATGAACATGCTTCAGTGTGTAGTCCCCCTAAAGAATATTCAAGAATATCCATGTGTAAATCTGCTAAAGAGATGTGGGATAAACTTGAATTAATGTGAGGGAACATCTCAAGTTAGGGAAATCAAAGCAAGCATACTTGTTTCTGAATATGAATTGTTTATGATGAAATCTGATGAATCAATTTCTGAAATGTTTGCTAGGTTTATGACAATTGTCAATGGACTGAAGGCACTAGGTAAGGAATACACTGGTGCTGATCTGGTAAGAAAAATCTTGCGCTCTCTATCATCTGTTTGGCACACAAAGGCTACTTGATTGAAGATTCTAAGGATTTATCCAAAATTTCTTGGATGAACTCATAGGATCTTAATGACTTATGAAATATATCTGAAATGAAGTGAAGAACATTTGCTTAAAGCTAAACCAGTAGCACTTAAAGCTTCATCAAGCAATAAAGAGAAATCAAGAAAAATCAAGTTCTGAAGAGTCTGAGTCTAATGAGGATGAATTGCCCTCATGACTAGGCAATTTAGAAAATTTTAAAATCAAGAAGAGGAAAATTCAATGGAAAGAAAAATTATTCTTCTAGTAAAAGGAATGCTTCTTCTTCAAATTTTAATGCTAGCAGAAATCAAAACTGATGAAGATATTGTTGCTACAGGTGCAACAAGACAGGAGACATGAAGGATGAGTGTCTGAGATCAAAAAGGATAAATACAAGAAGAACAACAAAATGAAGAAGCCAAAAGCCATGATAGCAACTTGGTCAGATGAAGACCAAAGTGAGGATGAAGAAGAGAACACCTCAAGTTCAGCAAATGAGGAGTTATGCTTTATGGCCAATAGCAGTGATGGAAAGGATTCACAAAGAAAAGGAGCAAAAGAAATTCACAAGTGCTTAATGGCAAAGAAGAGCTTCAATGAATCCAGAAAATCAACAATTCAAAAAACATTGGCTCTAACAGCACATTCCATGAGCTCAGAGCATTCTTCATCCTCTTCAGTACACAAGAGTTCAAATGGGTCTACAAGGTCAGGTAAATCAATTCCAAATCCATTTATGTATTCTAATTCTAACTCTGATGTAGATGAAGGCATGTCTTATGTTGAATTGATTGAATTATGTGAAATGATGCAAAATCTTAATGCAAAGCTGAACACTAAAAATAAAGATTTAAAAAAGACTTTAAAACATTGCCACAAAGAGAGTGAAAAATTGAAAAATACACTTGAATTGCTCCAGAACAATGATAAAGATCCTTCACAAGAAAATGAGAATTTGAAAATTGATGTTCAGAAACTGAATTCTGAAAAAGAAAGTTTGAAAGATAAAATCAAAATTTGTGAAAACAAGTTGTCCAAGTTGAAAGAAAATCATGATCAATTGAAATATGAAAATCTTGATTTAAAATATGAAAATGAAAAATTGATTGATCTCAATGAAAATTCAAATTTGATAATGACCAATAAACAACAGATTTCTAACATGGCTCATGATCATCAAATAAATGAAAGATGCAAACAACTTGTTGAAGAAAATTGTCACTTAAAGAGAAAGATTGAATGCTTGTTACATGACAAACCATTAGATAATGATTGTGCAATTTCAGTAATAAAATTGCTGATATGAAAAACAAATTGCGCAATTTGAAAATGAAAAGAACAAGATGAAAAATGGTTTGAATGTCATGCTAAACAAGCTTCAAATTTTAGAAAAAGAAGTTGTTGCATTAAAAGCTGAAAAACATAAGCTTCAACATGAATTGAAAGATACTAAATACACAAGTCTTGCTTCTGTGAGAGATAAGAAAAATGAAAATAAAATAAACTTAACATTTGTTAAAGCTGCTGCGAACAAGAACTCTGTTAATTCTAATAAAAAACTTGTGAAAGTTCTTGTTCAGAAATAGACAGAGAAAAAGAAAAATGCTACTGTCAATAAGATTCATCTACTTCCTCCTCAGTCCAAAAAGCTCCAAGATAAGTTCTAAATTCACATCATGCCAAGAGCCACCAAAAGGTACCTCCTTCTCCTCATGGTAAGCCTCCTCACATGAAAAGGAGATTCCAGCAAATGCATACATGCCAAGGTAAGTACCAGGTAAGAAATGATCTTATTTGCTTTAATTGTAATAAACCTGTCATTTAGCCAAATTTTGCTGGAATAGAGATCAACATTTCCATAAATATGCAAATCAGTCCAGTGCTTCACATGTCATAAATTGGGCATATTTCTAGGGAATGTGGCATAGAATTGATAATCTTGTGCATGCTCCCATGTTTCATGTTAACGTACATAAGAATAAAGATCATGTTCATGCTGAAAACACTCAAAAATTCTATGTACATGAAAAAGGAACTATTGCATAAAAGATCTCTTCTGAATTCCATGATAAAATCTCAATGATAAGTTTGAAAAATGGAAAACAAAATGTTCAGTATGTCAGTGGTGCATTCTATACTAATAACTCTAAGATTAGAAACCAAGATTCTAGTGTTTCTAGTCTTCAGAAAAATGCACCAAATATAAAATCCTTTTGGATTCAAAAATCGTTGTTGTAGATTCATGGAAGATCCTTAGGACCCAAACAAGTTTGGGTTCTGAAATGTGCTACGTGAATGATGGATGCATGGATCCTTGTAGTCAATTTCAAGATGAAGGCTTCATGACAAAGGCTACAAGGAAAGTAAGTGAAGAGAATGAAGAAAATGAAAATCTCACCAGGTAAATTCTTCTGAGATATTCCATGCTAAATAAAAACTGAAATCAATTGGGACTCTTATGCAAAGATCAATTGGTATATCAAATGGTGAACTGTGGAAGGACAAGTCATGCTTGTCTGGAAACTATCATTATGTGTGAGGAATAACCTCCGCCAAGTACCAATGATCTCCTTGTGTAAGAGTCATTAATTTAAAAAAAAATATGGTTGTCATTGAAACATGATTGCTTGTTTATTTCATTTCTTCCATGATGATTTTAGCTTGAATTACTTACAAAAATTTTCACATCATTCACATGTAACTAAGAATCATGATTTTGTTGAAAATGCTCAGAAACTCCATGTGAATATAAATTGAACACTTCATGAAAATATAGATGCATTAAGCAAGGCAAAAAGAAAATTTGGAACTAATTCTGCTCATAGTTCTGTCAATGAAAGAAATGCATCTATACCAAAAATAAAATCATTTTGGATTAAAAAATCTTTATTGCACACTAACATTGATTTCCTTACAGGACCCAAGCAAGTGTGGGTCCCAAACCTAGCTTGATCAGCAAGCTGAGAAGTCTTGCAGCCATACATTGTAAATGGATTCAAGATATTGGTTGTGCAAGGCAAGAAATGATTGGAGAACACAGGTAAAATCTTTGAAAAGCAATTGTCCATTCAGGTAAAACTTCTTTATCATTTCAAATTTGAATTGCCTGAATTGAAATGATGTATGATTTTTTATCTGAATAATGAAAAATGTGTTCTGATGCTACTCCCACAATAATTTTGTGTTTTAACATTTGGAATCATGTTTGTGTTATCATGCTTGCGTAACTGTGCCCATGATTTTGTGTGCATATCAACAACTTTGACTTTTTGGTATATCAAATGATGACATGTGGAAATACAAGTTATGCTTGTTTAGAAGCTATCATTATGCGTGAGTAAAATACTCTACCAAGTACTAGAAGTCATGTTATGCTTAAAGCTAATTGTGTGCATAATCATGTGTGAATTGCTTGCTAGCTTTTTCATTCCATGCACATATTAAGGGGGAGTAAATTTTAAAAAGTGCAAAAATGTTCTTGAAAATGCAATGAATTTCATGCTAACAATTAAGAATAATTGACCTTTTGCAGTGACTATGTGGTATATCAAATGGTGAAATGTGAAAGGATAAGTTAGGCTTGTCTGGAAACTCTCATCATGCGTGAGAAAAATTCTCTGCCAAGTATCAATAGTCTTTTTCTACATAAAGGTCATCAAGAAAAATGAAAATCTCAAAAACTTTATTTTAAGTGTTTGAAAAACTTTTCTCCTTCAATAAATTGCATGTTAATGCATGCTTGATCATGTTCATATTCTTTCTGTGCAAACTACTTTGAATGAACATATCTGAATTGCTTAAATGATCATTTCATATCATGCATATCCTATGGGGGAGTAAGTCAAAAGAATCTTTGAGTGAATTACTGGAGAAATATTCTTTCATATCTGATTTATCATCAACTCCCATTCAGTTTTTTGACAAATCTTCTTGCAAATAAATTCCTCACTCTCACATTGCATTGGCATTCTTGGTATATCAAATGGTGATTTGAAGAAAGACAAGTCAGGCTTGTCTGGACACTTTCACTATGCGTGAGTATTTGTCTCCGCCAAGTATCAAGAGTCTTCTATGCAATTGTTGAGGGAGAGTCATTGTCTATTTTGAACCCCAAACTCATCAGAATTTTTGAGTC
This sequence comes from Colocasia esculenta, assembly GCA_014218235.1. Classification (NCBI taxonomy): domain Eukaryota; kingdom Viridiplantae; phylum Streptophyta; class Magnoliopsida; order Alismatales; family Araceae; genus Colocasia; species Colocasia esculenta. The sequence goes on from CM024754.1 coordinate 135,397,870, forward strand.
CTTGTGCTATTTTCTTATGAGAGATTTAAGACATTGAAACTAAACTTATTGTGCATTTAGTTTAATTTCAAAGATTTAGTATCATTTCAAGGTTAAGTAATTTTAATACTGAATGTTTTTAAAATGATTTGCAAAACACTATTATAGGCACATGAGTGGCTTTAATATTTCACATGTGTATGTTTAAGCTTTATTTTTACCACATGTTAAGAATAATTTTTCTAAATTCGTATTCCTGACTTTTCTGGTCAAAGCAAACATATTCCTATAAAACATCAAAAGAAAATGATCAAAACCTTGGAAAGATACAAACAGAGCAATGCAAATTCTTGAACCACTAAGTAACCGGGCCATTTCACCTAAAAAGTGATTTGTTTCGCGTAAAAAAAAGTGGAAATCAAATTTTCAACTCTGTATAAGATAATGAAAGTTAAACCACTGAGTAATCAGGAGATCTTGCATCTGATCAATGTGATCTCTTGCACTGAAAAGTGAGATTTAACTAATTTATTTTTGTATTCTTTCCCAGCCAAAATTACAAGAAAATCAAAAGACAGGATAGAAAAGCTTAAGACCTTAATAAAGCTCATGTATACTGAGTTTAGACCTATTATTCTACATTGTGTTAAAGTTAAAGCTCCTAACATCCTTGTTAAATACTTCTGATCACTCATATATGTCACTTTTCTTCACATTTGCATCATTATTTTAACTACATTCAGATCATTATATCTTGCAATACCTTGTGTTGAGTGTGTCTTTTGATTAAACTTTGTGGCACAATACCAAAAACACAATCATTTCTCTCATTTGACAATATCACTTTGCCTCACTTATTTTGATTACTTCTGACCATTCATTTCCTACATTTCATTTCTTGATCTCCTACAATCTTTGTTTCTCTCTCTTGTCTAACTTTTGATGCTGTCAAAAAGGGGGAGAAAGTTCCTTAAAGGAGGAGAAAGTAAAAGTTTATAGGGGGAGAAAGTTCTTTATGGGGAGAAAGTTCAAAGGGTGTATATGGTCAAGGGGAGTTATTACAGTTAAGGAAGTCAGGTTATTGGGAGATGTGCATATATTTTGTCATCATCAAAAAGGGGGAGATTGTTGGGTTGAGTGTGTTTTGGAATTTCTAAAGTTGTATTTTAATGATGACTAATGAACATCACTCATACTTTGATTTTGATGATGACATATTGTGATTTTAATGATGACATATTGTGATTTTAATGATGACATATTGTGATTTTAATGATGACATATTGTGATTTTGATGATGACATGTTGAACATGTTATACATTTTATACATATCACAATAATGCTTAAACAACATGTTTTGATGTTTAATATCACATACAGTCATGATAATACATTGTACTAATGATTTATGTGTTTAATTTTCAGGGACATATATTTCTTGTCATGGAAGTGTCGACACACCCACTGATGGTGTCGACTCTGGGCATCAATCCCTGAAGCAAATTCATGAAGACAGGGTTCACTGTGTCGACACAGTCCCAGGCAGTGTCGACACTAGACCCAGTCTCCAGAAGACCCATTTGCCAGACTGGGACAGTGTGTCAACACAGCCAGTGAGTGTGTCGACACTAGAGCCATCTCCCAGAACATCCTTTTGTGCAAATTGAGACAGTGTGTTGACACACTCTAGGATAGTGTCGACACACTCCCGCTGAAACTCAAAAATGTGAAATTCTCTAGATACGTGGCCGCTTGGGGATCAAGAGAATCTGCCTAGGTTTTCATGCCCATGCACCCAAGGCACTTTATGGACATATGGGGCTATAAATACCCATTCTCCTTGTACCCCAAAGGAAAGGGAGAGCCCATACACTTCCAGAAGAAGCTTTTTGGCGGAAAAAGGGGGCTTTCCAGATCTTGCTCCATCTCCAAAAGTTGCAGGCCATCTGTAAGGCCCTCTAATTTTCCGTCGCATTATTGCAATATGTGTGAATATTTGTGCTTGTGTATGTATGTACTATTTACGTACGTATTAATTAGTATAATTACGTGTGCATGTGTTATATTAAATATAAATAATATGTATTGCATGGTGATAGTGTGGATACAATACCATATACTACATTGCATGTAGATATGCTTGTATGCATGGTTTTCTGCATAATTAGGGTTCTGGCGGAAGGCCAATGGCGTTCAAGACCAGGCCGTTGAGCTGGTGTCAGCATCCAGACATGACGCCAACACTAACTCCGGCGTCCAGCGATATGGACGCCAACTTCTCTGGCCTGCATGCGCAGCAGAGCTGCAAGCTTCTGAAACAAGGCATGGCCACCATTGGGGGGGATGTCCCCAATGGCTCTGAGGGTGCCTATCACCCTAGTGAGTGGGAGAGAGACTCCCCTAAATCCTGAACCGAAGTGGCCTCTCCCACTCTTTCCCTTCACCCTTGCAAGAGGAGAGAAGTGAGAAAGAAAAACCCTAGAGAAGCCTGTGAGAAAAAAAACCCTTTTAGAACCCTCAATCCGACCCCTTAGACCTTGATCCGGCGTCCCCCTGCTGCAAGGAGGTTGCTGGACCCACGAGGAAGGCTTCCCCGACATCCCCTCGGCGTGGAGATCACCCAGGACCCGGAGGAAGGCGATCTAGAGGGAGGTTCTGCAACTTCTTGGGACTGCCCAAGGAGGTCTTCACCAAGCCTTTAAATCCTTTAGAAGAATTTTTGAAGGTAAGTGACCTATCCTTGATGTCCCTTTATGAGTCTAGGTTGGTTTTGTGAATTTTAAGGATTTTTCCTCGAGTCCTAGACCCTCCAATTCACCCAAGATTCAGAGCTCGGGTCTGTGTTTCTGCACAGACCTGGTTAGACGGCAAGGTCCCTGGACGTCCGATCATCCTTGGCGTCCGTCGACCATGCCGCTGACCCTGAGTCAGCGGCCAGAGACCGCCGTCGAGTTCTTCTGAACAGAACATTGAGCTGTTCTGTCCCTTTTATACATTAATTTCGGTATGTTTTACGTGATGAGGATATATGGTAAATCTTATACCCTATGTATATTGTGCATTGTGGTGTGTGAATGAATGTGGTGTGATGGTGAATGTGGGTTATAGTATCTTTTAATTTGTGAGCTGACTTTTAGATAATTTTGCAAATCCTGTTCCATGATTTGGATTAGTGAATGTCTTGGTTGCAGTCTATTCATGAAGAATTGTGGGGCATGTATGTATGTTTGAAATTTTGGTAATTCATGCATGCTTGCGAATTGCTAATAAGTTCGGTAGAATAAAATGAAAGCATGCAGAATGATTTGTAGTATCATCCATAGATGTATGAATTAGGGAATTTTGTGTTCTCAGTTCATGCATATTGAATAGCTTATGTTTAAACAGAAAGTGGCTAATTTGCAAAATGTGTTAGACCCATGTTAACTTAAGTTGTTAATAGCATGCTAATTAGGCGTTTTATTTTCTGTAAATCCTATTTAGCTCAGAAAAATCTGAAACATTGAGGGTATTACCTTGACCCGAAAACAACATGTGGTTAAAATTTTAGGTCTTTTGGATTAGTAAATAAAAGTTATGTGTCTTCTTGTGAAATGTGATAATTCGTGCATATGATTGTAATGTGATTAGATTTTTTTAAACCCAGCATGATTAGTGTGTTTATTGTGTGTTAAAATCTTGAAACTCTGTAGTACCATGTTAGGAAAAAAATAGAGGTGTTCATGTGAGTAAGAAAGTGAGTGAGATGAGTGTTATGTGCAAAACCAAGTGTAAAACGGTAATATGTAAATGTGTAACTGTGCCAATGTGACACTGCTTCCGTAGGGGCAGTGGAGCTGTATCAGGGAAAAGTCCCCCTGAGAAAGTTCAATGTGTTAAGTGACCCTAAGGGCATTAGGGGGTAATCCTGGAGGTGGACAAGTACCACTGGTTAGGGTGGAGACTTGTTCTCCCGTTCTGCGCAGTCCAAGAGTCGCCATTGGAATGCCTAGATGGCGTCTATGTGTAATTGATGTGTATATGTCCTTCTTTGGTGGTTTGGACTATGTGTCACGGCACCTAAAAATGTGTAAAGTGTAATGTGAAATGTGTATGTGACCATGTGTAAATGTGTAAGTGACATGTGAATGTGTAGTGTGTAAAGTGTAACCATGTGAAAAGAGGAAACTAGTGTAAAGAAAAATGTGAAATTCTAGATGTGTAAATGTGTTATTGAAACCCATGTGAGACTAAATCTGAAACCATGTGAATTCAGAAAATGCATGTTGGTATTCTTTGTTATGTTATGTCAAATGTTAGATATGATTAACTGCAAAAAATGTTTATGTGTTAGCAACTATGAATCAATGATAGATTGTTCATATGATATGTTTTAAGCAACGTTGTAACTCTCATGTGTAAATTTATAGCCATTGAATCATGTGAAATCAGCAAACCTAAAGCATATGAAAAGGTTCATGTATGTGTTTAAAAATGCGTAAAATCCATGCTAGTTGCGCTTCCCTTCATGTATGTAAATTGTTCATGTTGATAGCTCTTATGTTTGATTCTTTAAAAGGTTAAAGTTCATGAGTAAATTGAATAAGACCATGTGATAGGTGAATTCATTTTAAAAATCTGAAGCATGAGTTATGTATAAATTGTAGAACTCTCATGATAGGTTGAAAACTTGAGTTGACTAGCATGCTATGTGTTGCTAATTGTAATTGCATGTAGAAACCATTAGGACTTATAAGTGTATATCATGAGTAGTGTTGCTTGTTGAGTCCTTGGACTCACTCCTTGCTTCGGCGTACAGGTATAGTTGGTGACACGACACCGCTTGAGGACGGTAGAGACGGACTCCTAGTGCGGAGAGTAGCTAGTCTTGGAGCTTCCTTGTGATTTTGTACTTCATAGTATGTATTGGAACATTGTATTAGAATTATCATGAAGGAATGTATTATGTGGACATTTGAAATCTTATTTCAGCAATTTAAATTATGTGAGCTCTTAGTTCCTCATTGTTAATTGTGAAAATTCATGTATGGTTAATGTGGATGATGAATGAATGGAGATAGTTCTCTTTTACTTCTGCTACTCTGTTGTATATTCGCGTGTATCTCAGCTGCATGTATCGTTTGGGTAAATGTCCCACTGTGGCAGCACTGTTATACCGACGTGGGTTGGTATAACCGTACCGGTATAATGAGGCCGTCACACCATCCTTTCAAGATGAAGGACTTGGGAATCAAGGGGATCTTGGAGAGAAGGTTGCTGTGCTAGGCAAGGGAGCAGATCCAACTAAAGAGGCGCAGAGAAAGAAGGATTACTGGCATTTCAAATGCCATCAAAGCAGAGCATCGCCTATTGAGAGAATCTCCATCGTTTCCATCAAGGCTCCTCAATTGATGTCAGCAAGGCCTCTTCATCGAAGAACACTCATTCTACATCCATTTCTCTCACTTCAGCGCTTGTTCTTTCTTATTTCATCTATGAGATTTGTGCATGAAGTTATACACAAATTTCTGTGTATGAAATTGTCTTGAATCAGATCATTGCTAGAGGATCTGATCACTTTTGTGTTTGATCTAGCTTTTGTACTGTGAGCCGTCGAGCTCTGGTTTGTGAGTCGTCGCACTCACTGTGTGGTTTGAGCCGTCGTGCTCAATTTGGAGTCGTCGTGCTCCGGTTGTTGTTTGAGCCGTCGTGCTCAGGTTGTGAGTCGTTGAACTCATGGTTGTGTGTTGAGCCGTCGTGCTCAAGGTTGTTTGGAGTCGTTGTGCTCCAGTGTGTGTTGTACTGAAGGTTTTGAGTAGTGTGGCCTCACTTTGTGAGGGGTGGACATAGGAGTCACTGGAGGTGATTTCCGAACCACCTAAAAATCCTCTGTGCAGTGGTTTGAATTGTGGTTTGACTTCATATTTCGCTAGATTCATACATAGGGATTTCGTTCACACTTCTAATTGATTTGCTCACACACACTAATCACACATATTGCATCTGTTCAGTGGGGTTTCATTTGAATAGATATCTTAATTCGAAGTAATTTTTAAATTGCTTTAGTTTCCGCTGCAAATCTATTCAACCCCCCCCCCCCCCCCACTTCTAGCTTTGCCATTATCCACCCATTCTATCCTGCACTTTTGACGTGCAGGTGGTGTGGCAGCCATACCTAGAGGACGGGGACGAGGGACAACCCTGGTTGGAGCAAGCCTAACCCAACATCAGTAGGGCGCTGTGGGTTCATGCTCTTAACCTTGTGCTACCTCTCCACCTGCATCTATCTCAGAGGTCCCTCGGCCTCCGTCAGGGTGCTGTGGAGTTCCCTAGGCCGGGCCGGAGATTTCGAGGGCTCCACGACACCACAGACTAGCGTGAGAGGGCCCGTAAGCAGATCGTAGATTGGGAGCATCGAGGCAGATGCATCCGGTCAGACGCCGAGTCCGACGACGTGTACCTGCAGTCCTTTGCCATGAAGTATGGGGCGAAGGTTACAGGGGCACGAGACGATAGGTAAACTTCCAAACACAAACCTTGTGAATTATGATTTGAATTGAATTGAGCTGACACAATTTGATGACTTGCAGGTGGTCATGGCCAGGCAGATCGCCTCGCTCCAGGCCTTGCTGCACTCTGAAAGATGCATAGAATTATCTAATATGGTAATCTAGAAGGGTGTGTTGAATAGATTACTGCAAACTAGAAACACTATTACCTTCTTTTTGATGGAAACACAAACTTATCGAAATCTCTAACAGATTTAATTTGAATTCGAATTACTATGTGTGTGCTTGTTGTGAATAAAACAGGAAAAACCTATCTAGCGTGTATAGAACAAACGTGCCTACCAATCATCTACCGTGAAGACGTGCAAACCATGCGACACAAAGATTTAAGGTGGTTCGGAGTACACAACTTGTGTATCCTACATCTACCGTCCACACACACATGCAGAAAGACTGCTTATAAGCAAGTTTAATCACTATAGCACACACACACACCACGTTGTCTTATGTAAACAAGCAATCAGAACAACACCACACACGCAGATCAAGCACAAGAGACACTTGATCCACTACCACACACACAGAGTATGAAAAGTAGTAAGAGAGAAGAGTTCAGAGTTGTAGAATCAAATCCTGAGATAGAACTCTTCGAGGTGGTCATCCAGAAGAACTCCAAGCTTCATCTTGACAAGTATCAGATGATGGAGAAGCTTGAACCATGGACGAACCAGCTTCAACTTCGTTCAAAAGATGGATCTTCCTTTCCCTGGACAGAGGGTTGAAGCAGAGTAGCAGGGAGAAGCTTTTTCTTTTGGATTTTGCTTAGGGTTTAATATGGTGGCTTCTTATTGCGAAAATACCTCCTTATGTTCTATATATATGAGTGTCCAAGTTAGGAGAGATGTGGTAAAAGGAAACACCCAAATATGGAACATATCCAAGTCTCGGAATTGAAGTTTCTCTTTGTTTGTCGACAACAGACTATTAATCTGTCGACAGGTACTTATAGATTTGCAATTTCTAGAACACTGAACTTCCGGGAAGTGATTTTCGGTTTGTAGCTGTCGACAGATGATTTGTAGCTGTCGACAAGCACACTTGTCCTAAAACTTGTCTGGCCTCCCTGTGCTTGGCTTTCGACAGGGACTTGTAGAGTTGTCGACAGTTACTTGTTTAATGTGATTTTCTTGAGCTTTTGCTCTTGAATTTGATACTTTTCTTGCACACAATCACACCTACATTAAAGATCATTATTAATGAGATATAATGAATATATAGATGATCAATTGAAACATGTTCTTTCATAATTATCACTTGCTTGATTTGTCACTGTCATCATGTATCACATATTCACATAACATCAATTCACGTTGTTCATCATCAAATACATGGAGTCACAAACATAACACACGTGAACCCAACAATCTCCCCCTTTTTGATGATGACAAAATTTTCAATTTATGCTTAATTGATGTTACTCCCCCTTTTGACAACATCCAAAAAGACAAGTCATGCACACATGAATAACAAGTAGACAAGTAACTGTGAATTTCATTGAGTAAGCATTCAGTACACACAGTTACAAAAATATTTCCATGACATGAGTTAAAAAAAAATGCAAAAGAAGGAAAATAACATGACTGACATAGAAAGCTATGATATCAGTGACAAGACCCTGACCAAAAGAAAGAGAACACTAGATAACCGACTCCTAAACTCTCTAGACATCGTCAATCCTAGGAGCAGGGGGATGACGGAACTCTTAAAAGTCTCTGGAAAGCCAAGTGAGCCGATGCTGAATCTGAACATGAGAATCGGCCAGTGCATCCACCCAGGTATCAACATGCTCGGTGAGCTGATCAAGACGTGCATGAAGCTGCGCGAATTGGTCAATCAAGTATGCCCGGAGGTCCGGAGTATCATCCTGTGGAGCAGGTGCATCTGGAATTTCAGTAGTAGTGTAATTTTGGACTTCCATTGGTGCTTGGTCAGCATCATCAGCATTATCCTCATCGCCAGAGGATTTGTCTTCCTTACCTTTAAGAGTCCTGGTGACTCTTCCATCAAGAAGTTTATAGCCCATCCTATGGGCAGCAGTGAGATCAAATATATTGTGGGATTGAAGGGTGACAAGTTCACTATCAGGAATTTTGATGCCAATGAAGAGAAGAAGTGAAGTGCTCTGGAAAGCATATGACATTGATCTCCTGGGGTTGTAGAAGCATTGACGGATCAGGTGAAGCATGAGTTCGAGCAAGTTGATTTGTTCGCACTTAAGGAAGAAGAGAAAGAGTGATTTATGAACCTCTGTGACTAGTTCCCAACTACCATGCTTTGGAGCAATCAAGGTGGTGAAGATGTGATTGATCATTCGGTTCAGTGGGGGAAAGGAATTGGCATTGAGCTTGACAATATTCTTGGTTGCGTCATAAGGTTGGAGAGTGATGTGGTGGTAGTACTCAGAGGCAGAAGGATGACTGAGAATAACATCAGCCCCAGAGTTGGGAATTTGAAGAGATGTGCTGAGAAGGTTGGGAGTAAGCTTGAAGCTGGTACCTTTGACGGATGTCAAGAGATCCCCATCCGCAGACATGACGAGGTTGTTGAAAAACTCTGTCACAGCAGTGGGAGAGTATTGCATATGGGAGTATAGAAAGACTTGTTGCCCAGCTAGCAAGCCCAGAGGGGGGGTGAATGGGATTCTTAAAAATTATTTAAGACTCAAAACCTGTTCACAAAATAGTCACACAAAATACACTTTGCAGATTGTTAATGTTAGATAATCGAAAGATCAAACACACAAAAGCAATCTCACGACACAAAGAATTATCCTGGTTCAGATCTCCTCTCCTTAGGAGTCCTACGTCCAGTCCCTGAGCAATATCTAAGGATTTCACTAACAAGGGTACAGTCCCCCTTAAGGATACTACAACACCTAGCACCCCAGCTGGTCTTCCTTCAACCGAAGTGAACAACACCCTGGATACCCCACCAGGTCTTCCTTCACAACAGAACGGAACAACACTCTGGATACCCCACCAGGTCTTCCTTCACAACAGAAGGGAGCAACATAGGAAATAGTGAACAAAGAGATGATGCCCCTAGATCAAGCTTATAGAACACTGCTTGATCTGAAGCAAGGATTGAGAAGAAGAGATCTACAATCAATGACTTTTCTCAGACAAAAAGGCTCTCTCACATATTTGAACTTAGCACAGAGAGCAAGAGCTAAGGCTGATAGGAATTTTTGCTTGGCTCTGAGAAAATCTTGCAGAAGGTTTAGGATGTTATAGCTTGTTGTTCCACACACTTGTTGTTCTTGACACTTCAGGAACTTCATATATCATCTTTTGAAATTTGAACGTTAAAGTGCCCATTGTCTCTATGCATAAGTGTACGTTAGATGCTTGACACTTAGAAGCTTCCAGTCAACAGTCCTTTTTCTTTCATGCACGCAAAGAGAGAGAGAATGATCTTCTAAAATCTCTTTGGCTTTATTTTTTTCCAATGTGTGTATGACGGATACTGTCAGAGATCTGCACATATTTATGGCTTTGAACAGTAGACAGTTAGGCTGTCTCTTGTTGTCAGTCAACATCAGAATGAATGTTCATCAAAATAGTAATGCCATTTTGTTGTTCTAAAAGATGTTTACAGAGAAGATACGATAATGGAAGATATTGTTAGCATGCATGCAAAGATACGTACTGTCATAATAAATGCATGACTGTCAACGGATATACGTAAAGACTTTGACTTTTCAACGTTTTCAAGGATTAGTCCGAAAATCGAATCGTTATTTTTCCATGAAATCGTTATATGCATGACTTATGAAATCGTTATGCAAATGAGTAAACAGATTCATACACAAATCATTATGAAGTCATAAACAAATCGATGTACAAATCATTATGACGTTGTAAGCAAATCAATGTACAGATCGTTATGACTTTATAAGTAAATCGATGTACAAATCGTTGTGACGTTATGAATGAATCGATGTATAAATCATTGTGAATTACTTAATGAATCGTTATGAAAGCACGTCGTTACAAAGACTAAAGGAATCGTACGAGAGAGTAGAAATTGACGATGACTAAAGAAATAATTACGAGAGCAAATCGTTACGATGACAAAAGAAATCATTAAGAGAGCAAATCGTTATGATGACTAAAGAAATCGTTACGAGAGCAAATCATTACGATGACTAAAGAAATCGTTACGAGAGCAAATCGTTATGGTGACTAAAGGAATCGTTACGAGCCACTTAACCAATCGTTGTGAGGGCAAGTCTTTGAGATTACTTAACAAATCGTTGTAAGGGCAAATCGTTGCGATCACTTAACGAATCGTTGTGAAGGTAAATCGAAGAAATCGTTATACTGCCCAAATCAATAAAAGCACATAGTGAATCCTTGTGAATATGAAATCGTTATGACCTATAATGGAAATCGATGTGTACTTAGAGAATTTTTATGTGAACTGAGCTCTAAATACTTCAGGGTGAGATACTTACAGAATTTATTTGACTTTTCTTGATGCATTTCCTGTGCTCAAGACTTGTAGACAATATGTTAGATTAAACTTTATATAGTTTTGTTAATCACCAAAATAGATATGTAATTGTTTGAATTACATGGAGATGAACTGATCATCAATCTCCCCCTTTTGGTGATGACAAAACATAGTAATGAACCAAGATATTCTGAAATAACACTTTAGTGGTATTGTGAAATCATAACAGATGTGTTTTAGAAGTTGCTATATTTTCTCCCCCTTTTGTCATTTAAGCAAAAAGATAAGGTATTAGGACAAAGAAAGACAAATAAGAGAGAAAAGACAAATGAGAGATACAAAATGATGTTATTATGCTTGAGGAGGTACAGTGAGATAGAAAGCAGGAGACAGAAGAGAGGCATAGTGAGAAATAGTTTCCCAAGCCTGCTCCTCCTGCTTTTCAAAAAATTGCCTAAAGATCCCAGGTTCAATAGAGTAGGAGGGTCCCATGATGGGAGCCATCCTTCGAAGATGATGTTCCAGCTGCTCATCAAGAAGTCAAGCATACTGATCTGAATCAAGGAAGACCTTGAGGAAGGAGACTTTCCAAAGCTGGCACAGGCAAGAAATTGATCCATGGAGACTAGATAGAAATTCTGTTTGCACTTCAAGTTACCCGCATAGCTACATAGACCTTGTATCTTTCAACCCAGGTTGATAAGGATCATGAACAAGATGAATGGAGTTCATGTCCAGAAAGGTAGCGGCTGCTGAAATCTGAGGTTGACCTTTGGCTAGGGACTCATTTACATTGGAGAGCTGCTGAGCGGAAAGAGGATAGAGCTTGGTCCAATCTGCAGGAGATAGCCTTTCATATTCTTACAAAGCAGAGGCAAGAACATCTGCAGTGACATGGCCCTGGTGAAATTCTTTGAACAGAAATCTGTTGAAGTGCACCAGATACCCTTTTTGCACTTTAATTCTGCCCATGACTCTGGCAAAACTCTCAAAGATGATTGAGCCTATAGAGGAATCCATTATGAGAGAGTGAAGATGGGGAAGAAAGGCGGATTCAGGTAGCTGGAGGGTTGCAAAATCTACTTAGACGACTTCAGTGTGAGCTCCACCTGGTCCAAGTGCTTTAATGGCCTCCATAAACTGACCCAACTGGATCTTTGGCAAATGGTGAAGATACCGATAATCATTGAAAAGTTTGAAGTGCCCGATCATCCTGATCTCCTTTTGAATAAAAGGGGCCCAGCTATCCTTATGATGGATGAGGAACCATTTAGATAAGGTCAGGGAATGGTCCCTTAGAGGGAACCTGGCAGATCTGGCAAGTAGAAATTTATTGTAGAGAATTTTATTGGTCCGAGCCCACTGCTCTTCAGATTGGGATTAGGCTGCAGAGAAAATCTTGGATTTTAGGGATTTAGAAAGAAAGGTGTAAGGCAAATAGCGGTGAGATGGTCGGTGAGATGTAGATGAGGAAGATTAAAGATGGAGGCAAAAACAACTTTTCGGAGGAATTTCTGTAGAGAGGTCTGTTTTTGGTGACCTCTGTTAGAGAAAACCATAAAGGAGGATAAGAAGGATCTGAGGATTTAGAGAAAGAGGAGGTGATTTTTCGTTTCTTAGGAATAGGACTAGAGAAGTCTGTCCTATGAATATGTTCTCCAACTTCAGAACAGATGGAGAATGGCTGCCCCAAACTCATCTATGATGGCCTAAGATAGGGACCATTAATCTGAGCATCCTCCGAAATGATAGTAATGAAGGAGGGAGGAGCAGAAGGATGAAGAAGAGAATGAGAGGTGGAGGAAGGTATGGTAGATGGTCCAGAAGAGGAAGGACCAGAGGAGGAGGAGGCTCCATCTGATGATGAGGCTGGAAGGTCCTCAAAAAGAGGAGGAGGTGGAGGAATGTGTGTGGAAGAGATAGGAGATGTAGTGGATGGTGAAGGAAATGGGGCTGGAGAGGAGATGACTCTTGGTTGAGGGTGTTTGAAAGGTTGAGGAGCAGGAGGTGCTGTGGAGGATGAGGGTGGTGAAGAAGGGGCTATGTCTGAATAGGAGAGGGAGCTGGGGGCTTAGGAGCAATAGCTCTCTCTTGACTTGGACCGACTTAGATTCAGTCACCAATGGCCCGGTTGGTCCTAACACATCCTCAACTGGCCCTGTTGGCCCTTTCAAATCTCAACTGGCCTGTTGGCCCTTGCAGATCCTCAACTGCCCTGTTGGGCCTTCAGCTGATGGCCCGGATGGCCCGGATTCTTCTGTAGGTAGAGACCCTGATGGTCTAGGGACTTCTCCTTTAGTTCCCTCAGAAGGGTGAGCTGCAGGTGGTGGAGAATCAGGAGTTGCTGATGATCTTACCTCCTTTAAGATATCTGAAAGTAGAGACTTCATGCTTCCCATTTCTTTGTTGAACCACCAGATTGCATTCTTTACTTGTAACAACTCCTTTGCAGCTGAGGCTTGGCTCATAAAGATAGAGTTGACATCTGCTTGGACTGAACAAAGAATTTCACCTTGGGCATCTAGTCTTTCTATCATAGGCTTCAAATTGATAATTATTTTCTGTTTCTAAACCCTCTGATGTGGAGAATTCGCAAGGAGAGGAATATCTAATGCGACTTCTTTTCCTTTCTCCCTTGCTTTGTCCACAGGATCCTACTCTTCTGATTCGGAAGAACTTACAGTTTATCCTTCTCTGAACTGATCTTCTGGGGAATTTTCAGATTTCTCCCCCTGAGTCTCACTCCCTTGCCACCCAAAATCTCCCCATCAGCGGGGCATCTTCCATGGTGCATCCATATGCACATCTGCTGCTTGATTCTCTTGGATAGGTGGATCTTCCATCTGAACAATATTGTGACCAGATGCACATCTGCATTTCCTTTATCTTGCTCTCCCTAGCAGGAGCATCTTCCACTTGATCAATTGCAACATTGATTTCTTGCTCCCCATGAATGGGAGCTTCCTCCATTTCAACTTCAGTGGCCTGAGGCCACAGCTTCTGCAATGGGAACCTCACTTGCTACTGTATCCCTCAAGAAGTTATGGATAGATTCCAGTACATCTCTGAGTACTGAGCCTATTCGAGAAGAGGGAGGAGGATCTTCTGAACTGCATCCTACAGGCACAATGTCCTCAGGAGGAATATCCTCAATCCTGCTGCTTGATACTGCTATTGCTGGCTCTTCTTGAACTTTGACCGATGCTGCTACTACTGGTTTTGCTGCTTGGACCTCTTGGGCTTCGCCAATGTTGGCTTCACCCTCAGCCACAGAGGTCTTCGTCCAAATCCCATTGACAACTGAAAAGCCCTTTTCCTTAAATTTCTGGACCGGATTGCTTGGCCCATCTTCTCAGACACATCTCCTACTATACTTATACCATAGTGCTGAAAAATCTTTGTTAGGAGTGGGCATAAGGTAAAGACACATTCAACTTGCTATTTGTGTCCCATACCTGAGCGCTTGCAAACTTCATCCTCTCAATCATGAGTTTTGCCGTGTTGATTTCTTGGTTCTTGATGGCCCAGAACATTAAATCTGAATCAGCCCTAATACAGGTGGAAAAAGTGGCACTTCTAGGAACTACAATCTGACAAACTACAAAGTTTAGGATGCGATTGAATGCATTCAATTGGTTTACATCAACCTTCTCATCTTTTAGTCTGAACTCGGGACCAACTATCCCCAAACCCTTTTCTTGGACATTCACAGTGTGAACTCCACTGTGTCCGGAGGTACCCACACCAAAGAGAGATGATAATAGGTCTTGAGTGACCCTAATCGGGGTTCCCTTGACCATGGAAGTCAGGGTTCCGTCTTCCTCTGTCTTCAGACATACATAGAAAGCTTTCACAAGGTCCGGAAAACTTACTTCAGAGACAGTAGCCATCTTCGTCCACTTCAATCTGTCCAAACCTTCGACGATGCTCCCCATTCCGTTCTTCTGCAAATCTGTCACATCCACTGCTTTGTGACCGCATAGCTTGATTTTTATGTTCGCAAACCTTGCTTGCTGCTCGGCGGTGAGAAATTCGGCTCTGTAGCCCCCGACGCTGCTGGAAACACCAGAGGAGGCCATGGATTCGAACGGAGAAAGTTTTTGGAGGACTGGAAGGAGAGAATGGAGCAGAAGCCCTCAAGAAATTTCGACGGGAGGGAAGAGGTTGGAAGCTTGAAATCCCAGAAAGTCGATGCCGGAGTCGATAGGGTATCGCCTCGGGCAGAGGGAAGACGACGATGAAGAGATGTGAATCGTTGCCGCACAGATTTGGGAATATTAAAAGAATGACTTTTAGAATTTAGGGGGCCATGATGGTGGAAAACGACAAAAACTGACTAGATCGAAAGGAATAAACTCTTATAAAATAACGAACCGTCATGAAAAAATTATAAGGATTGGAATTTTGCTCAAATTTTGGGAGGGAAAAATAATTCAAATTCAGAAAATTAATATTTCAGTTTAAACAGATACATCTTTCACAATTTACACATGCCTTTCCTTCTAAGAGAAGTAAATCTCACTTCAGGTAAGGCCTTTGTGAGGATGTCCGCTAACTGATTATTATATCGATAAATGAAATATCTATGTTCCCATTTACTACATGATCACGAATAAAATGATATCTAACCTCAATGTGTTTAGTCCTTGAGTGTTATACTGGATTCTTGGTCAAATTTATAGCACTGGTGTTGTCACATAATAGTGGAATTGTCTTGATATGTAGCCCATAATCCTCAAGTTGTTGCTTGATCCATAGGAGTTGTGTACAACAACTTCCAGCAGCCACGTACTCAGCTTCAGCTATTGACAGTGCTACTGAATTCTGTTTCTTGGAGGACCATGATATCAGACATCCTGCAAGGAATTGACAACAACACTGGTGCTTTTTCTATCTATTTGCATCCAGTGTAGTCAGCATCAGAGTATCCTACTAAGTTAATTTCACATGATTTTGGATACCAAAGACCTAAGTCATGAGTTGTAGCTAATATCTAAAAATTCTTTTTACTGAAATTAGGAGATTCTCTAGGATCTGCCTGATACCTATCACACATGCATACACTAAATAAAATATCAGGTCTACTAGCAGTTAAGTATAGTAAGGATCCTATCATACCTCTGTAGATTTTTGATCTACATTCTTACCATATTTGTCACTGTCCATTCTTATTGATGTGCTCATAGGTGGTGATAGTGGCTTGGCATTATCAAATCCGAACTTCTTTAAGAGTTCCTTGGTGTACTTAGCTTGGCAGATGTGAGCCCTTCCTTTTGTTTGATTTGCAATCCAAGGAAGTAGTTGAGCTCTCCCATCATCTCATCTCGAACTCTCCCTGCATAAGCTTCTCAAAGTACTTGCAAAGAGATTCATCAGTGGAACCAAATATTATGTCATCAACATAAATTTGAACAAGCAATATGTGTTGACCTTGGACTTGATAAATAGTGTACTATCTACTTGACCTCTAATAAAACCATGGTCTAATAGAAATGAGCTAAGTCCTTTCATACCAGGCTCTAGGTGCTTGTTGTAAACCATATAATGCTTTGTGTAGTTTAAAGACATGATTAGAAATTCAGTGTCATCAAAGCCTGGAGGTTGTTCTACATAAATTCCTCCTTAATAAAACCATTTAGAAATGCAGACTTTACATCCATTTGAAATAATTTCACATCTAGTGCAGATGCATATGCAAGTAAAATTCTAATAGCCTCAAGTCTAGCTACAGGTGCATAGGTTTCATCGAAATCTATGCCTTCCTCTTGGGAATAGCCTTGAGCTACCAATCTGGCCTTGTTTCTTATGATTACACTAGCTTATCCAATTTATTTCTGAACACCCATTTGGTGCCAATCACTGGATGATCTGATGGTCTAGGAACAAGTGACCAAACCTGGTTTCTCTTGAACTGATTAGTTCATCTTGCATGGCTAAAATCCAAGATTCATTAGTGATAGCTTTATTGACTGTCCTAGGCTCTATTGAGAAACAAAAGCTAAATAATCACATGGAATTATGTTACCTCTTGTTCTTACCCCTACAGATGGATCACCAATGATGTTTTCAGGAGGGTGATCTCTCTTATATTCCATTCCTTGGAAGATTTCATGTTCAATCCTTTTGTTGTAGGTCTTCCAAGGTGGATCTTCCTTGTCCTCAATTGATGAGTTCTTTAGTTTCTGGACAATTCATCTGCATCATCATTATCACTATCTTCTTCCTTTCTCAAGGAAGGGTTAGTTTCATCAAAGATAACATGTACTGACTGCTCAATAATAAAGTGTGCTTATAAACACTCTATAACCTTTAGGTTAGAAGACATAGCCCATGAAGATGTCTTCATCTGATCTGGCATCTAACTTACAAATGTCTCTTTTGCCGTTGTTGTGGATGAAGCATGGACATCCGAATGTCCTAAAGTGACTGATCTTAGGCTTCTTC